>JALMGF010000069.1:4157500-4757500 GCA_023333645.1 Sceloporus occidentalis
AGTGTCTCAGACCTCAAAAGCAAAAAGGCCTTTAAATCACCAAAGAGCTACTAGGCTAGGAACTGAGCTAGCAGCTCCCAAGTTTGGTGGAAGGTCAAGCAACGAGACACAAAATGGTTCCTTCTGCATTTGCCTTGTTCCTCTTACCAGACGTAAGATCACCCAATAGTTTCCCAAACTTTGGTCCTCCAGGTATTTTGGACTTCAGCTCCCAGAAGCCAACAATCAAGAATTCTGGTGCTAGAGTCCAAAGCATCTGGAGCATCAAAATTTGGGGACCACTGAAATATAGGAAGCATTTGCATTGCTCCAGCTCCGGATACTAGGGGCTTTCTCAGGATCTAGGGAGTGAGTCCTGCACTGTTTCCGAAAGTAGTCCTCTCGCCATGGGGTTTAAAGATAGCAAGTCCAATTTCTATGTTCTTAAAAGGGAAATTCGTACTTGCTAGCACTAATGCAACTGCTTCTCCAATTAGGTTTTGTGTCACTTGATATTCACCTGGTACTTTTTATTGGGACTTGGTCAGAAGAGAGGTGAGAATCCTTCCTTCTTGGAAATAGTAATTTAGCACAAAGTCTTTGCACTTTTGCAAGATGAGAGAGACAGAGAGGAAAGCCGACTATCAGTGAAAATGTATCTCAAGTTCAAGGAAATGTTAGATCATGTTATACTGCTATATTTACAAGTTTCTAATTGCGCTTTCCTTTGCTTTGACGCACAGGGGCCTCATTCTGATACCTCACCCTCCATTAGACAGATTGCAATTTACACTCATTGAGTGACATGGTAGTTGCGCGATGCCCACGCAGTGAATTGTGATGATGCACAATTACATGCACATTGATGCAATGCATATCAATGTGCAACAGTGCCACATGCAGAACATCCTTTCCATGACTAAAAAGTAAACCCTGCCATTGTGCAACGGTCCAAAAGTTTGATCCAAAGACGTACAGTGACTTATGCCTGTGTGTGCTAGCTATCAATGTCAATGCCAGTTTGTTCTGTAAGACTCACAACTATGTCCCAATAACAGATGGTTATGTTCTCTGTTTCTCTTAGGATGCTATTCCAAATACTGGGAGACACACAGAGAAAGAGTAATGGACGTGGAAAGAGATGGAAATAGAAAGATTGACCGAAATGGTGTTGCGCACCATCCCCAGGCCTCAGACGGAGATAGTGAGATAGCAAGATGGCCAGAGGAGAAAGAGAGCGAGACAGAGGGCAGAACGAAGGAAAGAAAAGGTGAGACTACCCAGGTTGGAGCGTTTAAGAACTCAACGCTCATTAATCGGGGAACAGCTGTGTGCCGAAAACAGACTACAAATTCCAACACCTCCCTTAGGGAACCTGTTGCTCACAATCGATCTGTCTAGTGGGCTTGGCATTCCTGACTCTGTTGCCTGATAATCTCAGACCTTGTTGCATTTGAAGACTACACTTTCGGGTGTCATGCCCAGCCTGGAGGATGGCTTGGAGGACTCAGAGGATGAGCTAGAGCCCCTGAGGAGCCAGAGCCCCTGGGGCTTGAACCTGTAATGGAGGAGCCAGAGGCTGGCCCTAGTTCTGCTGGAGCAGAGTCTATGGCCCCTCCAGAGATTCAGCAGTCAAGTTTGCCTGGTGCCGAGGCTGTGGACACAGAGGAGGATCTGGGCAGTGTGCCTACCTTCAATGAGCATCGAGCAGAAAGAGAGGGCCTTCGAAGATCTCGGAGGCTTTATCAGAAGCGTCTTCGTAATCAGACACAGCTGAAGGCCGGCTCCTTGCCTTCTTAAGCACCTAGAGCATGTGTGGTTCTTTGCCAGTGGATATCTGACTCTTTTAGAGGAAAGACTCTGTCTCTGGCTCCTTTGGCTTCTTGTCTTGACTACCCGGAAACCTTGACCTTGGACTGCTTTATCGACCTGCCTATCTGTTGCCCTGAACCTCGGACCGTCTGACAATTCTCTTGGTAATCCCTTTTGGTAGAACTACTGTGAATCTCCAGGACTGTGTAGCTTACACTGACTTTGCTGTGCTGGGAGGTGGTTTGTTTGTTTGGGAACTAGCTGCCTTATCAGCCCTTTGGATGCTTTCCCGGACATCGGGTCTCCCTCTTGCAGTGTTGTTTGGATTGCTTGCTCAACTGCGTTTTGACTTGGACTGGCCTGACCCCTGCTACTTTGCTAGTGAGCCAGGGATTCTCCCATGTTCTGTTGCCTCCTGTAGCTTCTCTGGGGTACCTGGACTTGTGTTGTCCCCAAAACAAGATATGATACCCCCGTTTAAGTATTTGAAGGGGTGTCATAGTGAGGTGGAGCAAGCTGCTCCAGAGACTAGGACACAGAGCAATGGATGCAAGCTACAGAAAAAGATATTCCTGAGAGTAAGAGCTGTTTGACAGCGGAAGACTTTCCCTTGGAGTGTGGTGGAGTCTCCTCTATTGGAGGTCTTTAAACAGAGGCTGGATGGCCATCTGTCAGGGATGCTTGGATTGAGAGATCCTTCATGGCAGAATGGGGTTGGACTGGATGGCCCTTGGGGTCTCTTCCAATTCTATGATTCTATGAATGCGCAAGACATTTTGCTGCCTGATGTGAAGCAGCTCTCTGGGAGAGGGGAAAGGTTTTCTATAGAAAGCACATGACGCATGTGCATCTTCCCTTCCAGTGAACTGAAAATCTTCGCTTGGTCCTAGCATTACTGCAAAATGTTAAGGAGTAGCCCCTTGCGCCGACCGCAAGCCACTAGCATCCTTAATCCATGCCGTCAGAGGATCTCGACACCAGGAAACCTCGACAAAGCCACCAAGTTTTATGAAGTACCCGACACTGCAATATTTTTTTGAAACAAGTAAAAATAATAAAAGGCACCCACAAAAAGTGATGGATTACTATTTTGGGCTCTTTGAAAATTGGGGTCACGGAGGTTGATGACTGCGACGGGAGGAAGGGAGCGCAATGGTTAACGCGGCCGTAATCTCTCGGTTTTATTGGACAGTGGATCTAACCTCCCTGTCAAAGCCAGCGTGCGGCTCCCAAATGAGTCTCCGGTGGGAAACTAATAGAGTAGTAGAAATCAGTTTCCCTCCCCGTCCTCCTTTTCGGAAAGAGAACTGGGCCACCGCAGGAATGAATGCCAGCATCTTGAATGCCACTTTCCCTGCCCATTAACCCAGATTACATGCAGAGGTCCAGCGGGTTCGCCTTCATTTGGGAGCTAAAAATAACGGCACGGGCTCGCAATCATGCACTTCACTTCACCGTCTCACTTTCCCCCACCGATGCCTTAATAGAGAGAATAAGATGAACGTGAATCAGCAACAGCACCTTATCCCTGATTTAAAACGAGAAACCAAACCGGGAAGGAAGGGGAAGGGCACACTAATGAAAGCGATGCACCCAAGCTATAGAAAAGAAGAGCATAATGCACAAAGTGGGGTCTCTGAAGACTAATGTTGTTCTGCTGGGTTACTGTATTGTAAAACAAACCAGAGATTTATTTTAAGACACAACGGCCTGTTACAGACTGCCAAAATAAAGCTGCTTCGGGTCTCTTTGGAGGTATGCTATTTAAATGCTGCATGCATCCTAAGAGTCCGGAGGTCGCGCCAAAGCCACACTCCATTCCTGAGCACCGGAGTGCAGCTTTTGGTGCAGCTTCCGGATTCTTAGGATGCATGCATCATTTAAACAGCATACAGCCAAAGAGACCCCAAGCAGCTTTATTTTGGCAGTCTGTAACAGGCCAACAATTTGTTTTAAGATACTGTGGGCTCTTGGTATCCGCTGGGGTTTGGTTCCAGGCCCCGCTGTGGATGCCAAAACCCATGCATGCTCAAGTCCTGTTAAATTCAGAGGCATAGCAAAATGGTGTCCCTTAAATCAAATGGCAAAATAACATTTGAGTAAATGGAATTAATAGATTTTAAAAATGTTTTCAAGCCGTGGATACTTAAATCCGTGGATAAAAATCAGTGGATAAGGAAGGCCAACTGTATAACCAAGGAGGAGGGACTGACGGGAACAGGTTTTATTTTGATACAGTCTCATAATATGGGGAAGCTGTATTCAGAGTTCCCAGAAGCCAAGTTGGCTCTGTGAAGCACTCCGTCGCGAATGGTTGCCAATCGTTGCATCCCAACAATTGTAGATTTATTATCTATATTTGTATCTATATTGATCTATATATATACGGTTGGCCCTCCATATCCACAGATTTAACAATCCCTGGCTTGTAAATATATTTTTTTAAAATACAGAGCGATTCGAAAAGAATGGTGCAAAACTGAGTAAGAACACCTTCGCTTCTTTTTGAACCGCCCTGCATGTAAATTCCCAAAAGCAAACCTTGATCTTGCCATTTTAGATAAGGGACCCTATTTTACTATGTCGTTGTATTTCGTGGGACTTGCGCATCCATGGATTTTGGGTCCTGGGACCAAACCCCGGAGGATACCAAGGCCACCCCATTTTGGCACTGCCAAAATCCACCTCTGAGTATGCCTTGCCCTTAGTATCTTCTTAGCCTTGGTATCTCCTTGGGTTTGGTCCCAGGACCCTCCATGGACCCTTCCTTAGAAACCCTATGAAATTTAAGGGGCTGCCAGAAGTCAACAGGTGACTTGGAGGCACACAAATACATGGATGGAGAGGAGCTTTGGAAAAGAATAGAAGACAGAGGGGACATTAGGAAGCAGGACTGACACTAGACTTCTATCCTCCATTCATGGTCATCACAACCACAACCTCTGGCCCACAGACTACATGTTTTCTCCAAGTTGGACCCCGCTAATAAGAGACACTATTCAGACATCTGACAACAGTGGAGCATATGCAGCATTACGCCATTCAACGTAGCATCTATATATCCATTTGTTTTTCAGGCAGGGGACCCAAAGCCATGTCCGAGAACACGGCACCGAATTTGGAATCTGTTATCATTTGCATTCAACAGTCCCTTCTTCTGCCGCAGGCCGGACCTCCTGTAGCTTCCCGCAATGCCATCAAGCTGGGTACCATTTCCAAACCTCATTAGGGACATAATTATTTTGGGATGTATATTATAAGCTCGCCGCATTCTCCACCCCAGATTTCTTTATCACCTATAAATTCCAATCTGCATCTTTTAATTAACCAACTACGAGAGTTAAAATGCTGGGATACAAACCCCGGCAAAAAAGACCCAACTCGGAAGGCAAGCTGAGCGCCAACACCTCCGCCACTAAAGTTGTCAAACCTGGTTGAGTCACTTGCACCCGAGGAGTCCCACTGGCTTTAATGGGAAGGTTTCCAAAGAAAGTGTCGGAGACATTGTCGACGTCGGGGCTGAGCTTCAAAAAGCAAATTCGGATCCGTTTGAGAATTAAAGTGGGACCCCCAAACTGTCAGCAATCTCAATACATCACACCTACTTCCCAACATTTTGTGGCCAAGCAACTCTTGATATTTCGGATGCAATTCACACGCTGCTCTTTTGTCACATTCCTTCCAGTTCAAACATAGGCCTGTTACAGACTGCCAAAATAAAGCTGCTTCGGGTCTCTTTGGAGGTATGCTATTTAAATGATGCATGGGTCCTAAGAGTCCGGAGGTCGCGCCAAAGCCACACTCCATTCCTAAGCACCGGAGTGCAGCTTTGGTGCAACTTCCGGATTCTTAGGGTGCACGCATCATTTAAACAGCATACCTCCAAAGAGATCCGAAGCAGCTTTATTTTGGCAGTCTGTAACAGGCCACCGTTAAGGTTGGAAGGAAAGCTGCATTTTGAAGGGCATGTGTTCAAAATAGAGCTGTGTCAATAACCCTCTGGCCTAAATTTCAACCTTGGTTTTTAAAAAGGACGTCTCCAATGCTTCTAACTGTACTGGAGAGCTTTTGTGTCAAACACAGAAGGATCCCTAGTTCAGAAATCCAGACTCAGAAAACCTTTATTCAGAAACTATGGCCTGTTACAGACAGCCAAAATAAAGCTGCTTCGAGTCACAGTGGAGGTAAGGTGTTTCAATGATGCATGTGCTGCACCAAAGCCACCTTCCAGTCTTTAGGGCTGGAGCGTCGCTTTGGTGCAACTTCTGAACTCTTAGGACGCATGCATCATTGAAACACCTTACCTCCACTGTGACTCGAAGCAGCTTTATTTTGGCTGTCTGGAACAGGCCAAAAGATCCAGTCCAGTGGCGTTCGTTGCTAAAACTGACCAGCAAGCGTTAAAATTGCCTAATAAAACTACACACCATTTCAAAGTTTAGGCAGGCTTAATTCTAATCCATTACAGTTAATAAACACATCTTTCCTCTCTTTCCCACATTGCCCCCTTTCTTTATTATTCTCTCTCTTCTTTCCCAAAAAACAACCTTTAACAAGCTTGGCTCATGCTTTCCTGCCTTTCGGTATTATCTCAGCCGCTGTGTCAGAGATCACCATGGCTTAGCAATACCATTTCTACTACATATCCCATCACAGCTACTTCCCAACATTGTGTGGCCAAACAATCTGCCTATGCGACTCCTGACATTTGGGATGTAATTTTTTCTACCTGCTCACTAAGAAGGCATGCAGTTACTGTATACGTTCGACTATAAGTCGGACGCATGTATAAGTCGAGGGCAGGTTTTGGGGTCCCAGTTATGCATTTTGAGATGACCCATGGATAATATGATACGTTATAATAATAGGGGCATGTAACAAAGCTTCTAAAGCATGAAAACAATGTCAAAGAACTTACAAAATCCCAGCAGGCGTAACTATTTTTGCTCACCTTAAATGCTGGATGGATAAGAAAGTAGAGAGAGGGGTCAGCGCTTCCAAGACAAATTATGTTCTTGGCTTTCACTAAGGCCTGTTCCAGACTGCCAAAATAAAGCTGCTTGGGGTCTCTTTGGAGGTATGCTGTTTAAATGATGCATGCATCCTAAGAATCCGGAAGCTGCACCAAAGCTGCACTCCAGTGCTTAGGAATGGAGTGTGGCTTTGGCGCGACCTCCAGACTCTTAGGACCCATGCATCATTTAAATAGCATACCTCCAAAGTAACAGGCTCAAGAGTTAAAGTACAGTACTTGCATTGACCCATGGATAAGTAGACTCGGGTTTTTGGGGTCAATTTGTAGATTAAATTCCCTAGACGTATACATTAGCATATACAGCAGATGATCTTGTCTTAAGCTACCCGTTTTGGCAACGATCTCCCGTCTCCCAGGCCCCTATTTTTGGTGTGCGCATAAAAATGCCAACCATTGGTTCCCCCTTGCATTCACAGAACTACTTCTTGTATCGCATTATTCCTGGTCAAGCTGAAGGGTGGTTTATCAGGCAGTTGGTTCGGACATGTTAAGCCAAAGCCTGCACGAAAATTAATCCAGCGCTGGACAAGAAAGGTCACCGCCGAAAAGATAAACTCTCTGTTGATAAACCTGGGAGAAACTCCTAGCCATGATTCATTATGACACGTCCCTTGGCATACGGTGCATTTAGACGGACGTGGATTCAAGGAAGGAAGGCAGGAGACGAGGGAAGCCATGGCTTCCTCCTTCAGGACAGAAACATTTGAGCAAATTTACACACGGATTCTGACACTGTGTAGTAGATTTTGTATAGATGTGTTGGCCAACTAGCCAGTAGGATTGTTTTTGGAGAGAGGGATATAGTCAGAGAAGACGACTTGCCCTCCATGCAGTGTTCTTGTGCAAAACGTATTTGTAGTTGGCAAAGGTTTTAAAAGTGCAATGCGCCGTTGGCATGCACATCAATGGAGGGTGATGTTTCTCCATGGAACTGTTTGGTTTGAAAGTGGAAGGAGTCCCTGCTCAGCCTAGTAAGGCTGGTGCATGCTGCTTTCTCATCCCAGTCCTCCTACCTGCTTTCCCAGACCAGTCTGGGGATGAAGACAACCATGTCTGTCAGTTTTGCAGGGTGTTTCTGTAGTCCTTTGCCTCTGCCTATCCTCTAACCTTCAGTAAAGATCCTTTAAAACATGCAAGAAAGGGCCCTCTACATCATAAATATGGCCTGTTACAGACTGCCAAAATAAAGCTGCTTCGGGTCTCTTTGGAGGTATGCTATTTAAATGATGCATGGGTCCTAAGAGTTGCGCCAAAGCCACACTCCATTCCTAAGCACTGGAGTGCAGCTTTGGTGCAGCTTCTGGATTCTTAGGATGCATGCATCATTTAAACAGCATACCTCCAAAGAGATCTGAAGCAGCTTTATTTTGGCAGTCTGGAACAGGCCTATATGTATGGAACCTGGTCAGGAATGAATGTCCAAATCTAGGTTCAATGCAAAGGCTGGGGTAAAACTGCAGCACTTAATGATAGTTTAGCATGACATTTCTGAATGATGGGTTTGTGTACTCTTCCTTCTAAAAGACTCGGGAAGAAGGGAGGTGCAACCATTTTAGTTTTCAGCTAGGTTTTTCCTGACCTTAGAATAGTTTAAACTATGGTGAATCTAAGCAGGCCGATTCAAACCATGGTTTCAGACCCTAGGGTCCTTTGGTGTTAAACCACAGTTAGAAATAAACCCAGCTGGACAAAAAGATAAGCTGTTGTTGCTTGGAACGGGAAGCAAATTTATTTGGATCTCCATGCAAGTGATGGACGGAGTATGGAAAGCTGGAGGACCAGAGAAGTCTTCTGGGTTACATCAGGAAGAAAGGTCTCACCGCATTTCAAAAGCAAACGCCTAAGGAGCTTTAAAGCCAAAGATCCTCAGAAAAAGACAAGTACTATCCAATATATATATATATATTCCCAGTTTCACGTCCATTATTGGGGCCTAATAAAGATCCTTTAGGCATGTTCAAAGCAAATAATTTTCCTACCTTCATGTCCTTCTTGTTCAGTGGTTCCCAAACGTTGGTCCGCCAAATGTTTTGGACTTCAGCTCCAAGAATTCCTGACTGCTAACCAGATTTTGGGAATCAAAACCCAAGATTTCTGGGAGTCAAGGTTCAAGAGCTCCTCGGAGTCGAAGACCCAGCAGACCAAAGTTTGGGAATTGCGACTCTAGTCAAACGCCTACACAATAATATCGGAGGAACACCTTTTGCATGCAGTTGAACATTGTTTTTTTGCATTAAAAGCTCTTTTAAAAAATCAAGACAAATGACAGTTGGATCCTTTATCCACAGGTTCAACTATCCATGGTTTGATAATATTAAAAAATATACTGTATATACTTGACTATAAGTCGACCTCATGTATGAATGTATAAATATATTTAATATATATAAATATGTGTGTGTGTATCCATTTATATATTTAATATATATATTTGTATAAATATATAAATATATATTTATATTTATTATATATATTTTTATTTATAAATTTATTATATATATATTTATACATTTATATATTTATTATATATATTTATAAAGTTATTATATATATTTATATTTATATGTATATAAATATATATTTATATATTTATTATATATATTAAATATATATTTATTATATATATTTATACATTTATTATATATATATTTTATACATTTATATAAATATATATTTATATATTTATTATATATATTTATAAAGTTATTATATATATTTATACATTTATATAAATATATATTTATATATTTATTATATATATTAATTATATATATTTATAAATTTTTATAAATATATTTATAGATTTATATAAATATTATATTTATTATATATATATAAATTTATTATATATATATTTATACATTTATATATTTATTATATATATTTATAAAGTTATTATATATATTTATATTTATATGTATATAAATATATATTTATATATTTATTATATATATTAAATATATATTTTATATATTTATACATTTATTATATATATATTTTATACATTTATATAAATATGTATTTATATATTTATTATATATATTTATAAAGTTATTATATATATTTATACATTTATATAAATATATATTTATATATTTAGTATATATATTAATTATATATATTTATAAATTTTATATATATATTTATAGATTTATATAAATATTATATTATATATATATATATATATATAAATTTATTATATATATATTTATACATTTATATATTTATTATATATATTTATAAAGTTATTATATATATTTATATTTATATGTATATAAATATATATTTATATATTTATTATATATATTAAATATATATTTATTATATATATTTATACATTTATTATATATATATATTATACATTTATATAAATATGTATTTATATATTTATTATATATATTTATAAAGTTATTATATATATACATTTATATAAATATATATTTATATATTTATTATATATATTGATTATATATATTTATAAATTTTTATATATATATTTATAGATTTATATAAATATTATATTTATTATATATATATATATAAATTTATTATATATATTTATACATTTATTACATATGTATTTATACATTTATATAATTATATGTTTATATTTACAAATTAATTATATATTTATTTTTATAATTATACATTTATATCAATATATATTTATATATATTTATATATTTATACACTTATACATTATATATATTTATACCATATATATATATGTGTGTGTGTGTGTGTGTATATATATATATATATATATATATATATATATATATATATAAATTTATAAATATAAATATTTATACCTCATGAATAAATATATACATAAATTAATCTAAGTCGAGGGCAGGGTTTGGGGGCTAAAATTAGGCATTTTGACATTACTCATGGATAACAACAACAACATTTTATTTCTATCCCGCCTCTCCAATAAGATCGGGGCGATTTACAACATATTCAATTCATACAATATATGAATATATGAATATACAATATATGTATATATGAATACAATATAAGGCGAGGGTAAAATTTAGGGTCATATAACGGTTCCTTATTAAAATAAAAGTTTGAACTATAGTACTTACATTGACCCGTGGTTACGTTGGCACAGGTTTTTTGGGGGGTCAATCTAGACTTATACACGAGTATATACAGTATATAAACTGCAAATTTTATATATACCGAGTTGGCCATTTTATATAAGGGACACCCTTTTATGATGCCATTGCGTTTAATGGGACTCGAGCATCCACCAATTTTGGTATCCATGTGGGATTCTGGAACTAAAACAGATACCGAGAGGCCCCACTGTATTTGGTCCCTTTATTCTAAGACAACATCTTAAACTTTAATCCCGGAGGATCGAACGGAATAGGGTTGCCCTGCGTGCGTATCAGGCTACCTCTCCCTTTGAAGCAATGCTAGGTTTCCAATGGCGTTTTATCAGACCCGGCCTGGCCCCTGGAAGAAAACAGTGCCCTGAAGGATTACAGCAAAGTCAACACTGAGTAAAAGGATGGAGTGACGTTCAGTCGCCAACCGGGAAGTGGCATAGCATGCAAGCCTCTTCCGGCGAATCATTACATTTGTGATGCTGTGTATCATCAGAATGTTTTTTTTGCTCTCTTTGCTTGCCCCAAAGGAATGAAATGCCATACCAACCTGGGCTTTTAAACTGATCCGGGCTGGGAAGGTGGTGGAGGGGGGAGTTACTCGCTGACGCAGGGTGCTCGCTACGCAGCATCTGAGCCACCCGTGGCCCCATGGAACCATAGTCCGCGTACGATAATGGAGCCCGTAGGTCACCGGGCGGAGAATAGAAACCGTAATCGGGGATCCCTGGGGATACAGTGACGCTATCATTGTGGATAGTGGATGGATTCTTATTTTTTCAAATATTAAACGTACTCAGATAACAAATAACGGAAACATTAACAAAAGAATAGTAACATCATCAACAACAAAATTATTGAAGGAAGAATCAACCATCATTTGATCATAATAGGGTTCGTACTCAATAGTTGCTTGTGGGTTTTTCGGGCTCTGTGGCCATGTTCTAGAAGAGTTGATTCCTGACGTTTCACCAGCATCTGTGGCTGGCATCTTCAGAGAACGCTGGCATGGAAGTGAGTGGGGTACAGTGGTACCCCGGGATACGAATTGATCGCGTTACGAAATTTCCGGGGTACGAAAAAGTTAGATTGGAAAAAACTGTTCCGGGTAACGAAAGATTTTTCGGGTTACGAAAATCATTTCAGCGCGTTTCGGCGCGAAATTCAAATCCGAAGCGCGGCTAGCGGCTTTCCAGCGCTAACGGAAAGCCTTTTCGGGTTGCGAAATGTATCGGGTTACGAACGGCGCCGCGGAACGAATTAATTTCGTAACCCGAGGTAGCACTGTATATATATATATACTGGATGACTTCCATGCCAGCATTCTCTGAAGATGCCAGCCACAGATGCTGGTGAAACATCAGGAATAAACTCCTCTAGAACATGGCCACAGAAAAACCCACAAACAGCTATGGGTGCCGGCCCTGAAAGCCTTTGACTTCACGTTCTTACTCAAGCTTGTAGGTAAGTTAGCTTGTAGGTGAGTTAGCTGAGGCTTCAAGCCTGGACTCCTCATTTTAAACAAACCAGCTACTCCCCACTTTACTCATTCAAAGTGCCCCGTCCCCATTTTCAGGCACAATAAAATGTAAAAATGAAACACTGATTGAAATACAGTCGGCCCTTGGTACCCGCAGATTTGTTTAATCCACGGATTCAACCATCCACAGTGCGAAAATATTCAAATATTCAACAATTTAAATATTAAATCCCTGGATAAAGGCTCCACGCCAAAAGCAAACCATGCGTCAAAAGCTCTTTTTAAAAAACCACGACAAATTACAGTCGGCCCTCCGTATCCGTAGATCCGTAGATCCTTTATCCAGGGATTTAACCATCCGGGGCTTGATGATATTCAAAGGATATTTAAATTGCAAAAGGCAAAGCTTGCTTTATGACATTTTATATAAGGGACATAAGGGATGTTTCACTATGGCGTTGTATTTAATGGGACTTGAGCATCCGCGGATTTCGGTAGCCAGGGTCGTCCTGGAACCAAACCCCAGCGGATAACAAGGGCCCGCTGTAAAATAAAATAGGAATATACACTGAGAAGAAAGAAAGAAAAGCTGAACCAAGCTGGCTGGTCTTAACTTTGCATTAAACACCTGAGCTGCCTTTCCCTAGGTTACTAAGCAAAGGACTCCCCAAACCACAGCTTGTACAAATACATGTGCGCTTATTCCATGCACACACTTTATACAAAGTGGAGCAATGCGCAAGGCTTTCAGCTTTACTGGTAAGTACTCCCTCACTTTATCTTACCTGGATTTCCTTGATGTCCTGGATCCTGATAAGACTGTCCCTCCCTAGTCTTAGTATAGTAAAGTGATGGCGAACCTATGGCACGCGTGCCAGAGGTGGCACTCAGAGCCCTCTCTGTGGGCACATGTGCCATCACCCCACTGCAAAGTTTGCCACAGTTTGTTACTAGAAAGCCACTTTGCAATAAATAAGTGGGTTTTGGGTTGCAGTTAGGGCACTCAGCTTCTAAAAGATTCACCATCACTGGTATAGTATATTCCAAGGACTGATGCGCGTGTGTATCGTTTTATTGCATCCCCGCTACAAGAACTCAAATCCACAAGGGCCTAAAACAGGCAAGCGAGACTCGCACCACCCCAGGACTATTGCTTCCACAAAGCAAGCCCTACCAAGTCATTTCGGTCACAGCAAACAAGACGAAGAAACAGGTGAGTGCTATGAAACCCCGGCACCCCATAAACCCCCTACCCACGAGTAACAAAAAAGAAATAGGTTCTAGAAAAAGGCAAATACCACGAACGAGATTAAGCGACTCCACATTTTGCCAAGCAAAACCTGGCCCCAAAGTTGCAAACCCCACAAAACCCATAGAGTCTCCCTGCTGGGGAGGATCAGGGGAGGCCATTACCTTTCCCATTAAAGGGTAAAATCCTCTGGTAATTTCTTTCCGTTCCTTCCTCATTTGATTCTATATTTGATTTATTTGATTCTACCACAGCATGTGTACCATGCGCTCCTCTTAAGGTACCTACTGCAAAACAAGTACCCTTGTAATCCGTCACGGGGGAGACAGTTGACTACAGAGGCTCCAAACTTGCGGACAGCAAATCTGGAAGCCAGTCAGTAGGAAACGCATTGCGTGGTGCATTCTTTGGCTTCTCGGTGTGCATATTAAGAAATGAGAAAAGGAAGAAAAGAAGACAGTTCTCCCATGTTCAACTAACGCTTGCAAAATTCATTTCCCTGCCAACTTTTGTGCAAACTCCAACCCCCTTCAGTAATGTCTTGCGCTCCTTACAGACCCAACAAGCCTGGGACCGCAATGGTTTCCTGGCTCCAGCTGCACTCGCCATCGGGGAAAGAAACCCCAGATGTGCCAGTAGACCCCCGTCTCTGGGATCATAGAGTCGCGTGGGAGAATTTCTGCCCAGGTGGAGGTATATAATTGGTCTCTATCAAGAAGCTGCCTGCGTCTGTGGCCTAGTTTAAAGACCTTTGGGGGGAAACGATGCACAACTGGGCGTATCAGCAATAGCACAGAATGATTTTGGCACACGCAAACCCTCTGCAGTGAAAGATATGCCTCCAAAGATGCCATGAATTCTGCTCCGTCCTATTAACATTGCTTGGCCATGGACCAGACTTTACAATAGCAATGTGAATGCAACCATACACACTACTGCTGAAGGGTCAAAGCAGAACTTTAGGAAGACTCCTTCAGATGCAGGAGTGCTCCTGGAACGAAAGGCCCCAGTGATACCAATCTGGACACAATGTCTCTCATTCTGCCCCCCAAAATCCTCTCGCTATAAGCAGGCGCACGCAACATGGAAGCCGCGCGCACCCTCCGTGTTTATGGTAATAACCAGGCATGCTTGAAAGCAGCGGGAAATTTTCAATATAACTATCATTAAGACAAAACGCTTTAAATCAAAGCCATTACCGCGCCTGAGAGTTTAAAGCTCACAAGATTAGGCCACATCTCTCACTCTCTCTCTTTCTCTTTTTTTAATCTTTATGAAAAATTCATAGAACAAGCTGCCAAACATCATCTTCCTTGCTCGAGAGAGTAAATGATATAATAATATTTAATGCTGCCGATACAGATAAAAGTGGAGTAAGAAGCGGCACGCTGTAATGTGTACATCAGGGAGACACTGTTGAACAAGGAGCTCCGACACACGGCAGATGTAGCGCTGGGCAGATGAGCAGAGCGGAAGCCTGTCATTGCCTCCCTCAACTTCCAACGCATCAGAGACTGCTCTTTGATGCTTTTCAAAGCATGGGAGATCCACCACATCACCACACGGCTCTCAAGGACGCTTGAAAACCGTAGGGTGGAAAGGAGGACTCGATGCAAAGAACTCTTATAAGGTACCGAGAAACAGGTATGACGGATACAGTGGTCCCTCCACATCCGCTGGGGTTAGGGGCACAGGTTCGCCGTGAAACTGCAAATAAGAAAACACGGCCTTTTAAACCCAAGAGACCACCTCTCTAGGAATCTCTAGGTCCTCCAGCACAACGCTATGGTCAACACGTGCCGAAAATAGGCCATGGAATCATGCTGGAGGACCTACAAATGTCTAGAGAAGTGCTTCCTCTTTGAGGTCCTCCAGCACAACTCCATGGTCAACTTCTAGCAGAGTTGCACCGGAGGACCTAGAGATCCCTAGATAGAACATATTAATCAAATCCGCAAATAATGAAAACCGCAAAAGTCAAAGCCGCAAGCGTGGGAGCTGACTCTTTGTTGATGGGCAAAGGTTGATGCGACACCCCAGTAGCTTACAGGCCAACCAGTTGTGCCCAGTGCTGGTTGGAGGACGAATATACAGGTGATATAAGATACTACCACCATAACCAGCATCTCTCTCGTCTTGGGAATCATGTGATGCCCAAAAGCCGCTCCTGTGCTACTTTCTGGCTGTAAAGCTCCTGGGATCTGCTGCTCTACCTTTCTTTTATCAACTTGTCGTGGAAGAAGTCCTGTTTGATGCTCCTATGGTTAGGCAAGATTAGTCTGCTCATGGCCTTGGACTGAGGTTCTTGCCTACCCTCAAGCTAGAAGAGGAGGGACCCAGGAAGATTCCCAAACTATAGTCTTCCTGGTGTTTTGGGACTTCAGCTCCCAGAATTCCTGCCTGTTGGTCAAGCTGGTTGGGCCTTCTGGGAATGGAAGTCCAAAACACCTGGAGGACCAAAGTTTGGGAACCACTGGCCTAGAAACCCTGCTTATAGAGCATGGTGCATGCGCTGTCTTGCAACGACATGGCCTGTTCGAGACTGCGCATGCACCATACTGGCTCCTTGGAGGAGGGGTGCAATAAAAAAAATGTAATACATAAATAACATTAAATAAATATGGGCTGTCCTATGTCGTTCTGCGCATCAACCTGAAGGAAAGGGTCTGTACGGAAAAGACCCTAGGGGAAAGGTGAATTTGTACCTGCAGGAACACCATCTCCGCACTACACTCCTGAAATGAAATGGAAGGATAAAGATGCTACAGGTGAATCTACTCACACAGTTGGCAAATAACCTTAGCTTTCATAGCTCTGCAAGCCTCAGATATTGCTCAATTTCTGTTTCAGGTGGAGAAGCGGGATGGTCAATCTACTCCAGGTTTTCACCCAAATGTTAAAGGACCGGCCAAAGGTGCTGAATCCTATAGCCAAGACAAGTTCAACACCCTGGTTGTTGTTAACTGCCCTTGACGTGTGGGGACCCCATGGGTGAGACATCTCCAAGACCCCTTTATCTTTAACTCAGGCCCTGTAGATTTAGGCCCATGACCTCCCGGGTTGAGCCCATCCATTTGGCAGGTCATCTCCCTCTCTTTCCACTGCCCTCTGACTTTCCTAGCATTGTCTTTTCCAACGATTCATGCCTTCCCATGATGTGGATAACTACGACAACCTCAGTTTAGTCATCTTGGCTTCCAGGGAGATGTCTGCCACGATCTGTCCTATGACCCATCTGTTTGTCTCCTTCCTGTTGCCAATAAAACGCAGATAGATGCATA
Organism: Sceloporus occidentalis; assembly: GCA_023333645.1. Taxonomy (NCBI): domain Eukaryota; kingdom Metazoa; phylum Chordata; class Lepidosauria; order Squamata; family Phrynosomatidae; genus Sceloporus; species Sceloporus occidentalis. The sequence continues at coordinate 4,174,458 of JALMGF010000069.1, forward strand.
CAGAGTTCCTACACGCATTAAACAAATCTGTGTCGCCCAGTATGTACTCCATCCATCCATTAAGTAGATCCAGGTCAACTTAGCTTCAGCAAGGCTGCTGAACCATGTACCTTTAGACCATAAGTTGGTCCAAATTTCATAGAATCATAGAGTTGGAAGAGACCCCAAGGGCCACCCGGTTCAACCCCATTCTGCCATGCAGGAACTCTCAATCAAAGCATCCAGCCTCTATTTAAAGACCTCCAAAGAAGGAGAGCCCACCACTCTCCAAGGGAGTGTCTTCCACTGTCGAACAGCTCTTATGGACAGGAAGGTCCTCCTAATGTTTAGGTGGAATCTCTTATTGTGTAGGTTGCATCTATTGCTCTGGAGCAGCAGAAAACAAGCTTGCTCCATCCTCAATATGACATCCCTTCAACAGGGCTATCATATCACTTCTGAGCTTTCTCATCTCCAGGCTAAACATACCCAGCTCCCCAAGTCGTTCCTTTTATTATTTGCATTTGAGATTGCATTTACCCAGCTTTAAACTGAAATTCCAATCGGTCTGTTTCTAATATACAGGATCGCTTTTTAAAGCCGACGGCGCAGTGTTCTTTTGAAGGCAAGTTGTATGGGAAGAGCACGGTTTTGGAGGTTTGGTGAGCCTTCTGAGCCCTAAAAAGTACTGAACCGAGGCTGGGCGACTGGCATCAAGAATTCCTAAGCCTAACACTGGATTAAAAATTGGTGCCAACGCTGGAAGAGACCTTGGCCTGTTACAGACTGCCAAAATAAAGCTGCTTGGGGTCTCTTTGGAGGTATGCTATTTAAATGATGCATGGGCCCTAAGAGTCCGGAGGTCGCGCCAAAGCCACACTCCATTCCTAAGCACTGGAGTGCAGCTTTGGTGCAGCTTCTGGATTCTTAGGGTGCATGCATCATTTAAATAGCATACCTCCAAAGAGACCCGAAGCAGCTTTATTTTGGCAGTCTGGAACAGGCCCTTTTCTCACAATAAAAAGAAGAAGAAGAAGAAGCTAATTGCTGCAATTCTTTCCGACTCGAGAGAATCTAAATGGAACGATGAAACAAAAATCCCTACAGGTCACATCCCCTCCTTTTAAATATCAGGAAAGGCAACATGAAAAGCCGAAGATGCTTTTCTGAAATCGGCTTCTGAATCCTCTCTTTTCCTGAATATCAGGTAATGCCCTTGCTTAAATCATCAGTTCTGCCACTTTCTATGGGTCCCTAAAGCATGTGCAATATCCGGGGACTCTCTCCCTATTATATTAACAGAACTGTTTTTTAAGAGCGTCTTATCTTTTCAATTGCATTTCATTCTTTTAACTTGAAGGTGAATTGTTTTGAAACTCATATGATTTAATTCTATTTTCATGTTCACCTGTTCCACGTTTTTAATTTGTACCGTTCTCTTAAACCGGGAGCTGCTTTGAGTCCCATTCTTGGGGGAAAAGCCAGATACAAATAAATACAACCGTAGTGATAATGATAATAGTAATCTGAAAGTATTCTACAAAGGCAGAATTTGGAAAGAGATGTGTTACTCTGTCTCCTAAACAATGGCATGAGATGTTTGTTCAGCATAATGAAGCAAATGGGAGGCAAACAGGGCATGTTCTCCAGCCTTTCCGATGTTGCCTTCTCTTAAAGCAAGCATCCATCATGTCTGCAACCTTCTGTGACCTCCCATCATTGTGTTACGCCAGGGGTTGTTCATCTAAATATCTTGGGGAAAGTATTGGTACTGGTCGAGCAGTGCAAAGATTTCAACGCCCCGTAGAAAAGGTTAGCACATTCTCCCGCACCGATCGCTTCAGGTACTTGGATAACATCGTCAACAAGGGAGACTAAATGTAGCTCTGGGACCCATGGTGCGACTGGGTCGCAATACATCTTAAGACGCATTTGGAGACGCCAACTCCTCATGGCAGTATAGAAAAGTCTGCAACCTTCAGGCTTCAGTGTCCTATTTTGTGGAATGTGGATGCAAACCAATTCTACAAGGCCTAACCCCAATGAAACAAACACAACTCAGGTGTTCGCTGGATTTTGCAGAAATGTAAAGTCTGCAAAGAGAAGGGGAGCAGTGGTGCATCCCTGTTGTGTTTGTAGCCCCCGGGAGCATCAACAAGAAGATGTGGTCGATGTGGGTCATCTAGGAGTCCAAGTAGACCACAAGTTGAGCATGAGTCAACAGTTCGATGGGGCAACTAAAAAGGCCAAAGCGATTTTAGGCTGCATCAATAGAAGTATAGTGCCTAGTGCCACTCTATTCTGCCTTGGTCAGGCCTTACCTGGAATACTGTGTCCAGTTCTGGGCACCATAATTCAAAAAGGATATTGAGAAATTGGAGCGTGTCCAAAGAAGGGCGACTAAAATGATGAGGAACAGCCTTATCAGGAACAGCTTAGGGAGCTGGGCATGTTTAGCCTGGAGAAGGGAAGGTTAAGAGGTGTTTAAGTATCTGAAGGGATATCATATTGAGGATGGAGAAAGCTTGTTTTCTGCTGCTCCAGAGAATGGGATTCGGAACAATGGATGCAAGCTACAGGAAAAGAGATTCCACCTAAACATTAGGAATAAAGTCCTGACAGTGAGGGCTGTTTAACAGTGGAAGACGCTCCATCAGAGAGTGGTGGAGTCTCCTTCTTTGGAGGTTTTTAAACAGAGGCTGGATGGCCATCTGTCAGGGATGCTTTGGTTGAGAGTTCCTGCATGGCAGAATGGGGTTGGACTGGATGGCCCTAGTGGTCTCTTCCCACTCTATGATTCTAAGTGAAGAAACACCTACCGAGTCTTGACACAGGATAGTGGAATATCCACCATTCCAAAAGTAATAAAATGATTGTGAGTTCCTGCATGCCTGGGGGGGGGAGGGTTTCGACTGGATGGCCCTTGGGGTCTCTTCCAACTCTATGATACTATGCCATTGTATTGCAACTCCCATCATCCCTTAGCACTGGCCGTGCTACATGTTCCCCTATCAAAGGCTGGTTTGCAAGGTCAGAGAGTCAAGGCACTGGGGCATTAAGACATTGTGATCTAATTCGATAAAATAAAGGTAGGCCGGGGCGTGCCATGACTAACTATGCCACCATCCCACCGGCCTAACTGCTCTAGCGGCGGCTCAATCTTTAACAGATGTTTTAGCGCCGCTTAAGCGCGAGCATTGATAAAGGGCTGTCGACAAGTGATTGGGGACGCGTTAGCAAAATACTCGACGCGGGCCAATTTGAGAAACCCATGCAAAGCACCGCCTCCCCGAACGCTCCCTGCAATCGCTGGCGGCGGCAAATAAATACATCCCTTGTCTAAGCGGCGATGTTTTGTGCGCGCGATCAATATTTATAGCCTCATCAAAATCTCCCCAGCCGCGAATTAAAAGCCTCCCTTTCGCACGGGGCCAGGGCCGCTGCCGCCGCTGCCGAGGCTGTTGCAGAGGAGCTGCAATCAAGAGAGCCTCGTTCTTCTGGCCGCGTCTGACAAAAGAGTTTCCACTTCAGGGGCTCATCTTTAATCATTAGAAAAAGCACAGAAGTTTAATCCATTTTTGATGTAAGTGCTAATAGCTCGGCGTCCTTGAAGTTCAAAGTGGTCTTCGTGCATGGCACTAATTAGCCGCGCAAGCCAGCCAGGCCGCACTCGCGCATGATTCTCATTAGAGCCTTCACAACAAACAAACGCCGACCTTAACTAAGGCAGTGCTTCGTTCTGTCCCCCTTGTCAAAGGATTTTGGAGGGCAGTCGATACTCTCCCCCTGCCTCTCATCCTTGCCTTGCATTCTCTCTTTTCTCCGTGCCATCCGTTCATCCAAAGTGCATCTTCGCAGCTCGGATTGTCCCCATGCTGCCTTTTTTGTTAGGAGAAGCCGTCATCTGTTCAGTCCCCTGCAGCCGGACACACACACAAAAGAGGTGTACGTCTCTTTTGAAATGTTCTCTCCACTTGCCTAGAGTCCAAGTAGCACCTTCAGCAAGTAAAAGATGCCTATATGCATCCGAGGAACTACTAGACTGAAGTATATGGAAGCTCATGCTGCCTTCTTTATTTCAGGATGTGGAGAGATCTTGTAGCACCTTTGAGACGCACTGAAAGAAACTGGCAGCATGAGCTTTCCTAGACTTAAAAGTACTTCCTCAGATGAAATAGACTTAAGTCTAGGAAAGCTCATGCTGCCAACTTCTTTCTTTCCGTGAGTCTCAAAGGTGCTACAAGATCTCTCCGCATACTTGACCCTATATATGCATCTAAGGAAATAGACTTAAGTCTAGGAAAGCTCATGCTGCCAACTTCTTTCTTTCCATTAGTCTCCAAGGTGCTACAAGATCTCTCCACATACTTGACCCTATATATGCATCTAAGGAAATAGACTTAAGTCTAGGAAAGCTCCTGCTGCCAACTTCTTCCTTTCAGTGAGTCTCAAAGGTGCTACAAGATCTCTCCACATACTTGACCCTATATATGCATCTAAGGATGTATACTGAAGTCTAGGAAAGCTCCTGCTGTCAACTTCTTTCTTTCAGTGAGTCTCAAAGGTGCTCCAAGATCTCTCCACATACTTGACCCTATATATGCATCTAAGGATGTAGACTGAAGTCTAGGAAAGCTCCTGCTGCCAACTTCTTTCTTTCCGTGAGTCTCAAAGGTGCTACAAGATCTCTCCACATACTTGACCCTATATATGCATCTAAGGAAGTAGACTGAAGTCTAGGGAAGCTCCTGCTGCCAACTTCTTCCTTTCAGTGAGTCTCAAAGGTGCTCCAAGATCTCTCCACATACTTGACCCTATATATGCATCTAAGGAAGTAGACTGAAGTCTAGGAAAGCTCCTGCTGCCAACTTCTTTCTTTCAGTGAGTCTCAAAGGTGCTCCAAGATCTCTCCACATACTTGACCCTATATATGCATCTAAGGAAGTAGACTGAAGTCTAGGAAAGCTCCTGCTGCCAACTTCTTTCTTTCAGTGAGTCTCAAAGGTGCTCCAAGATCTCTCCACATACTTGACCCTATATATGCATCTAAGGATGTAGACTGAAGTCTAGGAAAGCTCATGCTGCCAACTTCTTTCTTTCAGTGAGTCTCAAAGGTGCTACAAGATCTCTCCACATACTGATTCTATCGACTAACACAGCTATTATTATTATTATTATTATTATTATTATTATTATTATTATTTAGAGAGTTCTTGTAGCACCTTTGAGACTAACTAAAAGAAAGAAATTGGCAGCATGAGCTTTTGTAGACTTCAGTCTACTTCATCAGATGCACTTGGTCTACGAAATGCATTTAAATCTAGGAAGGCTCATGCTGCCAACTTCTTTCGTTCCGTGAGTCTCAAAGGTGCTACAAGATCTCTCTACATAATGAGTACAAGCGGGGTAAAGGATATTGATCTGTTCAACAGATTCAAATCTAACTGGGTCAGGAGCGTTTTAACAAAAAGGGGTGCCAACATCATCCTTAACACAAGAGGTCGATTGGGAATTAACAGCATGCAGTGGTACACTGCAGTGGTGAAAAGCGCAAAACATGTCCGAAGGAAGGCAAAGATGGGTTGGCCCCAGCATTTTGCAAGATGTCTCTTTCTAATCTGTACAGTGGGCAGCAGAACGTGGCTGCCGTTATACTCTGGACTCTTGCACAATTATTACAATTGATGGCTATAACCTGTATTTGGTTGTCATGAATAAACTGTACTGTACAATTAGTGCTGGTGCCTGCAAAAGTCTGGCAGTGTTTTGCTTTAAAATGTGATCGAATCCCAACTACAGGGACTCTAAAGTAGGTTGTACTTTCCGGCATCCCTCATTTTTCTCCTCCCGGCTGGCATGCTGAGTGGAGGACAAGAGTAGGCACTGCCCGTCTGTCTTCATTACGGCGGGAAAGGCGCAGAACGTTCCAGCGCTGCCTTGGGAAGAAGGTTCATTATGATGAAGTTTCAGAGCCTTCGGCACGGAAGACATTCTCGCTCGGCTCCGAGCGGATGGATAGTCCAGGCACAAGTGTGCCAGAGAGAAGAGGGATGATAAAGCAAGGGCGATGCCGAAAGGGCTGCGGAGGGCAAGCCGCTGCCCTTTTCCTGTTGCAGAAACGCCATGCGCGATGTTGGCGCTATATATATATTAACTAGGAGCCTGCAGCCAAATAATTGACCAGTTAGTTCAAATCAATATGTGAAACCCAGCTCTCCTCCTTTGCTCTTTTGACTCACTTCTCCCCCAGAGTTGCCAAGCAACGACGCTGGCAGCGAGGAGGAAAAGCCGCAACCAGCAGTGCACTCCCTGGACTCATGGCAGAGCGACCCAATGTCCTTGGGGCTCCTTGGTTCACACTTCCTAGTTCTCTATACTGCCTTCACATGCCTGATCCTTTCCTCTCAATGGTGCACAAACTGGGGTTAGTGGTTTTGCAAGAGGTCTTCTTGCACTTCCTCTGATTATCCCTTTCCTAACTGAATTCCTTCCTCTACCATTGGCCACAACTCTTGCTCTAGATAGAATCACAGAGTTGGAAGAAACCCCAAGGGCCATCCAGTCCAACCCCATTCTGCCATGCAAGAACTCTCAATCAAAGCATCCCTGACAGATGGCCATCCAGCCTCTGTTTAAAGACCTCCAAAGAAGGAGGCTCCATCACCCTCTGAGAGAGTGGATACCTTCTCTTGCTTTTGTCTTCATCCTTCTGCCTACCTGGCACCTTTCCTGATGTTCCTGCACCTCTCAACTCCTTTGAAATGTGGTGCTCGAGAAGAGTGCCAAGGATACCACAGACAGCCAAAAGGACAAACGAACGGGTCCTAGAGCAGATCAAGCCAGAAATCTTCCTAGAAACCAAGATGACAAGACTTAGACTGTCATACTTTGGACACATCATGAGAAACGTTGGAAAAGACCATAATGTTAGGAAAGGTTGGAAAGGGAAATAGAAAGTGAGGAAGGCCATATGCTAGATGGATGGACTCTATTAAAGAGACCACAAATATGAGTTTGCAGGAGCAGAGCAGCAGAGGACAAGGGAAGCCATCCATAGGGTCGCCATGGGTCGAGATCGATGCAAAGGCACTTAACAACAACAACAACTTCTCTAAGGGCTTTTCTACATTACTTATAAACCCCAAACTCCCCCCAATCTCTCTGCATGCTGTTTACATTATGCAGGTCCCAAACCCCGAATCAGGTCCAAGCTGTTTCCATAAGGCTTGGACCTTAGGTTAAAAACTGACCCCCAAAAAACTTGAATCGACTTATCCACGGGTCAATTTAAGTACTGTACTTTACCCTGGAAGCACTGGCCCCCTTCTACTCTCTCATGAGCACAAACAGTTATGATGCTTGCTGGGATTTTGTAAGTTTGTTGGCATCGTTTTCCTTTGCTTCGTCCTTTACATCCTTCCTTACTTACCCCTAAGTTTTACCGTCGACTTATCCACAGGTCGTATCAAAATCCATAACTGCGGCCCCCAAACCTGCCCTCAACTTATACATAAGAGTGACTTATAGTCGAGTATATACTACTGTAGTTGAGTGCAGTCAGCCCTCCTCATCCATGGATTTTTTTTATCCACAAATTCAAACATCCACGACTTGAAAATACTTTAAAACTATACAAATTCCCATAGCCAAACCTTGGTTTTGCCCTTTTATCTAAGGGACACCGTTTTACTATGCCATTATATTTGATGGGATTTGAGCATCCATGGATTTTGGTATCCACAGGGGTCCTGGAACGAAACCCCAGCGGATACCAAGGGCCCACTGTATATACAATCATAATCGGGTATATACTTTGCTATGGGCTAGGAGGGGAAGACCGCAAGCAAGATGGATGGACTCAATCGGGGGGTCAGAAGCGTAGGTTTGCAGGGACTGAGCATAGCAACGGAGGATAGGGGGACTTGGAGATGTTGGAGCTGACTTGAGGGCAGTTAACAACAACAACAAATGGGCTTTCCATAAATGCCAGAGTAAAAACGGAGCAACGATGAGGGTCTGGCTTTGTACGTGGTCCCTGTGAACAGCCCACTCGGTCGCTCTGCGATTGCAGTTCGTGCTGGGGAAATATAGATGGCCCTCTGTATCCATGGATTTTTGTATCCACGGATTCAAGCATCCATGGCTTTTAAAATATATATACATTCCAAAAAAGCAAACCTTAATTTTGCCATTTTATATCAGGGACAGCATTGTACTATGCCATTGTATTTAATGGGACTTGAGCATCCATGGATTTCGGTATCCATGGACGATGGGGGTCCTCTGCAACCAAACCCCAGCGGATACCAATGATCCACCGTATGGGGCCAGAATACTCCATAGGCAGCCCAGAGTATTCTGGCAAATGTAGGAAAGCCCTAAGAGTGGGGATTTCTTCCCACCCGCCTCCCAATATCCCAATACCAACCAAACTGACAACATCCCTTTCTTCCCCAGACCACAAGCTGTTAAGTTGTCTGAGCAACTAAATGTTCCTTTCTGCCATAGGAGCTCAGCCAACCGGTCTCATAGAATCATAGAATCGTACAGTTGGAAGAGACCACTAGGGCCATCCAGTCCAACCCCCTGCCATGCAGGAAATCCGAATCAAAGCATCCCCGACAGATGGCCATCCAGCCTCTGTTTAAAGACCTCCAAGGAAGGAGACTCCATCACCCTCCGAGGGAATGCATTCCACTGTCGAACAGCCCTTACTCTAAGGAAGTTCCTCCTAATGTTCAGGTGGAATCTCTTTTCCTGTAGCTTGCATCCATTGTTCCGGGTCCTGTTCTCCGGAGCAGCAGAAAACAAGCTTGCTCCCTCTTCAATATGACATCCTTTCAAATATTTAAACAGGGCTATCATATCACCTCTTAACCTTCTTTTCTCCAGGCTAAACATCCCCAGCTCCCTAAGTCGTTCCTCATAGGGCATGGTTTCCAGACCCTTCACCATTTTTGTCGCCCTCCTGCCGCATATGCATTATAAGAAAAATAATAAGGATCTGACAAAGAGAAGAGAATCCGCTGCAGCGCAAGCGGAGTTCGGCATTCTCCGCCACCCCAACATTTTTCTAAATAACCTCAATCTAAATTGCATTCCTACAACTCCAAGCCATTGCTCTGGTTGTATTTGTGAGCCGCCTTGGGTCCCTTTCGGGGAGAAAGGCAGGACAGAAATCAAATCAAATCAATTCGAATCGATCAATCAATGAACTCAATTGTTTCCTATTCAGTATTGTTTCTCTCTAGGTCTGAGTTTGGGAAGATGGCTATACTGCAGCCGTTCCCACCAGACATACTCAGGAGTAGCTGAATTTAAACGATTATATTTTAATTTATAACTGTTTTAATCCTTAACACTGTTTAATTGTTTTTTTTTTTAATTTTACATTAATGTATTTTAATATTTTGTATTGTTTTTAAATTGTGTGGTTTTATACTTGTTCTCCGCCTTGAGTCCCTATATTGGGAGAAAGGTGGGATGTAAGAAAATAAAGTGAATAATAAATAGCTGTGCGGCAAAATCCCAAAGTAATCCCCAAAATGCTCAAAATATAAGCTTTCTTTGGCCTGCCAAAATAAATCTGCTTGGGGTCTCTTTGGAGGTATGCTGTTTAAATGATGCATGCATCCTAAGAATCCGGAAGCTGCACCAAAAGCTGCACTTCGGTGCTTAGGAATGGAGTGTGGCTTTGGCGCGAGCGTCCTAAGAATCCAGAAGCTGCACCAAAGCTGCACTCCAGCGCTTAGGAATGGAGTGTGGCTTTGGCGCGAGCGTCCTAAGAATCCAGAAGCTGCACCAAAGCTGCACTCCAGCGCTTAGGAATGGAGTGTGGCTTTGGCGCGAGCATCCTAAGAATCCAGAAGCTGCACCAAAGCTGCACTCCAGCGCTTAGGAATGGAGTGTGGCTTTGGCGCGAGCATCCTAAGAATCCAGAAGCTGCACCAAAGCTGCACTCCAGCGCTTAGGAATGGAGTGTGGCTTTGGCGCGAGCATCCTAAGAATCCAGAAGCTGCACCAAAGCTGCACTCCAGCGCTTAGGAATGGAGTGTGGCTTTGGCGCGAGCATCCTAAGAATCCAGAAGCTGCACCAAAGCTGCACTCCAGCGCTTAGGAATGGAGTGTGGCTTTGGCGCGAGCACCCTAAGAATCCAGAAGCTGCACCAAAGCTGCACTCCAGTGCTTAGGAATGGAGTGTGGCTTTGGCGCGACCTCCGGACTCTTAGGACCCATGCGTCATTTAAATAGCATACCTCCAAAGAGACCCCAAGCAGCTTTATTTTGGCAGTCTGTAACAGGCCTTAGTCTCACAAGGTGTTAAAAATCAGACACGAGAAGAAAAGTGACGATGTTAGAGCCTGTGGACTACATTTTTCTCTGCTGCTTTTGTGATTTTCAGGTCATTTCTGACTTATGGCAACTCTAAGGCTATCATGGGACCGAATGTCACCCAACAGGTTGAGCAGGGAATCGAACTCTGATCTCCACAGTTGTTGTCCTATGTTCAAACCATCACACCACACTCTCTTGGTAGACATTTTGTCTACCAAATATCAATTTGGCAGACTCAGAATCCTTCTGTGTGACATTCGTGTGATCTCCAAAAGCTTTGGCTTTCCGTTCTCCTATTTTGCGCACTTTCTGGGGTGCAACTGAGACAAGTTCATGCATTTCCTCGATGCCGATCTGCCGCTATCAATCCATGAAAAGCAAAGCTATGTGTCTCAAGAGTCATTTCCAACTCATATGGCTTTTTGTTGTAAGGAAACGAAATACTGTACCTCTTTGGACTTCTTCCTTCCCTGTTTATCAGCAAAGGCTTCATAAGCCTCTCGGTTTTTACTACCGGTGATCCAGATTTGCCTGAATTGTTTACCGCGGCCTGGACAGGCCTTTTATTAATATTAATGAGGGACGCGGAAGAAAAGGGACCCTTTATTTTTAGCCGACTCTAATTGCGTCGTAATTATTCATCTACAAAACAAATGAGCCGCGCTCCATCTCTATGGCAACTGAAGCGCCGGCCTCCCACCGCCGCGCATTAGCGGGCCATTGCTCTGGTTGTATTTTCAAGAGACGCCTTTTGTGGAACAAACAGCTAAAGAGAGATCCAAATAAAGTCAGGTCTCTGTTGTGCCTTAAGTCAAAGTGTCAATGGCCACGTCAACCGTACTGTTGCGAGTATGATCTATTATGAGAATGCTTACACATTCGGCATACGTTTTGCACACAGTTGGAGGTGTTGGGGAGTGGAACGGACCGCCTTGAAAAGTGGTGGACTCTCTTGGTGTTGTGCGCTTTCAAGATGTTTCCAACCTACAGCAATGCTAAGGTGAACCTATCCTGGTTATTTTCTGGGGCTGAGTGTGTATGACTCACCCAAAGTCCCTCAATGGATTTCCATGGCCAAGCAAGGAATCTCCAAAGTTGTAACTCCAGCCACTACTCCACCTTGGCTCTTGGTGGATTCTCTACTGGAGATTTATAAGTACAGTGCGCCCGCGCCATACGCAGGCGCGCCATACGCGGCTTGAGCATACGTGTTCAAGCCGCGCGGGGCGGAAGGGGCGGTGCGTCCCATTCATTTGAATGGGCGCGTGCGCCCGTTGTGCCCCGTGCGCCGCCACGCCGCCGTGTACGAGCCCCATTGTTTCCAATGGGGCTTGAGCATAGGCGGAATTCGCCTTACGCGGCAGGATCCGGAACAGATCCCCCGCGTAAGGCGAGGACCGACTGTAACAGCTGGATGCCCACCTGTCAAGGATCCTTTAAGTAATGGATTTTCCCACCTCACCAAGGATTTGGCAACTCCTGAAATCCTTTCCAACTCCACAACTGAGTGATTCTATAGCTCTGCGAGATGTGCTTTGAACAGGTAAAGTGTTCCATGTTGTGGCCGAGCATTATTATGATAGCTGGCCAAATGTGTCCTTTTTGTTGTTGCCTGCCACCAAGCTGACTTTGACTTACTACAACCTTGTGAATGAGAGAGCTCCACAGTTCTCAACTACCCTGCTCAGGTCTTGCAAATTCAGGGCAGCCATGGTTTTCTTGCGTACTATGGTCTCCCCTTGCTTTCCGTTTTACCAGGCATTATAGTAATAGCAATAGCAACTACTGTACATTTCTACACCGCTTATCAGTGAACTAGCATTCCCTAAGCAGTTTACAACGTATAAGTCTATTGCCCCCAACAAACTGGGTACTCATTTTACCCATCTACGAAAGGATGGAAGACTGAGTGGACCCTGGAGCCCTGCCTGGGATCGAACTCACAACCTTGTGGCTGCAGCCACTGTCCTACCAGGCCCCCCTATCTTTCTGAATCACGTCATTGCTTGATACCTCCGAAGCATGACAGCCTCAGCTTTCTAGGGAGAGTTCGGGATCGATTTGCTCATTCATCTTTTTTAGCTGTCCATCATTCACTATCTAGTAAGTATGGGATGGACCACTGCACCAATGCATTATGGAGACACCCCCAAAGCATCCATTAGTCAGGTTCTATAGAGCGTGAGGTCAGCGAAATAAATTAAAAACAAGAACAGTAGCAGTTTTATCATGAAGGATAAATCTATCAGCGGCTGGGACTCAAGGTGGCCACATGGAGCATATCCCTGAAGATATATCCCAGAGTATATATGCCTGGTATATCCAAATTAATTCTTGGAGGCACTGAGCTGAAGAGTGTTCCTGAACTCCTATCCTACTCTATGGAAAGACGCCTAGCTTGCTACTCTGGTAAGCCACAAACAGACAAGATGGACCTTGGGTTGGATTGACTATGGCCTGTTACAGACAGCCAAAATAAAGCTGCTTCGAGTCACAGTGGAGGAATGGTGTTTCAATGATGCATGCATGCGTCCTAAGAGTCCAGAAGTCGCACCAAAGCCACGCTCCAGCCCTAAGGACTGGATCATGGCTTTGGTGTGACTTCTGGACTCTTAGGATGCATGCATCATTGAAACACCATTCCTCCACTGTGACTCGAAGCAGCTTTATTTTGGCTGTCTGTAACAGGCCTATGTTTGTTTGGCATCCTGATGAATTTTCTGGGACGGGAAAGAAACTGCACTTGGAGGAAAGACTGAAATCTTTTGTCGCTCCCTCATCCATCAGTCAACTGGCCAACCTCTTAAAGCAAATAATATTCAGAGAGGCCGGATTAATATTTCTGAGCTGAGAAACAACCTTCCTGAGAAAGAGCCAGGTCCAGTAGACCATCCGATATACTATTGATGGATTTGCCCTTTGCAATCTATTACACGAAGAAATGGGCCAAACCGTACGATTTGGAAATAGGGAAATGATCAAAGAAAGGGGACTGTCTGGATAATGGCAAATGAATCACTGCCAGGGCCTAATCCAATCCCGATAGTGCATCAAGGATCACATTTGGACTTCGAGTAGCGCAAAGGTCTGGGTTTCACGCTGACTACGAACTATGTATGTTTCACTGTGAAGAAATTAGATGCCAAATATGTAAAGGTCTCTGGCTGTATAAAGAGCTTTCTGGACTCCCTCCATCTTTGCGATTGAAGGCATCTCTGTTTTCATCCCTAGAGAAACTGAGCCAGAAAGACAGAACTCATTGCATTCAAGAGATTCTTTATTGATCTAGATTCGACTCTCTGAACAGCTCAAGGCAGCCCAGCTATGAGACCCTAATCTCCACTAGGCCTGACCCACTTAGACTTCGGAAATCCCTCAAGCCAGCTTTCCAGGAGCCTTGTCGGGATCTGAACTCAAGTTGACGTCTATATCCCAGGAGTCTAATGGATCATCAAGGGTCTCCACAGCTTTTTTTGCCCTGAGTCAAAACCTCTCCCAAGATGTCCCTGAACATTGTTCAGATCAGGATAAGAATAGATAAGTACCATGAGGTAGAGAGAGGGAAGATCTCATTTGCCAAGCCTTGCTCCATCAGGGGAAAACTGAGTTACAACGAAGCGCCTATTCCAGTCCGTGCTTAGAATGGAGTGAAATTTATTCATGGAGGTGAGAACCTTTGGTGCTCCCTGAATACAATTAGTCCGTTTGGATCCCAAGGCAGTTCAGGAGGATGCGGAGCATGGAAGCCCCTCGGCAAGTCAGAGGGTTTGCCCATTGAAAATAACTCCACTGATGAAGAGACCATTAAAAGTTAGCGACTACGTTCATTAAAGACAAACCGATGCCCTCCTTAGGTTTGCACTCCTGAGCTGGTCACTAATTGCATTGGAGATGATTTATCAAGTGCCTTGGATTTCCTAATACGAAATAAGTGATTAAAAGCGGCTCTGTTTTACCCACAACAGAGTCGGGTAAAATGAAGGCAGCCAGGGGTCAGAGCATGGCTGTGGCCAAGTCTGACCATTTATGAATTTAGAGGAAGTCCCCGCATGCTCCACTTCGAAGAGAGAGAAAATGATGCCTGCAATCGGAGAAGACAAAACAGGGGTGGGCAAGCTGGACGTCTCAGATGATGCTCAGAGGTACCCGGCTTTTATACTACATTGTTTCCAAATGATCATTGATGAATGCGAGACTCCAAAAACTGAATGGATATTGTTCTAATTCCTTTCGGAAAAGTAAAAAAAAGGTAAAGGTAGTCCCTTGACATGAATGTCTAGTTGTAACCGACTGTTGGGGACAATGCTTATCTCCGTTTCTAAGCCGAAGAGCCAGCGTCGTCCAAAGACGAATCCACCGCTCATGTAACCGGCCTGACTGCACCGAACGCTGTTACCTTCCCACCAAAGTGATACCTATTTATCTACTTGCGTTTGCATGCTTTCCTGGGACCAGTGTACCTATGGGAACTCTTTGAAATTCATGAGGTCACCATAAGTCAACAGGCGACTTTAAGGCCAGCAGCCACACGACAGAGGAAAGTATATACTCATAGGAAAGTGATAAGAGATACAACTGAAGGGAGGAAACCAGTTAAAGACAAACCGATGCCCTCCTTAGGTTTGCACTCCTGAGCTGGTCACTAATTGCATTGGAGAATGCACTAGGGTTGGGGTCACCTCCCCATGGCTGCTTCCCATACCACACCATGCAGTATCCTTTGTCATGTTTTTTGTGCAAATGTGACTCCTTTGTGTACAAATGTGACTCCTAAATAGCAATTCCCGTATAACGCTGAATGCAACGGTAGCAGATGAGGCATAAACAACTAGCAAAATTAAAATGATATGTCCCTCCACGTTTGCTGGGGTTAGGGGCACAGAGTGTGGAAAAAACACAAAACACACAAATAACAAAAACACTATGTTTTGACCTGAGAGCACACCTCTCTAGGAATCTCTAGGTCCTCCAGTGCAACTCTGTGGTCAACATCTGCCAGACATTGACCATAGAATGGTGCTGGAGGAGCTACAAAGGCCTAGCGGAGTTTCCTCTCTAGGAATCTCTAGGTCCTCCAGTGCAACTCTGTGGTCAACATCTGCCAGACATTGACCATAGAATGGTGCTGGAGGAGCTACAAAGGCCTAGCGGAGTTTCCTCTCTAGGAATCTCTAGGTCCTCCAGTGCAACTCTGTGGTCAACATCTGCCAGACATTGACCATAGAATGGTGCTGGAGGAGCTACAAAGGCCTAGCGGAGTTTCCTCTCTAGGAATCTCTAGGTCCTCCAGTGCAACTCTGTGGTCAACATCTGCCAGACATTGACCATAGAATGGTGCTGGAGGAGCTACAAAGGCCTAGCGGAGTTTCCTCTCTAGGAATCTCTAGGTCCTCCAGTGCAACTCTGTGGTCAACATCTGCCAGACATTGACCATAGAATTGCGCTGGAGGAGCTACAAAGGCCTAGCGGAGTTTCCTCTCTAGGAATCTCTAGGTCCTCCAGTGCAACTCTGTGGTCAACATCTGCCAGACATTGACCACAGAATGGTGCTGGAGGAGCTACAGATGCCTAAGGAAGTGTTCTCTCTAGGAAACTCTATCTCCTTCAGTGTGACTTCTGGTTCAGATCAATGAGTATTATTATTGAGTGCCTTCAAGTCATTTCTGACTTATGGTGACCCAAGGGCTAACCTATCACGGGGTTTTCGGCACCTTGGTTCAGGAACTATGTGACCTGGACTCCAACACCTATTGTGGTGCCAAGATTGGGAACTGCTGGGTGAGAAGGACAAGTGGTCAGCCTTGGTATTAGATGGCTTTGTGTGTTTATATACCTATGAGGTATATAACAGTAACAGAATCCATGGCCTGTTACAGACTGCCAAAATAAAGCTGCTTCGAGTCTCTTTGGAGTTATGCTATTTAAATGATGCATGGGTCCTAAGAGTCCGGAGGTCATGCCAAAGCTACACTCCATACGTAAGCCCCAGAGTGCAGCTTTGGTGCAGCTTCCGGATTCTTAGGATGCATGCATCATTTAAATAGCATACCTCCAAAGAGACCCAAAACAGCTTTATTTTGGCAGTCTGTAACAGACCCATGCTTTGCATGTAGACTCAGTCCCCAGCATCTCTTGATAAAAGGAGAAGGTTGTGGCTTATCATCTACTCTGTTACCTGCAAAAGATCCCAGGTTCAAGCCTTGGCATTTCTAGGTAAGTTTTTAATGGGTTTTTTGGCCTATGTGACCATGTTCTGGAAGAATTTATTCCAGACGTTTCGCCAGCATCTGTGGCTGGCATCTTCGGAGAAGTGTCAGGAATAAACTCTTCCAGAATACGGCCACCTAGCCCGAAAAAGCCATGGATGCTGGTCATGAAAGCCTTCGACTTCACATTTCTAGGTAAGGTTGGGAAAGACTGATCCGAAACCTTGGAAAGCTGTTGCTCATCGGTGTAAATAATCTAGCAGATTTTGATGTTCCTTGTAAAAGATCTCCAGGTGGGACAGACTATGGTGAACAGATGAGACAAGACAGACCAATGGCCTTACTCTTCCTTACAAACTTGCAAGCAGAGCAAATTACAGTGGTACCCCGGGATACGAATTGACCGCGTTACGAAATTTCCGGGTTACGAAAAAGTTAGATTTAAAAAAACTGTTCCGGGTTACGAAATTAATTTCGGCGCGAAATTTAAATCGGAAGCGCGGCTAGCGGCTTTCCAGCGCCTTTTCGGGTTGCGAAATGTATCGGGTTACGAACGGCGCCGCGGAACGAATTAATTTCGTAACCCGAGGTAGCACTGTATACACAAATTCTGCCCATCGATCGGCTGACCTGGCTGATCTTATGGACAACACATGCTATAGTCTAGTCTCGCCAGCCAAGCAAAAGCATCTTCTTTTAAACCCAAGATAGCATCAAATTTAGGAGCTGCACTAAGATGCAAGGACCTCCAGCTTCCGTAAATGCCAGCCTTTCCAGAGTTACCGTGGTACGGTAAAACATTTGCTTTCCCCCCAGGTTACACTGCCTTTGAGGACTGGGTGACCTGGATTAAATTTTCTGTACTTCTCAGCTGGTATAATAGTAATTTTTTAAAGTATCTGGGCCTTCCTCTTGGCAACCGTCCCCGGCTGTAAAGAAAATCGAAGCGGCCATCTGAAGCACTTCAAAACGTGGCACTTGCAAACCCTCCTGGCATCATTCTGTACACAAGGCCCCAATCTTTTTTGGGCAAAATATTATTACCGCCATGTGCAAACAAGAGAGGCGCTTAATGGCGAGACTAAATATTTGAAAGTACTAGAGTTAAGTGTACAATGTAGTATTGCTGCTTCCCGTGCAGTTGTCTGTTTTGCTAAGCTTGGTATCCATGGCCTGCTTAACTGCCCTCCTTTGCACATTCAACAGTGGGCCACCTTCCTCCTAGTAGATTGCTTCTTAAAGAGCACATTACATATCTCCTATCCTCCGACATTTCGCAGATGAGAACACAAGCAGCACCAGGGTGTTGTCAAGATGGAAAAAGTTGTTAAGGAGGAGGAACAGAACCGGATAAGCAGCAGTTTGCTTTTGCCTGAACCTACTGGGAAGGGCAAGACTCCAGCCCTTTCCCTCCTCTCTCTCCCCTTGCAAACTACTTTTTGCAGCCCTTAAAAGAAAAATTGGCCTGTTACAGACAGCCAAAATAAAGCTGCTTCGAGTCACTTTGGAGGTATGGTATTTCAATGATACATGCGTCCTAAGAATCCAAAGGCCGCACCAAAGCCATGCTCCAGTCCTAAGGACTGGAGTGCAGCTTTGGTGAAGCTTCCAGACTCTTAGGACTCATGCATCATTGAAATACCATACCTCCAAAGTGACTCGAAGCAGCTTTATTTTGGCTGTCTGTAACAGGCCATTGTGACATTTTAAAAGCAACCGGGGAAAAAAAAAGAGGAATGACAGGGGACTATTTGGGACCGGCTCTGCCAAACTGGGACAGCTGCAGAGATCTTCAGTGCACAACAGTTATAATCTTATAGTAATGACAACTGAAGCGTCAGACAAAAATTAAGGGGTGGTATGTGTTTGTCATTAGAAAATGGGAAAAGGTGGGGTTTAGTGTGTTTTTTATGGTCTACAGAAGAGATATATGCTCCCTCCTAACTGCACATTGATGTTATGTTTAAGGTTTCTCCAGGACCATATGCTGAGTCTGTTCCGCTTTAACAGCCCAGACTGAGCATGCGCCGTAAACGGAACACGCTCCGAACTAGAAATGCCTCTTCAAGCAAAACCTTGTCTTTTTGGGTAGGCAATCTACTCTCAGCAGGGTAGGCGCTGACAAAACAGCAGCCGCCGCAAAGCAAACGTAATGTGGCATTCAGGACCGGAATTACCAGATGCCATCCCCTATATCCACGGTCGCTCATTTGGAAAACAATTCAGAGAAGCTGAGTACGGAAAACTAAGTGTAAAAAAGAAAGAAAGGAATTTTTAAAAAGGCAAAAAAGAAAAGAAAAAAATTGCTGGCTTGATGGTGAAAATGGTGAAACCTGTTCTAGGAAGATTGAATATTGGCAGTTCATGAAATGTTCGGTCATACTTGAAGGGAAAACAAAAGTAAAAATTGTCCTAAAACCCTGCGATGTGGGAGGAATGGATACAAGTTGTGACAAGCGCTGGGTTTGCGGTATAGCCAAATGTGCGTTAGGATCTAAAACCAATTCCCTTGTGCCTCGGCATAGTCGGTCATTGTACATACACTCCGTCACTGAGCTCTCCAGCACATGGCTTTTCTGCTCCGCCAGCCTCCAAAGAAGGACTCAGGCTCTAATGCAGAATATCGAAAGAGTTAATGCTTTGCGGGGGAGCCATGTTTGTACAATGCCCGCTGAATGAAACATGGCCCAAACCTCGAGACACTTACGTATGAGTAACTCCCACTGGCTTACATGTGGGGACGACTCGCAAGTAAGTGTATTTAACAGGGGAAACGGGGTCTCTCCATTTTTCATGAATAGCAAGGCAAAATGGCGGGCGAGCCAATTTAGCTATCCCTGCCAGAGCACACATCGCTCTCGTAGAAGAGTGTGTTGCTTGAATTTGGGTAGGCCAAAGTTTGGGCATCAATGGGCATTGCGCTACGGATCGAGATGTTTACTAGAGCTCTGCACAGGCAAGGCCTAAGCTTCCAGTCAAACCACTGCTACGCTCCCGGCCGCCATGCTCTTTCGAGTCGACGTGGACCTATATAATATCAACTCAACAATGCATGTTCTACAACTACGTCTACTGCTACCAGGTACGACTACTACAAAAGGGCATGCATTTAGTTCAGTCCCACAGATACGAAGAACAGGCAAAGGGGGGGAAAGATGTGAGATGTTTTGTTTTACGAACGACACGTGTTTTGTTGTATTGAGTAAGGGGGAAAGTAATAAAAGGAAACAAAAGAGAGAAAAGTGTACAAAAATAAAATGAAATAAAATATAAAACCAATAATAATAATAATAATAATAGAGACATTTGTCAAGAGTTGGATTATGAGTCGTTCCTGGAACCGTTTCGTTTGAACAAGCAAAAAAAACATGCAACCAGCTGCTACTAACAAGAAGCTGGACACAGAGAGAGGATTAATAGGTGTTGGACAAACCTTCCTGCTGAGCGTGCCAAGGAGAGTGTTTGAGAGGAGTGCACGTCCCAGTGTAAGAGAGGCCGGCAAGAGCGCCTCAGAGACCCCCTCTCTCACAGCAGCCCCAACCAAGCAAGAGAGAAAACAACAAGAACATAACTTGCTCACACTCACCAACAAGGTCAGTAGCTCATGTTATGAGATTTGTTCATAGCCGGCAAGTTTAAAGGACAGTAAGGCTCTGCGGAAGCTGGGATCGGAGACGTGGCCATGGGAACTCTAGGTAGTGCCCTCTCTTTTGGGGGGGGGGGGTTCATTGCTTTGCTCTTAGAGACGGCCAAACAAGTGGACTCTGGTGATGGCCAAGCGAGTAGACCTCCTCTGGCCAGGAGGAAGACTTTTCTGGCTGTTGGGATTCTCCAGCCAAGTGGGAGGTGAAGTTCCTAAGGATCAAGTGTTGGAGATACCTTGCAAGTCCCCACCCTAGTTTTTTTTTAGCCAATTCCAAATCTGCATGAAATCCCACAACTTTGTCATAGCAAAGTATCAAACTGAACTGTCAAGGAATGCCCTGGCATGGGCACCACCGTCAAAAGAGTGGAGGAACGGATGGGTACCACCGTCAACAGAGTGGAGGAACGGATGGGTACCACCGTCAAGGGAGTGGAGGAATGGATGGGCACCACCGTCAACAGAGTGGAGGAACGGATGGGTACCACCGTCAACAGAGTGGAGGAACGGATGGGTACCACCGTCAAGGGAGTGGAGGAATGGATGGGCACCACCGTCAACAGAGTGGAGGAACGGATGGGTACCACCGTCAAGGGAGTGGAGGAACAAATGGGTACCACCGTCAACAGAGTGGAGGAACGGATGGGTACCACCGTCAAGGGAGTGGAGGAATGGATGGGCACCACTGTCAACAAAGTGGAGGAACGGATGCACCAACCCTCCACCAGGTTAGTTGTGAAGCAGGTGCTACAAATGGAGACCACATACGCCAGTGGTTCCCAAACTTTGGTCCTCCAGATGTTTTGGGCTTCAGCTCTCAGAATTCCTGACTGTTGGTGGGGCTTCTGGGAGCTGAAGTCCAAAACATCTGGAGGGCCAAAGTTTGGGAACCACTGACCTAAACCATTCACATCCATTGTGCATATGGACTTCCAGATGGACCATCTGCTCCACACACTTCCTTCAGCACATGGGTGAAGAATAGTTTCAAAGGGTGATTCTATATCTGTGGTTCTCCAGATGTTTTGGACTTCAATTCCCAGAAGTCCCAGTCAGTATGCTCATTGTTCAGGAATTCTGGGAGTTGAAGTCTCAAAAATCTAGAAGACCAAAGGTTGAGGACCACTGTTCTATAGACTGCCTCAGGATTAGTGGCTGGTCTTGGGCCACAAGAAGCAAAACAAAACAAGTGTATTTAAAATCTCCTGGAAGAACGATCAAACCTGTCTTGGTTATATTCTGCTAGTAAAGGGCTCAGATGGCCCCACAATTCCCCTCCTTACAAACAATTTTGGAAACATGCAGAGAGGTACATGCATGCATGTCAAACCAAACTGGGATGTCGACATGCGCATGAGATCTGTGCATGCTCAGGACTGGGACAAAAGTGTGGTATTGATAGTAAAACTGTCTCGGAGGCGCCTGTTACAAAGCACAGGCCATCATGTGAATGTGGCTCAGGTCCTGATTTGTTAAAAAGAACCTCAAAACTACGCAAAACATTGTTGCTGAAAAGGCTGAGTTGCAATTTCCTCGTCGACAGTGTGATTTTAACCTGCTACAGATTAATCTGCTACTGTGTGTAGTATTTACACACAGTAGTTGTGAGATTGGCTGGCCCATTATGTGGTTACACTGATCTAGTTCGCACTGAACCTCTATATTCTTCCATGTTGGAAGAGTGACAAGTGTTTGACTTTTACAGAACGTCCACCACCATAGTCAAAGAGTTTCTTATAACCCAGAGACTACTGATATAAGAGAAAGTTGCATCCAGGAGCATCACTACAGGGGTGTGGATATGTGGACCACACCAGTAACAGTTGGTGTGTGTGTGTGTGTGTCCATCTCAACCCCAAGCCAAGGTGCTTCTGCAACAGCAGAGAAAATGCCGCTATTGCAGAGTGTTGCCCCATCATACCTGCTATCTCACTGCCTCACACTCCCTTGGAGATGGGACCCGAGTCTAAACACAACATTCATGAATGTTGTGTTTCATATGTACCTTTATACACATAGCCTGAAGGTACTTTTATACACTATTTTTCATACTTAACAAAGGCCTGTTACAGACTGCCAAAATAAAGCTGCTTCGGGTCTCTTTGGAGGTATGCTGTTTAAATGATGCATGCATCCTAAGAGTCCGGAAGCTGCACCAAAGCTGCTCTCCAGTGCTTAGGAATGGAGTGTGGCTTTGGTGCGACCTCCGGACTCTTAGGACCCATGCATCATGTAAATAGCATACCTCCAAAGAGACCCGAAGCGGCTTTATTTTGGCAGTCTGTAACAGGCCAAAGTGTATTTACACTGAACAATGAGGAAACAAACATTTTGGTTTTGGGAGCATTTCGTATTTAGGAATTAGGTATAAGGGAGACTCAACCTATGTAGTCTTACATGTGGGCCCTAATAATAATAATAATGCATAGTTTTTTTGCTTTTTTCAGGCTATGTAGCCATGTTCTAGAAGAGTTTATTCCTGACGCTTCGCCTGCATCAGTGGCTGGCATCTTCAGTTTCTCTGCATCTGTTTCTCTGATGATCGCAGCCACAGATGCTGGTGAAACGTCAGGAATAAACTCTTCTAGAACATGCCCACATAGCCCCACAAAAGCGATGGATGCCAGCCATGAAAGCCTGCGACTTCACAATAACAATGCAGCTATTTCCCCCCACATCTGCAAAGAATCAGGCCCGAGCCCCAGTAACATGAGATGGACTCCTGGACACATTTTACTATCAATGCCAGTTCCCTTTTGATGGAAGTGGATGCAAGTGGACCGTCGTTCCATAACCAAAGAGTTGAAACCATTTCTGTACACTAATGTACAATTCCTTCCTCCTGAACTGAGAAGTGGGGCAAATCTGTATGGGCAGAGATTGTTTCAGGGGGGAAAGAAACAGAAGAGAAGGGTACCGTACTGCTCTTTAGACTTGCCATAATATGTTGGTGTTAATTTCGGGTTAGAAGTAGTTTTGTATCACAAAGTTAATTTGTTCTTTTTAAAAAAAGGATCCAAAGAAAACCAAGTTTCAAAAGAAAATAAATATATCTCTAGATAAACAACCAAACGATACCAAGCAGAGAAATCAGATGGTGCCCAGCTCAGTTGTTTTGGGCACCAACATCACTCTGATTAAAACAAAGGTCAACTTTGGCGGGACCCTCAGTTTTTACTAGGAGCAAACTTATCATCTCTATTTATAATAACAACTGTTTCTAAGCTGGAGTAAAGTATGGGGAAGGGACATGGAAAACTGTCCGTTCCTCTTCTAATCATTGATGAAATCTTTTTCCTCCCCAAGGCAGAAAAGAAAAGGTAAAAGTAAAAGAACAAAAACCGAAATGAATATTCCTGTTGCTGTCTAGCAAGTCGCACACCTTGCCCCCTCTGGACTTTCCCTACCTAGCCTAACATTAAACTGCTACGGATGATCCTTTGTAGCTCCGCAAGCAGTGCCAGTTTGCATGGAACGGAGTTCTCCAACCATCTCACTTTGGATCCTAAAGAATGGTCTTCCCCGCCCCAAAATCCACTGGGGGCACATTAATGTTGAGGAGCCCTTTCCACCTCGGGGACCTTTGGATGACGTTGGTGCAAAGAGGCCAGAGGCGCCGCACCAACGAATGAGTGTCATCATGAGAGAGCTGAGTAAAACAGTTACCGCCAACTTCTTTGCTCCTTGTCTCACCGAGGACCGAATCTGGCCGGGGAAATTTGGGCCCATGGATGCCGCTCGCCAATCCGTTTCCCCACTCCCGCATCCGACAACCCACTTAATATTAGCAAGAACAAATGGCTGAGGAACGCACAAGACAGGATACAGAGATGAGCAAGCAAGATAAAGACTGGGGAGCAAGTAGACCCACTGAGAAAGCCGGCAAAGTCTGCCTTTTGTCCTTGCTCTGTCTTTCGGGTTCAGGATTGCTGACAAGCAAACGCGGCAAAAAAGGAGGCACTGGTAAGTCTTAACAGCCCACTCATGACTGAATCGAATGCTCAATGATACCAATGGGGTAGTTAGCTTATCTGTAAATTGATCTCCAGTCAATAAAGTAATGGCTGGACTCCCTCCTCCGAAAGGAGATGGAAGCAAGTGGAGCTTTGTAGAGGTGGATGCGAAAGCAAAGGGTCGCCATTTCTCACGGAAGTCAAGCCAGAGTTTGCAGCGGGTAACAAAAGTGGAAACATTATTTTGTTTTTAAAAGATGCCTGGAAAAGGTTACGTTCTTCTGCAGAAGTCTAAATGCACCTGAGGAAGTAGACTGAAGTCTAGGAAAGCTCATGCTGCCAACTTCTTTCTTTCAGTGAGTCTCAAAGGTGCTCCAAGATCTCTCCACATACTTGACCCTATATATGCATCTAAGGAAGTAGACTGAAGTCTAGGAAAGCTCCTGCTGCTAACTTCTTTCTTTCAGTGAGTCTCAAAGGTGCTCCAAGATCTCTCCATATACTTGACCCTATATATGCATCTAAGGAAGTAGACTGAAGTCTAGGAAAGCTCATGCTGCCAACTTCTTTCTTTCAGTGAGTCTCAAAGGTGCTCCAAGATCTCTCCACATACTTGACCCTATATATGCATCTAAGGAAATAGACTGAAGTCTAGGAAAGCTCATGCTGCCAACTTCTTTCTATCAGTGAGTCTTAAAGGTGTTACAAGATCTCTCCACATACTTGACCCTATATATGCATCTAAGGAAGTAGACTGAAGTCTAGGAAAGCTCATGCTGCCAACTTCTTTCTATCAGTGAGTCTTAAAGGTGTTACAAGATCTCTCTGCATACTGATTCTACAGACTATCATGGCTAAATCTTTGGCCTGTTACAGACTGCCAAAATAAAGCTGCTTCGGGTCTCTTTGGAGGTATGCTGTTTAAATGATGCATGCATCCGAAGAATCCGGAAGCTGCACCAAAGCTGCACTCCAGTGCTTAGGAATGGAGTGTGGCTTTGGCGCAAGCATCCTAAGAATCCAGAAGCTGCACCAAAGCTGCACTCCAGTGCTTAGGAATGGAGTGTGGCTTTGGCGCAACCTCCGGACTCTTAGGACCCATGCATCATTTAAATAGCATACCTCCAAAGAGACCCCAAGCAGCTTTATTTTGGCAGTCTGTAACAGGCCATAGACTTCTTCTGATTTCTCCATGGGATAATCTTTACTATTCTAGATCGCATTCAGGACCTCTGTTTTCCCGCTACAGAACTATTTAAACCTCGCGCCAACACTATGGTTTGTGTTAGCCGTAGTTATGGGCCCAAACCATGGTTGGTGCTTTGAAACGTATAATCCAGCCATGGCTGAGAGCCGTTGGGACTTTGTCATGGAACAGGAATTCATCCATTTCCTAACTGGGGTTGAATTTGGAATTCCTGACCCCTTGAGAAAGTTCCCAAAACTTGTTCCAGGCTGGACTCTAAAAGAACCACTCAAATTGCTAAACTTGTTTAGGGGTAAAGTTTAGTACCCTGGATAACTACAGTAAAGTTTGGGACCAAAACCCATTGCAGATTCGCTGCCCTGTGAAAATAGAAGCCATCACCCACCATTGGCACTCTCTAGTTTAACAATATTTTTAGCTTTTGCATGAATTTAATCCAAATCAAAGAGGAATTTTAGCTATGTTTAACTGTTGCAGGTCACCGTGAGCTCTCAGTTGGGAAAATGGTGGAATATTACTACTACTACTACTACTACTACTACTCCTCCTATTGGTGGCCTGTGGTCCAAGCAGGGAAGATCCTTCATCCTTGTGGCAGGATAAAGTGCCTCTACCATGCATCAGACGCCTGTCGAATAATGTCACATGTATTTCATACATGAGGACCGAGATTCAGCTCACTTTCCTAGCAACTGAGGAGTGAACAGTAGAGGAAGGACTGCATTGTTAGCCCTGTGCAAACCATCCAAGGGCGCACTGTACAATTATAACACTTTGATCCCAGTTTAACTGCCATAGCTCCATCCAATAGAGGCCTGGGATTTGGACTCTGCTCAGGGACTCTCTTGAATTACAGAATTAGAGCTCTAAGTAGTTCACCAAACTCAAAAACCCAGGACTCAATAGGATGGAGCCAGGACACTCAAAGCGGTACGGAGGTGATATAACTGTGTAGTGTGGCTGACGTCATGAGAAATGAAGCCTTTTACTACCCTTTGCGTTGGCGCTTTTAAATAAACGGTCCACCCTACAGCTCCACGGGGTGTTTTGGAACGTGTGGTCGGACAGCCTATCTATGGCTTGAAGACTCATGGACTCTGCTTGTTGTATTTGGTTTTCGCTGGCTGGGTTCCCTCCCCGCAATGCTGCCCTCCCGCATCCCCGCACCCGGACCCCGAGGGAAGCGTGAGGAAAAATCAAAGAGCGTGATGGACAGCTGCAGCCACACAGAATACCGACAGAGCTTTTACCTGGCCCTGCATTCTGAGGGTATGCCATGTAGCCGCCTCTTCCACGGCCCCCCCTACCTGATCCTCTTGCCGCCGCCACTGCCGCCGCCGCTACTGGTCCGTAGGCTGCCGCCGGAAAACCTGGCCATGGGGAGAAATGAGACGGGTAAGAGGAAAAATGCGACGGACAGCCGGCATAAAAGAGGTAAGCAAGAGAGAGGGTGCAAGTAGGCACACCTATATATACATATGTGGCTACCAGTAGCGTTTGGGGGTTTGCAATCAATTAAAATGGCAGCTCCGCCAGGTCTGCCGCAAGGGAAGGGGATACATTGATGTTACGAGGGCCCTCTAAGGCCTTCTCCAACCCAGAGCAACCGCCTGACCCATTCCAGCTTTGCAAAAGCTTTGCAAAAGCTGCGAATGTAGAAAACAACTCCACTTGGGCCAAGGGAAGGATAACCTTCAGAAACTCTGGCTCCTTGTTTATTAGTTGTTGTTTTCGAAGGCAAAAGCAATACCGAATGGATCCGGTGGGACATGCCCTAGCTACAGAGGCACAAGGGGACTGGTGGAAATATTTCCTGGCTTCTGTCTGGTTTCGGGAAGGAATGCTTGTTAAGTCGCCCAAGTTTAGAAATGAACTCCATTTCTAGGGCATCATAAAATTCCACTTAAAATGAGAGGTGGGTTTTTAACCCCTTCTGCCACATCCAGATCCTTCTCTGGTTTGGATTAAATTTAGAGCCGGAGAAAAAACGCCCAGGTTTCTCCTCTGCTTGGGTGCATCAGCCATCCCCAAACACTCCCTTAAACAAAGTGGAGGTGGAAAGAGCAGCGGAGATATGTGGGGAACCATAGGTTACATCTACACTGCAGAATGAAGGTGGTTTGACACCGCGTTCACTGCCACCGCTCAATGCTAGGGGATTCTGGGATTTGTAATTTTGTGAGTCCCCCCTCCGTATCCACCTATTCTTTATCCACGGATTCAAGCAGTCGCAGCTTGAAGACGTTCCAGCAATATATAAATTCCAAAAAGCAAACTTTGGCCTGTTACAGACTGCCAAAATAAAGCTGCTTCAGGTCTCTTTGGAGGTATGCTGTTTAAATGATGCATGCACCCTAAGAATCCGGAAGCTGCACCAAAAGCTGCACTCCGGTGCTTAGGAATGGAGTGTGGCTTTGGCGCAACCTCCGGACTCTTAGGACCCATGCATCATTTAAATAGCATACCTCCAAAGAGACCCCAAGCAGCTTTATTTTGGCAGTCTGTAACAGGCCCTTGATTTTGCTGTTTTATGTAAGGCTCACCATTTTACTACCCACTGTATTTAATGGGACTTGAATACCTGCGGATTTGGTATCCACAGCAGGTCCTGGAACCAAAAGGCAGCAGATACCAAGGGTCTGCTGTATTTAGTCTTTTCTATTAGAGAGCTCTGTAGCCATGGCCGATAGAGTAGTGTCAAACTGGATTAATTCTGCAGTGTGGCAGCAGCCACAGAGGAATATATGCCCCTTTTTATTTTCTCCATTGGGTTCGCAACCTGTTGCAAACTGGATGGAGGGGAATATGGTGGATGTACCTCTTTAGTGATGGGGAGGAATGGCATCAGCCCTGCATGCCTTTCCCCTGTAGCTATTTTAGAAGCACTCAAAATTAAATTTAATGTAGAAGCTGCCCTCTCTTCCCCAATTGCTTCCACTGCCATTCCAGTTCCTAAGCAATTTGAGCATTAAGAAAACCTAGGATGGAGGGACAGGTATTGTGGGGCTGGCAGGGACACCCCTGGAAGAAAGGGTGGCACAGCAAAGATGGGCAGGGGCTATTTGCCCCCTGCGCTCTTAGACCTAGCCAGAAAAATGACCCCCATTCTTCCGATCCCTTCCCAAATAACTCAGGCAATTTTTGCCTTAATTTGAAGCAAATGCCTATCCTTTTGATTGCCAATTCCGGTTGTGAAGACAAGAGGAAAGGACACACACTTCGCAACGGACGATTAAACTACTTGCGATTTATCATTACGAAAACAGAAGTCAAAGGCCACGAAACAAAGAAAGGAGGGAGAGAAAAAGAGACAGAAAGTCTTGAAATGCAGGGGGAGAAAGAGGAAACTAGATACGGAGATCCAAAGAGTTTAGCCAACTACAAGCCTACTACCTCTAGTTCTATCACCGTAGCTACACATACTGCTACCGGAGGGGAGGGGACACTGAGTAACAGAAGTGACAGGCTAAAGTGTCTCTAAACTACTGTAAAATATCAATGAAGAGAGACATACTTGCATTTAAATATGGTAATAGGGCTGTTGGGGGGAAAAAGAGTCCAGGTAAATAAATGCAGAGCTCTCTCCCCCCCCACTATCCTCAGAGCCACCTCCCACCTCTGCAAAATAAAACCCCATTTGCTTATTAGATGGCTAATCCCATTTGGATTTAATATAGGGGTTAAGTGGCATGCTCATCCATGGTGGCGCTGAATGGGTACCACGACTGGAGGGGCTGGATGGGAAAGCGAGGGATACGGCTGGCAGAACTGCGGCCAAAGCGGCATCAAATGGGTTCAACATGTCCACTGCACCGGATGGCGTGAGGATCCCCTAATCCATGGCCAACTGCTCACAGACGTTGCCAACATTTGATGGTGGCCCCTGTTTTTCTGGGAAGGTTGTGTTAGGCTTCAAGACAGTAGTCACCCTGAGCAATGGGGAATTGGACGGAAGGTAACCATGATGGGAGATAGCGGAAAAGGCAAGGAGGTTCATGGGGATACTTAGGAAAGGACAGGGACTGAGGGCTTTTGTTGGATAGCAATAGCATGTACATTTCTATACCACTTATCACTCTCTAAGCAGTTTACAATTTCTAAGCCAATTGCCCCAAACAGGTTCTCGTTTCACTGATCTACAAAAGGATGGAAGGTTGAGTCAACTTTGGAGCCCTTGGGATTGAACTCACAACCTTGTGGCCGCGGTACCGGCATTTAATCACTGCGCCGCTTTTGAAACTCAGTAAACAAGAGTGGACCCTTCCCATCTGCAGGGGTAGGGTTATGCCCCCCCACAGTTGGCAAAAAATGCAGATGGTTGCACACCGTATTATTCAATGGCAGCAGCATGTGTGTGGATGTGTCACTGCCTCTGCATGCATGCACCGCCATTGAATAGCATGGGGTGAGGCAAAAAGTGGTCAAATCCACAGATCGCTAGCCCACCGAACCAAACCCCAGTGGATACCAAGGGTCCGCTGTACTTGATGCTACACATTTCCCCCTGTACATTTGTATTGTTGTTTGTTATGTGTCTCCAAGCTGTTTCTGACTGACACACATTCCATCAAGTACTTACAGAAGATAAACTTGCATATTTCTGTCCCTAGAATATCTGCACGGAGAACCGAATGATAAATCCATAGTCAACCCTACTTTAGTGCAAAGCAAAAAACAACACAGTATCTTACAATGCCAGCAAGATTAAGGACAGAAATGACCCCGCTTTCTCATACTTCAACCAACAAACCTTTTACTCTCATTATGGAATGAATGGTCACAGACAGGTAGCTTACTCAAAGGACCTTTTCCTTGCTGAACTGTAAAGTTCAGCAACTGCTTTGCATTGGGAAAAGCATGGCATGGCACTAATAAAATCATATCAGGCAGCCTACTGTTCGAACAGGGAAGACCTATACCCCGGTTGAGTTGTGCAGAGGGGTGGGATAAAAACAGATATTATTATTATTATTATTATTATTATTATTATTATTATTATTACCCAATAGTTCCTGGTCCCTCTTGGGTTAAAATGGCCCATGGAAGGGGCAAACATGTTGTGACATTGCCCCTCTACTGGCATTTGGGGCTACAGTATTTGCACATATTTTTGCAGGGGGTTATTTTGGGGGAGCCAAGGCAGCCCCTTGCCCCTGATGGTTGTACACCCCTTATTCTAGAAAGACACCCAGACTTGCATGCATTTCTTCACAAGGTGGGCAACCCCATGCGCTTCTCCAGCTTGAGATCCTCCTAGCCACAGTGCCGTCGTCTCGCCAAAATTCAGCTTCCAAATCCAAATCTGTATTCCATTGCCAAAGTTTCCTAATAGGTATTCAGCACCACAATAAAAAGAGGGACAGCACTCAAAGTATTTGTGGGAGAAACAGTCTTGGGCACGTAGCAGCGGCAGACTGCTCTCTCTTTTGGACAACAGGCTTTGTGTCGAATGTCTGTGGCACTCCAAAGCCGAACGTTCGGGAGAGTTCCCAAACAGCATTCTGACCTTTGGGGTGAATGGGTGAGACTGTCAAGCTTTGTTTGTCGGCTTCCTTACTCTTTCCTTGCTTTGACTGTGGATTCCTGCATGGCGGCGGGTGGGACTGGGTGTCCCTTGTGGTCTCTTCCAACCCTTACGCTTCTATACTTTTTAAGTGGTGCCAAAATAAGATGGCTTATATGTTCCAGAGCCAGATTTCGGAGGAAGGCGAGGCATTATACAGCACAGGATAGAAGAAAATAAATAAATAAGTTGAGAAATCCAAGATATGCTTTAGGGATCAAGCTTTGAAGTGCTGTCCCAGTCCAGCTATTTGCCTTTACTTGAGATGGCGAAAAGGGCCCCCAGGGCACCCTCAGGGCAACTGCCGAGGTTCCTTTTTGCAACAATACCTTTCTGACCTCCCATTGATAAAAGGGATATTTCAAAGAGCGCCTGGAGCTATCTGCCTACTGCGGCTCAGGTGCTTCAGTGGCGGCAGCCCACAGCAAGGAAAAGATGGTGCTCGACTCGCCGCCGCGTTTCCATCCCCAGTCCGACGGATCAGGGAGGGCACCTCACCGCAACTCCTGTTTAGGAACAACTGTGTCCTCTCCAAGTCGATTCAAATGCAGCCCTCACAAAAGAACTGCGTTGGAGCCCATTCGAAAGGTTAATTGTAAAATATCCGCTAATTGGGATGCTTAAATCCACTTTAGTGCATTTCAATGGCTCCGGCGGATACCAAGGGCCCACTGTATGTATATATATATACATGTACAAACTCCTCACGGACAATGCTCCTTTTGCTGTGAAAAAGACAGACCCACCTCCCTTCATGTTTCTAAGCAATTGAGGAAGATCCCTGTTTAAATGCTACTCTCTCACTTCAAGGTGAGACCTCAGCGGATTGGGTGCAGAACTCATCCGGGACAAGGCTCGCCACGGTACACAACCTTCCCAGTACAGGCTTAAAATGTAAGGCCAAGCCAACTGGTATGCCATCCAAAGGCCCCAACTTTCTCATCATTCCCGCCAGCGAGAGCCCCTCGCATTTCTAATTGCCTGGAGAAAAACAAGCCGGGGCCATTCAAATGCACTAAAGTGGATTTAGGCATCCCAATTAACGGATATTTTACAATTAACGTTTTGAATGGGCTCCAGCGCGGCCCAAGAAAGCCCCCAGGATTCCGATCAATTTCACGCTGCCTTTATTTGTCAGCGAGAGCTTAAGCCCACATTTAGAGTTCAATTTTTCACAGATGATATTCCCCCCCTCTTGGTTCCTGCATCAATAGGTTCCCTAACTACTTGAGCAGCCGCGCCAGGGAGAGGAGGGCGCATCTGGTTCGGGCGATGATGCCCTCCGGTCCCAATTTAGTGAGCAGCTCTCGAGTACCAAGTGTTTTCTCCGACACACCAACAACAGCACAAGGTTGCAGGGGGCAGAAGAGAAGAAAGTAGGCAGCACGTAGTGGGCAAGCGAGACTCATTTTGCACCTCCGAGTAGGGATGGACGGGTTGGGCACCTGCAACTGTAGTTCTTCGAGTGGTCACCTGCGAACTCTGTAGTCTCCGTGGCTCACACAATGTGTTATCTAGCACCTGCACAATGCCACCCATACGTGTGAGGTGCTAGATAACCTTTCAGACCAGAAAGAAGATGTCAATCATTTCTGAAAGTATTCCCAGGTTTTTGGAAGACTTAGGCCTGTTACAGACTGCCAAAATAAAGCTGCTTCAGGTCTCTTTGGAAGTATGCAATTTAAATGATGCGTGGGTCCTAAGAGTCCGGAGGTTGTGCCAAAGCCACACTCCATTCCTAAGCGCCGGAGGGCAGCTTTGGTGCAGCTTCTGGATTCTTAGGATGCTCGCGCCAAAGCCACACTCCATTCCTAAGCGCCGGAGGGCAGCTTTGGTGCAGCTTCTGGATTCTTAGGATGCTCGCGCCAAAGCCACACTCCATTCCTAAGCACCGGAGTGCAGCTTTGGTGCAGCTTCTGGATTCTTAGGATGCTCGCACCAAAGCCACACTCCATTCCTAAGCACTGGAGTGCAGCTTTGGTGCAGCTTCCGGATTCTTAGGATGCTCGCGCCAAAGCCACACTCCATTCCTAAGCGCTGGAGTGCAGCTTTGGTGCAGCTTCTGGATTCTTAGGATGCTCGCGCCAAAGCCACACTCCATTCCTAAGCGCTGGAGTGCAGCTTTGGTGCAGCTTCCGGATTCTTAGGATGCTCGCGCCAAAGCCACACTCCATTCCTAAGCGCTGGAGTGCAGCTTTGGTGCAGCTTCTGGATTCTTAGGATGCTCGCGCCAAAGCCACACTCCATTCCTAAGTGCTGGAGTGCAGCTTTGGTGCAGCTTCTGGATTCTTAGGATGCTCGCGCCAAAGCCACACTCCATTCCTAAGCACCGGAGTGCAGCTTTGGTGCAGCTTCCGGATACTTAGGATGCACGCATCATTTAAATAGCATACCTCCAAAGAGACCCCAAGCAGCTTTATTTTGGCAGTCTGTAACAGGCCTTTCTCGCAGCAATTCCAGGAGCCATAAAAGTGGAGTAATAGCACTATAACAGTGTAGTGTGGTCAAGTCACCACTTATGCGCTCTACACCATACCTAGGTACAGTCGGCCCTCCTTATCCACAGATTTTTTTTATCCACGGATAAAATATCCACGGCTTGGAAATATCCCCAAAAGATATAAATTCCATACAGCAAACCTTGGTTTTCCATTTTATATAAGGGACGCCATTCTATTTAATGGGACTTGAGCATCCACGGGTTTTGTTATCCACAAACCTCAGTGGATAACAAGGACCCATGGTACTTGTTATTTCCTTTGGGAACAATATTAGTGATGAATTACAGTGGTCCCTTCACATTCACTGGGGGCTAGGGGTAAAGGACCGGTATGAATGTGGGAAAACGGCAAAGGAATCTCCAAATCCTTCAGTGCAACTCTACAGTTAACATCTGGCAGAGGTTGACCATCGAATCATAGAATCATAGAATCATAGAATCGTAGAGTTGGAAGAGACCACTAAGGGCCATCCAGTCCAACCCCCTGCCATGCAGGAAATCCAAATCAAAGCATCCCTGACAGATGTCCATCCAGCCTTTGTTTAAAGACCTCCAAGGAAGGAGACTCTAACACCTTCCGAGGGAGTGCATTCCACTGCCGAACAGCCCTTACTGTCAGGAAGTTCCTCCTAATGTTCAGGTGGAATCTCTTTTCCTGTAGCTTGCATCCATTGTTCCGGGTCCTGTTCTCTGGAGCAGCAGAAAACAAGCTTGCTCCCTCATGCTGGAGGACCTACAAATGCCTAGAGAAGTGTGTTCTCTAGGCATTTCTAGTTTTGAAGCCCAAAAGACCCAAGATTGGGAGCCACTGAGACATGGCCTACATGAACCATCAAACATCAATCCAGAATCTCAGCCAAAAAACGGTCTTTCCCATCAGCTGCTTCCTGGCCTTCTTCAATGGTGAATCTGGGATACTTTGAATAAAAAGCAAATATACCACTGCTGCCCACCCCGCACTTGTGTACTTATCCGGGTTTGTTTAATTCACTTTGTCAGACTGTTGACTCAAGCCAGAGGCTTTGTCTGACCGAACACAGACCATCCAGATGGATCGCTCCGTTTCGGACACCACCCTTTTGTTTAAATTATTACTTTGAACCATCTGTCACTTGCGAATCAATGATATAGGCTAGAATCCAGATTGATTGGATTTTTTTACACTTTAGATTTAATTAAGAGGCGTGAGCCAGATAAAGTTCACTCCTTCTGGTGGCACTGACTATATACTTTTTGGAGAGCTTCAGTTTGCCTGGAAGGCTCGATTTTCTTGAAGCAAGAGTGATCATTGTATGACTAGACAAACGTGTTGGAGTGCAACTGTCACCAATAGCAATAGCAAGTGCATTTCTATGCCACTTATCTAGACCGCACTGCAGAAATAATGCAATTTGATGCTGCTTTAAATGCCTGCTATGGAATTCTGGAATGTATAGTTAAGCGCTCCCTAAGCATCTGGAGGGTCCCCTTTAAAGCCTAGGCTAGACTTTAGCAGCAAAGACATACGTTAAGCACTTTCAAAGGCCTGTTACAGACAGGCCAAAATAAAGCTGCTTCGAGTCACTTTGGAGGTATGGTATTTCAATGATGCATGAGTCCTAAGAGTCCAAAAGCCACACCAAAGCTGCACTCCAGTCCTTAGGACCAGAGCGTGGCTTTGGTGCGGCTTTTGGACTCTTAGGACGCATGCATCATTGAAATACCATACCTCCAAAGTGACTCGAAGCAGCTTTATTTTGGCCTGTCTGTAACAGGCCAAAGTCCTCTTTATTTCAGCAGGGAGAAATGGAAGGCAAGGGTTTAAGTCATTCAGCAAAGGGCACCAGAGGAAGGATACACGGCAGAAAGAAAATCCCAGCAAGTGAGATGTTTACGAAGACAAGCACTCGCTTCTGGAAGAACTACAGATCTGTTATGGGTGTTAGGTCTGAATGAAGCTGAGAGAGGGACTTCAGGGTTAAAGGGAAACTTACAGAGAAGGGAGGAAAGACTGTATTATTAGAACATATACGTTATCGTTTAAGGCTGCATCTGCACTGCAGAAATAATGCAATTGGATGCTGCTTTAAATGCATATGGAATCCTGGGATCTGTAGTTTGTTGTGGCAATAATGGTATGTCCTGCTACAGAACATTCTTAGGCCTGTTATAGACTGCCAAAATAAAGCGGCTTCAGGTCTCTTTGGAGGTACGCTATTTAAATGATGCATACATCATAAGAATCTGGAAGCTGCACCAAAGCTGCACTCCAGTGCTTAGGAATGGAGTGTGGCTTTGGCGCGACCTCCGGACTCTTAGGACCCATGCATCATTTAAATAGCATACCTCCAAAGAGACCCCAAGCAGCTTTATTTTGGCAGTCTGTAACAGGCCTTAATAATTGTGTGCATGAAGCAAAAGTGTCACTATCTCAGCAACTCATATTGATGGGTTTTGGATTTTGGGCTATTTCAGAGTCCTGGATAAGAGAGACTCAACCTGTATGGCTTTTTGCCTGAGCTTAGAAAAATGCTTGCATCTCTTCAGTATGGCCTTAGTTCCCAGGACCTGTCCTCCTGAAAAATAAGCTGGCATGGCTAGCGTTATGCACAGCATGCCTCTTCCTCCCTGGCACATCCAAGGAGATAGACAAGTCTGTAGAAGGTGGGTTTCGATACCTAGTCTGGGAAACATCTGGTCAAGAATGTCAGTTGGATGGAAAGTTGCTCTGGCACACAAGCAATGTATGTGCCCCTGGCATCTTCTGATACTGACATCAGTGCCGTTATTGTGTTCAGATTCAGGCTTGGCAGGCCATGGGACAGAAAAAAACATTTCTTTCAGTAAAACTAGATCCCTGATTCACCTTCTGATATTTCCTTGAGTTACTCGGGGAAGGAATTCCTCTTCAACTCATAGTATGGGAGATCCCACCATGGCATACTTTGTCTTTCCTATTGGTTTTGTTCTGGATTTAATTCTTATTTTAAAACCCTCAGATACATAACAAAAGCAGCTCGAATAGCCAAGACCACTAGCATGGCATTTGTCCTTATCTTGCCACTGCGATCGGAAATAGGATGGCAAGGATTTCAAATAGGCGCGAGTGTCGGGAAGGGAATAAATGGAAACAGTGCCGCCTTTGGGCACAGGCCCAATTAAGTGCCAAGCTGTGGCTTAGCATGGATTGTCCTTTAGTGGCCAACAGGGCTTGGTAGGTATTAAATGCAGCCGAATCGGTTGTATTGAGGTCATAGCTTAAGCCCTTCATCGGTGTCACTTATAGAGAAAGAGAGGAATGCTGTTCTGAAAGTTGATCTCTATTTCTTAATAGGAGAGATGCAGAAGAGGAGGAAGAAAGAGTCTCCTTTCCGGTTGGTTCTGTCCTTTTAAATCGGGGGGTTGGAAACCGTACAGCTTTCCCAATGTTATGGGACTACAGCTCCCAGCAGTCTTAAGTCAGCATAACCAGTAAAGAACACTGGGAGTTGCAGTCCAACAACACTGGGAGGGCTGAACAATTCTCTTTCATTTCACGCGCTGCCTTGTTTCTCCTCCCCAACTTCAAAATACAGTCGCGCCTCGCCATACGCTGCCTTTTTATAGGCGGCTTTGAGCATAGGCGCTCAAAGCCGCCGGCGCGTCCCATTCAATTGAATGGGCGTGCGCGCCCGTTGCGCCCCGCGTGCTGCCACGCCGCCACACCGCCGTGCATGAGCCCCATTGGAAACAATGGGGCTTGAGCATAGGCGGAACTTATTATCGCGGAGGGATCCGGAACAGATCCCCCGCATATAATAAGGTTCCACTGTATTAGGAACTGCATTTGCACCAGGCCTGCGTTAGAAAACAGTAAGGATTCAGGGAACCCTATTGAAATGAATGACTTCTGGTAGAAGCTGATCAGATGCCATTGGTGGCTGTGAATTGAACCTGTTACAGTTTCTAGATATCTACCATTTGTCCATGTTGAGCGTATTTCAGTAATCCAAGTCTGGATACCACCAAGTTGACAGTGGGACACACTTTTGAGTCTCCTTCTTTGGAGGTTTTGAAACAGAAGCTGGGGTGCTTTGATTGTGAGTTCCTGCATGGCAGAATGGGGTTGGGTTGAATGAAGGCATCATCCAACTCTATGGTTCTACTATTCTATGGAGGCATGAATTACTCTGGCTCTACGTCATTCCTCTCCAGGCAAGGGTAGGGTTGATGCACCAATCCAAGCCTGTTAAAGGTAAATCATAGAACCACAGAGTTGGAAGAGACCTCAAGGGTCATCCAATTTGACCTCTGTTGCTGCCGGAGCACCCAACAGCAACATGGAATCAATGCACGCATCAAAGCGTAACCCCGAATCTTCAAGCAAAGTACATCCCCACCCAACAGAAGCAACATATCCCCAGCGCCAGCTAGGTTTCCAACCAACCATCCTTCTGGCTTGTCAGCATTTGCTTGCTGCTGACTTGAGCCACCTGTTTCTAGGGCTCCCATTGATCTCCTACCGATCAATGAAAGGGAGAGATAGAGTTGGGCATGACTGGTCTACTGAAGACAGATGTTCTATGCTGATGTTCAATGTTGTGCGAGGTAAGTGGGGACTCCTGCGGTATCATGGCGAAGAAGAACCCTGGGGTAGGTTCCGCTTTGAGCACAGTCGAAAAAGGACAAGGTACCGCCAAGCTGCCAGCACAACCCTCTTAGCTTCTTGTCCGTAGGCATTTGTTCTGTGGCTCATTGAAACCAAAACACACACACACGCATTGAAAGAGACAAAATTCTATACCAAAACGTTGCAAAGAAGCAGTTTTTAAAACGGAAGTGTAATCAACTTGCCTGGGTAACTGGGTTTGATTGAAGATCCCACGGAAAGCACTAAAAATCCATAGAACCAGATAGAGGCGTTACTGGGCTGTACAGCAAAGCTATAAACTAATTCAAGAACAATTGCACGACCTCTGCATCTCATCCATTTCCCCACGCCTTTTTCTCCCCACCGCCGCCACATCCCCGGTTGCTCCTCGGAGTTTAACCCTGTGTTCAAAACGCCAAAGAGAGGAAGACAAACAGGGCAGCCCTCCTGGGAGAGGACTAAAGACTGTTGTTGTGCCTCTGATGGATTAAACCTATTAACATTTGGCAACATCTGCCCGAGGGGGCTCTATTTTGACAGCCACGTCAAGTCTTTTAAACGCCGCTTTAGATCAAGCTTATTCAAATATATTTCACCGGGGTCAGGAAATTAGTGCGTTTCGGGCTCAACGGTGGCACATATAATGAGGTCGTCATTATCGGAGAGCCTCGGATGGTATTCCAGGCGCGGCACGGACGCCAACGTAAGCCTGGAAACAAGGGAGGGGATGAGCACAAATTCCTTTGGGGTCCGGGCATGCGGTCACATACCCTTCCTTTTTACCATCCCACCTTTTCATGGATGGACAACCCACATGATACATAGGAGCAGCATCAGGCATTCATCCCATCATCCCTTGGGGAAAACAGTGGGTTTGCAAAGTTCAGCCCATGCGGTCCAGAAATACTGTGGGGAAGAATCCCATGTTTACGGAAGATCCACGCAATGGAGGCAGAAACATTACCGGTACCCTAATGTCATTTTCTTAGTAGGGAGCAATTGAGTACATATGCCATTTTTTGTTGCCTTTCCCTTAATCCCCACTGTTCCAAAATATAGGGCGCATCTACACTGTCAAAACAATGCAGCTTGGCATGACTTTAACTGCCACAGCACCATCCTACAGAATCCTGGGATGTGCAGTTTTGTAAGGCACTGGCGCTCTATGGCAGAGAAGGCTAAAGGCCTTGCAAATGTACAAATCCTAGGACTCCATAGGCTGGAATCCTGCAGCACTTAAAGTTCCAAGCTGCATTATTTTGACAGTGCAGATGCAACCTCACTTCCAAAATGATGACTGAGTATTCAGGGAGGTGTGGGTGGGAATACCTCCCACTCGACTGGTTCCTTCTGGATGCTATCATGTCAATACGATGCCATCAGTATGATATGATATCATAATATGCTCCTCATGCAGCATATTATGGACCGTTGGCCCATCGAGGAGGACAAACCACACCGCAGATATGACAGCCTCAGACCTTTTCTTTTTCTGTGTTTAACATAGCCTTGCAAGTCATGCTCCTCGCATCACTAGCCCACTGGCCCATAAAAGCCTTTCTGTCTCATATGCAGCCTAAAAACAAAAAAAATACAATGGTCCTTTGTACAAATCCTATGCTTGGATGCTAGAAGACCAGCTTTCTAGGTGTTGGTAAGCCCACTGTGGCAAATTCCACTCAGCAAATGGTGATCGGTAGTATAGAATCATAGAATCATAGAATCGTAGAGTTGGAAGAGACCACTAGGGCCATCCAGTCCAACCCCATTCTGCCATGCAGGAAATCCAAATCAAAGCATCCCTGACAGATGGCCATCCAGCCTCCGTTTGAAGACCTCCAAGGAAGGAGACTCTATCACCTTCCGAGGAAGTGCATTCCACTGCCGAACAGCCCTTACTGTCAAGAAGTTCCTCCTAATGTTCAGGTGGAATCTCTTTTCCTGTAGCTTGCATCCATTGCTCCATTGGGTCCTGTTCTCTGGAGCAGCAGAAAACAAGCTTGCTCCCTCCTCAATATGACATCCTTTCAAATATTTAAACAGGGCTATCATATCACCTCTTAACCTTCTCTTCTCCAGGCTAAACATCCCCAGCTCCCTAAGTCGTTCCTCATAGGGCATGGTCTCCAGACCCTTCACCATTTTTGTCGCCCTCCTTTGGACACGCTCCAGTTTCTCAATGTCCTTGTAGTCACCCTCCGCTCCATTTTGTTCCACTTGCACTGCACCACAGGGAATGATAGACTGTATACGCCAGACTACATTGAAGGTCTAGCACCTGGGCATTCCTAATTTGTTTCATTAGAAGCGATTCAGGCTTGGCTTTGGACTCAGAATCGCTTGATCCCTCTCCTGCTATGGGGTAATCCCATTTCTGTTCCCTCCGCACATGTGTCTACGTTTGCTTTCCGCTGCCTCACTTCAGTGAATAATTGTTCATGTAACCTCTTCCAGCAGCTGCATCTGTGGTCTTTTCCAAACCATTAAAGGGATGGGTGAGCTGCTTTCGGATGCATTTGGCTTGATGAAAACAAACACTCATTTAAAAAAAGAAATCATTTGAAATCATTTCTGTTCAGATCTATATGCCTGCTGATGCTACGGCGAGCGTGACAATATTCGCAGCGGCCCGTTCTTTGCTGTACTAATGTGGAAAATGGCACAAGAGGAACAGTGGGGAGGACTTATAGGGCAAAAAAGAGCCCTTTCTGGGTGAGCCCAATTTGATAACCAGATAAAATAACAGAGTTGGAAGGGGACCCATAGGCCATCAAATCTAACCTCCCCACATGCACCCAGTTCGGGAATTCCAGCTAGACTATCCCAAACAAGTAGTTGTCCAGTCTCTTTTTGAAGATCTTCAGAGGCCTGTTACAGACTGCCAAAATAAAGCTGCTCCGGGTCTCTTTGGAGGTGTGCTGTTTAAATGATGCATGCATCCTAAGAATCCAGAAGCTGCACCAAAGCTGCACTCCAGTGCTTAGGAATGGAGTGTGGCTTTGGCGCAACCTCCGGACTCTTAGGACCCATGCATCATTTAAATAGCATACCTCCAAAGAGACCCGAAGCAGCTTTATTTTGGCAGTCTGTAACAGGCCAGAGAAAGGAGACCCCACTACCTCTCTAGGTAATTGGTTCCATGGCTAAAACACGTTTAGTGTCGAAAAGTCTCTTCTACAGCTCGACTGATGTTGTGTAGTTCTGCATGGCAGGTGGATGGACCAGGTGGCCCTTGCAGTCTCTTCCAACTCGATGATGCTAGGACACCTAACATGCTATAACTAAAGACCATTAGACCTGGTCCTATCCTTTGGGGCAGAATTTACATCCCATTGTGAAGCATCCACACCAGCTAGTTTTCTGCCTTCTCTCGCTACATTAGGTTTACCACAAGACCTGCTCCCTAGAGCAGGATCTGCCACCTAAACACGGTTTGTGCATATGACTTTGCAGCTCTGGTAGAATGACGCCCAGCAAATGGCAATCAGGCTTGCCTTTGGACTCAGGATCATTTGATCCCTGGGAAAGCCAGATTTCCATGTTGCTTGCAGAAGAGAACTTGGGGCTACCATATATACTCAGGTATAAGTCGACCTCGTGTATCATTTGGGGGCCAACATTATGGATTTTGATATCACCCATGGATATGTCGAGGGTAACACTTGGGGGTACATAACAATACAACTGGTGGCTGCCAGGCTGAGGAAAAGCTGAGACAGCAGCCTCACACTCCTTAATATGTAGATAACAAAGGGAAGTGATAAAAATGAGATGCTATATGTGTTGAGCTACTAAACGTTTTTGGATAGAGGAGGCTATCCAAATGGGGCACCTGCCGATTTGAAGGCCCACTAAACCACTCCGCAACATCTAGTCTTGGCCAACGATCGGCGAAGGA
Organism: Sceloporus occidentalis; assembly: GCA_023333645.1. Classification (NCBI taxonomy): domain Eukaryota; kingdom Metazoa; phylum Chordata; class Lepidosauria; order Squamata; family Phrynosomatidae; genus Sceloporus; species Sceloporus occidentalis. Next base: position 4,216,351 of record JALMGF010000069.1, read on the forward strand.
GCCGATTTGGAAAGACAATGGGCGAGATGCTAACTAGGCAAATTTGGGGCCAGGAGCAAGCCAGGAGTCGGAAGGTTGAAGTCTGCCACCCAACCGGGCGATTTAGTGCAGGGAATGAGCTATTTTACTGCCTCCTTTTATTTCATGACAACCCTCTGCATTATGAGCATTTAATGACGCCATCTTTATGGCTACAGGAAGTTTCCTATCGAGCTGCCAGGCTATAAAGCCCTAGCAAAAAATGCCTGTGAAATCCTCATTGCCACCAATGCCTGGCATTTAGGGGAAACTAAAGACACACTTACAGTATGTGGTTAGTTGAAGAAAACTATGCAAATCGAATCCCAGCCAAGAAAAGGGGAGAGCAGAGACTGCCCAGGATTGCTCCAGTCTCATCTGAAGAGTGTATGGCCTGTTACAGACAGTCCAAAATAAAGCTGCTTCGAGTCACTTTGGAGGTATGGTATTTCAATGATGCATGAGTCCTAAGAGTCCAAAAGCCACACTAAAGCTGCACTCCAGTCCTTAGGACCAGAGCGTGGTTTTGGTGTGGCTTTTGGACTCTTAGGACGCATGCATCATTGAAATACCATACCTCCAAAGTGACTCGAAGCAGCTTTATTTTGGACTGTCTGTAACAGGCCTTTGTGAACTCTCCCGTCATTCTCACAAAACGCAATTTTAACTGACTCTTACCTAGATGAACCGTTTAATGAAAGGCATCACACCTTGCCCCACCTTCCATCCCCAAAAGCTTATTTCTAGGGTGTTTGCTTTGTTTCAGTGCTGCAAAGTTGTTGTTGTGGGTTGTTGCAGAGGTGCCACACTGTCATTCCCATGATACGTTGCAAGATATATTGCATTTTGGACCAACCACTTCATATAGACCTTTGACTCCTCTGGAGTGCCATGGTTCCTTTTACTCCTAAGAGGGCTGCGGTGGTAAAGTCCGCCAGAAGGCACCAATAAAAACTTGGAAAAGTTCCTTTTTTGGGGGGGGGGGATTGCTGTCTGGGAGACAGTGTCCTCATTCCCACTTGCAAATTTTACAATCTGAATAGATGGACCGATTCAACATCGGAGCGTGGTTTACACTACATTTGCCCCGATCGCACTTTCTGGCATTGGGGTTGACATTGACTAATGAATCAGTTTAAATATAATCATTTCCAGCATGTTATTTTTTTATCTGTCCATCACTGGAGTCGAAAAAAAATGGCGATGGTTCAAGAGATTGTGTAGAAGAGTTTGTTTCTGACATTTCGCCAGCATCTGTGGTTGGCATCTTTGGAGATGCCAGCCACAGATGCTGGCGAAACGTCAGGAACAAAGTCTTCTAGAACATGGCCACATAGCCTGAAAAACCCACAAAGAACTACTACTATTATTACTACTACTACCATCATCATCGTCATCGTCATCCTCATCCTCATCTTATATCCCACCTTCAGGAACTCAAGGTGGCGAACCTGTATAAAACAATACACTTTGAAAACAGTACCACAATATTAAAATATATCAATCTACAAGTTTGTGCCTGTGAGAAAGTAAGTATTTGTGTTTTGTTACTTGATGAAAGACCTGGTGCGAGTGTGTGTACTTGTGTGTCTGTGTGCGTGGCATCCAGCCTGCGCCGTATCATTTCGCGCCGATGGAAATTAAAATGGAAGGGTCTGACGAACGATAATTAAACTCACTCTGGCTGATTTAATATGCACTTTGAGGGGGAATAAATACCATGCGATGCCACGCAGATGTTGCCAGCACTTTTTAGGTAAACAAAAGGGGCACGGAGCTGGAAGGATCAGGTCGGAATCGAACATTTATTACTGAGCTGGTGAAATAAGAAGAGGAGTGAGGAATACCTCCAAGTGCTGTCGAACCAAGAGCAAGCGACAAATGTTGGCGAGCCAAAAGAGGTGACACAAATTTTGGGATCTGGGGATGTTTGCACATATGGAATGAGATGTCTTGGAGATGGGACCCAAGTCTAAACCCAAAATGTTTCATAGGCATAGTTTCTTGTGGGTTTTTCAGTCTGTGTGGGCTATGTTCTAGAAGGGTTTATTCCTGATGTTTTGCCAGCATCTGTGGCTGGCATCTTCAGAGAAATGCTGGCATAAACTCTTCTAGGACATGGCCACAGAGCCCAAAAAAGCCACAAAAAACTATGGATGCCGGCCAGGAAAGCCTTCGACTTCATGTTTCAAATACACCTTATATGCACAGACGGAAGGTAATTTTATAGACAACATTTTGGTGCACGATATAAAGTTGAAGCGAGCCAGAAAGCAAAGGTGCCAGTATCTCTCAGCCACCCACGGAAAAAGTGTTGGATCATTTCGGTACTTTGGAACGCAGGATAAGGGAGATTCAACCTGTGCAGCTAAAATTATTTTTAAGAGTACAACAAGAGATAAACTAAGCACATTATTAGATTAAATTAACTTTTGAAAAGCTTTTAAAACACAAAAATCCACCAGCGAAGAGCACAAAGGCTGTCTGGGTCACTTGAAGTTTCAATAACAGGGACAGGTAGACTTGGCATCTCTACATTTGTTTGGCATGTTTTAAAAAGCGATCTAAAAATGTGTATATATGTGTGTGTGTGTGACATCACATCATGTGACAATAAGTGCCCTATATCCGTTGCGCATTAAGGGGGAAAGGGGATTCTTGTACCTCTTTTAAACCCGCCGCCAGTCACTGGATGACCCCAAGATATTTCCAGCACTATTGGAGAGGAAGAATTTTGTTCTCTCTTTTTCCTTTACTGCTAACAGCGTAAACCTTTTCCGTAGTCTTTCCCCCATTCTATTCAAAAAAGGTCCAGATGTTTTAGCTGTTTGTCACAAGGAATACACAATCGCTCTCATCATTTTTGTTTCTCTTTGCCATCTCTTAAGTGTCAGATGGGGCTACGCAGAAATGTTGCTGCGCATCTGTTTTACTGGACTGTGTATCTGTGATTTCTCTGACAATGGCCTGTTACAGACAGCCAAAATAAAGCTGCTTCGAGTCACTTTGGAGGTATGGTATTTCAATGATGCATGCATCCTAAGAGTCCAAAAGCCGCACCAAAGCCACGCTCCAGTCCTAAGGACTGGAGTGCAGCTTTGGTGAAGCTTCCAGACTCTTAGGACTCATGCATCATTGAAATACCATACCTCCAAAGTGACTCGAAGCAGCTTTATTTTGGCTGTCTGTAACAGGCCCATATCTTGTCCAAGAAACAGATGCTCTGGATGGTGCTGTCCTTTGAATTCTTTGCGCCATGGCAGGCGCATTTTCCGGGGTTGTGGGTGTGTGCGCCAATTTTTATTTTAGTGGTATAGAATCCAGAGATCATTTAGTTGAACGAAAGATGCATTTAACCCATTGAATCATACTAGTGCAGACTGATGCATAACGTTGCTGGGGTAAGCGGGTTGGTATATGGTCTTCCCAGTGTTTGCTCAGATTAACAGGCTAAACTCATCCAAACAAGCCTATAAACTAGTTTTGGCTTGCATGAGTTCAAACAAATTCCATCCCCAAAAGATGACTTTAAAGTTCCCTTTTACCAAGATCCGACATCCGACAAGCGTGGCTGGTGTCGGATGTGACCCAGTATTAAAGTACTGAAGGCTAGCAATGACGTACTCTTTCCACCGTGCCATATACCGTGCCATATACCGTGCCATATCCCTGCTTCTCATATCCCCCAAATAAACCCAAACAATAATCTAAACATTTCTGTTATCCTGTGAGTAGCTAAACACAAAGAACATCCCTTGGTTAATTCACATCCTGATGAAGCGCAAAGGTCTCTTACCCATCATCTTTTCTCTCCGTGGTTTGTGTGCTATCCTAATACGAAGAACGGTACCCAAGATAATAACAACGTCCGCATTAAGGCGAGAGTCTTTAAAATGGGGGTATTCTTCATAAATTCTAAGTAGATCTGTGACATTGACCCTATTGCTTAGTGACTTAAGACTATACTACCAAGAGCTGAACACAGCCATAGCAACTTCATCTGACTGTGTCACTTTACTTTCCAATGTACTCATTGGATACATGCATGCGTATATCGCACATAAAAAGGCGCCATTCAAGGGCAGACTTCACGAAACGTGAAAATGAGATTTTGGGGGGTTTTTCGGGCTATGCGGCCATGTTCTGGAAGAGTTTATTCCTGACGTTTCGCCAGCATCTGTGGTTGGCATCTTCAGAGAACGCTGGCATAGAAGAGAGTGGGGTATATATATATAGTGTGTGACTTCCATGCCAACATTCTCTGAAGCTGCCAGCCACAGATGCTGGTGAAACGTCAGGAATAAAGTCTTGTAGAACATGGCCACAATGCCCGAATAACCCACAAAAAATTAGGGAGGCCGACCATGAAAGCCTTCGACCTCACATGTGAAAATGAGCATCGCAGGACAGTATTTGTACAGACGGATCCCTCTGAACGGATTGATAAACCTCCCATCAACCACAGGATTAAACATAAAACAGATATGTGCTACTCATCCAGTGGCAAAGGGGACATAGAAAACGTATCATGGCATGAAGGAAGGCTTCAGCAATGTGGTACTATTGTTCTTTCAGGTCCTTAACATGAGTTGTGTTTGGCTCAGTGAAAAAGACTGGGTGGATGGAAAATATCCACATGTTTTATAGTTGGAGGTTACCTGCTACCTCTATAAGAGAATCAACCCCAACGCAAGCAAGTCAGACAAAACCTCATTGAGTGGAGCATCAATACTTGGCCATACATGATCTGTGTGTCTCTTTTTGGACTGATGTGCGACACCTCTTTATGTCTGCGCGCGTAAGGTCTAGAAGCTTTTAAAAATTATTATTACAGCTAGGAAACTCAAGTCTATATGCTACTTATCTTCATGCATTTCAGCATTAATCTCCATGCGCCCCTTAATTTGATACTTACATTTTGAATGGGAAAGCAACATGGCGGCCTACATCCAACTGGTGGCCCCCAACCAAAATAGGCTCACTATGTTAAGTGTTCATCTACTCAGATCCAACTTGACGGACTTGAGTTGGGATCAACGGTGAGTGCCATACATTTTATTATTTGGTATCCTTTCATTTCATTGATTATTGGTACTGGTTATTTGGTGCGTTCCGGATTAAAGAGGCAGCTGAGAGAGAAGAAACACAGCTTTGTCTATTGTAAGAATTTATTATCATTTTGGTCTAACTTGGTTACTTACAGGAAATCTTTTCTCCAAAATCAAAAAGAGAAAGAAAAGAAGAAGAAGAAGAGTACAGATGAACGACTTACAAAAAGAAATCAAAATGAAAGAAAGAAAAGGGAAATAATACAACAATTTGAAGGTCTGCAAAAGTCATGCACTCTAGGGCAATATCACAAATGCAAAGCGAGTCACAGCCAAAAGACAAAACCCAGAAATAAAGGCCTGTTACAGACTGCCAAAATAAAGCTGCTTCGTGTCTCTTTGGAGGTATGCTCTTTAAATGATGCATGGGTCCTAAGAGTCCGGAGGTTGCGCCAAAGCCACACTCTATTCCTAAGCGCTGGAGTGCAGCTTTGGTGCAGCTTCTGGATTCTTAGGATGCTCGCGCCAAAGCCACACTCCATTCCTAAGCGCTGGAGTGCAGCTTTGGTGCAGCTTCCCGACTCTTAGGATGCATGCATCATTTAAATAGCATACCTCCAAAGAGACCCGAAGCAGCTTTATTTAGGCAGTCTGTAACAGGCCAAAGTAATGTTTTTTAAAAAAGCCATACAAGTTTTAAAAGACACAGCTTGCAAAAAAGAAAAGAAAAAGAAAGGTGAAATTAATTACATCAAGCACCGTCAGTAAATGAACAACACAACTCCGTCGGTAGTGACTTTGACAATTCAAACAAGCAAATTAAACAGACTTTTTTTAAAAAAGGAAAACGCATTACAGTCAGTCCTGCTAGAAGCATGCAACCAATTTCTCACAAACACAGAAAATGGATAGACGGGCTTGTTGTTTTAATTTTATTTTGTGGCCTTTTTAATATAGCAGTGTGCCGTGAATTCTCCCAGCGCCGGAAAACCAGCTGCCCAACACCATGTTGATGTAGTCTAACAGACTTGTGCCGGAGGACCTAGAAATGGTCAAAGGAGCGTGAAGTCGAAGGCTTTCGTGGCCGGCATCTGAAGATTTTTGTGGGTTCGTTGGGCTCTGTGGCCACGTCCTAGAAGAGTTTATTCCTGACGCATCTTCAGAGAATGCTGGCATGGAAGCCACACACTTCTTCGTGGTCTTCTTCGTGGTCTCTGCGAATCATACAAATGAGTTCCTTTTTTCCGCCGTGCTGGTTGCTATTTGGAACTTCGCTCTTGCTAGTTGTTGGATCACTGGTTCTATTTGACTCGGACTGTTTTTCTGGACTTTGGCTTCTCTTCTTCCCCCGTGCTTTTTGACCTCGGACCGTGTACTTCGATTTGGATTTCGGATCTCGTTTTGGCTTGTCGACTTCGACAAACGATGTCTCCTCCGTTCAAGAAATGCGACGTCTGTGGAGGAAAAGTTCCTGTACAAGACCCACAACTAGCAAGAGCGAAGTTCCAAATAACAACCAGCACGGCGGAAAAAAGGAACTCATTTGTATGTATTCGCAGATGACCACTCGAAGAAATACAGTTACAGGTAAGCAACCTGTCCATACCCCACTCTCTTCCATGCCAGCATTCTCTGAAGATGCCAGCCACAGATGCTGGTGAAACGTCAGGAACAAACTCTTCTAGGACATGGCCACAGAGCTTGAACAACTCACAAAAATCTATGGCTAAAGGAGTGTTCTCTCGGGAAAAGATGTGGACTGATATTCACAGTTTTTCCAATTTCGCGGGGATCCTGTGCCCCTAACCCTCGCAAAAGCTGGGGGCCGACTCTATTTTTCTGAACCGTTCTTGGTTATTTATCTGAACTGCTATCCTATGTTTTCATAAAAGTACAGGGCAGAGTGATGACCAGTGATGGCGAACCTATGGCACACGTGCCAGAGGTGACACTCAGAGCCCTCTCTGTGGGCACATGTGCCATCGCCCCAGCACAGAGTTTGCCAGAGTTTGTTACTAGAAAGCCAGAGGGACATGGCACTTTGCAATAAATAAGTGGGTTTTGGGTTGCAATTTGGGCACTCGGCCTCTAAAAGGTTCACCATCACTGACCTAGAGCACTGATGGTGAACCTATGGCACGTGTGCCAGAGGTGGCACTCAGAGCCCTCTGTGTGGGCACATGTGCCGTCGCCCCAGCACAGAGTTTGCCAGAGTTTGTTACTAGAAAGCCAGAGGGACTTGGCACTTTGCAATTAATAAGTGAGTTTTCGGTTGCAGTTTGGGCACTCGGCGTCTAAAAGGTTCGCCATCACTGACATAGACTCACCATCTTGGAAGAAGGTGAGAGAGGCATTATGCGGCTGCCCGTGTCTTGGATTGATTTTAATTTTCATGACTACTGGATCATGCATCGAAGATAATTATTGTATACAGTCACCCCTCCATTTTTACAGACTTGAGATTTGCAGTTTTGATTATTCATGGAGGGGCAACCTCCATTAAAGTTAATGGTGCATGCGCCTGTGACATCTGCACGCAGGAGCACATGGCCATTCAAAGCTATGGGGCTTGAATATACGCTGAATTCCAAATTCACGGTGTGTGTGTGTGTGTGCCAGGACGAATTCGGAGGGAGGACTGTGTATTCGGCTAAAAGTTGACCACATGTGTAAGTCGAGGGCAAAATTATGGATTTTGATATGACTCGTGGATAAGTCAAAGATCAAAGGTAGTCTTGGCAGAAGTTGACCACTGAATTGTGCTGGAGGACCTAGAAATGACTAAAGGGATGTGTAGCAAACGATGTAAAGGATGACGTTCACTGTCTTCATACCTAAATGTCTTATTCAGATTCTTCTAATCCTGATTCCTCTCAGCACCAAATGGAAGCACTAAATGGGTGTCACCACTGCTATTTTCCCACCCAAGCATTCAAGAAGGCCAGAAGCGGCATCAAGGTGGAAAGAGAAGTGTGGATTGGTGCTTCTTCTAGATGCTCCTAAGCTCTTAGCTTTTACCACTCTACTCAGAGATGGGAAAGAGTTAAAATACAGTACACTTGCCCCTCCGTTTTAGATAGGGTTAGGGGCACAAGACTCCCATGAATATGGAAAAACTGCAAATAACAAAAACACCATGTTTTTATCTGAGAGGACACCTCTCTAGGAATCTCTAGGTCCTCCAGGGCAACTCTGTGGTCAACGTCCAACAGACACTGACCATAGAACTGCGCTGGAGGAGCTACAAAGGCCTAGTAGAGTATCCTCTCTAGGAATCTCTAAGTCCTCCAGTGCAACTCTGTGGTCAACGTCCAACAGACACTGACCATAGAACTGCACTGGAGGAGCTACAAAGGCCTAGTAGAGTATCCTATCTAGGAATCTCTAAGTCCTCCAGTGCAACTCTGTGGTCAACGTCCAACAGACACTGACCATAGAACTGCGCTGGAGGAGCTACAAAGGCCTAGTAGAGTATCCTATCTAGGAATCTCTAAGTCCTCCAGTGCAACTCTGTGGTCAACGTCCAACAGACACTGACCATAGAACTGCGCTGGAGGAGCTACAAAGGCCTAGTAGAGTATCCTATCTAGGAATCTCTAAGTCCTCCAGTGCAACTCTGTGGTCAACGTCCAACAGACACTGACCATAGAACTGCGCTGGAGGAGCTACAAAGGCCTAGTAGAGTGTTCTCTCTAGGAATCTCTAGGTCTTTCAGTGCACCTTTTAGTTAAAGGTGACCACAGAGTTGCACTGGAGGACCTAGATATTCCTAGAAAGATTATATTAATCAAATCCGTGAATAATCAAATCCACAAATGTCAAAGCCGCAAACATGGAGGGATGAGTGTACTTACGTTGACCGGTGGATAGATCGACCCAGCTTTTTGGGGATCAATTTTTTTGACTAACCTTTCTAGACTTATACGTGAGTATATACAGTAGATTCATCCTCTCCATTTGTCTATTAGCCATTTACAGCCACCTTCTCGACAACAGCAATCCCTGCTGTTGCGCTCAGATGTGAAGTCAGAGCAATAAAGAGCGCTCCCCGCATCTTTCTTGGCTTTTAATGCTGGGCCAAAACGTACATTTTGAGACGTGCCAGTAATTCAAAGTTTGTGAGAAATTGTTCTGCCGTCGCTTCCCCCCCAAAAAGCCAACCCTGGTGCAAGTTACATTCCATCTGGACATTAAAAAAAGAAACTCATACAAAACAGAGGGAAGGAAAATAAGAAAGCAATTTAAAAAACAAAACAGGAAAAGATGCGGAATTGGATTTTCTTTAAAAAGAAAAAGTCCAGCCAGGAAAAAGAAGTCAGTAAGAGCAGCATGTTTTGTTTTTCCTCAGTGGATATTGATATTAATGTATGGACCACCCTTTTTTGCTGTATTTCTCTCTCTCTCATTAGCATTGTAGTAAACCCCGATTAATTTGTTATGCATCTTTAAGAACTAGTTGATAAAAATTATGTCTTGTGAAATCGGCAAATAGTCTGCAAAGTGAAATAAGAACAGAAATTAATAGATGGAACCGAAAACATAAGTTTCAGACTTCAAAAAAAAGGGGGAGTCAGGAGAGCAAGCAATTGCAACCGGTGTTGCAAACCATAATGAACTACAGTCAGCCATCCCCATTCACGGCTTTGCATTTTGCGAATTGGGTTATTCAATCAATCAATCAATCAATCAATCAATTTGATTATTTGCAAATTCAATTAACATGTTCTCTCTAGGAATCTCAAAGTCTTTGAGGTCCTGCACTGGAGAAGCTAGAGAAGCCCGAGGGCAGGGAACCGTCCGATTAAAAAGATTGTATGTACGGCGCCGTGTAAATTTACAGCGCTTTATAAATAAAGCTTAATAATAATAATAATAATAATAATAATAATACTAGAGAAAACACTTCTCTAGGCATTTGTAGGTCATCCAGAGTGATTCTATGGTTAACCTCTGGAAGACATTGAACATAAGTTGCACTGGAGGGCCTACGGATCCCTAGAGAGGTGTCCTCTTAGAGCTTTATCACACTAGCGAGATCCAGCGGGAAAACGGGATTTAAACAAGAGTTAAATTGAATTAGAATTTAAACAGAACCTGGAAATTCGGGAAGTTTATCACACTGAACTGAGCTAAAGTGAAATGATGCGGCCAATGCTATTTTAGGCTGCATCAATAGAAGTATAGTGTCTAGATCAAGAGAAGTAATAGTGCCACTGTATTCTGCTTTGGTCAGGCCCCACCTAGAATATTGTGTCCAGTTCTGGGCGCCACAATTCAAAAAGGACATTGAGAAACTGGAGCGTGTCCAAAGGAGGGCGACAAAAATGGTGAAGGGTCTGGAGACCATGCCCTATGAGGAACGACTTAGGGAGCTGGGGATGTTTAGCCTGGAGAAAAGAAGGTTAAGAGGTGATATGATAGCCCTGTTTAAATACTTGAAGGGATGTCATGTTGAAGAGGGAGCAAGCTTGTTTTCTGCTGCTCCAGAGACTAGGACCCGGAGCAATGGATGCCAGCTCCAGGAAAAGAGATTCCAGCTCAACATTAGGAGGAACTTTGACTTAGGGAGCTGGGGATGTTTAGCCTGGAGAAAAGAAGGTTAAGAGGGGATATGATAGCCCTGTTTAAATATTTGAAAGGATGTCATATTGAGGAGGGAGCAAGCTTGTTTTCTGCTGCTCCAGAGAACAGGACCCGGAACAATGGATGCAAGCTACAGGAAAAGAGATTCCACCTCAACATTAGGAGGAACTTCCTGACAGTAAGGGCTGTTCGGCAGTGGAATGCACTCCTTCCTCGGAGGGTGATAGAGTCCCCTTCCTTGGAGGTCTTTAAACAGAGGCTGGATGGCCATCTGTCAGGGATGCTTTGAATTGGATTTCCTGCATGGCAGAATGGGGTTGGACTGGATGGCCCTTGTGGTCTCTTCCAACTCTATGATTCTATGATTCTATGATGCGAAGTTAAACCGACGTTAAAGCAGAATTTCCGGTTTAACTCCAGTTTAACATTGCGTTATTTCACGCTAATAGCGACGTCGTGTGATAAACTTCGGGCATTTCCGGGTTTTTTCTCTAATTTAACTCCTGTTTAAATCCCATTATTTTTAATGTACACATTTCCCCCACTTTCATTGGGGACCCGTTACCCCTAAGCCCAGCAAATGTGGAGGACCCACTGTATTAAATCCTCCCAGTGGTATGTGTTGTGGCGCAGGAACCTTGGTAAGAGAAAGTAGACGCGCAGTCTAATACTCAAGGCTTACTCATTAAGCAGGCACCACTGAGTACAACGCAGCCTCCTCCCAAGTCAAGCCACAGCCTTGATCGCTAAATACTTGCCCAATTGCTCAACAAATGCCCATTGTGTGCGTGCAAATAACTTTACAGAAGTCCTTTTAGGTACTATCGTTTCAAGGTACATATAGCTTTCCGACAGCAAAGAAGGGTTCTCAAAGCAATCGACAGTTTCAGCTAACAAACCACATTGTCCGTTTCAGCAAGTAAACCAATATTATTATTCCCCCCCCGCCCGCCAAAATGCAAGAAATTCACAGGGCTTCGACAAGACCGGAGACTCCCAGAAGGAAAACTGAGCAAGCAAGACTTGTAGTTCCACTAAGGAAAGCAAGGATTGGAAAAGGATTGCTAGTGGGTGCCTCTTAAAAGCAGAAAGAGAGGAGTAGGGAGGAGGAGAGAGAAAGACAGGTGGAGAGATAAACCTCCCTGGATAGGGAGTTGAATCAACAGCTGAATCCACTACGAAGGTCCTGGATTAGGTAGCCGTTTGTCATGCCTTGGATCAATGGCTCCCAAACTTTGGTTCTCCAGGTGTTTTGGACTTCATCTCCCAGATGCCACAGCCCACTTGTCCAACTATCAGGAATTCTGGCAGCTGTAGTCCAAAACATTTGGAGGACCAAAGTTTGGGAATCAGTGCCTTAGATGGTGACAGACTCTCTTCCACTATGAATGACCTGAATAGACTAGAAAGCTGGGCCAAAGCTAACAAAATGAAATTCAACACAGAGAAATGTAAGGTATTGCACTTAGGGCGGAAAAATAAAATGCACAGATATAGGATGGGTGACACCTGGCTGAATGAAACTACGTGTGAAAGGGACCTAGGAGTCCAAGTAGACCACAAGTTGAACATGAGTGAACAGTGTGATGCGGCAGCTAAAAAGGCCAATGCTATTTTAGGCTGCATCAATAGAAGTATAGTGTCTAGATCAAGAGAAGTAATAGTGCCACTGTATTCTGCTCTGGTCAGGCCCCACCTAGAATATTGTGTCCAGTTCTGGGCACCACAATTCAGAAAGGACATTGAGAAACTGGAGCCATGTGTCCAAAGGAGGGCGACAAAAATGGTGAAGGGTCTGGAAATCATGCCCTATGAGGAACGACTTAGGGAGCTGGGGATGTTTAGCCTGGAGAAAAGAAGGTTCAGAGGTGATATGATAGCCCTGTTTAAATATTTGAAAGGATGTCATATGGAGGAGGGAGCAAGCTTGTTTTCTGCTGCTCCAGAGAACAGGACCCGGAACAATGGATGCAAGCTACAGGAAAAGAGATTCCACCTGAACATTAGGAGGAACTTCCTGAGAGTAAGGGCTGTTCGGCAATGGAATGCACTCCCTCGGAGGGTGATAGAGTCTCCTTCCTTGGAGGTCTTTAAACAGAGGCTGGATGGCCATCTGTCAGGGATGCTTTGATTTGGATTTCCTGCATGGCAGAATGGGGTTGGACTGGATGGCCCTAGTGGTCTCTTCCAACTCTATGATTCTATGAATACCTGGGGAGGGTGGTATGGAAAGGAAGAACTTGTCAGGAGTCGCATTGCCATAAAATGTCGGGAATTAGGTGCGATGGGTTATATATACTAGAAATAGTATTGCTAAGAGACCATTCCTATGGTATGCCTATAAGCAGTCTTTCCCCCAACAAGCTAGTATCAGCCGTGGAAGGAAAAGAGACACCGGCTGGACAGCTTCAGACTTTGTAAAGTCGAAGGATTTCATGGCCAGTATCCAGAGTTGTTTGTGGGTTTTTCAGGCTATGTGGCCATGTTCCAGAAGAGTTTATTCTTGCCGTTTCGCCAGAATCTGTGGCTGGCATCTTCAGAGAATGCTTCAGGATTCCCCCCCCCCCCCCAACATCCAAAGGCAGCCTTTCTGCACTTGATCTCCTTTATGTAGAGAGGTCTAGTAGCACCTTTGAGACTAAGTGAAATAAAGATGTTGGCACCCTGAGCTTTCTTAGACTTCGGTCTATTTCCTCGGATGCATTTAACCTCAAGTAGACTGAAGTCTAGGAAAGCTAATCCAGCCAACTTCTTTCTTTCAGTGAGTCTCAAAGGTGCTCCAAGATCTCTCCACATACTTGACCCTATATATGCATCTAAGGAAGTAGACTGAAGTCTAGGAAAGCTCATGCTGCCAACTTCTTTCTTTCAGTGAGTCTCAAAGGTGCTACAAGATCTCTCCACATACTTGACCCTATATATGCATCTAAGGAAGTAGACTGAAGTCTAGGAAAGCTCCTGCTGCCAACTTCTTCCTTTCAGTGAGTCTCAAAGGTGCTCCAAGATCTCTCCACATACTTGACCCTATATATGCATCTAAGGATGTAGACTGAAGTCTAGGGAAGCTCCTGCTGCTAACTTCTTTCTTTCAGTGAGTCTCAATGGTGCTCCAAGATCTCTCCACATACTTGACCCTATATATGCATCTAAGGAAGTAGACTGAAGTCTAGGAAAGCTCATGCTGCCAACTTCTTTCTATCAGTGAGTCTCAAAGGTGCTCCAAGATCTCTCCACATACTTGACCCTATATATGCATCTAAGGAAGTAGACTGAAGTCTAGGAAAGCTCATGCTGCCAACTTCTTTCTTTCAGTGAGTCTCAAAGGTGCTATAAGATCTCTCTACATACCGATGCTACGCAGCTAAATCTTTCGACTGATCCCCTTTAGTTGGGCTACAGCTTCCCTCATCTCCAAATCAGAAGAGCAATCCCATCATCTTCATCACCTGCTGGCTAAGGGTGATGGGAGCTGGAGCCTAACACATCAGGTTGGGGATGGAGATAGAAAAGATGCCCTATATTGTCACACTGTTCATCCATCAATACAGCCCACTATTGTTGATACTGACTGGCAGAAGGTTTTGGGGTTTTTTTCAGGCCAGACGAAGTCTTCTTGGCGAATATAAGGACTGGACCCGGGATGTCTGCAAGCCAACTATGAGCTCTGCCACTGAGTTACAGACTCGCTGCAAGCAGCCAGACAGACAGTAAGATACCCAAAGCATAGGCCTGATTCCCACTGCCTTTTAAACCAGATCACAAATTGGTTTGAATTGGTTCAAATGATCCTAGTTCCCACTCAAATCGATTTACTGAGAGGGGAAGCCATACGCTAGGCCCATTTAACCTGCATCTTTTCGACGCTGATGTTTTTCCGCGCCTTTTTGGATAAACCGATTCTGCGCAAGCGTGAAACAGATGCGGATCAGAATCGATTTAAATTTGCCCGTCGGCCAGCTGGAGCGGGCCCATTTTGAACCAGTTCATTCGTGAATGTGAACCACAAGTGGGTTATTTTACAGGGGGGACAATGCGATCGGGGCAAGTGTAGTGGGAACCACGCTCCGCCGTCGAATCGATCCATCGATTCGGATGGCAAAGCGCTTTTTTTGTAAGCGGGAATGAGGCCAAAGACTCGGTCCTCCCCATAAAGTCCAACCTAGGCACGGCTGGTACGGTTTTTATCGTCTGCAAATTTTTTAAGACGTCATAAAGAAGCAAAACAGCTGCAGCTTACAGAATATCAACCATCGGACTTTCCCCGCTCCCAAATAACAAAAATGTCTCTAATGGGAGCAGGTGGATCATGGCGCACTGTTTCACCCGACAGGAGTAAATATCACATTTCCATGCAAGTGTCAACCGGCGTTTTGTTTGCTTGCAAAGCAAACGAATAAAAAACAAAACGCCTTGTGTTGAAAGAGAGAGGAGCAGCGAGAGCAAAGGGTTCAGATATGAAACAACAGCAAAACCCGTGGCAACCATGGATCCTTTGCGGTGGTAACTTAACGGCAAAACACTGCGTTATTTTAATGCAAGGGGGGGGGGCGCTACAATTTTCTCAGGCTAAGCTGACTTTTTCACCGTCTTATTTTAGCAGAGACATCAGAACCATACTATATTTAGGTTTCGTGACACATCTGTACGGTAATAGGAACTGACACCAAGCCTGCACTATAATGAGTGTGTCTGACACATAGTAATGAGGGTTAAAGGAAGCCACATTCTAATCAATCCCAAGCTTTGGGGGTACAGATAAGACGCGGCACCCCATCAACTGTTCTTTCCAAGCGACCCCAATTTAATTCCGCGGAGCCTGGGCAGACCCCATCCTTGCTGGAATGGATTGCAGAAGGTTTGCGAATTCAATCCCCCTTTATCCTAATATCTGCTCGCGGAAACAGGCTTTGGAGCCGTCAATCTGGAATGGACCAAAAGCCTCAAGGAGTAATGAAGGCTGCTGCCACACTGCTGAATTAATGCAGTTTGACACTGCTTTAACTCCCACGGCTGCATCCTGTAGCCTCCGGGGATTTATCATTTGTTGCGGCACCAGAGCGCTATGCTAGAGAAGGCTACATATCTCACAAACCCAGAAATCCCATAGCATTCAGCCACGGCAGCTAAAGCGGTATCAAGCAGCGTTAATTCTCCATGTGACTCTGGAATCGGTAGTAGAGAGATCTTGTAGCACCTTTGAGACTAATGGAAAGAAAGAAGTTGGCAGCAAGAGCTTTCCTAGACTTCAGCGGAGATGCAAAGTACCCTGTCCCACTTCATATATATCACAAACTGGACTATGGCAATGTACCAACTCTGACTCTGGATTAAATATAAAAAACCTACACAGTTGGCCCTCCTTATCCACGGATTTTTTTTATCCACGGATTCAAGCATCCCAGGTTTGAAAATACTAAAAAAAGGTATAAATTCCAAATAGCAAACCTCGATTTTTCCATTTATATAAGAGACACCGTCTTACTGTGCCATTGTATTTAATGGGACTTGAGTTGAGCATCCATGGATTTTGTTATCCACTGAGACTCCTGGAACCAAACCCCAGCAGATACCATGTATTATAGTAAAACATAGTAAATAGAGTAATTTTGGCGGGTTACAGACCGCCGCTTTGCGGTGGTCTGCCACCGCCGCCGCCTGCTCCGTGCGGGAGCTGCAGCAGCCACACCGTGCGGCTCCCGCACGGACCGAAAAAGAAGCTCCAAAATGGAGCTTCTTTTAAGCGGCGCCTCTATGACATTGCAAGGCGCCAGGGGCGCACCCGCGACGTCATAGACGCCGCGACATGTGCAGACGCACAGCGTCCGATACGTAAATATGGCAGCGGCCGTGTGGAACGGCCGCCGCCATATAGTACGTATTCATTACGTACTAAATGGCGGTGTGTAACCCACCTTAACTTCCTAAATTTACCTTTTAAAAATGTATTAAATGCAGAGTTTGTGGCACATTTACTTTCATGGTGTCTTAGGGAAGTTTTGTTGCTCAGAATCTTTAATCAAGTAAATGCATTTTATGTTCTATCCATCCAAGTGCAGTAGTCTGATGGTTCACGTGGCGGTGAAGAAATGCCTTGTGTTTTACTACAGGACGAATTAAAAGACATTTGCCATTTATGAAGGAGTCAGAGCCAGATGGTAGAAGAGTAGAAGAGTTGGAGTCAAAGGTTTGGTGTACCAGCTCCACAGCCCTGATCACAACCGCACCAAAAAGGACCCTCCTTCTTTGCTTATCAGGTTAAAGGGACAAGGAATACAGTGCCACTGTATTCTGCTCTGGTCAGGCCACACCTGGAATATTGTGTCCAGTTCTGGGCACCACAATTCAAAAAGGACATTGAGAAACTGGAGCCATGTGTCCAAAGGAGGGCAACTAAAATGGTGAAAGGTCTGGAAACCTTGCCCTATGAGGAACGACTCAGGGAGCTGGGGATGTTTAGCCTGGAGAAGCGAAGGTTAAGAGGTGATATGATAGCCCTGTTTGAATATTTGAAAGGATGTCATGTTGAAGAGGGAGCAAGCTTGTTTTCTGCTGCTCCAGAGAACAGGACCCGGAACAATGGATGCAGGAAAAGAGATTCCAGCTCAACATTAGGAAGAACTTCTTGATAGTAAGGGCTGTTCGACAGTGGAACAAACTCCCCCGGAGTGCAGTGGAGTCTCCTTCCTTGGAGGTCTTTAAGCAGAGGCTAGATGGCCATCTGTTGGGGATGCTTTGATTGGGATTTCCTGCATGGCAGAATGGGGTTGGACTGGATGGCCCTTGGGGTCTCTTCCAACTCTACGATTCTATGATTCTAAGGAAGGTTGGTAACTTATACTCAGGCGAAATTCTGAATGTGAATGTGTCATACTCTCCAGCTTTCCACAGATGAAAACCCTGAATTCTGCCTGGACTCTAAATACTATTGTCTTGGATTATCCTTTGGACTGCTTCCTTGCACCGAATACTGTCTCGTGAATGATCCAGACTGGACTTGACTACCTCTGCTTTTCTCCTGTTTGCGCCTCAATTTTGCTCCAGTGCCATGTCTCTTTTGCTTGGGGACAGGTTTCTGCCGATTTGGGGATGCAACAGTGACAAACGGCGCGCGCAAACCAAGCAAAGGATCAAACATGTTAATTGCCACAAAATATGGATTCCCAACTGTCTTTGCTAGGCTAGTCGACCACGCTCCCTTCGGTGAGAGCTTCAATTTCACAGTAAATGCTCCGCTGGGTCATATTTGGCAGCTGATGCTTCCTTCCATCATGGCTGGAGTGAAAACGTTTTTGAGTTTTATCATCACAAACCGAGGGTCCTGTGCCGAGTGATGCAAAAAGAGAGCTACTGCGGTCTATTTCACATACCTGTTGCTGGAAGGGGACACAAGCTTTCCAAGAGAACTAAAATTCTAGGTCAGGTACCACGAAAAGCTAGCTAGTTCTCAGCAACAGAGAGATCCATGGTCACATATGAATGCCAAGAGGTTTCACTGCCAAAATGAACCACACACTTTTATTCCAGCCCTCATTTCTCCCACACTTTAGTGATCCACCATCTTCCATTTTCCATGGAAAGATTAAATCAATGGTGGAAGGCTTCATGGACTAGCCTCACAGGTCCTTCAGGGCTCCAGCTCTCCCGTGACAGGCAAACGTTGGTTACTACACTGCAATTATTATTACTACTACTAGTAGTAGTACAGGTTGAGTCTCTCTGTATCGTAAATATTCCAAAAACTCCAAAATACTCCATAAACCAAAACGTTTTGCATGGTCGACTGAAATAGCGACACCTCTGTTTTTTGATCGTTCAGCGTACACAAATCTTATACAGTGGTACCCCGGGATACGAATTGATCGCGTTACGAAATTTCCGGGGTACGAAAAAGTTAGATTGGAAAAAACTGTTCCAGGTAACGAAAGATTTTTCGGGTTACGAAATTCATTTAGGCGCGTTTCGGCGCGAAATTCAAATGCGAAGCGCGGCTAGCGGCTTTCCAGCGCTAACGGAAAGCCTTTTCGGGTTGCGAAATGTATCGGGTTACGAACGGCGCCGCGGAACGAATTAATTTCGTAACCCGAGGTAGCACTGTATTATGAAAGTGTACAAGGGGTACAGGAAATATAAATGAATTTTGGGTTTAGAGTTTGGTTCCCGTCGCCAAGATATCTCATTATGTATGTATATGCCAATGCAGGTATTTGCCTCAAAATCCCAAATCCAAAACATTTCTGGTCCCAAACATTTTGCCTAAGGGAGACTCAACCTGTATTTTGATACTGCTGCCTTAGAAATAATAAACGGAAATACAATGTCCTCAGTTATATTTGTGGGAGTCATTTAGGCCATGATGTACATTACTGACCAAAGCATGCAAGTGGAAGCTAGATACCTAGAAATGTAATGGGGACACACACACACACTATTTATTGCTGCATGTATACAGCAATGAAAGTTGATGAAGCAAGCAATCATAAACTTTGGCCTGTTACAGACTGCCAAAATAAAGCTGCTTTGGGTCTCTTTGGAGGTATGCTGTTTAAATGATGCATGGGTCCTAAGAGTCCGGAGGTTGTGCCAAAGCCACACTCCATTCCTAAGCACTGGAGTGCAGCTTTGGTGCAGCTTCTGGATTCTTAGGACGCTCACGCCAAAGCCACACTCCATTCCTAAGCGCTGGAGTGCAGCTTTGGTGCAGCTTCTGGATTCTTAGGACGCTCGCGCCAAAGCCACACTCCATTCCTAAGCGCTGGAGTGCAGCTTTTGGTGCAGCTTCCGGATTCCTAGGATGCATGCATCATTTAAATAGCATACCTCCAAAGAGACCCGATAAGCTTTATTTTGGCAGTCTGTAACAGGCCTTTGAAATAAATGATGGCTCATCACCACCGACATCCCAAAAGCAATCCTATGCCACAAGAGATTAGAGTGAAAAGAACACGTTCTCATCCGTTGGGATTGGCGAAAGGCGCAAAGGGGAAGCGAGGTAAGGTAGCAGTTTGCAGTTTGCAATGGAAATGTGACATTTACCTTGGAGTAACAGCATTGCTAGAAAAAGCCTCTCTAGAGTTGGAACCTGTAACTCTACATATGTGGGTAGACGGCAACACTTGTCAAGTGTTTAGCAATGAATGTGACAGGTCACTACAAATATTCTTCAACCATTTGGCCAGGCCGCAGACTAAAATAATAAAATGGAAGCCCAGCTCTGCAGAATATGGGAATAATATGTCTAGGTATATACGACTATTGATGAAGAGGTTTACCTCATTCTACATTAGTCTTCTAGAATATCGATAAACTAGAACCTTCCAGAGAAGGGTGCACAAAATGATGAAAGGTTTGGAAACCAATCCGTATGAGATATGACCGAAGGAGCTGGGCACGTTTAGCTTGGAGAAGAGAAGACTGAGAGGTGACATGACAGCTATCTTTAAATATCGGAGGTTATGTTGTGTAGAAAGATGGAGCAAGCTTGCTTTCCGCACTGCGCCAGAGATTAGAAAACGAACCAATGGATTAAAATTACAAGAAAAGATATTCTACGGCCTGATACAGACAGGCCAAAATAAAGCTGCTTCGGGTCTCTTTGGAGGTATGCTGTTTAAGTGATGCATGGGTCCTAAGAGTCCGGAAGCTGCACCAAAGCTGTGCTCCAGTGCTTAGGATTGGAGTGTGGCTTTGGCGCGACTTCCGGACTCTTAGGACCCATGCATCATTTAAACATCATACCTCCAAAGAGACCCGAAGCAGCTTTATTTTGGCCTGTCTGTATTGGACCTACCTGAACATTAGGAAGAACTTCTCGACAGTGCTTCAGAAGGTGGTAGGCTTTCCATCTCTGGCGGCCTTTAAACTGAGGTTGGGTGGGCACCTTTCAGGAATATTTGAGCTGTGTATTCCTTCATGGCAGAGGTTTTTGACTAGATTGCCCAACTCTAAGATTTTAAGATCCCCAAACAGTCAGCCCAAGAAGCATCGGACCACAGCTCCCATCACCACCAGCCAACATAGCAAATAGGCCCACTGGAAGAATAAGATGGGTTTCAGACTGTGGAAAGCTCTCCTAGGCGCGTTACAGATGGGCCCATGAGGCGCCGTCGTTACGCGCGAGGGGCGGCGCTTCCTGACGCGCCTTGCTCCTCGCGTGTAACAAGTGCATAAAAATGGCGGCGCTCTATACAGATAGGCGCCGGCATTTTGACGTCGCGGACGCATAGCGTCCGGACATCACACGGCGGAAGTGACACCGTGAGTGCGCGCCTTGCGCCTTGCGGCACCCCTTCTGGGGCGCAGGAAGAAGCACCATTTTGGTGCTTCTTTCTGGCTGCGCCCAGGAACCGCGTGGTTTGGCTGCTGCGGTTCCCGGACGCAGCAACCGGCAGCGGCGCATGACTGCCCATTTTGGGCGGTCTGTAAGGCGCCCTAGATATGAAGTCGAAGGCTTTCGTGGACGGCATCCATCGTTTTTTGTGGGTTTTTCAGGCTATGTGGCCATGCTCTAGAAGAATTTATTCTTGACGTTTCACCAGCATTTGTGGCTGGCATCTTCAGAGAAAGAAGACGGAGATGCTGGCGAAACGTCAGGAAGGAACTCTTCTAGAACATGGCCACATGGCCTGAAAAGCTCACACACACACCCTTTAAAGATTGCATCAGCTTTCTTAACGTCTTAAACAGTTCTTCCATAAGGCCTGATTTTCCTACTGCTTTTAGGTATCTTAATTAACCCAAGCCAAGGCTGTTTCCCCCATTGTTTCCCTTGTTCGCAATTACGGGACGCAGGGCAAGGTGGCACAGCCTCACACTTGCGACATGCATTAATGAATTTTAACATACAGTGGAAGAGTTTCCTTGCTGTGGGCTCCAGGTGGGCCTTCGCTATTAAGCAAGCTGCGGCGAGGAACTGGCATCGCAGCTCTCCCCAGAAATCCTAAGGCAGGGAGGGAAAGAAACTCTCTCTCACACACACACACACCCCCGCGACATAACACCGACACAACCCTTCCTGGCGTATCCAGTTTAAGCCTGAAGTGTTGCTGGCGTAAAACAAAACGCAGAGCATTTGGTTTCAGTGACTGCCTGTTGATAGCGCCAGAGATGAAATGGAAGGGGTTGCTCATTACCGGCAGGAGGGGATGTTTAAAAGCCAGCTAGCCTACCATTTCAAAAACCTCAGGAGTCCTGAAAGCGACGACTCACGGTATGAAACGTGGGAGCAAGCGGAGATGGCTAAACGCAGCCGATCTGACAGCTGCACAAAATGGAAGCAAGGGATACCAGAAACAAACAAGAGGAAGGCATTAAGCGGAATCCTTGCCGCCTCCAGGAGAGGGCTGGAGGGCCTTCTGCCTAACGCTGCCAACGGATTCGACGCCAGAGAAATAGAGAAAGGCTTAGAGGGCATAGTCTATGCAAAGAGGGACAGGGCTTGTGTTTGTCGCTCAAATAACCAGTACCAATTAATACCCAAAACGGATCTAACTCGTTTTTTCTTCCCAGTACACTAGAAAGTGATACCGGAAAGAAAACCTTTCCTCAAAACGGGTGACGCCTGGCATCACAAAAGGTCCTTATCAAGTTTGGTCATGAACTTTACAAGGCAAACCGACGCGTTTCTTCCTCAGGAGTCTCAATGTGTTCAACAAGGCCCACTCCCCAGTGTATTCAGGATTGTATCATTGAATGCTCTCTCCCCCCCCCAACATTTTCTTTGTGTACGTTGTATGTATCCGAGCCGCACGTACCTGGAAACTGATAGCTGTAACTGGGTGCAAATCCAGGGTATCCCCGGCCATAGGTTGCGACAAAATTTGGGTAACCTGGAATATGAAGAGGTTTAAAGAGAGAGAGAGAGAAAGGGAGACAAGAGTTAGTACAATTCCGGCTCTTAGGACACATGTAAACAACTACTGTATATACTCATGTATAAGTCTAGACATTTTAGTCCAAACATTGACCCCAAAAACCTGAGTCGACTTATGCATAGATCAATGTAAGTACTGTACTTTAACTCTTAGGCCTGTTACAGACTGCCAAAATAAAGCTGCTTCGGGTCTCTTTGGAGGTATGCTGTTTAAATGATGCACGCATCCTAAGAATCCGGAAGCGGCACCAAGGCTGCACTCCAGTGCTTAGGAATGGAGTGTGGCTTTGGCGCAACCTCCGGACTCTTAGGACCCATGCATCATTTAAAGAGCATACCTCCAAAGAGAACCGAAGCAGCTTTATTTTGGCAGTCTGTAACAGGCCTTATATTTTTAAAAAGGAACCATCCTCTGGCCAAAGGCAAGTGTGTCATCTGCCCTGGAAGCAATGACCCTCCTGTACTCTTTCATCCATCCAGCCCTTTAGAGTGTTGCAAATTCCTTGGCATCGTTTTAAACGTCACTTCACCCTTTAGATCCTTTTTGACATGCCCCTTGCTTTTACCCTCAACTTATCTATGGCCTGTTACAGACTGCCAAAATAAAGCTGCTTCGGGTCTCTTTGGAGGTATGCTATTTAAATGATGCATGGGTCCTAAGAGTCCGGAGGTTGCGCCAAAGCCACACTCCATTCCTAAGCACTGGAGTGCAGCTTTGGTGCAGCTTCTGGATTCTTAGGATGCGTGCATCATTTAAACAGCATACCTCCAAAGAGACCCGAAGCAGCTTTATTTTGGCAGTCTGTAACAGGCCTATGAGTCATATCAAAATCGTGTCATTCTGTCCCCAAAACCTGCCCTCGACTTATAGACGAGGACGACTTATAGTCAAGTATATACAGTACATGCATCTAAAAATAAATAAACAGGCAAATGGGAATATTGACATTTGCGCAAAGTATTAAAAGGATGCCATTAATGCTAAGTAAATGCAAACGGATTCAAATACAGTTCACTGAATAACATTTAACACAACCTTGTAAAGTAGATCTTTATTATATTCTCCACGTTGCAGATGGAAAGTTGAGACTGCTGCTTTGATTCTCCTACCTCCATTCTCTCTATATTTCTCTTTCTCTCTAACACGCACAAAATCTGGAGGCTATAGGGTTGTTTTTCTTGACTCTTCCCACCCCTGTTTCTGAAGCCTGTTCCTCTTAATTAAAATGCACTCCAGTCCCTCCAAGTCCAAGGACTCGGCCTCCTCTTTTTCCCCCCAGCCGGGAAGAGTAAATGCCAAACGCTAAGGCTAAGCACATAGAACAGGTTTGCTCTGACATTTGGAGAGCTTACAACAAATGTACTTTGCTTCAGAACTATTGACAGTTGGAGATTAAGGTACTAGTAATGCTTCATCCCAAGAGTGTGAAGGACAACTGTTAATGCATCCAAGAGTCAGAGGCAGGAGAGATCAAGGATCTGGGAAGACCAGGAGGTTTTAATTTTACTTGACAAAATGGCCACAATTACTTTTCATGGAGCATAGGCAACGGCAGCGACCACATTTTAAGATCTTGTTGTTATAGGGGGTAAACAGGACTACAACTCTGGAGACCAGGGTTCAAATCCTTACTCAGCCTTGAAGCTGGGTGACTTTGGCCACATCACTCACTAAATGGAGGCAAAAGCATACACACCCCAAACAAATCTTGCAAAGAAAACCCTGTTGGATTCACCTTAGGATCACCGTACGTTGGAAATGACTTGAAGGTGCACAACAACAAATAGTTACACAACGCAAAAGAAATGTGGGGAATCTTAATATCCTTCATCTCTGTGCCAAGGCAGGAACGGAGGACATTCACAAGGTGAATCTGTAGACACCCAGAAGGTTTTTAATCACTTTGGAGCCTTCTCTGAAGGGCAACCAGCTGCAGGTGGTACTCCAGCGCAACTCTCTGGTCAACTGATGAAGAAGCCCATGGAGCTTCGAAAGCTTGCAACAAATATATTGTGCATTTCGGTTGGCCAATAAAAGAATCACTGATGGATTTTTGGTTCTATTTGTTAAATGGCCAACACAGCAACCCCGGCATGTTTAACCAAAAGTTGCACTGAAGGACCAAGAGATTCCTAGAGAGGACACTCCATTAGGCATCTGTAGCTCCTCCAGCGCAATTCTATGGTCAACGTCTGGCAGATGTTGACCTCCAGATTTGCACTGGAGAACCTAGAGAATACCTAGAGAGGTATTCTGTTTCGGTCAAGCCTTCGGTCAGTTGAGAAGCTGGAGCATGTCCGGAGGATAGCGATCAAAATGGTGAAAGGTCTGGAAACCATAAAGCCCTATGAGGAAAGACTTAGGGAGCTGGGTATGTTTAGCTTGAAGAAGAGGTGGTTAAGAGGTGATATGATGCCCCTGTTTAAGTATTTGAAGGGGTGTCATATTGAGGAGGGAGCAAGCTTGTTTTCTGATGCTCCAGAGACTAGAACATGGAACAAATGGATGCAAGCTATCTAATACTGAGGAACAATTCAGGGAGCTGGGGATGTTTAGCCTGGAGAAGAGAAGGTCAAGAGGTGATATGATAGCCCTGTTTAAGTATCTGAAGGGGTGTCATATTGAGGAGGGAGCAAGCTTGTTTTCTGATGCTCCAGACACTAGAACATGGAACAAATGGATGCAAGCTATCTAATACTGAGGAACAATTCAGGGAGCTGGGGATGTTTAGCCTGGAGAAGAGAAGGTCAAGAGGTGATATGATAGCCCTGTTTAAGTATCTGAAGGGGTGTCATATTGAGGAGGGAGCAAGCTTGTTTTCTGATGCTCCAGAGAATAGGACATGGAGCAATGGATGCAAGCTACAGGAAAAGAGATTCCACCTCAACATTAGGAAGAACTTCTTGACAGTAAGGGTTGTTCAACAGTGGAAGATGCTCCCCCGGAGAGTTGTCTTTAAACAGAGGCTGGATGGCCATCTGTCGGGGATGCTTTAATTGTGAGTTCCTGCATGGCAGGGGTTTGGATTGGATGGCCCTTGAGGTCTCTTCCAGGAGCCTTCCTTTAACTTGATTCTTGAGGTCTGCCACCAATTCCATCAAGCTTCAGCATACACTCTGGAAGCTTCTAGCATAGTGTTAACACATGTGAGGACAAAGGTTTAAAGCAAAAGCACTTTCGGTGTTTCCTTAAGGCTCCAATTCCGATCCAGGGGGATCTCTCTATTGGTTTTAATCGGGATCAAACTCTTCTCGGCACACCGTCGCTTAATACAATATTTGCTCTTTTGCCGAGGGGTTCATCCCTCCAGTTGCATTCGCTTTTTACAAAACTGTTGCGCCGTAACGCCAACATGCTCAATTTATTTTGCCAACATTGCATGTCCCCCCCCCCACCCTCCGTTTCAGATGAGATTTAGACGTCCATATTGTTTGCTATTAATCATCATTTAGAGGTGGAACATTAAACGCCTGGATGAATTTTGATTACTAATTATGACGGGACGGATTTGCGCATGGAAAGCAAAACAGCCACGGCCAAACAAGGCGTTGTGGCTTTAAATGCACACAAAGCTTTCTTCTCCACCTCCCCACCCCTGTTCATAAAGCAATCCTGCCAGAAATCTGTCAGATCATTCAGGGATAAGTTTTGTGAACCATTTCTCTTCCAACAACAATATTGACTCAGCCTTTCTGACTAGGGCCACGGTTGTCCAGCAGGACCGAAAAATCTGCAACGAAGTGCCATTTCGAATCAGACGCTATTTTTGCTCCTTAATAAGGGCCCGCTGCAAGGGTCAGCAGGGTAATGAGTTTGTCACACTACATTTGAAGCGGTCTCTTCCAACAATTAACGGCGGGACTGTGACTGTGTAACAATACAGCCATCCCTAAACCTGAAAGAGAGAACATACGGATGATTTTTTTTCAAGCACAGCCCATGGACAGATCCACATGTTTCATTTTCTATTACTGTATACACTCATGTGTAAGTCTAGAAATTATAGTCAAACAATTGGCCCCAAAAAACCAGAGTCGACTTATCCGTGGGTCAATGTAACTATTGTATTTTAAGACTTATTTTAAAAAAAGGAACCATCCTTTATGGAGAAAAACGCATACACTCAACTCCCATTGGTTTCAATGGGGGAACGTTCCTGCGTCTGGCGTGGTGCATGCGCTGCGGGCGTGCACACCATTCTCCTTATGGCAGTTTAACCTTCTGTGTAAGGTTAAAGCTGCGTATGGCGTGGGTGAGCTGTGTTTGGTAGAGTCCCCAAAAATATAATGTGTAAATGTGGAATGTATTTCTAGAGCACAAGGACGACATGCAAATGCATCATCAGGAGCCCTGGTGGCGCAGTGGTTCAATGCCTGTCCTGCAGCCATTCACTCAAGACCACAAGGTTGCAAGTTCAAGACCAGCAAAAGGGCCCAAGCTCGACTCAGGCTTGCATCCTTCCGAGGAGGGAGCTAAAATGAGTACCCAGACTGTTGGGGGCTAATTAGCTTACTTGCTAATTAGCTTACTTGCTGTTCACCGCTATGATCTTTGGAATAGCGGTATATAAATAAAACAAATTATTAATTACTACTTTCTAATACTCAGGTGTATAAGGCATGTGTTGTTCTTACTATCAGGAAGTTCCTCCTAATGTTGAAGTGGAATCTCTTTTCCTTGTCTCCATTGTTCCTATTCTCTGGAACAGCAGAAAACAAGCTTGCTCCATCCTTAATACGTTGTTCTTATTGTTGTTGCTGTGTGCCTTCAAGTAGTTTCCAACCTATGGTGACTCTAAGGCAAACCTATCACAGGGTTTTCTGGAGCTGAGAGTGTGCGACTTGCCCATGATCACCCAGTGGGTTCCATGGCCAAGTGGGGAATCAAACTCTGGTCTCCATAGTCCACCGCTCAAACCATTACACACTCCGGCTAGTGTGTAAAAGACATGCCCTCCAACATTTCACATATGAAAACCAGGACACCTGTGGCCAGGTAACATCAGCATGTGGTCAAGATGACAAAAGCTATTGATAAGGAAGGCACACACAAGCTGGGAGAGATTGCAGTAGTTTGCTTTCCCCCCCGAGTCTGTTGGAAAAGGCAAGATTTTGCCCCCTCCGCTGAACTCAGTCTGCAGCAATTGAGGAAATCTGAGAATCAAGGTGCAAAAGTGGGAGAAGAGGTAAGCTGGGAGGTGCAAAAGTGGGAGCAGAAGAGAGACATATTAAAAGAATATTATTGGAAGGAAAGCATCTTGTACCACAAGCCAGTGGCATATATATCAGTCTAAGCTCTGGTTCCCCCATGGGCCCTTTTAGATAGGAAAAGCTGCTTCTAGAAGAGCAAGAATTGTTAAGGGGAATGACATTAACTCTTTCTTCCAAGTGTCTCGGAGGAAACGCACGGATTCACTCACATATAGGCCTGTTACAGACTGCCAGAATAAAGCTGCTTGGGGTCTCTTTGGAGGGATGCTGTTTAAATGATGCATGCACCCTAAGAATCCGGAAGCTGCACCAAAGCTGCCCTCCAGTGCTTAGGAATGGAGTGTGGCTTTGGCGCGAGCATCCTAAGAATCCAGAAGCTGCACCAAAGCTGCACTCCAGCGCTTAGGAATGGAGTGTGGCTTTGGCGCGACCTCCGGACTCTTAGGACCCATGCGTCATTTAAATAGCATACCTCCAAAGAGACCCGAAGCAGCTTTATTTTGGCAGTCTGTAACAGGCCATAGATGTTTAAAACATTCAGGGGCAGCTGTGTTGGCCATTTAACAACTACAACAACAAGTAAATGCAACAAGTATATTGTGCATTTCGGTCGGCCAAGAAAAGTATCATGGATGGCTTTTTGTTTATATAGATGTTATATATAGATATATAGATATATATATATTCTACCCAGGCAAATCTGGAGAAAGCGTGGGTTTTCTGATGTTTACCACCTTCTGGAACAGAAGGGTCTGTTCCTGCTTAAAGGGGGTGATGTGAGGAGCAACATTACATAACCACCACTTAGTCTTCAAAGATATAGCAGTGGTAGTGTGACGTTTACAAAAGATCGTGCTGCCAACTTCTTTTTTCCAGTTAGTCTCAAAGGCGCTACAAGATCTCACCGCTCAGTCTTGCAATTTTGGAGACGGCAGAGGCACAAATCCCACACAACGTGAGAGGGATGCGCAAGATGCTGTGAACCTTTAAACAATGCAGCAACCGGAAGAAAACAACCCTGCCCCAGAGCGCACAAATGCCAAAAACTTTGTCCCTTTTAATAGAGAGAGGGGCTTAAAGCCCATCAAGCGGGATCAGAGAGCGCACTAAGGACACCTGTGTCACTCCTCCGCCCCGCCGTCCTCGACTCCCCGCCGCCTTC
This sequence comes from Sceloporus occidentalis, assembly GCA_023333645.1. Classification (NCBI taxonomy): domain Eukaryota; kingdom Metazoa; phylum Chordata; class Lepidosauria; order Squamata; family Phrynosomatidae; genus Sceloporus; species Sceloporus occidentalis. Next base: position 4,245,242 of record JALMGF010000069.1, read on the forward strand.
CAACAACAAAGGCAAAACACACAGCTGACTGGATGGCGGTTCTCATCCATATATATCCCATCGCCGAACATTTCTCGAGGTCAGGCAGATGAAATCATAAATTTATAATACAACATTACTTCAATTTTCCTCTTCATTTGCCGCCGCGATGCCCGGCTCTGCTCTAACGAGTCCAAGCCCGATCGGCACGGGGGGAAATTGGCTGGCTGAATATCAATAGCACATTAACACCATGCCCATGTGGATGCTTCATCAAGCCAAATTATGGGCAGGCCAGCCTAGCCGCCATTTCCCATTTAGCCACCATTCGCGCCTTGCAATGGGGTACTGAGCAATTTATTTGCTTCAGTACTTCTGGCGAATGATCAATCTTGCAGTAATTATCTCTTGTCGCTAAACTGAAAAATCAAGGCTCTGCCTCGATTGCCTCCCTTGAAGAGAGAACTTCCTAACCGTGAAAGGGACAGGCCTAAATCAACAATCAAACATGCTTTTCCAAACACAACTTCTTCCCCTGCTTTTCCCTCTGCTTGTCAGTGTGAAGCAAAGGACCACCATGCGTACCATGCAACGTTTCACAGATGGAAACTGGGAAAGATGTGGCCAAGCAACGCCAGTGTGGTCAAGATGAAGGAAGTTTCTAAGGAAGAGTGATACACAAGCTAGAACAGACTTCGACAGTTTGCGTTTCATAGAATCATAGAGTTGGAAGAGACCCTAAGGGCCATCCAGTCCAACCCCATTCTGCCATGCAGGAACTCTCAGTCAAAGCATCCCTGACAGATGGCCATCCAGCCTCTGTTTAAAGACCTCCAAGGAAGGAGACTCCACCACACTCCAAGGAAATGCATTCCACAGTTGAACAGCTCTTACTGTCAGGAAGGTCCTCCTAATGTTGAGATGGAATCTCTTTTCTTGGAGCTTGCATCCATTGCTCTGTGTCTTCTTCTCTGGAGCAGCAGAAAACAAGCTGGCTCCCTCCTTAATATGACATCCCTTTAAGTATTTAAACAGGGCTATCATATCACCTGTTAACCTTCTCTTCTCTTGGCTAAACATCTCTGCTTTTGCCGAGCATGATTCTGCCCCTTGTATGGGTTTGTGATCTGATAGAAAACACTGGAGAATTGGGGGGTTCCACTAGCATTGACATCTAGGACCCGAAGGGACCCATGTCTTGCCGTTCAACACAGCTTCTGTGTAAAGCTCTGTCCAATTCATACCTACTCTTCACATCACTCTAAATCCGACCTTGTCTCACCTTCACACGTGAAAACAAAGAGTCTCGAAACTATTCTCTGCACCCCACGAGAAGGCAAAGTATTTTGTGGTCCTCTATACAGAATGGCAATGCTTATTTATTTATCCAAATGATCACAGATATTTGCAATATGAAGACAGTTAGGGTTTGACTGCATAGACTTGGGAGGGTCACACCTGTACCCACAAAACAGAAAAGAAATTGCTCCCAGACACCTTCTATGAGACACCAGGGCACAGTTTGGGGTGTTCCTCAAGACATTTTGGAATACTGTGAGAGAAAATGTATGTATGTATGTATGTATGTATGTATGCATATGTGTGTATATCTGTGTATGTTTATGCGCATGCAATTTTTATCTTTTTATTGCCTTTCTCCCAAAATGGGGTCCAATTTCATGTTGACTCCTGGGATGCGGGTGTCTGCTCCGCCTAGACATCATTTTTGGTCATCCTGTAGCACCCAGAATTGTTCCTTTTGTGGCTCTAGGGGCCACATAAATGTCTCTGGGGAGCGGCATGCGGCCTACGGACGACGCTTTGCCCACCACTGACTAAAAGGATGTGTAACATAGTACCTGGGCATCTTCTAGGTAAGTGGGCTTGTAGCAACAACATTTTTAATAATGAGGCTTTCAAATAGAGGCCCTTTCTCCAGCAGGCTGTGCAAAGGCAGCTGAGGTTAAAAGGGACAGATAAGAATGTTCTCATCTTAGGCCTGTTACAGACTGCCAAAATAAAGCTGCTTCGGGTCTCTTTGGAGGTATGCTATTTAAATGATGCATGGGTCCTAAGAGTCCGGAGGTTGCGCCAAAGCCATGCTCCATTCCTAAGCACTGGAGTGCAGCTTTGGTGCAGCTTCCGGATTCTTAGGATGCATGCATCATTTAAATAGCATACCTCCAAAGAGACCCAAAGCAGCTTTATTTTGGCAGTCTGTAACAGGCCTTAGGATAAATGGGAAACTGTTCCTTTGTTGGTCAGGATGGGGTTGTTTCCCACCGCCAGCACCTTCTAGAAGAGAAAGGAGTACTGAGTCGACTTATCCATGCATCAATGTTAAGTACTGTATCTTAACTCTGATTTAAAAGAAGGAACCATCCCCTGGTGAAAAGCAAGAGTATAATCTGTCCTGGAAGCATGGACTCTCTCTTCCATTCAGCCTTAAGAGTAAGCACAAAGAGTTACGTCTGCTGGAATTTTATAAGGTCTTTGACATTGTTTTATTTTGCTTCATCCTTTAGATCCTTTGCTATATGCCCCTAAGTTTTACTCTCGACGTATCCACGGGTCATAGCAAAATCCATGATTTCGGCCCCCAAACTTGCCCTCGACTTCTACATGAGGCCGACTAATAGTGGAGTATATACGGTATTTAAAGAATAGAAAAGATCACATCATTGGTCTAGCCTTGGAGGGTGCGCTGGCCATATTCCAGCCCAGGAAAGTGGTTCGATGGGATGATATTCCACTCATGAAGGGATCCTGGTGGACAGCAGCTGTGATGAAGGACTTTTCTGATCAGCGGAGAGACCCGAGCTAACGTTTCCTTTGGTTTTATGGCTACATCCCACTTAATATCTCCCGCAATCAATAAACCATTGTTTTGGTGCACCTGCGACTACATTTCATTTCGACAGACCCTCGCGCCTGAGCTGGCCTGGAAACTGAGTGGATGAGGACCGTAGAATCATTACAGGAAGGATGCCAACTTCGCACAAATGATGGAGACCTTGTCAGGGGGGGAAAACAGCCCTCCTTGTTTCGCTCTCGCTCGGAGGCGAGGAATCGTACAGGGCTTGAAAATTCCTCGTTGAGGTGTCTCATGGAGTCAAGATAGTTTCCATCAGTGGCAGTGAGGACTTTAGTGAACATTCTCCCTACATTCCTAGGGGACACCTGGCTGAATAAGGCTACGTGTGAAAGGGATCTAGGAGTCCAAGTAGACCACAAGATGAACATGAGTCAACAGTGCGATGCGGCAGCTAGAAAGGTCAATGCAATTTTAGGCTGCATCAAGAGAAGTATAGTGTCTAGATCAAGGGAAGTAATAGTACCACTCTATTCTGCCCCACCTGGAATAGTGTGTCCACTTCTGGGAACGACAATTCAAAAAGGATGTTGAGAAACTGGAGCATGTCCAGAGGAGGGTGACTAAAATGGTGGAGGGCCTGGAAACTATGCCCTATGAGGAAGGCCTTAGGGAGCTGGGGATGTTTAGCCTGGAGAAGAGAAGGTTAAGAAGTGATATGAGAGCCCTGTTTAAATATTGAACGGATGGTATTTTGAGGATGGAACAAGCTTGTTTTCTGCTGCTCCAGAGACAAGGACCCGGAACAATGGATACAAGCTCCAGGAAAAGAGATACCACCTCAATATTAGGAGGAGCTTCCTGAGAGTAAGGGTTGTTTGACAGTGGAACACATTCCTTCCTCGGAGTGTAGTGGAGTCTACCTCCTTGGAGGTCTTCAAGCAGAGGCTGGATGGCCATCTGTTGGGGATGCTTTGATGGAGAGTTCCTGCATGGCAGAATAGGATTGGACTGGATGGCCCTTGTGGCCTCTTCCAACTCTATGAATCTATGACTCTATGACCCAGCATGGCTCAAGACGTCTCCCATGTAGGAGAGAAGAAACAACAGCTCCCATATACATTCACCACTGAGCCAGCAGAATGTAAGGTAATGATCCCAGCAATGCTGCTCCTCTCCTAGTCCTTTGACACTACATAATTTTCGCTCTATGGACCTTATCACAGGTGGCTACAAACCAGAATTTTAATAGGAAAAGTGTGTCTTTGGGTGGTACTTACTACACAACATCATGTTCATCTTGCTGCTGCCTTGCATGCCATTTGTTAGTGTTGCGCACCTTTTCATTGATGGGCAAAACCTATCAATAGGCGGCGTAGGCACCAAAAACGGTTAACCAGAAATGACCAAAAATGATTTCTATGCGAGAAAGGAGGGATAAAGGTGCAATAAATAAATACAAGCATGGTCTATTACTTTGTTAACCAGCTTCAAAGCTGAATTGAAGACAATCCTGTTCCCAGGCTTTACATGATTGTTAGCCTATGCTGTTTTAACCTGTGCTGTTTATTTTAGTGCTTCTAATTTAATATATGTATTAATCTCCATTGTTCTTTATACAGGGGACGCTACTGGCAGGTCTTTATTTTATTTTAATTGATTGTAGGTACAGTGCTGTGTAAAACTACAGCACTTTATAAATAAATCTTAATAATAATAATAATCTCAATCTTGCTGCTATTCCATTATTGCCTTTGTGCGATAGGTCCCTTCTGCAGCAGTTCTGTTTCTCAGGCAGTCATGTGAATAAGTGTGATTCTGCACCTCTTCCTTTCTCATCTTCCCCATTGCAACAGTTGGGGCTGTCAACAGCTTCTTGAAGATGGCTGCTGTGTGCACATTCACAGAGCAGCTGGCTTCAGGAGGCTGTGGGCGGCCACAATGGTTTGTGTGGGACTGCTGCGCGAATGTGCACACAGCAGCCCCATGCTTCAGGAGCAGGAAGGAGATGCAACCGTGGCTATCAACCATCTCCCAAAGGCAGTTGCTGTGTGTGCATTCATATAGCAGCCAGCTTTGGGAGGCAGTTGGCAACTCAATCACTCATTCCCACTCTATCCTTCTGGAAGGTGGTGTTTGGCAGTGCGAAAAACAGAACGCACGACCATGGATCACCAAAGCGCTATTGTGGGGAAAAGGTGTGATAAGAAATTATGCCAAATCGGTGTGATGCCATTCTTAAACTAGCATGATTGTGGCAGGACAGCAGGCTGCTGTGATAAAGTCCTATGACTCCAGGAGTGCGCTTCCACTTTATCATCCGTTGTATGGAATCCTGCAACTGGCAATTTAGGGAGTTAGGATTCTCAGCCGAAAAGGTGCAATGCCTCCACAAACTACAAATCCTAGGATCCCACAGAATGGAACCAAGGAAGATAAAGTGGAGTCCTAAGTGCAGAGCAGCCAGACGCTCCAAAGTGAATTTAAGTGCTCAATATTCAGTGGCTGAGAGCCGACTCTCCAGTTCCACCCGTCTTCTCCTTCAGATGCTAAACTGCCAAGCCCTGGCTCCGTTTTGTCGAGGAAAGAATAATTTGCTTGTATTGATTTTGAAATCAAGGATCAGTAGCCTGACATGTTCTGGCCCTTTGGAACTTAACAGCTGAGTTAGTTTACCTTTCAATTTGCTGAAAAGCTATTTCCAGAGGAAGAATACTTACAGCTTGACTTGGAAGGAGTCCCATTAATCTTGACGAGAATTACTCCCTAGGATATGTGCATATATTTGTGTGTGTGGTAGTATATAAGCACAGTAGGAAAAGAGGAAAACAGCATTATAGGTAGATTGATTTGATGGAAGAAGTTACAGCCTTGTGCTTTGCAGCACCTAAGAAGGGCAGCAGAAGGCTGGGAATCTTGGAGGCCTCTCATTCTTAGGATCACCATAAACTGAAGGCAATTTCAAGGCAATTAATAACCGCAAATATAAAAATGCAATTGCTGCAAGGTTCAACATTTGATGGACCATTTACAATGACTTTTCCCATTACAACACTAGTGGGGAACATACGTCCCTCCAAATGCTGGTGGATCATAGCGGCCACCAAAGATAAGGGGCGATAATGGGAGAGGTAAAGATGGACAAACCCGGTCTGACATGGTTTAAGGCAGTGCTCGGTTTACTGATGACCCTGGCAAATCTTGCTGGATCCATGTTTTCCTTTAGAGCAACAATGCCTTCCCCAGATGCAGTTGGACTGTAATATCAGTCAGCCCTAGCCAGCATAACTAAAGGTCAGAGGATGATGGGAGAGTTGCAGTCCAATGGCATCTGTTGCCTCCCTCTGATTTAGAGGAAAGGGTTGGGTGGGTTTGTGTTGTGAGTCCAATAAGTCAATCTATGGGAAGTCAAAGGCTTTCATGGCTGGAATCCATAGTTTTTTGTGGGTTTTTTGGACTATGTTCTAGAAGAGTTTGTTACTGACGTTTCGCCAGCAACTGTGTCTGGCATCTTCAGAGAAGGCTGGCATGGAAGTGAGTGGGCGATATATATACTTTTGTTCCAATAATTGCACTCTTTTGATCATATTATTATCTCAGTATTCATGTTTTTTATTATATTTTATACTGGTCAATGTCCGAATAAACAGGAATAAACTCTTCTAGAACATGGCCACGTAACCAGAAAAACCCACACAAAACTACATCAATGTATGTCTGCGCTGGGCAAAATGGCTGGCAGGGTGTTCTCTTGGTTCGCAGTGACATGGAGAAATCTTTGCGGCAGTTTGAGCTCCCTGTGACAAGCAAAAGCCCCTATATTCCACCCTCCTACTCCGGAAGGAAAAAGTAGGGTCTCTTGTAGCCTTCCAAAATGAAATCTCACTCCTAATTCACACAATACGGGATTGTCACGTTCACATTTTTCCCGATACAGAAGCTGCACCCAAAAGTGTAATTCTCCCACAATAACAAAACCCTTTAGACGCAGAAATGACATCCTTAAAGGAAGACAAAGGATAGCGTCAGCATAGTGTAACAACTCGGGAGATTCGTGTTCAATTGCCCACTCGGCCCTGGAAACCCACTGGGGTTTTGGAAGGTGCCAACCACAGATGCCGGCAAAATGTCTTCTAGAACAACGGCCACGTAACCCGAAAAACCCACAAAAATCCACTGGGGTGGGAGAGTCACAGAGTCTCAGCCCCAGAAAATCCCAGGACGAGTTTGCCTTAGGGTCATCATATGTCAGAGATGACTTGAAGGCAAACAGCAACGACAAATGCACTTGTGCTTTCTTTTGCCTCTTGCACTGGGCCAGTTAGGGCAAAAATCTCTCTTTGCCTTTGCAATATTTTCTGATCTGCTCTGCCATATCTGCGCCCCGGTTAGCTAGAAACAAAACTCTGCGCTCTGTTTTCCACGCCAGTTGGGTTTTCGCAGCAACTCAAGGCTTTGGTACGCTGCTCGCAGACTCACCTTGCCTTCGCTCTCTCCTATGGAGCATCCCCTCTTGAAAAGAGTGACTTTCCTTTGAAGGGCAGAAGCCTCTTTTATGCATGACTTCAGCCCACTTAGATCGAACGTGGGCACTAATGCAGAACCTGGGGCCTGGCTCCCGCAGCCATATTAAAAAGTCAGTCGAGAGATTTCCCAGAATTAGATGTTCCTCTCAGGTAGTATTTCAGCGGTCCAGAGTTATAAATTTTACTGGCTGTGCTTTTCGTAGCCCGGGAGGTAAAGGAGCCGCTGAGTCCCGAGTTTCAGGTATTGTGTTTTAAGAGGATCATAGTGCTATGATCCCTGTGTTACTGGAGAGGGCCTAAGGAAAGAAAGCTGTGAGTGAAAAGTCTTTGGATTGGCAGGGGGTGGCATCAAAGAAGGGGGATACTGTCGCCTCAAGAACGGGATACAGGTCCATAACACAAAGGATGTCCATCCCTCTGGATGTCTCTCTAGAACCTCTTCTTTCTTGAGGGATTAACCGAATGCTGCTTTTCTTTTGTTGTACTAGAGACTGCCCGCAGTGCTGGAGAGGCTGCTTCAAACATCTCATAGAAATTTCAAGGAGGTATGCCTCGGGGAGACCGGGGAATAAAATTGGCATCCATGCCTTGCCCATCCTCTTCAACAACTACGCACATCTCGGTACGTCTGCAACCTCGATCTATCAGGGACTGACGCCCCAATTGCATTTGGTGCCAAAATGGTCTGTTGCAAAGAAGTCACACTGACTGTGGCCTGGAGCATGGCTTTGGTGTGACTTCTGGACTCTTAGGACGCATGCATCATTGAAACACCATACCTCCACTGTGACTCGAAGCAGCTTTATTTTGGCTGTCTGTAACAGGCCATAAAAACATATCTGGGGAGCCACAATGAGGCATCCAAGGGACTTACATGGCTGGCACCCATAGTTTTCTGTGGGCATGTGGCCATGTTCCGGAAGAGTTTATTCCTGACGTTTCACCAGCATCTGTGGCTGGCATCTTCAGAGAAACCTCCTTCAACTGGGATGGCATTTGGTGTGTTTTTACCTAAACAGCCTAAAAGTTTTCCAAATGTAACGGCAGAGGTGTCCCGAGAAATTAAACGTTCCCTGGTTCTTGGAGTGATGTGGTTGAATTTCGGAAGCATTTATTCCCAATGTTTCGCCTGCATCTGTGGCTGGCCTCTTCAGAGGGTTGTGGCATGAAAGGATGTCCTCTGATAATAAGGGAGGCAGGTAGTCCCACAAAGGCCAGAGGCAACCTGGATCTCAAAGGAAGCATCTTTTGTGTTTGAATGTTATTTCCTGGACTTCAAGGTCCTTTGTCGCCCAGAGCCCCCATGGCCAAAATGAATAGACTCTACCGACATGGATATCCCATGCCATCACCACAAAGCAAGAATGGAATCGATGAATGTCTCCGTGGGATTTCCATCTTTCTTCCTGAGATCAGCCCAGATTCTTTATGTGACGAGTTGCATTTGGCCCTCTGTCTAACTTGAAAGAACATCGTTCACAATGGCCATGGTGTCATATCGTCCCCTAAAACCATTATGTGATAATTTTGAAGACCTGTGAGCCCATCAGGGTGGTAGTTCATCCCCCAACGCAGAACTACAACTATCTTATCCATAGTAGATATGGCTAATTTGTTACTTGCTGGTCTTCCTTCTGGTTTTAAGCCCTTCTGAACTTAGCTAGGCTAGTCCAGAGGCATGCAGTCTGCTAGCTTGACAGAAGACACCAGAACATATGATCAACAGATATAGCTTTCAAGATTATTGTGCACCTCCATGCCCTGGTGAGGTAACAGAGTAGGATTTTATGGAAGCTATCATGAGATGCTTACTATTAAATGGCCATCAGAGACCAGACATATAAAACCCATCAATCTTTACAGTTGTTCAGTTCGGCTGAAAATGAACCATGAACGTTCAAAAGCTATTCAACAGTGCAATGGACAGCCTGGAGAGTAGTGAATTCTGCTTCGTAGGAGGATATTAAACAGAGGTTGGAAGGTCTTTAGGAACGTATTCCTACATAGCTGGACTTGATGGCCCTTGCGGTCACTTCTAACTCTTTTCGTCAAAAAAGTAGGCAACTTACGGGACTATTTAGTTGGTTTTGGCATTCTGTCATTTAAGACAGAGGGACAAAACATTGCTCACAGGGGAAAGGATTGTACAAGGATGTTCCCATTTAAGTAGAACCATCTGCTTCATATCTTTTCAGGGTGCCAAGTGTCCCTTATTATAAGGCCTGGTCTTATTCCAAAGCAAGAAAGCTTGTCCCTTGTAGGGTGGACAAGTGTCCCTTATTGTAAGGGGTGTTACCATTTTGAAGATCTGAAGGTATTTTCCTTTATACAGACAAACTGAAGAGGACGATATTTGAGTGTGGGCCCTTCATAAAGACAGAGTTATGTGCATCACATAATGTATGAATGTGAACAGTGTGTTAATGTTAGAATCCTGTTAGTATTCTACCAGATAGTGGTTAGTGTTGTAGTATAGTAGTTGGGGATGATGGGGCTTTAGTTGCAGTTAGAAATGTAGATAGTGATGTTTAACTAAGTGTCGGAGTTACAGTTAACTTTAAAGAGAAATACATGGCTAAGTTAATTAGGATCAATACTTTTCTTTGGTATTTACGCAGACCATAAACTTGTTAACAGTGACTTCTTGACTGTCGTGAATTTTGGCTTAGTGCCGTTTTGAAAACCTGGCAAGACTACATCCTCTCTTTAAGCCATCAATAGCTCCTTGATGCTGAGAATGAGCTCAGTCACCTGCACCTTTCTATAGGTAATGTCTGCCAACATGTTTTGCCCCAACACTTTTACATGATTTCTATAGAAGGTGGTCTGGGGTGGCACTGAATTAGAAAGGGTCACCCAAAATGTCTTTCCATAGAATCATAGAGTTGGAAGAGACCACAAGGGCCATCCAGTCCAACCCCCCTGCCATGCAGGAATACACTATCAAAGCATCCCCGACAGACGGCCATCCAGACTCTGTTTAAAAACCTCCACTACCCTGTGAGGGAATGTGTTCCCATTTCAAACAGCTCTTACTGTCAGGGAGTTCTTCCTAATGTTGAGGTGGAATCTCTTTCCTTGTAGCTTTGTTCCATGTTCTAGTCTCTGGAGCATCAGAAAACAAGCTTGTTCCATCCTCAGTGTGACACTCATTCAAATACTTAAACAGTGCTATTATATCACCTCCTAACCATCTCTTTTCCAGGCTAAACATACCCAGTCTTTCTTCATAAGGCCCTTCCATCCTCAATATGACATCCCTTCAAATGTTTAAACAGAACTATCATATCACCTCTTAACCTTCTCGTCTCCAGGCTAAACATACCCAACTCCCTAAGTCTTTCTTCATAAGCTTTATGAGAAGACTTATGGACATAAGGCATGGTTTCCAGACCCTTCACCATTTTGGTTGTCCTCCATTGGACACGCTCCAGCTTCTCAATATCCTTTTTGAAATTGTGGTGTCCAAAACACAGTCTTCCAGATGAGGTCTGGGAATGGGAGGTCTGTTTATTAAGCTCTGCTCCAGGTTGAAGATGTCTCCTTGACCAAGCTGCCATGGGTGACCTCACCAGCATCTCAAGAAGGTGCTCCTCAACCCTGACCACAAGTCTTTCAAAGTCATCTGGTGGCTTCTTTGGAGAGGGCAAATCCTCCTTCGCTCCGTTCTCCTAGCATCAGCGGCAGAATGGTACAACTTTGGCATCCTGGCGCACTATCGGGCCACATCCGAATCCCGATGCTAATTTTGCTTGATGAGTTAATTACACCCTTCTTCTGCTCCTGGGTGGGATTTCACCGCTGTGCAGCTGACGGGTTAGGAATGGAAGATTGTGGTCGCACACTGAGAATGCGCTGACAGCTGTCGACCTTGAAGCTGACTTGTTAGGAGCAACCAGGGATGCGCGCCGATAATGGTCTAGACAGGACCGGACTGATCTGCCACAACTGGGACGTTCAGCAACAATGCCACCACAAGAGCAACCAAAAGGAGCTGGAGCAGATAATGAAGCATCTGGCTTTCATCATGCATCCATCACTCATTCGGAGCAGGCAGGATGATGTAAAATCTAATAAGATCACATTAGAAGTCACCCTAGGAAGAAAAAAAACCCCAGCGGAACAGAACCAATTTGGACCTCGTAATGAGTCCATGCACTTCTTCACATGAACTTCACCTGGATGGCAAGAAACGGTTCACCAAAACCCACACTTACCTGTGCTTCTGAGTGGGCCTTCACTTTGGATACCTTTTGCAACTTCAGTGTCGGAGCTGCATCAGGTGGAAGGCTTTCTCCAGAGCTTGGAAAAATTACATGAGTGAACAGTGTGATGCGGCAGCTAAAAAGGCCAATGCTATTTTAGGCTGCATCAATAGAAGTATAGTGTCTAGATCAAGAGAAGTAATAGTGCCACTCTATTCTGCTCTGGTCAGGCCCCACCTAGAATATTGTGTCCAGTTCTGGGCACCACAATTCAGAAAGGACATTGAGAAACTGGAGCGTGTCCAAAGGAGGGCGACAAAAATGGTGAAGGGTCTGGAAACCATGCCCTATGAGGAACGACTTAGGGAGTTAGGGATGTTTAGTCTGGAGAAGAGACGGTTAAGAGGTGATATGATAGCCCTGTTTAAATATTTGAAGGGATGTCATATTGAAGAGGGAGCAAGCTTGTTTTCTGCTGCTCCAGAGAACAGGACCCGGAACAATGGATGCAAGCTCCAGGAAAAGAGATTCCACCTGAACATTAGGAGGAACTTCCTGACAGTAAGGGCTGTTCGACAGTGGAATGCACTTCCTCGGAGGGTGATAGAGTCTCCTTCCTTGGAGGTCTTTAAACAGAGGCTGGATGGCCATCTGTCAGGGATGCTTTGATTTGGATTTCCTGCATGGCAGAATGGGGTTGGACTGGATGGCCCTTGGGGTCTCTTCCAACTCTATGATTCTATGATTCTATGATTCTACATTTTTACACTACAATGCACAAAATCCTCCAGCCAGCATAATTTTTAAAACCTTTTAAAGTTATGTGTTGTCCAGCTGTAGAGGTTGGATGGGGAGGTACAAATAGAAAGGCTCCCTGTAAGTTGAGTAAAGAGTGGAAGGATGAGAAAAGAAGAAGGGCTTTCAGGCTGAGGCTATCATCTTTTGTAGGGAGGGAAACTTGGCTTCCCCTTACTGAAACCATGGCCTGTTACAGACTGCCAAAATAATGCTGCTTGGGGTCTCTTTGGAGGTATGCTGTTTAAATGATGCATGTGTCCTAAGAGTCCGGAGGTCGCGCCAAAGCCACACTCCATTCCTAAGCACTGGAGGGCAGCTTTTGGTGCAGCTTTTGGATTCTTAGGATGCATGCATCATTTAAACAGCATACCTCCAAAGAGACCCCAAGCAGCTTTATTTTGGCAGTCTGGAACAGGCCCATATTAAAATAAATGCTTCGGAGTAAGTAGGCTTTAGTCTAGGAAAGCTCATGCTGCCAACTTCTTTCTTTCACTGAGTCTCAAAGGTGCTACAAGATCTCTCTATGTACATATCAAATAAAAGCATGTAAACATCCATCCAAGTTGAGGACTAGTGAAGCAGCATGTTTCAACTTTGAGGTTAGAACAACCAACTACGTTGAACCAACATGGTGTATTGTTATCAATGCTGGATTAAGAGCCTGGGAGACCATGGTTTGGATCTACACTTAGTCATGGAAACCTACTCAGTGATTTTGGGCAAGTCACGCTCTCCCAGCTTGTAAGGATAGCAAATGCAACTCTCCTCTGAACAAATCTTGCCAAGAAAACCCTATGGCAGAGTCACTTTAGAGTTGCCATAAGACAGAGACAGCTTGAAGACACAACAATGGTGCATCTACAGTATAGAAATAATGCAGTTTATCATCACTCTAAATGCTGTAGCTTCATCCTATGGAAATCTAGGGCCTGTTACAGACTGCCAATATAAAGCTGCTTCGAGTCTCTTTGGAGGTGTAAGATGAATGAGTGAGTTCTGACTTAAACCCAGAGCTGAAGAACCGAAGAACCAAGGAATTGTGCTTTAAACATAGCTAAAGGAACAAACAAGATGGTTCCGCGCAAAGCACTGATGTGACGAAGGTAGTTGGCAACCGAGGCGAGGAAAGTCTGAAAACTTGGAAGCTGAAGCGGGGTGCCGTCCAGGTGTGACGAACCATGACCGGGAAGAACCTTATCTCCTGAGTCGCCATGATGAGGAACTGACAGGACAATGGAGAACTTTGAACAGAACGAGTTGCTTTGAACACGGACTGAACAACCTGTCTGTCCTCCCAAAAGAGGAAGTTGAGTAATGGGCTGCAATATTGCAAGACTTCAGCAGCCAAGAGCCAGAGAGAAGAAAAAGTATAAAGACCCTGGACTTTCATCTCCATTTTGTTGGCATCTACCGCGGCAACGGTGTCATCCCCAGCCTTCGAGAACAACTGATCAATGTTCGGCGGAAGGAAAGTGTGTGTGAGTATTGTATGAATGTGTGAGTGAAAGAGCTCTTGATAATCAATGGTTGTGTTACTTGTGTGATTCAATAAATGTTACATGCATGGTGTTTAAAACCAAATTTGGTGTCTCAATGTCTGTGTCAGCCCTACTGTGAATAAGTTCACGGAGAGGAAGATTCTCATTACACGCTCTCAGGATAAACAGGTTGCCCTTACAATCTTGGGCATAACATATTTGGTGTCAGAAGTGGGATCCTAGAGCGTGGTGAGACTCTTTCTTTCTGGGGACTCTCATAGCTGGGGGGACAGATCTTGAGACTTGGTGCAAGGGGACGCCCTTGCTGGGAACAAGGGGCAAAGAGGGAACAGGTGTTTAAATGCTATTTAAATGATGCATGGGTCCTAAGAGTCCGGAGGTCGCGCCAAAGCCACACTCCATTCCTAAGCACTGGAGTGCAGCTTTTGGTGCAGCTTCCGGATTCTTGGGATGCATGCATCATTTAAACAGCATACCTCCAAAGAGGCCCGAAGCAGCTTTATTTTGGCAGTCTGTAACAGGCCTAGGTTATGTAATTTTGGAAGGTCTTTAGCCCGCTCTGCCAAAGAGTGCTGATGCCTTGCAAACGCTACAAATCCTAGGATTCTATAGGGCAAACCCATGGCAGTTAAAGCAGTGTCAAACTGCATTATTTCTACAGTGTAGATCATACAATCACAGAGTTGGAAGAGACCCCAAGGGACATCAAGTCCAACCCCTTGCCATGCAGGAACTCAACATCAAACATCCCCGACAGATGACCATCTAGCCTCTGTTTAAAGACCTCCAGAGAAGGATGCACCTTGGGATGCACCAGGGTTCAAATCCCTGTTCAGTCGCAGTAACCCATTGGATGACTTTGGGCAAATCACACTTCTCAGCCTCAGAGGAAGGTAATAGCAAACATTCGGCACAGAGAAAACTGTGTGATAGGATTCACCTCAGGGTTGCCGCAGGTTCGAAACGACAACAGCAAAAGGGGTCTGCGAACCTAGAGGACTAAAAATGGGGGTCGTCTCCGACACGCTGAGACCGAAGGTGCGCAGTAAAGAAGGAAATGTGTTCCGAAGACGAGGCGCCTAGCCAGGTAAATTTGCAGCAGAGATCGACGAAGAAAACAGCCCGGCGCTGGCTGGAACCACTTTCGGAAGATCAGATCAAACAGCATGATGCGCTAAGGAAGCAACTCGGTGATATGAAGCAAGGTGAGGAGAGGAGAAGAAAATCAATCGGACGTTTTTTTTGGTCCCGGGTTCAAATCCCGGACGAGCCCCCAAATGAATATATAAATGACAAATGAATATATGAATGCAGGGGAGTTCTGACAGGAAGACAAAATGTTACTAATGGAGAAGTGGGAAGACATCCCTCTTTCCGTCCTATTTGTCTGCCTGCTTGCCTATATGTGCATCTACACACACACACACACACACACTCACTCCCCTTGCAGTTGTCAGGTAATATAGGACGAACTATGCCGAAACAAATGAGAGCCAATTAAAGCGCTGATGACCTGCTACGCAAAGTGAATTTCGCCATTAAATACCATTTATCCCGTTTAATTAGTACTTTCTGGACACAATGGTCGGGGATTCAAACACTGTCCCCTCTTTCTTTGGAACTTCTAATTATTGCTACAACCTATGCTATTATTATGCGCCTCTCTGGGCTTTTCTCCATCTCGCGCGCCATTTAAAGCCACGAAGGTTTTTTAATTATCTGCGCCGAACTGTCAAAGATACCTCTAAGAATGTGCGACTCGATTCTTCTTTTTAGGAAAAGAAAGAGGAAAAGAACATTTTTTAAAGCCACAATTCTGGAGGTTTTGTGCGTGTGTGTGTGTGTGAATGTGAACAGAATGGCCTATTGGAAACATCCATTTAAATGCAAATGTTGATATTCCAAAGGGTGCGCGTGTGTGCATTAGTCTTTCAACACAGAAAGGCTTTATTGAGTCCCGCCATTGTGGCTTGCACAAATTAGGCAATTTTTTGAACTTCTGGATCTTGTAATAAACACAAACACAACAAAAAAAACCACCTTACAGATATATCCTTGCCAATTGTGCTTCTATGGCACGCGACAATTTAGACACCATCAAGCCTTGGAATATAGAAAGACAATGCGGCGGCATCCTTGCCGACGGATGATCTGTTGAAAACTTACCCAGCATCCCCATTCCTAGCATAAAAGCATCCATGGTATATGGTAATCCACGAGCCCGTCCTCTCGTCCCCGGCGGGAACATCACTTCTTTCGGTTGTGCTTTCTTACATTCCACCTATGAAACAGAAACATGGACAAATGAGATGCAAATGAATTCATGTAAAATGTCAACTGCTGAACCGATCTGGTTAAGTTGTGTTGGGGGGGGGGGGGAAGGGGATTATTTTTAGCGCCGCGCTCCCACAAATGTGAACTTTTAAAAATAGGCCAGCAGCGCGTCAAGTGATTTCCAAAGAGTAAATATGTGCAATGTGACTTCAAAAGGGGCACAGTACAAACACAGCTAAGGCACCGAGAGAATGAGGGTGGAGAAGCCACGTGGTTTGTATGCAAGCGTCACACGCCGCGAGGTAGAGCTGAGCTCAAGTCCAGGGTTGTCTGCGGCTGACGCTTTGCGAAACAAACATGCGGCTACGGCTCTTCTGTCGTGCAACTGCTACCCATACCATTTCTAACATTACGATTATGGTTGTTGTTAACTGCCATCAAGATGACTTTGATTTATGGCGACCCGGTGAAAGAGAGACTTACAAGTCTTGCTTACCAAGTCAACAGCTCAGGTCTTGCAAACTCAGGGTATCTAGCTATCTATCTTCTCTCTCTCTCCATCCACTCTATCCTTTGTTTGTCCATCCATTCATTCTCTATCTATCTACTCACTCACTCTCTCTCCATCAAGTCTATCCTTTGTTTGTCCATCCATTCATTCTCTATCTATCTACTCACTCACTCTCTCTCCATCAAGTCTATCCTTTGTTGGTCCATCCATCCATTCTCTATCTATCTACTCACTCTCTCTCTCTCCATCCAGTCTATCTATCTATCTATCTATCTATCTATCTATCTATCTATCTATCTATCTATCCCAGTGGTTCTCAATGCCGTGACCCTTTAATACAGTTCCTCATGTTGTGGTGACCTCCAACCATAAAATTGCGGTGTCTCGGTTCCTAAGACCATAGGAAATATGTGTTTACCGATGATTTTAGGAGACCCCTTTGAAAGGATTGTTCAACCCCTAAAGGGGTTGCGACCCACAGGTTGACAACCGCTGATCTAATCTAATCTGATCTAATCTAATCTATCCATCTACCTACCAACCAACCTAATCTGTATCACAGCCTAGAAGAGTTACTTTCTGGACTCAATTTTTGGGTGTCGTAATCCAAAACATAAAGCACCCAAGCTTCCTACAAGATTTATCCATATCTTTATCTTGTGGTTGTTGCTGTGTGCTTTCATTTCCAACTTATGGTGGCCCAAGGCAAACCCATCACAGGGTTTTCTGGTGGTCACCCAGTGGGTTTCTATGGCCAAGTGAGAACTCAAACTATGGTCTCCATAGTTGTAGTCCAGTGCTCAAACCACTACCTCAAGCTGGCTGTCTTTATGTGTCTTATGATAAATGGTCTGTGTGCATGTTCAGTCAACCCTCCATATCTACAGATTCCTTATCCACAGATCCAAACATCCATGGCTTGAAAATATTCAAATGTATGTATGTATGTATGTATTTATATATATATATTCCAAAAGCAAACCTTGGTTTTGACATTTTATTTATGGGACACCATTTTATTATGCTGCTGTATTGAATGGGACTTAAGCAACCACAGATTTTGGTACCCAGGGGCGTTCCTGGAACCGAACCCCGGCGGATATCAAGGGCCTACTGTATCTTTGTCGCCTCAAGGAATTTCACAGGGTTTTCTAGAGGTGGTTTTGCCAGTTCCTTCCTCTGAAATACAGCCCACAGCACCTGGGATAGGTTGGCAGTCTCCCACCCAAGTACTAACCAGAGCTGACTCTTGCTCAGCATCCAAGCTCAGATGCAGCCTGGTGCATTTAGGGTCTAAATGTCATCCCTCTTACTATGGCCTGTTACAGACTGCCCAAATAAAGCTGCTTGGGGTCTCTTTGGAGGTATGCTGTTTAAATGATGCATGGGTCCTAAGAGTCCGGAAGTCGCGCCAAAGCTACACTCCATTCCTAAGCACTGGAGTGCAGCTTTGGTGTAGCTTCTGGACTCTTAGGACGCATGCATCATTTAAACAGCATAACTCCAAAGAGACCCGAAGCAGCTTTATTTTGGCAGTCTGTAACAGGCCTATGAGACCAAAGTCTCCAGGAGGAGAGGCCAAAGATCTCCCACCACGCAGGGACTGGCGTCGCTCTGAGCTGTGCATCGCTACAAACTCTAAAAACGGAGCAAAGAAGGAAAGGTGGGCGTTCTTTGGTGGTGCAAAAACAGGTAATTACATGAGACAGAACCAGCAACGGGGAAGATAATGCTGCTAACTGGCTCCATTTCTAATAGCCCTATCAGTAACAGTGCATCCATTGTCTTGCGGTAACCGACCGCCTGTTCCTAGGCAACCCGTCGGCGAAAATTTCAGGTTTGCACCATTTTCATTTAGGTAACGTAAAGGTTAACTGACTGTAAATGGGAGTCTTTTAAACAAAACCACCCATTTCCCTCCCCCCACCCTGCGACAAACCCTCCCAGCGTATCTTATTTATTCAGCTTTGCAATATTTCGCTGCGCAATAAACGCTTCCTTCCTGCCAACAAACTTGTCAAAACACTCCTTCCCCACCAGCAAGTCTTCCACAACCCTTTGGCACATGGGAACGGAAGCACCACTGGAGGCCCTGCTTTGCCAAGGAAACCCTACAGACGTCATTCAATGTCTTTATCAATGCCCTGGATGGAAGAATAGAGGGCATGCTTATCAAATCTACGGATGACACCAAATCGGGAGGAGAAGCTAATACCCCTGAGGACAGAATCAAAAGTCAAAATGACCCCAATAGATTAAAAAACTGGGCCAAAGCTAACACAATGAACTTCTGCAGGGAAATGTAAGGTAGAAAAAGTTAAAAGGCATAGGCATAGGATGGGGGGCACCAGGCTTAAGGAGACTTGTACGTTGTGAAAGTGATCTAGCAGTCCTAGTAGACCACAAGTTGAACATGAGTCAACGGTGTGATGTGGCAGCTAAAAAGGCCAATGCGATTCTAGGCTGCATCAATAGAAGCATAGTGTCTAGATCAAGGGAAGTAATACTGCCACTTTATTCTGTTTTGGTCAGGCCCCACCTAAATACTGTGCCCAGTTCTGGGCACCACAATTCAAAAAGGATGTTGACAAGTTGGAGCATGTCCAGAGGAGGGCCACCAAAATGGTGAAAGGTCTGGAAACCATGCCCTATAAGGAACAGTAAGAGCTGTTTGACAGTGGAAGACGCTCCATCGGAGTGTAGTGGAGTCTCCTTCCTTGGAGGTCTTTGAACAGAGGCTGGATGACCATCTATCGGGGATGCTTTGATCGAGAGTTCCTGCATGGCAGAATGGGGTTGGACTGGATGGCCCTTGAGGTCTCTTGTGTCCATTTCTTGTGTCCAGCAGCATCTCTTCTTCTCAAGGAGCCCTACACCAATCAAAGGCTTTCCAAAAATGGCACCGAACATCAGCCAATCCAGATGTTGCTTGGTTGACCAGAGGCGGGAAGAAGAAATTTTGGGTCCACATGGAAAGTATATACAGTAACTGCTCCCAGCTGTGGCTCCATGCAGTCTTGCCTCAATGGTCTTCTCCCATCATTGACCTCAGCTGTATGTCATCTGTCATAGACTGCTAATCTGGATGTGTGAGTGCTTTGTGTCTGTCACAACTTTTAGGGTGTCAAGCTGGGCATAGGGCTGCATCCATCCAAAGCTTATGTATCTATTTTTTCTCACTTTGGGGACTCACCTAGGAGATCTTGAGGGTTAAGGCCTCACCTGGAATCCTGTGCCCACATCTAGGCATCTCAATTCAAAAAAGATGTTGAGAAGATGGCAGGTGACCAAAGGAGGGCGACTAAAATGGTGAAGGGTCTGGAAACCATGACTTATGAGGAGAGACTCAGGGAGCTGGGGATGTTCAGCCTGGAGAAGAGAAGGTTAAGAGGTGATATGATAGCCTTGTTTAAATATTTGAAGGAGTTTCATATACTGAGGATGGAGCAAGTCTGTTTTCTGACGCTCCAGAGAATTAGTGACTTAGTCGATGCAGTGGCTTAGTGGTTAAGACGCCAATTCTGATGATTGGAAGATCAGAAGGTTGCCATTACAAGGCCTGAGTGCGCACAATGTGGTGAGCTGCTGTCACTAGTCCCAGCTTCTACCAACCTAGCAGTTCAAAAGCATGCAAATGCAAGTAGATACATAGGTACCACTGCAGTGGGAAGGTAACAGCATTCGGTGCAGTCATGCTGGCCACATGAGCGCCGGATTTGTCTTTGGATGAATTCGGCTTAATAACGGCGATGAGCACCGTCTCCTACATTTGGTTACAGCTAGATGTTCATGTCAAGGGACTATCGTTACCTTTTTAGAGAATAGGACATGGAACAATGGATGCAAGCTAAAGGGAAAAAAGATTCCACCTAAAGATTAGGATAAAATTCCTGACAGTAAGAGCTGTTCAACAGTGGAACACACTCCTTCAGAGAGTGGTGGAGTCTCCTTCTTTGGAGGTCTTTAAACAGAGGCTGGATGGCCTTCTGTCGGGGATGCTTTGAGAGTTCCTGCATGGTAAGGGGTTGCACTGGATGGCCCTTGGGATCTCCTCCAACTCTATGATTTTATGAGGGCATTGGGGACAGGCCCAGGTTGGGAGGTACCACTTCATTCCCAGGTGCATATTGCATATCCCAGTTAATGCTATCAATTAATGTTTTAATAGTTTTATTGCAATATGTTTTTAGAACATGTGCCACCTTGGGTCCTTTCGAGGAGAAAGGTGGGATAGGAATTAAATAAAGACATAAATAAAAACCATCTAGGTTTTCCACCACTAGGAAGGCTTTGGGTGGCTCTCATGGGAGCAGAGGTGGGTTCTCTGGTGCTGGGACTCAAGCCCTACATTACAGCAAGCGGTGGCCAAAATGGTCTCCTTTGTGTGTTACTGCAGGGTCCTCTTGTCTATGCCTTCCTTCTCATCACTAGCGCAGCAAAGGTACAAATTCTTCCTTTTTGGTAGACTTTGCGCTGGACAAAGAAGCAAGCTTGGAACGCGGGGGCTGAGATCCCTTGGATTTGTCAAACCATAAAAGTCAGCCAAAGTGAAGCAAGCCACTTTCCTCCCAGCAATCTAGCAGTTCTCTCAGCACTCTGCAAGTCTGAGCCTGGATGGATTCACATTGAAGGACGGGACGTGATGAAACACCCTCCCACATTCCCCATGCCCAGATTTCAGAGCACTTCAATAATGCATGGGTGAGCATCATTAGCAGTGCTTTTAATCCAGTGGAGGACCGAGACGGGAAGCAACTTGCCCCAGTGGCAGAACTGAAAATCCAAGAACCACAACTCATTTCTTCTTTTCTTTTCCAGCGACGCCGGGGCGGTTGCATCTCATCCAGTAGATTCTACAAGACGCTTCTCATACTGCAGCCCTGGGGAAGGTGCCTGTAGTTCAGAGACACCCCTTAAAGCAACGCTTGGGAACGTTAGCTTTTGTACTACATGAGTCAACAGTGCAATGCGGCAGCTAACAAGGCCAATGTGATTCTAGGCTGCATCAACAGAAGTATAGTGTCTAGATCAAGGGGAGTAATAGTGCCACTCTATTCTGCTTTGGTCAGGTCCCACCTGGAATATTGTGTCCAGTTCTGGGCCCCACAATTCAAAAAGGACATTGAGAAACTGGAGCGTGTCCAAAGCAGGGCGACTAAAATGGTGAAAGGTCTGGAAACCATGCCCTACGAGGAACGCCTTAGGAAGCTGGGGATGTTTAGCATGGAGAAGAGAAGGTTAAGAGGTGATATGATAGCCCTGTTTAAATATTTGAAGGGATGTCATATTGATGAGGGAGGAAGCTTGTTTTCTGCTGCTCCAGAGACTAGGATCCGGAGCGATGGATGCAAGCTACAGGAAAAGAGATTCCACCTGAACATTAGGAGGAACTTCCTGACAGTAAGGGCTGTTCGACAGTGGAACAAACTCCCTCGGAGGGTGATGGAGTCTCCTTCCTTGGAGGTCTTCAAGCAGAGGCTGGATGGCCATCTGTCGGGGATGCTTTGATTTGGATTTCCTGCATGGCAGGGGGTTGGACTGGAAGGCCCTTGTGGTCTCTTCTAGCTCTACGATTCTATGATTCCAAGGTTTGGTATCCAGAAATGTCCGCTGCCCCCTCCGCAAGATTTCTGTCAACAACAAGGTGGGCCTTGGAGAATGGAACAAGTCTCCTTTTTTCCCAGCCCGGGTTGGTTTTTCCTTTTTCCATCCCTTTGGTAGGAATAAAAGGTCTCAAGACAGAAGGTGGGAAAGCCCAAGACTCTCTGGAATCATCAGTGTGTTGTCTGAATCTGGAACCAGTACAATGTGAAGTTTCAGGCTTTCACGGCCGGCATTCACGGTAAGGGCTGTTCGACAGTGGAATGCACTCCCTCGGAGGGTGATAGAGTCTCCTTCCTTGGAGGTCTTTAAACAGAGGCTGGATGGCCATCTGTCAGGGATGCTTTGAATTGGATTTCCTGCATGGCAGAATGGGGTTGGACTGGATGGCCCTAGTGGTCTCTTCCAACTCTACGATTCTATGATTCTATGATTCTATGATTCTATGATCCATGGTTTTTTTGTGGGTTCTGTGGCCATGTTTAGAAGAGTTTATTCCCGATGTTACCCCAGCATCTGTGGTTGGCATCTTCAGGTTGAGTCTCCCTTATCTGAAACGTTTGAGACAAAAAGTGTTTTGGATTTTGGAGTTTTACAGATATTTGCATACACGTAATGAGGTACACGTAATGAGGTTGGCAGTTTGAGGCCCGAGTGCCGCATGATGGGGTGAGCTCCCATCACTAGTCCCAGCTTCTGCCAACCTAGCAGTTCAAAAGCATGCAAATGCAAGTAGATAGATAGGTGCCTCTTCTCAGTGGGAAGATAACAGCATTCAGTGCAGTCATGCTGGCCACAGGATCACCGGATTCGTCTTTGGACAACGCTGGATCTTCGGTTTAGAAACGGAGATGAGCACCGCTCCCTACAGTCGGTTATGACTAGACATTCATGCCAAAGGACTACCTTTACCTTTAATGAGATATTTTGGAGATGAGACTCAAGAATCCATACACAACATTTATATGATTCCATCCATGAAACCAAGTTTGTGTACATTAAACTGTCGGCAAGCAAAGGTACTACTATCTCAGACAATTTTGGATCGCTGGAGGCTTCATGCTGAACATTAAGAAAACAAAAATAATGACCATAGAAGACTTACATAAATTCAACCCCGATGAATGTAGTTGGAAAAATTATTGATCAGAATGGAGACCGCACTCAAGAAATTAGGAGAAGATCAGGAATGGGAAAGACAACGATGAAAGAACTAGACAAGATCCTGAACATTAAAATTAGGATCGTCCAAGCCGTAGCATTCCCCATCCTCATGTATGGATGTGAGAAGTGGACAGTGAAGAAAGTGGATAGGAAGAAAATAAACTCTTTTCAGTTT
This sequence comes from Sceloporus occidentalis, assembly GCA_023333645.1. Taxonomy (NCBI): domain Eukaryota; kingdom Metazoa; phylum Chordata; class Lepidosauria; order Squamata; family Phrynosomatidae; genus Sceloporus; species Sceloporus occidentalis. The sequence goes on from JALMGF010000069.1 coordinate 4,268,786, forward strand.
TGGTGCTGGAGAAGAGTGCTAAAAAGACAAATGTGGATGGTCAAAAAGACAAACAAATGGATCCTTGAACTCCCTGGAAGCCAAGATGATTGAGCTGAGCATGTTGTACGTTGGCCGCATCATGAGAAGGCAAGAAAAGACAATGGCCTGATACAGACAGCCAAAATAAAGCTGCTTCGAGTCACTTTGGAGGTATGGTGTTTCAATGATGCATCCGTCCTAAGAGACTGGAAGCTGCACCAAAGCTGCACTCCAGTCCTTAGAACTGGAGTGTGGCTTTGGTGCGGCTTCTGGAATCTTAGGACGCATGTATCATTGAATCACCATACCTCCAAAGGGACTCGAAGCAGCTTTATTTTGGCTGTCTGTATAGGGCCAATAATTCTAAGAAAGGAAAGGTAGAAAGGAAAAGAAAGAGAGGAAGACTGCATGTCAGATGGCTAGACTCAATGAGGGAGGCCATGGGCCTGAATCTTTAGGACCTGAGCAGAGAGGTTGAGGGTAGGGGGACTTGGAGATGTTTCATCCATAGGGCTGCCATGAGTCGAGGTCAACGTGAAGGCAGTTAACCACAAAAATGCATGCAATTTAGCATGTGCATATTCAAAAAGTGCACCTTTTACTCAATGAGAAAACGAGTTAAGAAAAGCCGTTCAAAACTAGTTAGGAATTTTAAATGTTGAAACGGTGCGCACGACGAAATAAGAATATACACGAACTTCCTTGCAACAAGTTTGCTGGGGGGGGGGGGAGAGCCTTGTAACCTGATACAGAACTTGGATGGCACATGAATACTAGCGAGGAACTTGCATCTCTAATCCTCCCTCAAGATTTGGACCTTGCCGTGATCACACATTTTAAAAAACCCATCCTGAGTAATGTAATCAGCTTTGAGCGCTAGGGAGCGACGACAACCGGCAGCCAATCTTATGGTGGGAAAGAGTCTCATTACTCCATTGCGCAGCTATGCTCTGGGAATAATTCACAGCGCTTGCTGGGGCTTGTAAAACTCTGAGTGGGTTGGATCCTATAGCAACAGAGATGACCACCTCCTTTAAAGTCTGCCTGAAGCCACCTAGTTGCTGCATTCAGATCTGAACGGAAGGGACAGGTTGGGTCTTCAGTTTTGGACCTCTCTTACCTTGGAAGGTGGCCAAAGATCAAACTGGAGTTATCTTTTGAGGCTGATTCAAGACTATTTATATGAGAAGGACCTGTTCCAGACTGCCAAAATAAAGCTGCTTCGGGTCTCTTTGGAGGCATGCTATTTAAATGATGCATGCATCCTAAGAATCCGGAAGCTGCACCAAAGCTGCACTCCGGTGCTAAGGAATGGAGTGTGGCTTTGGCGCGACCTCCGGACTCTTAGGACCCATGCGTCATTTAAATAGCATACCTCCAAAGAGACCCCAAGCAGCTTTATTTTGGCAGTCTGTAACAGGCCATACTGTTTATTGACTAAGACTTCATTATGTGGGTGACATCTACACTCAACCCTCCATATTTGCGGAATTGATGTTTGCGGATTTGATTATTCATGGATTTGGTTAATATGTTCTCTCTAGGAATATCTAGGTCCTCCAGTGCAATTCTATGGTCAACTTTAACTAAAAGTAGCACTGAAAGACCTAGAGAGGATACTCTACTAGGCCTTTGTAGCCCCTCCAGTGCAGTTCTATGGTCATTGTCTGTCGGATGTTGACCACAGAGTTGCCCTGGAGGACCTAGAGATTCCTAGAGAGGACACTCTACTAGGCCTTTGTAGCTCCTCCAGCGCAGTTCTATGGTCAGTGTCTGTCGGATGTTGACCACAGAGTTGTCCTGGAGGACCTAGAGATTCCTAGAGAGGACACTCCACTAGGCCTTTGTAGCTCCTCCAGCGCAGTTCTATGGCCAGCGTCTGTCGGACGTTGACCACAGAGTTGCACTGGAGGACCTAGAGATTCCTAGAGAGGTGTCCTCTCAGGTAAAAACATGGTGTTTTTGCCATTTGTGTTTTTTCCATATTCACGGGGGTTTTGTGCTCCTAACCTTAGCAAATATCGATGGACAAGTGCATTTAAAAATAGTATGATGTATCCACTTTTTGCAATGTAAGTCGCCCCTTTTGCAATAAGCCAAGAACGGCAAACGAAACACAAAAATAAACACAACATGCGGTATCAAACTGTTTTATAGTCCTTAACAAATGCAGAAGAAGTCATTCTTATGCCAGGAATCATCAAGGGAAAATTAAGCCAGCCAGTTACACCTTGCACCAAAACGTTCTCCTCTGACAGAATGAACCCATATAACTTAATGAACGTTTTGCAGAAGTACCTGCTTTGCATTATTTAGCCTGATTGCAATGACAGGGTTTGCTGAAAAACACCTTTTTGGTTTGTTGGCTCAAGGAACTGATAAGGGAATGGGGAAAAGATGGGGTGCATTGGGAAAACATTCATAGAATCATAGAATCGTAGAGTTGGAAGAGACCACTAGGGCCATCCAGTCCAACCCCCTGCCATGCAGGAAATCCAAATCAAAGCATCCCTGACAGATGGCCATTTTTTAGAACTACAACTCTTAAGAGTTTCCTCAACTGGCATGGCCACTGGGAATACTGGGACTTGTAGTATAAAAATATACGACAGTGGGTCCTTGTTTGGTTCCAGGATCTTCTGTGGATAACAAAATCCGTGGATGTTCAAGTCCCATTAAATACGACGGCACAGCAAAAGGGTGTCCTTTATATTAAATGGAAAAACAAGGTTTGCTATTTGGAATGTATACTTTTTAAAAATGTTTTCAAGCCGTGGAGGCTTGAATCTGTGGATATATAAAAAAAAATTGTGGATAAGGAGGGCTGACTGTATCTTGAATCCCACTTTGGGAGAAAGGTAGGATATAAATACAATAAATCCATCTTTCCAAGTTTTGAGATACGTAGCAGAACAGGTCACATGAAACACCAGCAAAGCGCATCCACTTTGCAAGGGCCAGAGCAAGAACGTCGGAGAGAAATGCTCCAACGTATTTGCAAACATCTATCAACATTTTGTCGCTATATACTGAATGTTAGTTTTATCTGAGCGGGGGAAGGCTTTGCCTTTCATTACACACACATCCAACATATGCGTCTTCTGTTTCTGAAACCCTTCCACTTTGTAGGCAGGCTATTTTAGGGTGGCTGTTGGGTTTTCTTTTAATGTCCACTGAGAACCTTTTTTGCTTGCGCCTATTAAACACCTCGCTGGCATTTGCTTGCCACTTTTGTCGCCCTTGTTTAATGCGCCGCTTGACATTCCGGGTTTATAAATGGCGACAAAACTAGTGCGGAGGCTCTAAAATTAGCTCCTCGGAAAGAGGGAGGCTGGAAATAGTCCCACCAACACAGCGGCTAAGTTCAGCGTTTGCTTTTTCTGTCTTCGTCGCCTTCCCCCGCAGTCCTCACACTTCAGGGAACAATAAATATCTGGGAGACACTGAGAATGATTTCCGAATGAGGAGCTTCTACTTGGATGTCTTGAGAAGGGAAGCGTTCCTTTGCCGACGGATGGTCCTTGTCGCTGTATATTCTTCAGCCACTCACAGAGGACTGGCCAGGGGTACCTCTGGCCAGCCATGCCAATCCCTCACAAGCATATGAGGGTGCCAAGGTTTCTGGTACAAGCTAAATGTCGGACACTTTTGGGCGAAGAGATGGGTCACGCTCAAGCCTGAATCACGTCTAGGGACATGCCTTCCAAAGGAGGATGGAAAAGAAGAGAGATTTGAAACGGACACCTAATTCGCCTGCGCAGAGGTGGCACACGCATCGTACGGCACCCACTTACACACCCATAGTTATTGTGTTCCTTCAAGTCGCTTTCAACTTATGGCGACCCTATCATGGCATTTTCTTGGCAAGATTTGTTCAAAGGAGGTTGGTAACCTGTGGGAACTTGGAAATGACTTGGAGGCACAGAACAACGGGGCTATGAGGCTGCGATCCAGAAGAGTTTATTCCTGACGTTTCGCCAATGCCAGCCACAGCTGCTGGCGAAATGTCAGGAATCAACTCTTCTAGAATACGGCCCCACAGCCCCAAAAACCCACAAAAAACTATGGATGCCGGCTGTGAAAGCCTTCAACTTCATAAATGAGATGCGCTCTCAGTCCTCATGTATCCTTCTTTTCACCATGGCAAGGAAACTCCAAAATAAGAAGAAGAACCCAGCTGCTGTGAGGGATACAAATCACAGAGGTCTAGTTTTGGATTTTGAATAGAGTGGATTGGCTTCGGGCTACAACACTAGATCTTCCACCCATGGTGACATTGTTGTCCTCTTTCCTCTGTACAGTCCAAAAAGCAGCTCCAAAGAGTATCCCAGCCTTCCAGAGCTGCTTTCGGGAGGTTCAGGAAGAACTGCAGCGGGAAGCAGGGATGCCACTTTCCTAGTTCTGCTGGCTAGTAAGACAAGATATTTGCTCAATGGGAACTATTTGGCTGAGAATTCTTTTTGTTGTTAGCTGCCCTCAAGTCGGTTCTAACTCATGGCGACCCCATAGATGAGACATCTCCAAGAATCCCTTTCCTCCACTGCTTTGCCCAGATCCTGCAAGCCTTTGGCCTGTTACAGACTGCCAAAATAAAGCTGCTTCGGGTCTCTTTGGAAGTATGCTATTTAAATGGTGCATGGGTCCAAAGAGTCCGGAGGTCGCGCCAAAGCCACACTCCATTCCTAAGCACTGGAGGGCAGCTTTGGCGCAGCTTCTGGATTCTTGGGGTGCATGCATCATTTAAACAGCATACCTCCAAAGAGACCCGAAGCAGCTTTATTTTGGCTGTCTGTAACAGGCCCTTGTTCATCATAATCCCCTTGACTGAGTCTATCCATCTGGTCTGTCGTCTTCCTCTCTTTCTTCTCCCCTCTACCTTTCCTAGCATTATTGGGTTTTCTTCTAGTGACCCATGCCTTCTCGTGATGTGGCCAAAGTACCATAGTCTCAACTTGATGATCTTTACTTCCAAAGAGTGCCCTGGTCTGATCTGTTCAAGGACCCATTTGTTGGTCTTCTTGGCTGTCCATGGGATCCTAGTACTCTTCTTCATCACCACATTTCGAATGAGTTTATTTTCTTTCTGTCTGCTTCCTCTTTGTATTTTTCCTCTATTTGTGGTCTGAAGAACAGGAGACAATTAAGGAGGCCTGCTAAAGATGGTTTATGCAGGAACAGAAAGCACAGAAGGGAATGATGGAGGAGAGCCAGAGGGGTCCATCCCCTGACTGTGAAACTTCAAGCCAAGGAAACCCTTTGCTTGCCACCTAGGAAAGCTGCCTCCCACGGTGCCCACAAAGCATACCCCTACATGAGCTAATTCGTTTCGGTGTATGGAAATGAAATGGATACCCCTTGATAAAAAAGCGGAGGCTGTAACCGGGAAGGAGAGAAAATCCACTTCAGGGTAGAGAGAAAGAGACTGCAGATGGTGACCCTTCTCCTGCACCAAGACGTCAATCGCACAGTCATTTGGATGCACATTTGTTGGGAAGTTTTGCAGCAGCTGTGACATTTACCCCAAAGGAACAGTATCAGTTTAAGTGTCACAGGCAAAAGGTAGCTTCCTGGGCAGCACAGAAGCCAACTTCTCATGCTGTGTTGTTTCTCATCCAACCTTAGCTCTCCAAAGATTGACACCAAGGCCTGTTACAGACTGCCAAAATAAAGCTGCGTCGGGACTCTTTGGAGGTATGCTATTTAAATGATGCCTGGGTCCTAAGAGTCCGGAGGTCGCGCCAAAGCCACACTCCATTCCTAAGCACTGGAGGGCAGCTTTGGTGCAGCTTCTGGATTCTTAGGACGCATGCATCATTTAAACAGCATACCTCCAAAGAGACCCGAGATGGCAATCGATATTCTGAAACAGAACTGCAGTAGCTAGATAGCCTGGGATTCTGGGAGCTGAAGTCCAAAACCTCTTAAAGGGCACAGTATGGGGACCACTGGGCTAGAGAAAGACAGCGAAGAATGACTTTGTTGCAATGCAAGTATCTACAGGTAAGTATCTATGATCCCAGAAACTAACCAGGAACAGCTAGCATCCCTTTGCAACAGGAACCGAACCCCAGCAGATACCAAGAGCCCACTGTATTTATACCAGAAACTGTGCAACCTATACTGTATATTTAATTTTTTGAAAGATGAAGATACTTGGGAGAGGTGGAAAGAAAGCAGTATCTATTTCTCTCCAGATTTCCAAGTATTATTGGAAGCTACAGGGGGAAATGTAGTTTGCGGCGAGGAAATAGAAAGGAATGAGCCCGTCAGTCATCTAAGAACAGCAGCTCAGACTGTGCGCTTGCAACTTAATGGAGTCGGCGCATCGAGGATCTGCTCCCCCCCCCTGCGCTTTTTTTTGGCAGCTGCACCTTTAGAGTCGGGCCTTGACATCTTAACACCGAGCGCAAAAATGGGCCTGTTATTTTCATTTCAGAGGCATATTGTGCGGAGAGGAACAATGTGAGGGATATTATTTCAGAGCCCTGGGAAAAATTAGCAAGTCAAATATTGAATCAGCCTCTAGCATATGCTAAGGAGATTGCTTTGATCTTATCTAGCCTAAAAGCCCCATTATTGAATTTAAAGTCGGCGAACACATCTCAGACCAATATATAAAGCCCAGCCGAATGCCGGTTTGCGCGGCAGAAGGTGTTGCGACGAAAGGGGAAGGCAGGGAGGGGAAAGAGAATATTTAGCTGAAAACATCAAGGTTACCGCAAGGATGGAAATAGAGGTGCAGCTACCTGGATTCCCTCCCCCAAATAATCCAAGCCAATGGCTTCAATGAAAGAGCATTTCCCAGGAGAAAAAGGAGAACTGACACTGTCAGAAAAGTTTGCTCTCTAACCCATGGCTGAAAATAGAGCAGAAATCACAAATCGTGTTGCTGTTTGGCATCTGTCGATTTTTCCTTATGCCGATCCTATGAGTGAAGTCTCCCTCCTTGGAGGTCTTTAAACAGAGGCTGGATGGCCATTTGTTGGGTATGCTTTGATGAAGAGTTCCTGCATGGCAGAGGGTTGGACTGGATGGCCCTTCTTGGGGTCTCTTCCAACTCTATGATTCTGTCATTCTAAGAGACCTCCAAATACCTGATCACAGAGATACACTAGGCCAAGAGAGCTTTGTATCTGAATGGAGATTCAAACCCAGGTCTCTAAAGGTAGGAGAAAACAGTTTAGGGGCATCCCCAAGCCAGCAGGTCACTGATCATGGATTCGGAGAGCTATAGTCCACACAAGGAACGCTTCCAGGTTTGTCTTTGGCCAAAGCCTGGCACTCTGACCATTACACCATGCTGGGTTTCTGGAATGCGTATAGGGTTGTTACATGACTTTCTGCCCAGAGATTCTAGAAGTTTCCGAGGTCCCATATAGACAGGCCAAAATAAAGCTGCTTCGAGTCACTTTGGAGTTATGCTGTTAAAATGATGCATGTGTCCTAAGAGTCCGGAAGCCGCACCAAAGTCACGATCCAGTCCTAAGGACTGGAGCGCAGCTTTGGTGCAGCTTCTGGACTCTTAGGATGCATGCACCATTGAAACACCATACCTCCAAAGTGACCCGAAGCAGCTTTATTTTGGCCTGTCTGTATGGGGCCCGAGTTTGCTGCGCATGCGCAGAAATAACCCATTTGTGTGATTCGCAGAGACCACGAAGAAGAAAGGGTTGTTTCTGTGATCAGTTTGGGAGCATACTGCTGTGTGCTTTCCAAACAAGGTGATTTGGCTTTCCCCAGTGAAAGTGGATTGATATGTACAAGTGTGTGTGTGTGTGGGGGGGAATGTACAGTCCTTCATAGTCCATTTGAATGCGCTATGCAGGAAAACAAAACAAGCACCCATATCAGACAGATAAAGAACAAAAGTTATAGGTACTATATATACTCATGTGTAAGTCTAGAAATGTTAGTCAAAAATAGTGACCCAAAATACCTGGGTCAACTTATCAATGGGTCAATTTAAGTACTGTACTTTAACTCATATATATATATATGAAGGGAACCATCTTTCTCTGAATAGAGTGATAAAAGGCGAGAGTATAGTCCATTCTGGGAGCACCAAAAAGAAGCATGGATCTCCTCTACTCTCTCATCCATCCAGACTTTAGGATGAGCACAAACAGTTATGCCTGCTGGAATTTTCTATGTTCTTTGACATCATTTCCCTTTGCATCATCATTTATTGTACATCCTTTGCTACATGCCCCTAGGTTTTACCCTCAACTTATCCATGGGTCATATCAAAATACATAATTTTGGTCCTGAAACCTGCCCTCGATTTATACATGAGGTCGACTTATAGTCGAGTATATATGGTAAGTCCTCATTAAAACCCTTCTCTCTGGCCTGTTACAGACAGCCCAAATAAAGCTGCTTCGAGTCACAGTGGAGGTATGGTGTTTCAATGATGCATGCGTCCTAAGAGTCCAGAAGCCGCACCAAAGCCACGCTTGGCTGGAGTGGGGCTTTGGTGCGACCTCTGGACTCTTAAGACGCATGCATCATTGAAACACCATACCTCCACTCTGACTTGAAGCAGCTTTATTTGGGCTGTCTGTAACAGGCCTAAGGCATGCTGACTTCTAACACTGTGGGGTTTTTTTACGATCCAGCTGGCAAAACTCAGCAGATCCCAATCTTAGGGCTCACGATTCCACCCCTTACCCCATTTCAACAAGCTTTTATTCACAGCAAATGATTTATTTCTGAATCCTAGAAAATATTTGGGCAGCTCAGATTGACAATGCAGCCCTGCTCCTGTCGACCCAGAAGTCCCACTGAGCTTGGCGCATGCAGTATTGTTGCCGCAGCATGTGCGTGCATGTGCATGCAGGCGTGTGCACACACGCAAGGGAGAAAAACAGAGAGGGAGACAAAAACAGAAAGAACAGGAACGGTCCCGAGCAACGGATTTTAATGAGGAGGCAGCTGGATTCTATATTAGTTCCCTTAACGGAACAGAATCTATGCTCACCGACTGGAAAAGGTACTTTTTGGAACTATAATAAGAATACCCCATTACATTGGCTGGAGGTTTCTGGCTATACAAGGTATAATCCAACTAGGCCATTTCATGCTGTAACCTTTCCCTCTTCCTCAATGCTGTTGGCTCCTCACAGCCAGGCCCTGGACCTAAGCAGCCAATGCGCCCTTCAGATGTTTTGAAGTTCATGGACTTGACCAAACGTCAGTGGTATTGCATATCCTTCTCCGCCTTTCATTGTCTTGCAGTATTATCAGTTCCTTAAGTCTACAACAAATGTGCATCTATGAAGGTTTTGGTGACTAAAATGCATAAACACACACACATAAAAATCCATCCTGATTTACTGGGGACTGACTGCTAGCCAAAATACAGAGCCATCCCGCTCTTATAGAAGGATGCTTAATATACGGCTGTGGGTGCCACATCGTAAGGATGCTGAATGTCTTGAGACATCATTGATTCGTGAATAAATGTCTCAAGGATAATCAGGAGACGCTCCGCCATGTCTGTGAAAAAGAGAACCAATTTTAATAAACTGTGAAAACTTACCATTTTATTATTGATTTCATGGAAATGGATTTCACAGACTTTTTCCACCACATCTTCATTCTCGAAAGTTACAAAGCCAAAGCCTATATGAAACAGAGAAAGAGAGAGAGAGAGACAGAGAGAGATATGAATTATGATTTTTAAAAGATTTAACTTCTTTTGTGAGTAGTTTACAAAATACTTTACAGGCTGGGTCTCCCTTATCCAGAATCCCAAAATCTGGTGGTCTGGTAAGCATGCATTAAACCAACAGTGGAGTGACTGCCGGAATGAAAACCGTATGATCCTACGGCCACATTAAAATGTATACGATATCAATGTATCTCAACATCTGCAATGAAATCCCCCCAGAACAGCCAAACTACAACAGAAATAATATCAGACACAAAATCTTTGCCTGATGAAGATCCAGCGGAGCATTGAAAGCTTGCATGATGTTTTGTAAATTCCACTTGACCCATAAAGGTATTTTGTTCTTTTGTGGATTTAGTGATATAGTCAGCCCTCCACATTTGTGGCTTGGACTTTTGCAGATTTGATTATTCACAGATTGGATTAATATGGTCTCTCTAGAAATCTCTAGGTCCTCCAGTGTGACTCTGCTGACAACAAGTGTCAAAAGTCGCGCTGGAGGACCTAGAGCAGTGATGGCGCACCTATGGCATGCGTGCCAGAAGTGGCACTCAGAGCCCTCTCCGTGGGCACATGTGCCGTCGCCCCAGCTCAAAGTCTGCTACTAGAAAGCCAGAGGGACACAGCACTTTACAATAAATAAGTGGGTTCTGGGTTGCCGTTTGGGCACTCAGCCTCTAAAAGGTTCACCATCACTGACCTAGTGAGCACTTCTCTAGGCATTTGTAGTTCCTCCAGTGCAACTTCATTGTCAGCTTCTGGCAGATACTGACCACAGATTTACCCTGGAGGACTAGAGATTCCTAGAGAAAATATTTCTCTAGGCATCTGTAGGTCCTCCAGCACAATTTCATGGTCAACCTCTGGCAAATCTTGACCATAGAACTGCCCTGGAGGACCTAGGGACTCCTAGAGAAAGCACTTCTCTAGGCATCTGTAGGTCCTCCAGCACAATTTCATGGTCAACCTCTGGCAGATCTTGACCACAGAATTGCCCAAGAGGACCTAGGGACTCCTAGAGAAAGCACTTCCCTGGGCATTTGTAGGTCCTCCAGGGCAATTTCATGGTCAACCTCTGGCAGATCTTGACCACAGAATTGCCCGAGAGGACCTAGAGACACCTAAAGAAAGCACTTCTCTAGGCATCTGTAGGTCCTGCAGCACAATTTCATGGTCAACCTCTGGCAGATCTTGACCACAGAATTGCCCAAGAGGACCTAGGGACTCCTAGAGAAAGCACTTCTCTAGGCATCTGTAGGTCCTCCAGGGCAATTTCATGGTCAACCTCTGGCAGATCTTGACCACAGAATTGCCCGAGAGGACCTAGAGACACCTAAAGAAAGCACTTCTCTAGGCATCTGTAGGTCCTCCAGGGCAATTTCATGGTCAACCTCTGGCAGATCTTGACCACAGAATTGCCCAAGAGGACCTAGGGACTCCTAGAGAAAGCACTTCTCTAGGCATCTGTAGGTCCTCCAGGGCAATTTCATGGTCAACCTCTGGCAGATCTTGACCACAGAATTGCCCGAGAGGACCTAGAGACACCTAGAGAAAGCACTTCTCTAGGCATCTGTAGGTCCTCCAGGGCAATTTCATGGTCAACCTCTGGCAGATCTTGACCACAGAATTGCCCGAGAGGACCTAGAGACACCTAGAGAAAACACTTCCCTAGGCATCTGTAGGTCCTCCAGTGCAACTTCATGGTCATCTTCTGGCAGATCTTTACCAGATCTTTGCAATTTCCTCACTTTCACAGGGGTCCTGTGCCCCTAACCCCAGCGAACATGGAGCCTCCACTGTATTTTGCTCAATGGCCAACAGGCCGAATATGTTACCGAAGTTTAAATATGCAGTCAATGTCTCGGAATGGGGCAGATCAAACGTGAAATAAAAAGGACATCAATCTCTGTTGCTTACAAGTAATAACTTTCTTTGTAGCCTTTCCCACCTGTCTGCGCAGCCCCGCCGGCTTCAGGTAGAATTGAACCCGGCGGGACTTTTCCTATTATGAACGTCTCATTAAGCAGCAAGGGAGGGTGGGAATGGGTCAGTGATACAAAAAGGGTAACCATGAATCACCAGTTGTCCACTGCCAGCTCGAGGGCAAAGCTATCTGCACTTCTGCACATGCACTGCAGCTCCCGGCAAGCGCATTCGTCTCTAGGAATAAACCCTTATTGACAAGGGTTAAAAAGAGAGACCAGCTTTGCTCTCCCCGGAAAGTGGCTGCTACAGTAAGCACTCCTTGGATCTCGGCAGGTTGCAGGCTGTCCTTTCCGCTCCAGTCCTACGGGTCAGCCAAGATCCGGAGGTGGTTATTTGCCTCTTTTCTTCCTGAATTACTTCATCTAATACCTCATCAGGATATCCCGAGGCCTCGATGGCGCTATGAAAGTTGCAGGCCTCTCTCATCTGAGCGCTTCATCTGTTCCTGCGCCACCACTTCAAACGCAGCTTCTGATTTGGGCCAGTTTAAGGTCCTTTGATGCCTGCCGTCTGCCCGCCAGCAAAGCTGTATTTACTCTGTCAAGTCCTCACCGACCCAGGCAAAAAGAGCGTTGGAAGAATTTTTGGCATCGAGCCCCAGCCCAGCGTAAGAATCCCCACATATCTCTCTTTGCAGGGAGGTCTGCATGTGTTGGAATCGACCGTCATGTTCTGGCGCCCGCTCAATGAATGAATAAATAAACATAGAAGCCCATTCAAACAAAGAGCGAACCCACAGAACAGAACTCGATTCCCTAACTAACAGCACCAGAGAATTTGGCAGCTTCTAAGGGGATAGAAATCCGACACACAACACATTCAAAAGCCTCTACTCCGCACAGCTGCTGGCTTGGGAACTAAAATTCAAGCTACGTTGAGACAGATCCACAGAATTCATACTACGTGTGTAAACCCAGGTGCACATAGTAGAGTAAATATCTCATAATACTCAGAGCTTGTGGGTGGGATTTGCAATGGAGGATCTTCATCAAGTGAGGTGGATTTATAGCCCTAACAAACTCTCGCACCGAATTACGTTGACGGCTGTACTCTTGTTTAGGTGAGATGATGGTGTGAATCCAAGTTGGTTCCAAAAAATCATCGATCAAAGAATCAAAGAATCATAGAGTTGGAAGGGATCCCAGAGACGGCAGTCCAGTTTCCCAATCTAGTTTGCAGGGGTTCCCAAAATTTGGTCCTCAAGATGTTTTGGGCTTCAGCTCCCCGAATTCCTGAATGTTGGTCAAGTTAGGTAGGGCTTCTGGGAGCAGAAGCCAAAAATACCTGGAGGACCCAAATCTGGGAATCACTGAGTTAGAGCATCTCTGGTAGATAGCTGCCCAGCCTCTTTCTGAAGATGTCCAAAGAAAGAGACCTGCCTCTCCCATGAACATCTTCAGGTGGTGGTTTCTATTGTCAAACAGTTCCTACTGCCAAGACGTTCCTTCTAATATTCAATTAAAATCTACTTTTCTGTAGCTTAAAACCATTAGACCTCGTCCTATACCCTCTGGGGCACCAGAAAACACCTCCTTTCTATTCCTTGTACAAGGAATACAATCATGTCATCTTTCCAAAAGGCTGAACATGCCCAGCGCACTCATCTATTCCTCGTATGGGACCAGGTATACAGACGGTTTTGCTCTCATATTCGAACTGTATGAAGGGCATTGCTAAACCAGTCTTCAACTGCACCCAAGGCAGTTAGCCCAAGTGGCTACCACAGCTTCCCATCCTATTAGTCACCCCCTGCTTCTTCAAATTTTGCTGGAATAGGGCTTTCCCCACTCGGTGTCACTCTCTTTCTGCAACGAACATGATCACCTTGCTAGCTTTCATATCCTCCAATTTGGCAGGGACAAATCCAGTTAATCCTCTGCCATCCTACTTTCTCGGTTGCATTTAAAATGCCCTGGTTCACCCCCCTCCTCCTCCCGCTTTCTCCTTTTGTCTTCAGCTTATTTCCGTTGCTACAAATTGGGTTCAAAATGCAAAAACGCTCAATTAACTCAGCAGGCATTACACTCAAATTGACTCAACAGGAAAGGAGCAGGCAGAGCCTTGCTCTTCTTAGCTGGACCGACTTTCCTTATCTCAGTACATAAATTCATGTTTTTTCTCTGCTTAAAAGTGATCTTCTGCATTAATAACCTGCCTGGCCACATGCTTTTGACCACACACTGACCCACTTTTCATCTGTGAAAGGTTGGAGGATATATGCTTTGTCGCCCCCACGATCGAACCTTTCCTCAACTGCATTCGGTTGGATATTTGCGATCCGAGTGACACAGGTGTCACTCCTTTGACACTCCTGGAATTTGGGGACAACCGAGAGTTAAGTCATTAGGCCTTGCACACCACAGGGAGCCAAGTTTTTTGCCTTCCGAAAGTCCACTTCTGCAGGTCATTAATTGCCCGGCTGCCAGAAACATCTTCATCATTAGTAACTCATTAGCAAATAACGCAGCAGAGGATTTCACTTTCGATTCGCTCGCCTCCCTCCCCCCCCATGTCTTCAGCTGCCAGTAATGAGAAGTGAAAGGGCATTTATAGGAGATTAGCCGTAATCGTGCCTAACAATGCTAGGAAGCCCACTGCATGAGCACTCGCGCTTCCCAACCTCCCTGTGGCCTGGCCCTGCTCCCTTTCTCCCAGATCTGCAAACAAGGAACATCGTCGGATTCAACACAGATACAGATCTCCTTGCCTTCTGATTTGGCAAGGAAAGTATGGATAACACAGGGATTTTTCAGATTTCTAATGATTGGTGCTATTTCATAGAATCATACAGTTGGAAAAGACCCCAAGGGCCATCCAGTCCAACCCCATTCTGCCATGTAGGAACTCTCAACCAAAGCATCCCTGACAGACGGCCATCCAGTCTCTGTTTGAAGACCTCCAAAGAATCATAGAATCATAGAATCATAGAATCATAGAGTTGGAAGAGACCACTAGGGCCATCCAGTCCAACCCCATTCTGCCATGCAGGAAATCCAATTCAAAGCATCCCTGACAGATGGCCATCCAGCCTCTGCTTGAAGACCTCCAAGGAAGGAGACTCTATCACCCTCCGAGGAAGTGCATTCCACTGTCGAACAGCCCTTACTGTCAGGAAGTTCCTCCTAATGTTCAGGTGGCATCTCTTTTCCTGTAGCTTGCATCCATTGTTCTGGGTCCTGTTCTCTGGAGCAGCAGAAAACAAGCTTGCTCCCTCCTCAATATGATATCCTTTCAAATATTTAAACAGGGCTATCATATCACCTCTTAACTTTGTCTTCTCCAGACTAAACATACAGTGGGACTTTGTTTTCCACTGGGGCTTGGTTGCAGGATCCCCCATGGATAACAAAATCCATGGACACTCAAGTCCCATTAATTATAATGGCAGAGTAAAACGGTGTCCCTTATATAAAATGGAAACTCAAGGTTTGCTATTTAGAACTTATACTGTACTTCAACTCTTATTTTTCAAAAGGTACCGTCTCCTCATGTAAAAGGCAAGAGTATAATCTGCCCTGGAAGCACTGACCTTCCTCTATTCTCTCATCCATCCAGCTTTTAGGATGAGCAGAAACAGTTATGCCTGCTGGAATGTTGTTAAGTTCTTTGGCGTTGCTTCATCATTTGTTACGTGGCCCTACGTTTAACCCTTGGCTTATCCATGGGTCATATCAAAATCCATAATTTTGGCCCCAAAACCTGCCCTCGACTTATACATGAGGTCAACTTATAGTTGAGTATATACGGTATTATGTTCTCATTAGGAATTTCTAGGTCCTCCAGTGCAACTCTGCTAGAAGTTGACCATAGAGCGGGAGAAACTAGACGTTCCTAGACGTTCCGCTGGAGTTTGGGTCCAGGACCCTCCGTGGATAACAAAATCCGTGGATGCTCAAGTCCCATTAATAATAATAACAATAATTTGTTTTATTTATATACCGCTATTCCAAAGATCATAGCGGTGAACAGCAAGTAAGCTAATTTGCCCCCAACAGTCTGGGTACTCATTTTAGCTCCCTCCTCGGAAGGATGCAAGCCTGAGTCGAGCTTGGGCCCTTTTGCTGGTCTTGAACTCGCAACCTTGTGGTCTTGAGTGAATGGCTGCAGGACAGGCATTGAACCACTGCGCTACCAGGGCTCCATTAAAGACAATGGCATCGCAAAATGGTGTCCCCTATACAAAATGGAAAATCAAGGTTTGCAATTTGGAATTTTTGGGAATATATTCCAAGCCATGGATGCTTGGATAAAAAATCCGTAGATAAGGAGGGCTGACTGTACTTGCTGTTGCTGTTGCTATTGCTATTGTTAATATCTGATTTATGTCCATTTATCCTTTGGTGCATAGACTGGCCTGTTTGTCCAATGCGGACTGCAACAAGCAACAAAGCATACTAATCAGTGATGGCGAACCTATGGCACGCGTGCCAGAGGTGGCACTCAGAGCCCTCTCTGTGGGCACATGTGCCATCGCCGCAGCACAGAGTTTGCCAGAGTTTGTTACTAGAAAGCCAGAGGGACATGGCACTTTGCAATAAATAAGTGGGTTTTGGGTTGCGGTTTGGGCACTCGGCCTCTAAAAGGTTCACCATCACTGACCTAGAGCACTGATGGTGAACCTATGGCACGTGTGCCAGAGGTGGCACTCAGAGCCCTCTCTGTGGGCACATGTGCCATCGCCCCAGCACAGAGTTTGCCAGAGTTTGTTACTAGAAAGCCAGAGGGACACGGCACTTTGCAATAAATAAGTGGGTTTTGGGTTGTAGTTTGGGCACTCGGCCTCTAAAAGGTTCACCATCACTGACCTAGAGCACTGATGGTGAACCTACGGCACGTGTGCCAGAGGTGGCACTCAGAGCCCTCTCTGTGGGCACATGTGCCATCGTCCCTGCACAGAGTTTGCCAGAGTTTGTTACTAGAAAGCCAGAGGGACACGGCACTTTGCAATAAATAAGTGGGTTTTGGGTTGTAGTTTGGGCACTCGGCCTCTAAAAGGTTCACCATCACTGACCTAGAGCACTGATGGTGAACCTACGGCACGTGTGCCAGAGGTGGCACTCAGAGCCCTCTCTGTGGGCACATGTGCCATCGTCCCTGCACAGAGTTTGCCAGAGTTTGTTACTAGAAAGCCAGAGGGACATGGCACTTTGCAATAAATAAGTGGGTTTTGGGTTGCAATTTGGGCACTCGGCCTCTAAAAGGTTCACCATCACTGACCTAGAGCACTGATGGTGAACCTATGGCACGTGTGCCAGAGGTGGCACTCAGAGCCCTCTCTGTGGGCACATGTGCCATCGCCCCAGCACAGAGTTTGCCAGAGTTTGTTACCAGAAAGCCAGAGGGACATGGCACTTTGCAATAAATAAGTGGGTTTTGGGTTGCGGTTTTGGGCACTTGGCCTCTAAAAGGTTCACCATCACTGACCTAGAGCACTGATGGTGAACCTATGGCACGTGTGCCAGAGGTGGCACTCAAGAGCCCTCTCTGTGGGCACATGTGCCATCGCCCTAGCACAGAGTTTGCCAGAGTTTGTTACTAGAAAGCCAGAGGGACATGGCACTTTGCAATAAGTAAATGGGTTTTGGGTTGCGGTTTTGGGCACTTGGCCTCTAAAAGGTTCACCATCACTGACCTAGAGCACTGATGGTGAACCTATGGCACGTGTGCCAGAGGTGGCACTCAAGAGCCCTCTCTGTGGGCACATGTGCCATCGCCCTAGCACAGAGTTTGCCAGAGTTTGTTACTAGAAAGCCAGAGGGACATGGCACTTTGCAATAAGTAAATGGGTTTTGGGTTGCGGTTTTGGGCACTTGGCCTCTAAAAGGTTCACCATCACTGACCTAGAGCACTGATGGTGAACCTATGGCACGTGTGCCAGAGGTGGCACTCAAGAGCCCTCTCTGTGGGCACATGTGCCATCGCCCTAGCACAGAGTTTGCCAGAGTTTGTTACTAGAAAGCCAGAGGGACATGGCACTTTGCAATAAGTAAATGGGTTTTGGGTTGCGGTTTGGGCACTTGGCCTCTAAAAGGTTCACCATCACTGACCTAGAGCACTGATGGTGAACCTATGGCACGTGTGCCAGAGGTGGCACTCAGAGCCCTCTCTGTGGGCACATGTGCCATCGTCCCTGCACAGAGTTTGCCAGAGTTTGTTACTAGAAAGCCAGAGGGACATGGCACTTTGCAATAAATAAGTGGGTTTTGGGTTGCAGTTTGGGCACTCGGCCTCGAAAAGGTTCACCATCACTGATGCTAATCTTTCGTGGACTATCAATTTTAAACTGGCAATATCTCTGTTTTTCAAATGCGGTGTTGGTCAACCAACCACTCCCTTTTTTTGAAGGTCCAGATCTTCTATATATATATAATTTAACTGGGAATAAACTTCATAATCTCTTGTGTACTTATTTAAAAAAACAAAACCCAAAGGGGAACCTGTCCAGTTTCTTTTTGAAAAATATGACAAATACCAGGTTCGGGAAGAAATGCATTTTTCTTTCTCCATGCCCCATTAGTCAAGGTAATGAATACACACTCGTTTTTAAATTACCTCGAGTCTTGCAAAACCTTTCGGGATTAAGCAGACAATTGTTCCTTGTGAGTGGTACAAAGAGTCAACAACAAAAAGGAGGCGTTCCTCCGAAAGTGTATGAGAAAGATTAACACGAAACAAAAGAGGCTGTTTAAAAACGGGCGACACAAATAGGAATCTGGTTGTCAAGGAGTGTGCATTTTTTAAAATGAAATTATACGGCACCCTTCTGAATGAAGCTATTATTGGAAGCTAACAAGCTCTATTTAAGAGATAAGCCTTTAGCGGAGTCAAACAGGGCGGCTTCCCCTCTCCCTTTTTTATACAGATGAATAAAAACCTGCACATATATTTGAATAATCTTTTGAAAAGGAAAAAAAGGGGGAGAGAAAAAGGGGGTAACACGGGTGGCGGCACAGAGCCCCCCCCCAAATGTGGAGATTTGAGCCAAGCGAGACGAAGAATGGCGGGTCTTGAGGCTTAAAACCAAGTTGAAGAAGAAACTAAGGCCTGTTACAGACAGCCAAAATAAAGCTGCTTCGGGTCACAGTGGAGGGTTGGTGTTTCAATGATGCATGCGTCCTAAGAGTCCAGAAGCTACACCGAAGCCACACTTCAGTCTGGAGCGTGACTTTGGTGCGACTTCTGGACTCTTAGGACGCATGCATCATTGAAACACCGTACCTCCACTGTGACTCGAAGCAGCTTTATTTTGGCTGTCTGTAACAGGCCAAATGCAAAGAAAAATACTTTTGGAAACATAAAACCTCCCGCTATCTAATTCAGAACGACAGTTGGCCCTCCGCACTTGCGGCGTCGACTTCTGCGGGTTCGATTATGTGCGGCTTTTATTAGTATGTTCTCTCTAGGAATCGCTAGGTCCTCCAGCGCAACTCTGCCAGAGGCTGACCATCGAGTTGCGTTGGAGAACCTAGAACAGTGGTCCTCACACTGTGCTCTTTAAGGGATTTTGGACTTCAGTCCCAGAATCCCTGACTTTCGGCCAACATGGCTGAGGCTTCTGGCAGCTGAAGTCCAAAGTCTCTTAAAGGGCACAGTTTGGGGACCACTGACCCAGAGGATCGTGAAGAAAAGAGTTCTCTAGGCATCTGTAGGCCCTCCAGCACGACTCTATGATCAACGTCTGGCAGATGTTGACCATAAGAATTGCACTGGAGGACCTGGAGATTCCTAGAGTGATGTTCTCTTAAGTAAAAAGAATAGTGTTGTTGTGTTTTTATTTGTGGTCCTTCACTCTTCACCCCAGAACACAACTAACTCATTGAAATCACAAGGAAGTTGAGGTCCTCCACAGACTCTGAGCTGCTAATGGTTCTAGATGATCCATAGGAGCTTCCAAACTTGAGACTCCCCTTGCGGTTTCCTAAGACCCCCCCCAGGTTTCTGCCCTCCCCGAAACACACAGCTTAACAGCCCTAGCAAGAATAAAGTAATTTCCCTGGTCAAACAAGCGCTCCCAGTCGTACAGCTGAAAGATATACTGTTCAGGGAATGACTGAAACCATACATGATTAAAACAATTAAAGAAATTGGTAGAAGCCATAAATAAAGTTAATAAGGCAAGCCACAGGCGCCAAGCGCCAACTGCTTGGGAAAAATATGCTTCCATTGGCAGAATTTTGGTGGGCTCCCTCTCCCGCCAAGTAAGCCATATTTCATGCATGCGCCGACATTTGGAGACGCGCGGAATTAGGTTCATTGAAATATGGCCCGGATCGATACTACAGCTCTGAATTACTGTGGTGTTTTTTGAACCTGGTGCGATTTACCTGTGTGTGCAAAGATAACAGAGCCACACAGAATGTCGAGAGATCTTGTTTGTTGTTGTTGTTGCTGTGTGCCTTCACATCGTTTTCGACTTATGGCGATCCGAAGGCAACCCCATCATGGGGTTTTCTTGGCACGATCTGTTCAGAGAAGGTTTGCCATTGCCTGCCCCTGAGGCTGAGAGACTGTGACTTGACCAAAATCTCCTAGCGGGTTTATGGTCAAGCCAGGAAGCAGACCCTGATCTCCAGTGTGAAGCGCTTGGGGAGCCAAGCATGGTATAGTGGTTTGAGTGTTGAACTACACTCAAAACCACTATATCAGTGATGGAGAACCTTTTACAGACCGAGTGCCCAAACTGCAACCCAGACCCCACTTATTTATTGCAAAGTGCCACGTCCCTCTGGCTTTCTATTAAGAAACTCTGGCAAACTCTGTGCTAGGGCAATAGCATGTGTGCCCACAGAGAGGGCTCTGAGTGCTACCTCTGGCACGCGTGCCATAGGTTCGCCATCACTGCACTATATCATGCTGGACCCCCAGTTCTGTAGGATCGCCAAAACCTTATATCTAGAAAAGCATTTTGGCCGTATCTCCAATTGGCCTTCTTCAGAGGCAGTTCTCAGAAGGAAGGACCTTACTTTTAATGCTCAAAAGATCTATAGGGAATGCAAACTGCAATGCTAGATATTCCTGAGATTGCCCCTGAAGAAGGCCAACTGGTGATAAGGCCGAAAAGTGTTGGGGTTTTAAAGAAATAGTTTTTGACTACTGCACAACATGGGGGACTTTCTTTTCATTCCTCCATTGATGGGAAATAACAACAACAACAACAACAACAACAACAAAAATCACTGTAGCCAAGGAGGACTATATATATGTATATACCCCCCACTTTCTTCCATGCCAGCATTCTCTGAAGATGCCAGCCACAGATGATGGCGAAACGTCAGGAACAAACTAGAACATGGCCACATGGCCCAAAAAGCCCACCAAAAACGATCACCATGAAAGCCTTCCACTTCACACTGGACTTTTTCTCTTTGTATGCCTTAGCAACAAGTGGTATCTTCCCTAAAGATGCCATTGTTATTACAAGGTTTCTTTACAAGCTTCTCTTTATTAGCTATAGCAGTATCCCTCCCGCCTTTCTGCCAGTGTGTCCAAGGTGGTATGCGCATAATGTTTCCTCCCCACTTTCTGTTTGCAATGACCCAGTGAGGCTGAGAAAGAAAATGACTGGACCAAGAGCATCCCGTGAGTTGCATAGTTCTGTGGGGACAAGTCTGCAAATCTCCGGGGTTCTCTGATGGCTGAGCATTGCAAGGTACGACGATGATAAAAACAGGTGATGTGAGATGTCCCTTTGCACAGTTCTGGGAATGCGACGGGAAGCGTAATATGCTATACCACCAAAGAAGTGTGTGGCGATAAAATAAAGTGAAATAAAAATGGTGGAATGGAACAAATTAATCCTGAAGGTGAAGCACTGAAACAGTAGAAATCCGCTAGCAAAATTCCCAGGCAGCCAAACTAATTATCCAGCGTCAAGAGCTCCCAAGAACATACGCTTCCCACCGTTTCGCACAACGCTACAATTCCCGCAGAGCCACAGTGGAAGGATCGTTTTCGTCCTTAATGAGACCTGAAGGCACAAGCCCGGCGTTGTCCTAACCCACCCTCCTCTATGACCCTTCTGCCCTAACAAGAAACCTTCCTCTTCCGTCATCCCAGACTGGATGCAAAAAAGAAAAAGGCTCATAAATATACTCGCAGGGAAGGGATTTTATGACGCGTTCCAAATGACTCAAACAGTTCTGCAAACACGAGCAACTCAAATTTCATGCCAATCCAGTGGGATGCAACAGGGGTGGGAAGACTGCAGGCTTACGGGATTTGCTTTGCTTTTGCTTTTTCCTAACCGGAAACCAGGTGTGAAATACTGGCTCGAGTTAGGTTCCCCCCCCCACCTCCTGTTTGAGTTTTTAATATCTTTTGAATGTCCCCCCCTTTCCTGTATGATTTTTTAAATGCTCAGCCCTAAAGATTTTAAATGCTCAGTCCTAAGAGTCCAGAGGTCGCGCCAAAGCCACACTCCATTCCTAAGCACTGGAGTGCAGCTTCCGGATTCTTAGGGTGCATGCATCATTTAAACAGCATACCTCCAAGGTGACCCGAAGCAGCTTTATTTTGGCCTGTGTATGGGCCCAAAGCATCCTGAGTCTCGCTCCTAAACTTTGGCCTGTTACAGACTGCCAAAATAAAGTTGCTTGGGGTCTCTTTGGAGGTATGCTATCTAAATGATGCATGGGTCCTAAGAGTCCGGAGGTCGCGCCAAAGCCACACTCCATTCCTAAGCACCGGAGGGCAGCTTTGGTGCAGCTTCCGGATTCTTAGGAAATAGCATACCTCCAAAGAGACCCGAAGCAGCTTTATTTTGGCAGTCTGTAACAGGCCTAAGTGAAGAGTTAAGGAACAGAGTCGCTCTGTGTAAATGCTCAGCCCTAAAATTTCCAATCTGCGATCAGTATCAGAACCAAGCATTTCCCTTGCAAGCCTTCTTTTCCAGCAACCTAGCGTTTCTCCAAGGTATCAAACCTTTTCCTATTGTCTTCCACTTTACAAAGTATGAGGATCTTCCCCAGTAACTTATGTCCAAACTACAACAGCCTCAAGTTGGTCATCTTCCTTTCTAGTGAGAGTTAGGCTTGATTTACTCTAAGACGCTGAGGAGTTCCCAAATACCCTGTTTCCCCGCAAATAAGACATATCCATAAAATAAGCCGCAGCAGGATTTCTAAGCATTTGTGCAATATAAGCCATACCCCGAAAATAAGACATAGTGATAGGCCTGGCGCAGAACAGAAGGGAGCGGAAAGATTGGGGCCGATGTTTCTAAAATAAAAGGAGTCTCAAGAAATTTAGGGTGGCATTCCGGGTTTGGAGAGTTATGACGATGTCCCAGAAGAAGACGACTTAACTATATTTGAATAAATGTAGATTGTTGTACCGTACTTAATAAAACTAAGGCCTGTTACAGAGTGCCAAAATAAAGCTGCTTTGGGTCTCTTTGGAGGTATGCTATTTAAATGATGCATGGGTCCTAAGAGTCCGGAGGTCGCGCCAAAGCCACACTCCATTCCTAAGCACCGGAGGGCAGCTTTGGTGCAGCTTCCAGATTCTTAGGAAATAGCACACCTCCAAAGAGACCCGAAGCAGCTTTATTTTGGCAGTCTGTAACAGGCCTAAGACATCCCCTGAAAATAAGCCGTAGTGTGTCTTCTTGAGGACACATAAATATAAGACAGTGTCTTATTTTCGGGGAAACACGGAAGTAGTGCTACACAGAGGGATGCCAACAACACTGTGGTGGAAAAACACGGTGCCACCAAAGCACAAAGCACCTGTATATATTTGTGCGAGGTCAATGTTTTGGAGAAACGACCCATCCTCACCAACTGTATTTTCGCACGAAGAAAGGCGCAGTTCTTTGAAACACTGGCAGTGCACATTTGTGGTATTGTTTCACCTGCTTCTGCATTTGCTGCGTTTCCTTGTTCCTGGCTGCGGTCGAACGGACGCAACCCACTTGGAGGTGTATCTCAAGCTTTTCCTGAAGCCCGTCGAGAAGATTTCCTTCTGCAAAACTGTTCTTAGAGCTCCAAACCGCACGCCGTTTGCAACCTTCCTCCCAACATCATCCTCACTACGTTTTTCCTGTCATATTGGTTACAGCTTCTAATTTCTCCTCCCCGACATCAATGTGCCACGCAGGGTTTTATTTTATTATTTTTTAAAAAGAGATTATTATACGGCAGCTTGACAGCCTCAGGTGCTAGATAGCTTACTAAGTAACATTTCCCCTCCTGATTATGGGGGGATGTGTGAATAAAGCAGAGCCATATTGATTCACACCAATCTATGCATCGACTGCGCGAAAGCCACTCGCAATTCCCAGCAGCCCTGGAAAGCTTTGCAACGGGGAGGGATAGGACCAGGCAATTTAAAAGAGTGTCAACTTTTCTCGTTGCTTCCCTCCTTATTAACGGACGGGAACGGGGGGCTCGTTGATCAAGGAGAGGAAAAATTAATTGACGCCGGCTTTAATATTATTATGCCCAGCTTGTCTGGTCACATTTCTTCATTTTCTTTAAAGAAAGGCATTTTATTGCAGCGTACAGCAGCCAGCTGCCAACCCGAACGGCGTAAACAAGGGAAGCAGGTGCATGAATAATGGGGCGGCCAAAAGAGAGGACTTCTTTCCCACGCAAGCTCAACCGACTTAAGTGCCGGGAAAAGGAGAGACAAAGTAAATATAGGCTCGGAAAAGATCGCCTGGCGAGAAATCATCCAAAAGGGCAACGACAACAAGGGAGTGATATTTCTTCATTACCTAGCTGAGAACGGCAGGGAAGAGGTGATGGGTAGTGTCAGTGCCAAGGCAATGCGTATCCTTCTGTCACACCAAGTGATTTGCGTTTCGTAAAGGCTCACAACTTAAAGGCAACCTTGTGGTGCCCAGAACTGGAAACAGTATTACTCCAGGTGAGGCCTGACCAAAGCAGAATAGAGTGGCACTATTACTTCCCTTGATCGAGACACTATACTTCTATTGATGCGACCTAGCATTGCATTGGCCTTTCTAGGCTGCATCAATATAGGTATAGTGTCTTGAGCAGCGGTTCTCAACCTGTGGGTTGCAACCCCTTTGGGGTCGAATGATCCTTTCACAGGGGTTGCTTAAGACACATATTTCCAATGGTCTTAGGAACCGAGACACCATAATTTACAACATGAGGAACCATATTAAAGGGCCCCGGCATTAATAATAATAATAAATAAAATTTATTTGTATTTTCCCGCCTGGATTGAGGCGGGATCACAACCTCATTTAAGAAATGATACAGAATAGCACACAACAATTCGATAAAATACGTAACAGTTAGCAATTAAAAAATTGTATCACAGGCAACACTGGAGTTCAGGGAGGTGGACTCGTGTCGTACCAAAAATCAGATGGGTATGGTTTAGATCAAGGGAAGTAATAGTGCCACTCTATTCTGCCTTGCTCAGGCCTCACCTGAGCAAGGCAGCAAGCTTGTTCTCTGCTGCTCCAGAGAACAGGACCCGGAACAATGGATGCAAGCTACAGGAAAAGAGATTCCACCTGAACATTAGGAGGAACTTCCTGACAGTAAGGGCTGTTCGACAGTGGAATGCACTCCCTTGGAGGGTGATAGAGTCTCCTTCCTTGGAGGTCTTTAAACAGAGGCTGGATGGCCATCTGTCAGGGATGCTTTGAATTGGATTTCCTGCATGGCAGGGGGTTGGACTGGATGGCCCTAGTGGTCTCTTCCAACTCTATGATTCTATGATTCTATGATTCACCTGGAATCTTATGCCCAGCTCTGGGCACCACAATTGAAAAAGGATGTTGAGAAACTGGAGCATATCCAAAGGAGGGAAACCAAAATGGTGAAGGTTCTAGAAACCATGCCTTATGAGGAAATACTTAGGGAGATGGGTATGTTTAGCCTGGAGAAGAGAAGGTTAAGAGGTGATAGGATAGCCCTGTTTAAATATTTGAAGGGATGTCATATTGAGGAGGGAGCAAGTTTGTTTCCTGCTGCTCCATAGAATAGAATCCAGAGTAATGGATGCAAGCTCCAGGAAAAGAGATTCCACCTAAATGTTAGCAGGAACTTCCTGATAGTAAGGGCTGTTTGACAGTGGAACACATTCCCTTGGAGAGTAGTGGAGTCTCCTTCCTTGGAGGTCTTTGTATAGATAGCCATCTGTCTGGGATGCTTTGATTGTGAGTTTGTGCATGGCAGGGGGTTGGACTGGATGGCCCTTGTAGTTTCTCCCAACTCTATTCTATGATGCTCTTGTTTTTAGCAAAAGGGGGTCACATTCTGAGCTGAGCAAGAATCTGAGGATCAGCTCCATTGGCTCCGTTGACCGACTCTCTCTGATAGGTCACACCCGGTAACTGTTGCTTTCCAGATTTTGTTGGACTGGAACTCCCACCAGCTTTAGTCATTATCGTCAAGAGGTCAGGGATCATGGGAACTGAGTTTCAGCAACATTGGGAGGGATGCCGCTTCCATACCCTCAAACTCTCCCAATTTGGCAGTGACCCTCCCGATTAATCTTCTGTTGTGCCACCTTTTCAGCTGCATCTAAAATGTCCCGGTTCCTCTCTCCTTCTTCCATCCCTCCTTTATCCTCAGTTTATTTCAACTGCTGCAAACTGAGTCCAAAATTAGTTTGAATGCAATTCACTCTGCAAGGAGGAAAGGAGGCAGATTCTTGCCCTTCTCAATAGATTCAGGCAACAGACAACTTCTTCATCCCCTCCTAGCTTGTGTGTCCTTGTCAATAACGTTTATCAATCAGCCCACACTCCGATCAATATTGGTTGGCCATCCATGTGCTGGTTCTCATCTTTGAAACGCTGGACGGTGTGAGCTGTTTTAACAAACTAGTTAACAATACTGTCCATGGATCCGAACGGTTGACTGACTGCTATGCTTCCATCCCATGGAAAGCTGGGATTTGTAGTCTAGTAAGGCACAAGAGCACTTTGACTGAGACTTCGGTAAGCCCCTTCCTAAACTGCAGGTCCCAGGATTCCACAGGATGATGCCAAGCAGATGAAGTGGATATATATAGCACTATATTTATATACAGTGGGTCCTTGCCATACACTGCCTTTTTATAGGCGGCTTTGAGCATAGGTGCTCAAAGCCGGCGGCGCGTCCCATTCAATTGAATGGGTGCGCGTGCCCGTTGCACCGTGCACGGCGCCCGCACCGCTGCGCCGCCGTGCACGAGCCCCATTGTTTCCAATGGGGCTCGAGCATAGGCGGAATTCACCTTACGCGGAGGGATCCGGAACGGATCCCCCGCGTAAGGCGAGGACCCACTGTAGTATTCAAAGATATAGCCGTGTTAGTCTGTCAAATCAGCATATAGAGAGATCCTGTAGCACCTTTGAGACTCACTGAAAGAAAGAGGATGGCAGCAGGAGCTTTCCTAGACTTAAGTCTACATTTAAAGAAGCAGACTTAATAATTCGAGGAAGTAGACCGAAATCTAGGAAAGCTCATGCTGCCAACATCTTTCTTTCAGTTAGTCTCAAAGGTGCATCAAGCTCTCTCTCTACATATAATCGCGTAGCGTGAATGGTTCCAAGATCATAAGGGAAGAGGAGAACCAAGATGGTGGTCAGATGCCAGGCAATGCCATGGTGCTGGCGTAGCGCAGATGTTAAAATACCTTTGACGTTTTTTCAAAAGGGAGCCCAGGAGAGGCATTTCCAGTAAGGATAGTACTTTGCCAAGCAGCCCTTCAACCCTGGCATTAGCCATGCCAGGCAAAGTGAGGCCTGAAGGCTTGTACATTCCCCAGATATATCTGTTGCTAGGACGGTAATGATCAGATACAAAAGGCAGATTTCCACTGTGAAGCCAGTCTCAATTGCTGGTTGCTGTCAGGTGAAAAGGGGTGTTTTTTTGGGGGGGAGAGGGGTGTCTCACACCTACGACCAAAGCTAGAAAATACCAACCCTATAATTCTACTCATATAATTCCAGTCGTATGATTCGAAAGCTCTTTGGCGGCAGTGAGCCTGTGAATGACACTTGTCACGGGAGAAGATTAGCTTGCAGATGCTTTTTGGTGAGCGCGCAAAGGTGTGCGGAAGGAAGGAGGGAGAGAAGAAAAACACACTGAGCCCGCTTCTCTCTGCAAGACACAGGTATGACTGCCACTAAGAAGTGCAAATGCGCAGCGCAGGCCACGAGAGCCAAGCTCTCAAAGCTGAAATCGGCAGACGAGTGCCTCGGAGCGAAAACTTCACAAGAAAGGTGCTAGCATTTCAATACAAGCACAGCGGGAAAGCCGAGAGCCGAGGTCAGTCACGCAGCTGGATAAAAGGGCAACAATACGCGCCGACTTTTGGTCTGATTCTTTTTTGTTCCTCTCCTGGCTGGCATTTTGCAAGAGAGCTCATTCAAAGGTGTGAGGGAGGAGGGCGGCGAAGTAGGGGGGCGTCAACGGCGTAGGAGAGGAACACTTCAGCGAGTTTGATAAAGCAAAAACAATCCCATTTAGCTGGGCCTTCCTCTCTCCTAGAATCATAGAGTTGGAGGAGATCCCAAGGGCCATCCAGCCCAGCCCCAATCCGCCATGCAGGAACTCACAACCAAAGCATCCTCGACAGATGGCTATCTAAACAAAGACTTCCAAGGAAGGAGACTCCACTACACTCCGAGGAAGGAGTGTGTTCCACTGTCGAACAGCCCTCACTGTCAGGAAGTTCCTCCTAATGTTGAGGTGGCATCTCTTTTGCTGTAGCTTGCATCCGTTGTTGGGGTCTTGTTCTCTGGAGCAGCAGAAAACAAGCTTGCTCCCTTCTCAATGTGACATCCCTTCAAATATTTAAACAGGGCTATCATATCACCTCTTAGCCTTGTCTCTTGTGAGGCCTGTCAGGACAGACTCACACAAATGTTTTGTATGCAGATGTAGCACCTTTGAGACTAACTGTGCAAAAGGAGCTGTAGCATAATCTTTCGTGGACTTGGTTTACTTCCTCAGATGCAATGCATTTCTTGTGCTGCTGTCAGAGGCATTTATTTGGTGCCCCTAAAAAGAATGAGTCGAGGCATTTCACAACCAAAAGCCAAGATATGCTGCGAAGACCTCTAAGGTGCCAAAGATATGTGCCAGAGAGTTTGCCAGAAGGTCTGGGGCACAATTTTATCTCCCCAGGACCTTCTAGGGACTGCACAAAATACATCAAATTGGAAAACAACAATGAAAAGAAAACTGGAAATGGCCAGAAGTCTGCTTCTGGTTTGAAATAGAGTTGGCCCTCCGTTTTTGCGGGGATCCGTTCCAGAGGCCCACCCACCCACCCCCAAAACCAAAGACTCACAGATATTCAAGCCCATAGGCCTGAATGGGGTATGTGCCTGCAAGCGTGTGCAAGCGCGTGCAAGGCGTGCGCCGTGGGGATGCATCCCATTGAGAATAACAGATGTAGCCCCTCCATGAATGCTTTGAATTGGATGCTTTGAATTGGATTTCCTGCATGGCAGGGGGTTGGACTGGATGGCCCTAGTGGTCTCTTCCAACTCTATGATTCTATGATTCTATGATTCTATGAATATTCAAGACCACGGACCTCAAGTTTGCAAGAAAGGAGGGACATCTGTACTTATATTTTTAAAATGTTGCATAGCGTGGCTGTAATCCTGCACATGTCAACCTAAGTGCTATAGTTGTGAATGCAAAACTACGCTACGCTGAACCATGTGCCCCCTCCCAGGTCTACCACTGAGCCATGGAGGCCATGGGTGAACCTAGAGGACAGCAGGATATATTGCAGAAGCATCGGGCTATGTCCCTGTGGCAAGACGCAAAGCGATCACAACCTTTGTAATATAACGTAATTTTTAATGTAATGTCATTTTTGAGACCATTGACCACGGCATCTTTCTGGATCACTGCACTGGAATCAGACTTGGGACACTGTTTTACAATGGTTCTGGTTCTTCCTAAAGGTGCACGCCAAAAAGATGGTTTGGATGACTCCTGTTTGCCTCTTTGACCACTGGCTTGCAGGGTTCCTCGGGATTGAGGACATGGTGGTTTAGGGATCAGTTTTAGGAGATGTCAGGGAATATTTATTAGACAATCTGAGACTTTACAAAGGAGTTTCCATGGAACTAGACTATTAGTGCTTAAGGCCACCAAGATTGAGAATGCCTGCTGATAACACTTCTTGAATCCTCCCTATTTTCCAGCATCTGCTTCTCCGCTCAGGCTGCCAAAATTTGCCACCACCATAAGCTGGGCTAACAAAATCTCATATGGAATTGCACTAGACTAGAAAGTTGCCTGCCAGTCCCTTATTAGTTGATTCAGGGTAAAATGTGGCAAGGAAAACACAGTACAAACACAAGCAACATCTTTCTAAAGAAATACACTCATTCCTCCATATTTGCGGCTTTGACATTTGCGGATTTGATTAATATGTTCTCCCTAGGCATAGCTAGTTTCTCCAGTGCAACTCTATGGTCAACTTACACTAAATGTTGCACTGAACGATCTAGAGATTCCTAGAGAGAATACTCTACTAGGCCTTTGTAGCTCCTCTGGTGCAGTTCGATGGTCAGTGTCTGTCGGACGTTGACCACAGAGTTGTCCTGGAGGACCTAGAGAGAATACTCTACTAGGCCTTTGTAGCTCCTCCGGCGCAGTTCAATGGTCAGTGTCTGTCGGACGTTGACCACAGAGTTTCCCTGGAGGACCTAGAGATTCCTAGAGAGAATACTCTACTAGGCCTTTGTAGCTCCTCCGGCGCAGTTCAATGGTCAGTGTCTGTCGGACGTTGACCACAGAGTTGCCCTGGAGGACCTAGAGATTCCTAGAGAGAACACTATACTAGGCCTTTGTAGCTCCTCCAGCACAGTTCGATGGTCAGTGTCTGTCGGACGTTGGCCACAGAGTTGTCCTGGAGGACCTAGAGATTCCTAGACAGAATACTCTACTAGGCCTTTGTAGCTCCTCCGGTGCAGTTCGATGGTCAGTGTCTGTCGGACGTTGGCCACAGAGTTGCGCTGGAGGACCTAGAGATTCCTAGAGAGAATACTCTACTAGGCCTTTGTAGCTCCTCCGGTGCAGTTCGATGGTCAGTGTCTGTCGGATGTTGACCACAGAGTTGTCCTGGAGGACCTAGAGATTCCTAGAGAGAATACTCTACTAGGCCTTTGTAGCTCCTCCAGCACAGTTCGATGGTCAGTGTCTGTCGGACGTTGACCACAGAAGTTGCGCTGGAGGACCTAGAGATTCCTAGAGAGAATACTCTACTAGGCCTTTGTAGCTCCTCCGGTGCAGTTCGATGGTCAGTGTCTGTCGGACGTTGACCACAGAGTTGCCCTGGAGGACCTAGAGATTCCTAGAGAGAATACTCTACTAGGCCTTTGTAGCTCCTCCAGCACAGTTCGATGGTCAGTGTCTGTCGGACGTTGACCACAGAGTTGTCCTGGAGGACCCAGAGATTCCTAGAGAGGTGTCCTCGCTGGTAAAAACATGGTGTTTTTGTTATATGCGGTTTCCCCACATTCATGGGAGTCTTGTGCCCCTAACCCTAGCGAACATGGGGGGGACAAGTGTATTATGAGCCAAGGCTGAGGAACCTTTGTTCCTTCTGACGTTTTGGCCTTCAACTCTCATCATCCTATGTAACGTTGCCAACAATAAGATGCTGTGGTCCAAGACAAATGTGGAAGTTGGAGTCCAAAACACCTGGGGAGGCAAAGGTTCCTGCTTTGGGAGAAACACAATCACCAAAAGAGGTAGAAGTCTGATGTAAGTTTGCAATGCTGACATAGCCTCTCTTCCTTTTTCTTAGTGTGCTTACGTGTTCAGTTTTGTATTTTGATTAGATACCTCAAACCAATTCACAGACCGCAGTATTGTCATTTTTGTTCCCCAAATGATTGCAATCACAGGCGAACTCGACAGCGCCGTAACTACAATTATTGACACGCCATTACAAACGGAGGCAACAGAGCACTAGAGAGAAATCACGAAGGTTCCCCAAAGATTACCCGTTCTTCTCATTTAACATGCAAAACAAATTATTGGGTGGAAAAAGAAATCAAGGCCATCCAAGGAGCTTCTGGTAACGGCAGCGCATTTTTGGACAGTTTTATCAAAAGGAAACGTTTCGACTACAATCGGTTTCCAAGCTCACCGTTCACCAAGGGGAACCCTGCGCTTGATGTTCAGGCAGACAGCACCTACATTCGTCTTGATGAATTTTTCATGGCAACAAATCGTCATTAAATTTTCATTCTATTGGCATTTTGAACCCAAAGCAGAGGGTTGAGGAGATAACGGCGCGCAGATAATGAGTCATGTTGCAAAGCAAAAAACGCTGTCTTCACCATATTACAAAAAATGAAACAGTGGCCTGTTACAGACTGCCAAAATAAAGCTGCTTCGGGTCTCTTTGGAGGTATGCTGTTTAAATGATGCATGCATGCTAAGAATCCGGAAGCTGCACCAAAGCTGCACTCCAGTGCTTAGGAATGGAGTGTGGCTTTGGCGCAACCTCCGGACTCTTAGGACCCATGCATCATTTAAATAGCATACCTCCAAAGAGACCCAAAGCAGCTTTATTTTGGCAGTCTGTAACAGGCCAGTAAGTATATCCAAAGATCATCTAGGAGCCTGAACGATACTCCTGAAAGGAGACTAGAAGTGTAAGGAATGCCTGACATACCTACAAGCTTCTTCTCTTTCAGTTTTCCCACTATGTTCCTCAGTATTCTTTTATGTGTATTTTGGGCCCGAACAGACAAGTAAAAATAACGCTGCTTCGGGTCACTTTGGAGGTATGCTGTTTAAATAACACATGCATCTTAAGAGGCCAGAAGCTGAGCCAAAGCTGTGCTCCAGTCCTTAGGACCGGAGCATGGCTTTGGTGCGGCTTCTGGCCTCTTAGGACGCATGCGTCATTTAAAAAGCATACCTCCAAAGTGACCCAAAGCAGCTTTATTCTGGCCTGTCTGTTTGGGCCCTTTGTCATCCTTTTCTCCCCAAATCAGTGCAAAATGCTCAAAGTGATCCCATTCTGAATTAGTAGTTCTTCAGTGAAGTTGTAAGAGTTGCCTAAACTGAGTATAACTTACTCAGATTAGTATGTAGAGAGATGTTGTAGCCCCTTTGAGACTAACTGAAAGAAAGAAGTTGGCAGCAGGAGCTTTCCTAGACTTCAGTCTACTTCCTTAGATGCATATATAGGGTCAAGTATGTGGAGAGATCTTGGAGCACCTTTGAGACTCACTGAAAGAAAGAAGTTGGCAACAGGAGCTTTCCTAGACTTCAGTCTACTTCCTTAGATGCATATATAGGGTCAAGTATGTGGAGAGATCTTGTAGCCCCTTTGAGACTAACTGAAAGAAAGAAGTTGGCAGCATGAGCTTTCCTAGACTTCAGTCTACATCCTTAGGTGCATATATAGGGTCAAGTATGTGGAGAGATCTTGTAGCCCCTTTGAGACTAACTGAAAGAAAGAAGTTGGCAGCATGAGCTTTCCTAGACTTCAGTCTACATCCTTAGGTGCATATATAGGGTCAAGTATATGGAGAGATCTTGTAGCCCCTTTGAGACTAACTGAAAGAAAGAAGTTGGCAGCATGAGCTTTCCTAGACTTAAGTCTACATCCTCAGATGCACTGAAGTCTACGAAGGCACATGCTGTCAATTTCTTTCTTTCAGTGAGTCCCAAAGGTGCTATCTCTCTACATACTGATTCTACAGACTAACACACGACTAAATTACTCAGTTTAGTAGGATCATATCTTGGAGAAGTGAGTTGTAGGCATCTCCTGAGCGGGAATTCGGAACCAGCATCATTTTCTCCAGGACTATGGAGAAGTCAGCAAGAATCAAGAGACCGAGCCAAGAGACAACAGCCAGGCAAAGTCTCGGCCTGAAGAAGAAGCCTTTCACACACTTTCTTTTAAGGAGATCCAATGGATAGACAGAGTAAAGTTGCAGTCGGTTACAGCCAACATTTCCTTTATCCATGGCCAAGTGGAGATTCGAACCGTGGTCTGCAGAACCACAGTCCATCGCCGAAACCACTGCACCACATCGGGGCTATAAAATGGCCAGCAAAAGCTGACTTAACTTCTACAATCTTGAGATAAAAAGAGCGAGTTAATACTAAATACCCCTCCAGAGGAAATAATCAGGCCATTGATTATTTGGGGTTTTTCCTTCGTAATAAATAGCTTTGATTCAAGCTGACAAAGTGCCATTAATTTTTTCCCCGCCCTCGCGGCAAGCTGAAATAAAGGCCTGTTCCAGACTGCCAAAATAAAGCTGCTTGGGGTCTCTTTGGAGGCATGCTGTTTAAATGATGCATGCACCCTAAGAATCCGGAAGCTGCACCAAAGCTGCCCTCCAGTGCTTAGGAATGGAGTGTGGCTTTGGCGCGAGCATCCTAAGAATCCAGAAGCTGCACCAAAGCTGCACTCCAGTGCTTAGGAATGGAGTGTGGCTTTGGCGCGACCTCCGGACTCTTAGGACCCATGCATCATTTAAATAGCAGACCTCCAAAGAGACCCCAAGCAGCTTTATTTTGGCTGTCTGTAACAGGCCAAAGTCTCCCAGAGTGACTTGCGTAAAGCAAATTTCTTTTCCGAACCAGAGTGTGCAAGGTTACTTTTTAAAAAGCAATGGTGCCAAGCCCCCGTTATAGGTATGTTCGCGTCTTACAACAAAAAAACAACAACACCCAACTCTTTATCTCCCATCTCTTGCCTTTTTAGTTAATTTTTTGGGAGGGGATGTCATAATTTGGGGCAAAATAAATTGTGTGGAGGTTTTAAAAAAAAACCGTAGATCATATGCAGCTTGCGGGTTGCCCTTTGGCAACCCCTTCTCTAGGTCATAAAACTATGCTTCCTTGCTAGATAGATGAGAAACAAATCCCAAACACCGGCCTGCAAGACAGTTGTACAAACGCCATCCCCAATAAAAGCAGACAGAGCTAGCTGGCCATATTTTTAGTCGTCTGTGCTGACAAGTTCCTAGTATTTCAAAACATCACATACAAGACCGAGGGCACTGCAAAGTTTTAGCTACACCATTGTTGTTGTTTTGGGCCTTCAAGTCGTTCCCGACTTATGGTGGCCCTAAGGCAGGCCTATTGCATGGTTTTCTTGGCAAGATTTGTTCAGAGGGGCTTGCTTTCTTCATCTGAGAAGGGCTGTCCGACAGTGGAACACACTCCTTCCTCGGAGTGTAGTGGAGTCTCCTTTGGAGGTCTTTAAGCAGAGGCTAGATGGCCATCTGTCAGGGATGCTTTGAGTGAGAGTTCCTGCATGGCTGAATGGGGTTGGACTGGATGGCCCTTGCGGTCTCTTCCAACTCTATGATTCTATGAGAACTAGAGGTCATGCAGGGGTAGCTGTGTTGGCCATTGGACAAATGCAGACAAAAATCCATCGGTGATACTTTTATTGGCCAACCAAAATGAGAAGGAGAGTGTGCGACTTGCCCATGGTGACTATCTAGTTCCCAAATGCTGGTCCTCCAGATGTTTTGGACTTCAACTCCCAGAATTCCTGACTCTTGGCCAAGTTGGCTGGTGCTTCTGGGAGTTTTAGTCACAAACACCAGGAGGACCAAAGGTTGGGGACCACTGGTCTACACCATGAGATACCTTCCAACATTTCAGAGATGGAAACTGGGGGTTATAAAGCAACATCAGAACATGACCAAGAGGACAAAACGTATTAATGAAGAAGAATATACAAAGCCAGGAGAAGCAGCATTAGTTTGTTTTTGCCTGGACCTACAAGAAAGGGGGGAAGATTCATCATCCTTCTCTCCTCTCCCGCTGAATTAACCGAGTTGCAATCTACTTTTGTACCTTGGATTCAGCTTCCAGCAATTGAAATAAGCGATGGACAAAGGGGAAAAAGTGGGAGGAAGAGAAAGAAACAGGGACATTTTAAAAACAGTCAAAAAAGTGGGACGACAGAGGAGTAATCGTGACTATTGCTGTCAAATCAGGAAAACTGCTCTTGCATTTATCGCTTCTCCTCTACTTACAGTGGTGTCCAGTGCCTTAAACCGTAGCAGGTACATAAAGGAACGTTTCTTCCTGGACGGATTAAGGGGAGACTGTTTTTCCTTTTTGAGCTCTCCTTTGCGGTTAAAAAGAAAGGGAGACAAAGCCGACGCAGCCTCTCTGCTGTCCTGAGAAAGCCCTGCCACAACGTCCCTTCTCCGCTGTCGATTCCCCCCACAGTTTATGACCACGTCCCTAAAAATATTACATTTTTTTTTATTATAGCCAAATTCACTTCATTGCATTTGACAATACAGATAATCACATACCATATGCTCCAGTGTTTTGAAAGCGATGTATGTTGACAGCAGTTTTTATTCATGATGCATAATTCTATTCACGGCTAAGCAAAGAGGCAATGAAGCACCCAGGCTAGGATCCTTTTCTTTTCTCCTCTCCTTTTTTTTCCCAGTGGCTTAATAACAGATTAACAATATTGCAAGTAGATGACACTTCACTTTCAGTCTAAATGGGAAATGTGTCTCGGCTGACAAGAGGGGCTTATCACAGGGATACTCACAAACACATTTCTAATGACTTTCGGCTATTGTAACCTGGCTTCTGAAACCCAATATCGAAAACAAAGGGTAGGGCGCCATCCAATCCATGCTGTAATCTCATTGGCGTCCAGGCTGAATGACCTCCTGACCGGCGCACTAAGCTATTAAGATGTTCAAAATGGGTGCGCCAGAGGTAAAACAGCAATATACAGACTTCAGAGAGGGATGGCTTGAAGCGAGCAAAGCGAAGAGAAAGGTGGCCAAGGCTGTATAGATGCACACACACACTTTCTATCACATATATCTCTCTGATGAAAGAAAAGGCCATAGGAAATGTGGCCCGTCTGGGCAGGAACTCTGGAACAAGCCCTGGGACGCAAAAGGTAGAGCCTGTCTAAAGAGCTCCCTGAAGTTTAGACCGCCACAGACCAAAAGCTGGAAATACAGAAGCATGGATGGTGCTGTGAAGTCGAAGGCTTTCATGGCTGGCATCCATAGTTTTTTGTGGGTTTTTCCAGGCTATGTGGCCATGTTCTAGAAGAGTTTATTCCTGATGTTTCACCTGCAACTGTGGCTGGCATCTTCAGAGAATGGATGGTACTCGTGACTAGCGAAGGTGCATTTACACGGTTGTCAATAAAGGAAGTTATAAAGAAGTAGGGGTATGTTGTGGACAGTGGCATCGCTACGGTTGTGGTGCGGTAACTCATAGAATCATAGAGTTGGAAGAGATCCCAAGGGCCATCCAGTCCAACCCCCTGCTATGCAGGAACTCTCAATCAAAGCATACCCAACAGCCTCTGTTTAAAAACCTCCAAAGAAGAGACTCCACCACTCTCCAAGGGAGTCTCTTCCACTGTCGAACAGCTCTTACTGTCAGAAAGTTCCTCCTAAAGTTGAGCTGGAATCTCTTTTGTATAGCTTGCATCCATTGTTCTGGTCCTATTCTCTGGAGCAGCAGAAAACAAGCTTGCTCCCTCCTCAATATGACACCCCTTCAAGTATTTAAACAAGGCTACCATATCACCTCTTAACAGTCTCTTCTCCAGGCTAAACATCCCCAGCTCCCTAAGTCTCTCCTCGCAGGGCATGGTCTCCAGACCCTTCGCCATTTTAGTCGCCCTTTTCCGGACACGCTCCAGCTTCTCTAGTGATGCTCCTGTCTATGTACAAACAAAGTCAAAGGGACTTTGCAAACTCCAAAGGCTTCTTCCTCCAACGTTCAGAGATGAAAGAACACACAACACATGCGTGGCCAAGCAACATCACAATGGCCACTTGATGGAGGCCAGTCCTGAGAAAAGAAAAGCCAAACACAAACTACCAACAGGAATACAG
The DNA here is from genome assembly GCA_023333645.1 of Sceloporus occidentalis. NCBI lineage: Eukaryota > Metazoa > Chordata > Lepidosauria > Squamata > Phrynosomatidae > Sceloporus > Sceloporus occidentalis. Next base: position 4,306,285 of record JALMGF010000069.1, read on the forward strand.
TCCTCCAACCAATGGAAATATTAAGAGTGCCACTCTATTCTGCTTTTGTCAGAGGCTGTTGGGTATGCTTTGATTGAGAGTTCCTGCATAGCAGGGGGTTGGACTGGATGGCCCTTGGGATCTCTGGTATCACAGTCCAAGGAGGGTATTAATAAGTTGGAACATGTCCAATGAGGGGTGAACAAGATGATCCAAGTTTTGGAAACCGAGCCTTACGATGAATGACTTGGGAAGCTGGATATGTGCAGCTTGGAGAAGAGAAGACTTGAGCGCCGACGCTTTAGCCATCTTTAAATATATGAAGGGATCTCTTGTAGAAAATGGAGCTCATCTCGTTTTTTGATGCCCCAGAAACTAGAACAATAGGTTCAAATGATGAGAAAAGAAATCTCACATAAACACTGGAAAGAACTGTGAAGTCAAACGCTTTCATGGCCGGCATCCATAGTTTTTTGTGGGTTTTTCCAGACTAAGTGGCCATGTTCTAGAAGAGTTCATTCCCGACATTTCGCCAGCATCTGATGCTGGCGAAACGTCAGGAATAAACTCTTCACAGCCTGAAAACCCCACTAAGACTATTAGAAAGAACTGTTTGATAGCGGTATGGACTGCTTTGGAGACTGGTGGACTCTCCCTCTTTGGAGGTCTTTAAACCGAAGCTGGATGGAGATCTTTCAAGAGCGGACTAGATATGGCCCTTATGGTTCCTTCCAACTCTAAGAGTCTCTTCTTTTTCTTCCAGATAGGAGTAACCTTGGCCCCATACAGACTGCCCAAATAGAGCTGCTTCGGGTCACTTTGGAGGTATGCTGTTTCAATGATGCATGTGTCCTAAGAGTCCGGAAGCTGCATCAAAGCTACACTCCAGTCATTAGCACTGAATCGTGACATTGGTGCAGTTTCCGGACTCTTAGGACGCATGCATCATTTAAACAGCATACCTCCAAAGTGACCCGAAGCAGCTTTATTTTGGCCTGTCTGTATGGGGCCCTTGTTTATTTACCTTACTCTCTGCCCACTTTTCCCCCTCTCTTCCTATAAGCAGCTCCCTTATGAGGCCCACGTTTAACAAATGAACATTTTCCAAATGATCCACACTTCAATGCTGCCGAAACTTGCACCTGGTTGGATTTCTACCTGTCATACACCTGTCAAGGGGTCGACGAGTCCCACCTGAAAACCAGGCAATGACATGTTTGAGCTAGCAATGTGGGGCCTCTGCTTAGTCTATAGGGCTCGTTTTTCTGCGCAAACAGCATGTCAGAGTAGCAGCAAACATCAGGTTTTGTGCTACAAAATGAGCCCCGGCTTACCGATCCATAGACCATCTTGGCACAGAGACGTCTCAGGTGACGCTTTGGAGAGAAACGAAATGCGTTATTCTTCGGTAAGAAATGGAAGGAGGAGACCCACGAGCTGTTTTCTTCGTGGTTGTTTTTTATTATTACTATTATTATTTCCAAGAGAGAAAGTGGAAGACGGAAAAAAAGAGAGCGAGAGAATAAATCCCGAAGCAGGACATTTCGGTAACCAAAGGACGGATGATTTACAGTTTATCCCAGGGCTTTACAGAGTGTCCCTCTTAGAACAATCGAGGCCATTTTCATGCTTCTCCTAAGCTTCTTCATTTGCTACAGAGATTTGCTCCGAACAACTGGAAGCCCATTAGATTATGTTACATTTGGAAGGGGAAAGGTATCAAAAGGAAGAAAAGAAAAACCCCACAGTACTCCATCGGAAATGCCAGCGCTTGATCTGGTGCGCTTTTAATGCTCGGGGCTCAGCATAACGCAAGGTTGTAACCCGGAACGTCTCTCTGATAAAAAAAAAAGGGGGGGGGGAGTTCATGTTTTGTTCCAAGCAGACTTAATCTAACACACACTCTAACACACACAAACACAAACATACACACACAGACACATATTGAGGCAGAAAGAGGAGGAAAATAGGCAGATATAGAGAGCGGGAAAGCTGATCAAAAATGTGGCAAGCAAAAGTCTGGTGGGAATAAGTATTTGAAGGGGTGTCATATTGGGGATGGAGCAAGCTTGTTTTCTGCTGCTCCAGAGAAAAAGACACAGAGCAATGGATGCAAGCTACAGGGAAAGAGATTCCAGCTCAACATTAGGAGGAACTTGCTGACAGTAAGAGCTGTTCGACAGTGGAAGACTTTCGCTCGGAGAGTGGCGGAGAAACCTCCTTTGGAGGTTTTTAAACAGAGGCTGGATGGCTTTCTGTTGGGGATCCTTTGATTGAGAGTTCCTGCATGGCCAAGGGTTGGACTGGATGGCCCTTGGGGTCTCTTCCAACGCTATGGCCTGTTACAGACAGCCAAAATAAAGCTGCTTCGAGTCACAGTGGAGGTATGGTGTTTCAATGATGCATGCGTCCTAAGAGTCCAGAAGTTGCACCAAAGCCTTAGGGCTGGAACGTGGCTTTGGTGCAACTTCTGGACTTTTAGGACGCATGCATCATTGAAACACCATACCACCACTGTGTCTCGAAGCAGCTTTATTTTGGCTGTCTGTAACAGGCCTATGAGTCTAGTCTTTAACTAATCGGACCAGTATGCTACGCTACTCAGTTTGGAAACATACTCCTAGGACCGGGCAACGGTTTTAAATTGATTGTTGGTCCCAACTCACAACATAAAGGGATTTGGCGTCCCGTTGTTGAAAAGGGGTACGGATATTCTTTTAAATAAAGAATTAAAAATAAGCAGTGAAAAGTTAGAGGAACAGCATGGGCTTTGGCTACAGCCAACCAGACAATAAAAGGGAACCAGGTAGACATTTTAGGGAAACCCTTGCCAAAGTTTGGTTACAGAAAAGGCCCTTTCGCTCATAGCTACCCATCTGAACCGGAAGGTAGAGGTGTATGCTAGAAAATATTTTGGTTCCACTTTGGCTAAAGGCTTTTAAAAGTCTGGCCTCCATTTTATTCTGAAACAACCTGGGAAATGAACATCCTTTTTTAAAGAAAGAAAGCATATGGAAAGAGAGAGGAAATCAAAAGGCGGAGGAGGGAAAAGGGCACGAAGAGGCCATTTGGAAAGTTCACTGCTACTTTTTGGACTACAACTCCCAACACAGCCACTTGGGCAAGGAAATTCTGGGAGTCATAGGCCTGTTACAGACTGCCAAAATAAAGCTGCTTGGGGTCTCTTTGGGGGTATGCTGTTTAAATGATGCATGGGTCCTAAGAATCCGGAAGCTGCACCAAAGCTGCACTCCGGTGCTTAGGAATGGAGTGTGGCTTTGGCGCGACCTCCGGACTCTTAGGACCCATGCATCATTTAAATAGCATACCTCCAAAGAGACCCCAAGCAGCTTTATTTTGGCAGTCTGTAACAGGCCTCAGTCCCAAAACGTAACTTCTTCAAGCTCTGCTAGAGACCTATAATGAAGCCGCTCTCTTGGACCAGTGACAGAAACCAAACCGTGAGCTTCAGAGGCAAACCATAGACTGACTTATACTATCTATATCAGTCAAGAGCTGGATCTTCTCTCAGTGGCACTTAATTCTGACAATGATCAATATAATGCATTTCAGCATATTTCAGCACAATGGCTTTGCATACATTTCCATGTCAGAGATAAAGTGAGGCCATTTTCTGAAACCAAAGGACTGAAGACAAGCTTTTGGACTCAAACAAAGAAATGGTTTTGGCTCAGCACCCCACAAGAGAGAGGTGCAAACAGAAAGGACCTTACCCTATAACGGAAGACACACGGACTCATTGTAGGAGGGAAGGGAGCGCAACAGCTACGGACCATGGAATCATAGAGTTGGAAGAGACCGCAAGGGCCATCTAGTCCAACCCCATTCTGCCATGCAGGAACTCTCCATCGAAACATACCCAACAGATGGCCATCCAGCCTCTGCTTAAAGACCTCCAAGGAGAGCGATTCCACCACACCCCAAGAAAGTGTGTTCCACTGTCAAACAACCCTTAGTGTCAGGACGCTCCTCCTAATGTTGAGGTGGAATCTCTTTTCCTGGAGCTTGCATCCATTGTTCCAGGTCCTGTTCTCTGGAGCAGCAGAAAACAAGCTTCCTCCGTCCTTGATATGACTTCCCTTCAAATATTTAAACAGGGCTATCATATCACCTCTTAACCGTCTCTTCTCCAGACTAAACATCCCTAACTCCCTAAGTCGTTCCTCCATAGGGCATAGTTTCCAGGCCCTTCACCATTTTAGTCACCCTCCTCTGGATGTGCTCCAGTTTGTCCACATTCTTTTTGAATTGTGGTGCCCAGAACTGGACACAATATTCCAGGTGGGGCCTGACCAAAGCAGAATAGAATGGCACTATTACTTCCCTCGATCTAGACACTATACTTCTATTTGATGCAGCCTAAAATTGCATTGGCCTTGTTAGCTGCCGCATCGCACTGTTGACTCATGTTCAACTTGTGGTCTACTTTGGACTCCTAGATCCCTTTCACACGTAGTTTCATTCATCGCCCATGCTATATCTGTGCATTTCATTTTTCCAGCCTAAGTGCTGTACCTTCCATTTTCCATTGAATTTCGTTAGTTTTGTCCCCGCTTTCTAGTCTATTCAGACCATTTTGAATTTTGATCCTATTCTGTACTGAAAGGGCCTCTCTGCCTGTTTTCAAAGGAGCCAGCCTTAGATCAAGCAGTGAGACACTTGAATGCTGGTTTCTTAGCCCTGTTGAGCGCATAAAATACCCCCAACTCTGACTGATTTCACATTTAAGAGCTGAGGTCATCCTTAAATTGAGGTCACATCACCTCGGGTCCTTTCTGGCAAAACCAATCTCTTTAAGGGGGGAACGGGAGTTGTGTGCCAAAAAGAAATGCTGATGTGACAAGCGAAGAAAAGCACCGGCGTCCCTCTCTCCATCCTATGTCCCAAGTTGCCCTTGCTTCTCCATTGACCCACTTCTCCTGCAGATCCCAGCTTCGCTTCAAGTCCAAACAGACCCAACAAGCAGCCAAGATCTTCGGGCAAATCTAGGCGCATAGCGACCACCGGCTGATTTGGCACAAGATGCAGAGAAGGCGGGATGGGCTGCTGAAGCTGCTCCCCACTTCTTGAAAGGTACCGACAGGCCACGGACGCGGTGTCATGAACGATGGAGGCACAGAGCACAACCAATGGGTTTCTATGTCTCAATTAAGTTGTAATGGTTTGTTCCAGGGGTCTTTATTAGTCCGGTAATGATCACTTAGAGAAGGTTAGAGTCCTAAGCCAAGGGCACCCAATTCTATTAGCCGACTTGTTAAAAGCTGCCAAGCAAAGTCATTATTTCTATAACCACTTTCTTCACCTTTAATGATGCTGCTTTCGCACCCTTTGTTCTTGATGTAAATGACTGCAATTCACAAAAGCCTAGAAAGGGTTGGAAGGAGAGGGGTAGGAAATTACCAACCGATGCAGGAGCAGCTGGGTACAGATACGCTGCTCGCATAATCATAGAATGATAGAGATGCAAGAGACCCCCGAGGGTCATCCAGTACAACCCCTTGCTATGCAAGAACTCACAATAAAAGCACTCCCAAGAGATGGCCATCCAGCCTCTGCTTAAAAACCTACAAAGAAGGAGTCTCCATCACGCTCCGAGGCAGCATCTTCCACTGGTGAACAGCTCTTACCATCAGCAAGTTCTTCCAAATGCTTAGGTGGAATCTCTTGTTTTCCTTGTAGTCTAAATCCATTGCTCTATGTCTCTGGAGCAGCAGAAAACAAGCTTGCTCCATCCTCAACATGACATTTCGTCAAATGTTTAAACACGGCTCTCATGGCGCCACTTAACCTTCTCTTCCCATGCTACACATACCCAGCTCCCTCATAGATCTTGGTGGCTTCCAGGCCTTTCACCATTTTGGTGGCCCTCCTCTGGACACGCACCAGCTTCTCAACATCCTTTTTGAAACTGTGGCGCCCAGAACTGGACACAGTACTCCAGGTGAGGTCTGACCAAAGCAGAATAGAGTGGTACTATTACTTCCCTCGACCTAGTCCATTGATTCCCAAACATTGATCCTCTAGGTGTTGTGGACTTCAGCTCTAAGAAGCCTCAGCCATCTTGGCCAATGGTCTGGGATTCTGGAAGCTGAAATCCAAAAGATCCGGAAGGCCAGAGTTTGGGAATTACAGATCCTAGTGATATAGCCTAGGATCATATTAGTTCTTTTAGCTGCTGTATCACACTGTTGACTCATGTTTAGTTAGCAGCCTACTAAGACTCCTAGACCACTTTCACGTGTTCGATTTTCCAGTATGTGTACTATTGTGTGTGTACTATTATACTAATCTGCTATGGAGATGGTTGATGAAGTCCATTTACCTTATGAGCACATGGGTAGGTCGGGATTCCCAATATCTCACACCACTTTGAATATATATCGGTAAAGCAGCATGGAAACCTTTAAATTTGAACTAAATAAATAAAGGACGGAACAACCAGGCACTCAATCTGTCAAGTTACAGCCTCAAACGTAACAAACTATGCCCATGTGTTAGTATTTACCTTGCTTAACTCTGGTTGTATTATGCCAATGTGTTTATTTAATCTCTTGAGCATTGCCCAAAGCTCAGCCATATCCTGGGAATGGAGCAAGACGGGAACCAGCCCTTCTGAAGCAAGCTATTTTACGATGTGGCGCTGTGGTTGCATTTTCTTTTCCTGCCTGAATTAGATTACCGGTAGTTACTTACATTTCTCTTTTGACTTTTTCTGAATCGTCAAACAGAACATTTATGCATCCTGGGTTCAAACGTGGACAGTAATCCCTCCCAGACCCTCCCCAAGGCAACATTGCAAGAGTAGAGGGTACGCAATACACTAAAAAGGCAAACAGCACCAGTTATTACATTATTTTCACAACCGAAATACCACTACACCTTAGTAAGAGGTTACAGGTAACACACTTTACATGCAACACATATACAGTGCTACCTCGGGTTACGAATTTAATTCGTTCCGCGGCGCCGTTCGTAACCCGATACATTTCGCAACCCGAAAAGCCGCTGGAAAGCCGCTAGCCGCGCTTCACATTTGAATTTCGCGCCGAAATGAATTTCGTAACCCGAAAAATCCTTCGTAACCCGGAACAGTTTTTTCCAATGTAACTTTTTCGTACCCCGGAAATTTCGTAACGCGGTGAATTTGTATCCCGGGGTACCACTGTACTTCCAATTTCTGACCGGTGGCTTATTCTAGCCCCACTATTCCTTGAACCGATATCAACGCATTAACAAAATTATAAAATATTAATTAATATACACCACGTTTGGCACCAAGAATGACGAAATCACATTGGCCAGAGAAGAACCAGCAGTAGGCGGCTTGCTTCTCCCTTCGCTGACTTGTGTTCTGGACTTTGCTTCCCCCACATTTCCCCTTTGTACCATGTATTTTAGCTAGTCCTTGCCCTAAGGCATACAGTCATGTTATTAAACTTGGTAAGACACTCTGGGAGCCGAAGAACAGAGTGAAATGGTTTCCGATAAACATATGCATACATACATTTATCCCAAACCTTCTAAAGACCACAAAGTTATTTGGCGGTCATTCCAAAATAATGCCCTCTGCCAGAAATGAACCCTGGGTTGAATACCTGATCCAGTACTGGAAAGGGTTTGACTACATGGCTCTTGAAGGCTCTTCCAACTCTATGGTTGTAGGATTCGGTCAAAAGCCAAGGGAATCCTGAAGGTCCAGTACTGGAAAGGGTTTGACTACATGGCCCTTGAAGGCTCTTCCAACTCTATGGTTGTAGGATTCGGTCAAAAGCCAAGGAAATCCTGACGGTCCAGTACTGGAAAGGGTTTGACTACATGGCTCTTGAAGGCTCTTCCAACTCTATGGTTGTAGGATTCGGTCAAAAGCCAAGGGAATCCTGGCGGTCCAGTACTGGAAAGGGTTTGACTACATGGCTCTTGAAGGCTCCCCATGCCAGGAACGCTACAATCCAGGATTCCTTGGCTTTTTCCTTTGGGTTCATCACACCTCGGTCCCAGAGGAGAGACCAAGGGAAAAGCTTCACCAGAAAGAGCTTTTGCAGCAATTAAACTATAAACTTTACAACTGTTCTGTTCCTATAATCTGTCTCATGCCTTGGCTTCTCTCGTTGCCGCCAACGCAAGGACGAGCCATTTCTCGTTTTTCACAAATACTACCTGTCTGTACATTTTGTCTGGTTATCTCACTGTCTCTAAAGGCTGGTGAAAGAACTGGCGGGACAAAAAGAAAGAGAGATTAAAGGTATCGGGCAAGCGACTGGCAGGCTAGCCAATGTGGTGTAATGGCTTGAATGTTGGAGTAGGATCCTGGAGGTAAAAGGTAAAGGTAAAAGGTAAAGGTCCTGTTAAACCATAGAAACCCACTTGCACAAGTCATGCTGTCTCAGTCTCAAAGGGAAGAAATCTGAACAAACCCAGCCAAGAAACCCCTATGATAGGTTTGCATCAGGGCCACTATAAGTAGGAAACAACTTGAAGGTATACGGCAAGGAAAAGGACAAGAAGCAGTGGCTGAGCTAGCTAGGTTAAGATCCTCAGTATGATGGTTTTAGTGGAGGCAGGAGGGCTTTGGAAAACCATGTATGTTATTCCTTCCTCTGCAAAGTACACAACTTACACGCACCTCACTGCCATCCCAGACCGTTCAAGAGCTTCTACGTTGTGGAGTTGAAGGCTTTCGTGGCCGGCACCCATCGTTTTTTGTGGGTATTTCGGGCTCTGTGGCCATGTTCTATAAGAGTTTATTCCTGACGTTTCGCCAGCATCTGTGGCTGGCATCGTCAGTGAATGCTAGCATGGAAGTGCCTCAATTGCCATTTTCACTTCCATGCCAGCATTCTCTAAAGATGCCAGCCGCAGATGCTGGCAAAACGTCAGGAATAAACTCTTCTAGAACATGGCCACAGAGCCCGAAATACCCACAAAAAGCTTCTACGTTCCTTATATGATCAATATGTTAGTATGGAGAGAGATCTTGCAGCACTTTTGAGACTAACTAAAATAAATACATTGGCAACATGCGCAACTGAGGAAGCAGTCTTGGAAAGCTCATGCTGCCAACTTCTTTATTTCAGTGAGTCTCCAAGGTGCTACATACTGATTCTACAGACTAACATAGCTATATCTTTGAGCTTGTTTGGAGGTTCTAGCAGGGGAGCGCAGCTATCGTATACCCTTGACCGAAGAACGGTACACTCCTTCTATCTGGGATGGTCGTCCTCTTCCACCGAGCGCGCAGCTTCGGGAGGGACGCACATGGAGCGGTGAGGGAGGAAGGGGACACCCGCCTAGACAGCCAGATCAGCCTGGCGATCAATGGGGTGACAGATGTCTCAGCCAGATCGCCCTCACATATATGCGAGGGCAATCCTTCAAGCTATATCTTTGAATTCAGGAAGACGTTATATAGGTTGAGTCTCCCTTATCCAATATCCTTGGAACCAGAAGTGTTTTGGATTTTGGAGTTTGTCAAATTTTGGAATATTAGCCTACACAATCATGCGATTTCTTGGCAACGAGAGCCAAGTCTAAACATGAAGTCTTCAACAGTCTTCAACTGGTCATCTGCCAGGGGTGCTTTGATGGAAAGGTGCCACCATCTCAGCCACTTATGTGGACAATTTTAGAGTTTGAAATATTTAGGAGTTTTGGGATTCCAGACAAGGGAGACTGAACCTGTACAATTTTGTGGGTCCAGCTGATTCATTTCACACGTTTTCAGAAGTGTGCCTGAACGCCAAGCCAAGCAGTTCCTAATTTTGTTCTGACACGAAACGCATGCTAACTCAGTCGAGGAAACACATGGTCGCAATAAAAGGGAAGCGCGAAGAGGGAGGACGAGAGAGTATGGCATTTTGGGATGACAACTGGTTGAAGCAGCTGTACTTTGCAGTAGCCCAGCGTGGCCAATATTCTGAGCGACGCACGCAAGCTGCCAAGCTTGGGAACGCGCAACTGTCAAGGTACAACATGGCGGCCTGCCAGGCCCGGAGCTTTTCACATCCGCTACGCCAGAACATCTACACACAATTTAATTGCATTATAATTTCAAAAGTGCTTTTCAAACTGGAGGAAGGGGGGGGGGGGAGAGAGAGAGACAAAAAGGCATTCACTGATTAACCAGTGAAGAGCAAAATTGTTTATGAAATTGAATACAAAAAGCTACAGAAATGTAATTGGGTCGTTCTAGCACCTAATTTTCCAGCCATTTTCCCACTTATTTAATCACGGGACACAAAAGGAGAGAGTGAATTGACTTCGGAGTAATTAGATTACGCCCTGCGATACCCGCGGCCCGTCTTCCAACCGGCTGATGGCAACGTTTTAAAACGTATCAACGTCTGGGGGATCCACTTATTTCGGAATCGGTTCCTCGTCCGGGTTGTGTGTGTGTGTGTGTGTGTGCCATGAACGGGTTGCCAAAAGAGACCCTCGTCGACAGCAGTTTTTCCTCTCCGCAAACAGGCCTGGTAATGGGGCGTGAGAGCCAAACGGCCCCCGAGACAACGGCTGGAGGCTCCTCCAGGCCCAACTCGCACAAAAATTAGGATTACAAATATGGCGCATAATAATGATGCCTAACAAGTCTCGGTAGGCGCAAGGTTATCAGCGCAAGGCAGCCAATATCTACTTTGTCAAACGTACTAATTGGAGATGGGAAGACTTAGCCCTAAAGGGAAAATCCACTGGGATGTTCTTGTCCCTTAAGCGCGAATGAAAGAAGACACCTCCCGTTACGTCCGTTATTCCCATGCGTCGCATGAAGAAGACGCTCCCGGTGGGCTGTGGCCACTGTTTTTAATAAAAACACAGATGCCGTAAAAGCGCCAAGCAGAAAAGCTGGCTTTAGGTTGGGATCAAGTCAAAAGCAAACAGGTTGGACTTGATGGATGCAACTCCTCATTCGTTTAGCAAGTTTTTAAAATCCAAACTCTCCTTCCGCTGCCAAACAAACAGAAATTCCATTTAGCCAAACCCCTTGTTAATATTTATTTTTATTAACTGCCTTTCCAGATCATCCGTTCGCTCGAGATGATTTACAGCCAAGGTATCTACAGGGGAAACGATAAAACCCTGGCGAAAACAAAGCAGGGCCGTGCGATAAAAAATGCATCGTGACTGCAACCTTGGCTTCCATGTCAGAAGCTTTATTTTCCCCTGGCCACAAACATGAGTGAGATTCCACCGGTTTCCATTTGCCTGTTTGTTCTGGTTTCGATACAAAAGAGAAGTTTGACAAGTGGTGGGGTAACAAGACTCCGAGTTTTAGGCATGCGTTTCGAACACAGCTGTCATGAAGTATTAGCTGAAACTAAGGCTAGATGGATCAGTCAGTTTCTTTGGAGGTCTTTAAACAGAGGCTGGATGGACATCTCCTGGGGGTGCTTTGATGGAGAGTTCAGGCATGGCAGAATGGGGTTGGACTGGATGGCCCTTGGGGTCTCTTCCAACTCTATGGCCTGTTACAGACTGCCAAAATAAAGCTGCTTGGGGTCTCTTTGGAGGTATGCTGTTTAAATGATGCATGCACCCTAAGAATCCGGAAGCTGCACCAATGCTGCACTCCGGTGCTTAGGAATGGAGTGTGGCTTTGGCGCGACCTCCGGACTCTTAGGACCCATGCATCATTTAAATAGCATATCTCCAAAGAGACCCAAAGCAGCTTTATTTTGGCAGTCTGTAACAGGCCTATGAGTCTATTTTCCCTTAAAGTGTTCACATCTCCCCTAAAATGCTCATTGTTAACTCCATTGAAAAGCAATGAATGTCCATCAACTCTCCTCATTTGGCAGTGACAGGTCAAATTAATCCCCTGCCATTTCATTAAAGTTATTATTTTTGCTGCTTTTGAAATGTCTCAGTATCTCTCCCCTCTTCCCATTTTCTCCCTTTGTCCTTGGCTGACTTCAACTGCAGCAAAAGAGTTTGAAATGCAAGGATAGTTTGCACGCAACTCAGCAGCGGAGATTCGAAAGTAGTCAGAGGAAGGGGCCGAATCTTGCCCTTGCCAGCAGGTTTCGGCAAAAGCAAACTGCCGCTGCCTCTCCTAGCTTGGTGTGTTCTTCCTCATTAATAACATCTGCCATCTTAACCATGCTCTGGTGGTGCTTGGCCACAAATGTCCCAGTTGTCAGAGGAGATGTTCCTGCACCAATTTTGGGGAGGAGAGGAACACAGCGCCCATTTGCTGCAAACGTTAAGGTTAAGAACGTCGGGTTAAGAAAGCTGACGTTCTTCACCTTAACGTCAGGTTAAGAAAGCTGCCAGTAAGTTTCACTCCAAGGCACACCGGAAGTCAGAACAACCAACTTGATGCCTTCCCAGCTGGGACCAACCATCGAAGCTCTCCGACTCAAACCGTTCAGCCTCTCCAATGTGCCCCGACAGCTGCTTTTGCAGCCATTGGGGAAACTGCTCTCTGAGGACCGCTGAAATGCAGCGAAAGGAAGGAAAGAAGCAACTATTCTGGCTCACAATCTGGCATTTGGAAAAGAGGGAGAGAGAAGGGTGCTTTGCAGCAAACAGGAGTGTTTACCGAAACCAGGCCCGGAAGGGTGCAACGCACCAGGGCCTCCCTCTTCCTCCTGTTCTTGTTGCCTCTGAAATTATTTAATCCCCATCACCAGACACCATCCAGGCGATCGACAGCTGCAGGACACAGCGCAAGAGCAATGACGTCTCTGCTGAGCTCCCTTCCCGGAGAGCAAGGGGGGGGGGGGATTTCTTCTCAACAGCTGAGTCTCCGCGTTCAAGGTGACTCCTAAGTGATTGGTTATTGAAGGAAGTATCCGAGTGAAGGAGAAACGCGTCTGCCCTTCGAATCACGGAGAGAGGAAACAGAGCCCACTTTGAGAAATGAGCAAGCGTGCAGGCAAGGTTCGGAGGAGTCCCCAGAGATCGGATCGACAGGGGTCACATCAACCCCGACCTTTGCCAAGGAGCTCAAACCGGATCGACTTTTTTCCATACACAAAGGTTTTTGAATCCGAAGCGACGTTCTCACATACCAATGGCATATATAGCTCTGTCCCTGGTTTCCACTCCACTAAACGCATCTCAGGAAGTACTGTATATACTCATGTATAAGTCTAGAAATTTAGGTCAAAAAATGGACCGCAAAAAACCTGAGCCGACTTATCCATGGGTCAATGTAAGTACAGTATCTTAACTCTTATTTAAAAGAAGGAACTATCTCCTGGTGAAAAGCAAGAGTATAATACGTGAAGCACCGACCTCCTCTACTCTCTCATCCATCCAGCCTTAAGAATAAGCACAAAGAGATATAGGCCTGTTACAGACTGCCAAAATAAAGCTGCTTCGGGTCTCTTTGGAAGTATGCTATTTAAATGATGCATGCATCCTAAGAATCTGGAAGCTGCACCAAAGCTGCCCTCCAGTGCTTAGGAATGGAGTGTGGCTTTGGCACGACCTCCGGACTCTTAGGACCCATGCATCATTTAAACAGCACACCTCCAAAGAGACCCAAAGCAGCTTTATTTTGGCAGTCTGTAACAGGCCCCCGTTTTTTGTGGGTTTTTTGGGCTATATGGCCATGTTCTAGAAGAGTTTATTCCCGACGTTTTGCCAACATCTCTGGCTGGCATCTTCAGAGAAGTCACTAAGGTTACCATCTTACAGTGGAGCCTCCGCATACGCGGTCTTTTTATAGGCGGCTTTGAGCATAGGCGCTCAAAGCTGCCGGCGCGCGCGGGGCAGAAGGGGCGGCGCGTCCCATTCAATTGAATGGGCACACGCACCCGTTGCGCCTCGCCCCATTGGAAACAATGGGGCTCGAGCATAGGTGGATTTTTTTATACGCAGAGGGATCCGGAATGGATCCCCCGCGTATAATAAGGTTCCACTGTATATATGTTTGTATGTTAGTAAGTAACCCTGAACTCAACAGGACTTCCTCTGGAGTAGATGCACATAGGATTGCACTGCCAGGCACTTTGCGCTGTCACATTTGAAAGCAGAAGATTTATCACTTTTCTGGAAGCTTTGCTTTGATGTAGCCGTTCCATACTTATCCTAACTGCAAAATCATTAACTGCACAGATGATACTCTTTCGCTGAGCACAAAACGTCACTCAAGGAGGAGGCATTCCATAACGCTTTAGACGAAACTGAAACAGGCAAGGTGACCCGAAAGAAAAACCCTGGCCATTGCAGAGGCAGCGTACCACACAACCTTGGAAGGTCGTTGGAAGAAACCTATGGAAAACGCTACACGACAAAACAGGAACGTTGGGTACTTACCGCGACACGTTCATTTCCTGCAGAGAAAGACACCCACACAATGCAACCGCAAGTTGAACTAAACACTCGCATTGTTTTTACAGACTCAAGGAGTCTCCGGCATGGACCATACACTTCTGTATTTCTTCCCAACCTCACAGTTATTGTCGTATTCCTATATAATTTTAGGAAACCTCTATAAAACTGGGGGATTTATCTTTTATTTCACAGGACACTGTTTCAAAGGTGATGGAAAGTAATATTCATCTCGCTCCGTATGCCAAATATATGCAGTAAGAAGACGAGAGCGAAGCAGCTGACAAAACAACAACCATAAAAACACCGACATAATAATAGTAGAGGTAGTAATAGTAATAATAATAATAATGATACACCTGACCTTGGGCTATCATAATTCCATTGATTCTGTAATAACTCTCTCCCTTCCGGCTCTTGCTTCAGGCAGATTCCCATAATCTCAGCAACTTTATTGCCGGGCAGACAGCAACTGCCCAATACTTAAGATAAACTGGCATCTAACATTAATCTGAGGGTAATATATATATATATATATATATATATATATATATGTATGTATGTATAAATCTCCAAAATAAAATAAGAAGGTCAAAGGTTTTGCTAGGCCTACAACTTGGGGAAGATGAATGATCGACGTCTTGTGATGCTAGGAAGGAAATGGATGGTTGTGTTTAGGATTTTCTCCGAGTGATAGCACATCTCCATTATGGAGCTTCCACAAATCGAAGCGCAGATCTGCTGTGTATCATCCACCTGCCTTGCATCTGTCCATTGTACCACATTAACCCTGTTTTGAGGTAAAGTATGAGATGGTGCAACCAAGAGCCAAGATGCGATCAGGAGCTGGTAAAGGGGAGGAAACCCTTTATATGCTTTCTATTTCCCCAGGAAATGTTTTATCCCTCCATATTTGCGGATTTGATATTTGCGGATCTGATTATTCACGGATTTGATTAATATGTTCTATCTAGGAATATCTAGGTCCTCCAGTGCAACTCTATGGTCAGCTTTAACTAAAAGTTGCTCTGAAAGATCTAGAGATTCCTAGAGAGAACACTCTACTAGGCTTTTGTAGCTCCTCCAGCACAGTTCAATGGCCAGTGTCTGTCGGACGTTGACCACAGAGTTGCGCTGGGGGACCTAGAGATTCCTAGAGAGAATACTCTACTAGGCCTTTTTAGCTCCTCCAGTGCAGTTCTATGGTCAGTGTCTGTCCGACGTTGAGTATAGAGTTGCGCTGGAGGACATAGAGATTCCTAGAGAGAATACTCTACTAGGCCTTTGTAGCTCCTCCAGCGCAGTTCGATGGTCAGTGTCTGACGGACGTTGACCACAGAGTTGCGCTGGGGGACCTAGAGATTCCTAGAGAGAATACTCTACTAGGCCTTTGTAGCTCCTCCAGCGCAGTTCTATGGTCAGTGTCTGTCCGACGTTGAGTACAGAGTTGCGCTGGAGGACCTAGAGATTCCTAGAGAGAATACTCTAGTAGGCCTTTGTAGCTCCTCCAGCGCAACTCTATGGTGAACGTTAACCAAAAGTTGCACTGAAGGACCTAGAGATTCCTAGAGAGAACACTCTACTGGGCCTTTGTAGCTCCTCCAGCGCAGTTCTGTGGTCAACGTCTGTCGGACACTAGCGATTCCTAGAGAGGTGTCCTCTCAGGTAAAAACATGGTGTTTTTGTTATTTGCGGTTTTGCCATATTCACTGAGGTCTTGTGCCCCTAACCCTAGCGAATATGGAGGGACAAAGGTATTTCTTTCATCATATAGATAAAAAAACAGAGGAATGGGTTGGAAGAATGTTAAAAAATACATTTGCAGTGGGTCTACGCTTGCTGTCCTGGAGTATTGTGGCATCAAATTCTGCTCCTTACCTGCTCTCTTTTGCTGCAGGTTTTTGGGTCTTGCAATGCATTCCCATATGCCCCCCCATTCGTCACCTGGCACCACCGCTGAGGTCAAAATGAGGTGCCCAGACATGCGATCGATGCCAGGCACATTATTCTGACCTCAGGGGCGGCAGTAGCGGGGAGCTTGCCGGTACTGAAAATAAAAAGGCAGCTGTTGGTGTCATTGTGAAAGAGAGATGAAAACCCGCAGCAAAAGGTGAGTTATTTAAATGCAGGTAAGGGAGAGGAAGAGAAGATGCCAGCCACAGACGCTGGCCAAATGTCAGGAATAGACTCTTCCAGAACACGGCCTCACAGCCCGCAAAACCCACAAAAACGATCCCAAGGGCTGCTTTCCATCTCTGTTCCCGAAGGAAATCCAAACTGTTGAGGAGCACGGAGGGGGAACGCTCATCCAGACCCACGTTTTAAAGCGTCTTCTTTAATGTTCAAGGCCACAGGCAAGGAGGAGAGAAGGATAACATCAGTCGTTTAAATGCATATCAAAGCCAATAGGTTCAGGTTTACCCAGGAACACCTTCAAATGAGGGTGGTATTTTTTTTGTTAAGGTAATCATGTTTTACATATATCTTTAAGAAGTCGGATAAAGAGAGGTGGGGGAGGCACATCAATTACAGGAGGACTCATTTACAAATCCATGTCCGATTTTGTCAAAAGGAGAGGGAGGGAATAAAGACGCCCGTGAGTCGAACTGATAAAGGATTGCCATTTCGGCAAGCCCAGTAGGTATTCAAAGAGGAGCAACCGGTTGACTACCAAAGACAGAAAGAAAGGAGGAGGCAGCATTCTTTAGCAGCCGACATAGAAAATGGCATAGACCTCTGCTCTAGCAAAGAGGAATCTGCAGGCATCTGGGTCGGGGTGACAATCTGTTTGGAACAGGAATGTATGTAAATACAATCAAACCGGAGCGGCTCCTGCCACAGGATCCTTTTCCGCGGCTTAAAACTAACAATGCTCATCTATTTATTCCTGCGAACAAAGGCAGTGCCATGTCTCCCCCCTCTCCCCACCGTATGTCGATATCAAAAGGAGACAGAACTAAAGGGCCCTGTGATCATTTTCAAAGACCCTTTCTGTCATAGGGAGCGAGGGCTGGCTTCCAAAGGGATGAGACCCCCCCCCTCTTCTTACACAGTGGGATCACATATGGAGAAAACCTCCTGACAAAACAATGGCCTATTACAGACTGCCAAAATAAAGCTGCTTCGGGTCTCTTTGGAGGTATGCTATTTAAATGATGCATGGGTCCTAAGAGTCCGGAGGTTGCACCAAAGCCACACTCTATTCCTAAGCACCGGAGTGCAGCTTTGGTGCAGCTTTCGGATTCTTTGGATGCATGCATCATTGAAATAGCATACCTCCAAAGAGACCCCAAGCAGCTTTATTTTGGCAGTCTGTAACAGGCCAATGTGTCTCAGTCCTCTTTCGGTAGCAGACGTATCAGCACTGCTGCGAAAAGGCACCTGGATGCGCATCATGGTCGTGTGTCGTTCAGATAGATAGACAGAATTCAAAGATATAGCCGTATTAGTCTGTCGAATCGGTATGTGGAGAGATCTTGTTGCACCCTTGAGCCTCACGGAAATAAAGAAGTTTGCAGCAGGAGCTTTCGTAGACGAAAGTCTGCTTCCTCAAATCCAAAATCCCAAAAGCATCTGAGGAAGTAGGCTTTAGTCTACGAAAGCTCATGCCACCAAATTCTTTTATTTCGGCGAGTCTCAAAGCTACTAGATGCAGATAGATAAGTAGACATAGATGATATAGGTATAGCATCTATGCATTGGCTCTCAGCTCAGTAGGGCTGCCAAGGGCATGGTCAACGGAGGCAAGTTGGTCATGGAAGTAGACCATGGAAATTAACAGAAGCATTAATACAAGTAATAGAAAGGATGGATAGATTCAAACGGAGAAGTCATGGCCATGCATCTGCAAGATGACAGGGTGACTTGGCGGTCTCTCGTTCAGTTAAAGTTGACCTGATGGCACCAACAACTTAGAGGATTATCACATGGAGGCACATGCTGTTGGTAAAACATTGGCAGAAGGAGCCCTGGTGGCGCAGTGGGAAGGAGCCCTGGTGGCGCAGTGGGAAGGAGCCCTGGTGGCGAAGTGGGAAGGAGCCCTGGTGGCGAAGTGGGAAGGAGCCCTGGTGGCGAAGTGGGAAGGAGCCCTGGTGGCGCAGTGGGAAGGAGCCCTGGTGGCGCAGTGGGAAGGAGCCCTGGTGGCGCAGTGGTTCAATGCCTGTACTGCAGCCATTCACTCAAGACCACAAGGTTGCGAGTTCAAGACCAGCAAAAGGGCCCAAGCTTGACTCAGGCTTGCATCCTTCCGAGGAGGGAGCTAAAATGAGTACCCAGACTGTTGGGGGCAAATTAGCTTACTTGCTGTTCACCGCTATGATCTTTGGAATAGCGGTATATAAATAAAACAAATTATTATTATTTATTATTATTATTATTAAAAGGTTCCTGAAGCGCAAAGGTGTGCAATTCACCGCACAAGCGCCATACCTCTGTGATGTTTTCCCCAAGCAACTCCTGTCTCCGAGAAGAGTCATGAAACATTAGAGTTCAGCTGCTTTTGGCTGCTGAAGAGATGTTTTCGTTTATTTCATGCAGCATGTCCAATTCACATGGCACACCTTTTAAGTTCTGTTTACTAAGTCAGTCAAGCATGCCAAATTAACTCTTCTTCACCGATTAAGCAGAAACGTTCCCCCCAGAAAACCCACCTTACGGATCAGAAGTGATATCCCACGTTTCTGTGGGTCAAGCGTCAGGGCTACAGGGGGACACCAGGCAAACAGTGGTCCTCTAGATGTTCCTCAACTGAAGCTCCCATCATCCTTAGCTAGCATAGGAAGTTGCAGTTCAACCATATCGTCAGGACCATGATGTTTAAATTTATACATGTAAAAGGTAATTCCTCCCCGGAGAGGTGCTCTCCTTTTAGCCTCATAGAGTACAGGACGCGCATACCGAGGGCCAGGTTCATTTTAGTGACTTGCAAACTCATTCTGTTTTGAACACATCCACCTCTTCCACCTGTTCCTGAGCATCTTCGAGGAAACAAAGCGAAAGAAACCTATTCCCCACCTGTCAGGAAGCAGAAAAGGGACGCAAACCAATTAGAAGCGCACGCAATACTAGCCCCGAGAGGGTTTGGCAGACTTCTGGAGGCTGTTCGCTTCGGGCCCAAACCTATGACCTGGCATTTTTCTCGGCATGCTAAGCCGGGAAGGAACCCAGAAGGCTCCATTTTCACTCGCAGCAGATGCCGACACACACTGTTCGCCCAGGATGGAGACAGAGAAGGTGTCCACAGAGCTGAGGCTCAAGGAACAGTATAAACATAAGAGTGGAAATAAGAGAAAGCCAAAGATTATGATAGCTTTCTGTTGGGGGTTGCATAGGCAAATTAGAATAATAGAATCCTAAAGAGATCACAAGGGCCATTCAGTCCAACCCCTGCCATGCAGGAAGTCTCAATCAAAGCATCCCCAAGAGATGGCCATCCAGTCTCTGCTTAAAGACCTCCAAGGAGGGAGACTCCATTACACTCCAAAGAGTCTCCTTCCTTGGAGGTCTTTAAACAGAGGCTGGATGGCCATCTGTCAGGGATGCTTTGATTGGGATTTCCTGCATGGCAGAATGGGGTTGGACTGGATGGCCCTAGTGGTCTCTTCCAACTCTAAGATTCTATGATTCTATGATTCTATGAGTGTGTTCCACTGTTGAGGAAATTCCTCCTAATCTTGAGATGGAATCTCTTTTCTTGTAGCTTGTATCCATTGCTCCATTGTGTCCTATTCTCTGGAGCAGCAGAAAACAAGCTTACTCCCTCCTCAATATGACACCCCTTCAAGTATTTAAATAGGGCTATCCTATCACCTCTTAACCTTCTCTTCTCCAGGCTAAACATCCCCAGCTCCCTAAGTCGTTCCTCATAGGACAGTGATGGCGAACCTATGGCACGCGTGCCAGAGGTGGCACTCACATCCCTCTCTGTGGGCACACATGCTGTCTCCCTAGCACAGAGTTTGCCAGAGTTTCTTACTAGAAAGCCAGAGGGACGTGGCACTTTGCAATAAATAAGTGGGGTTTGGATTGCAGTTTGGGCACTCGGTCTGTAAAAGGTTCACCACCACTGTCATAGGGCATGGTTTTCAGACCTTTCACCATTAAGCTATTAAGGATCAAGGGTGATGGGTTATACAGTAATGCTGGTATTGCTAGATCACGGTGATCTCACAACAAGGTGCTGACATAAGACCTGAAAGGAGGCTGGCATGAGCCAAGGGAAAAGATTCTGCTGTAACAACAAGGAAAAGGGGTGGTATGGAAAAATGCAGAGGGTCATTCAGTTAGGCGACTGTGCCATTTGTTGGTCAGTTCTGACAATGAAAGGCACCGGACTGGATCGATACTTTTAACTACCAAAGCCTAGTTTTCTGCACTTGGAATCCGACTGGATTTGACACTTTCGTTCACGTAAATTTGAAAGCAAAAGAGAAAGGTTTCGGAAAATACAAAACAACAACCTCTCTTAAGAAGAAGACGACACATGGCTGCTTGGAAATAGTGTTTTCTTGCACATACCTCCACAATTCCCATGTGTATTTTTAGTGCAAAGTAACTCCCCATGAGTGATGGCTGTTGGGCCACAGGCTCCGGCTTGAATTTTCAGAGTTGCAGGTTTCCTTCGCAGAGTTTCCACAAGAAACGGTTAAATCTCATAGCATGGAGTGAGAGGCTTTGTCTGAATGTGCGCCTGAGCATGTGCATGCACACAAATGCGTCATCTGCCACAGGGCCATTTCCCTCTCTTCCTCCAAACCCATTCTAACATTTAAGCCATCAGCAGTCCTTCAAGGTGTTCTTCCATCTCTGTCTTTCTGTGTCAAAGAGTGACAGGCTGATGGACACTGACAAAGGCATCATATATATCTTTTTGAAAGCCAAGTACAAAAAAAGAGATAATGATAATGCACTGAAGAGGAGTTAGGAGGCAGAGAGCTTTCTTTGCAATCCCACCATATATACCTTAGCACACCTGCAGTTTTCCAAACGGATTGACATTTGCTTCCATTTCCTTAGGCCCTAGTGGCCTAAATACTCTGAAAGCACCAGATCCCGTCTGATCTTGGGTCCAGAACACACTGCGGAAATAATCCGGTTCGAGTGTGCTTTAACTGCCCTGGGAACTGTAGTTTATTGTGGCACTGATAGAGGCAGCTAAATGCTTCACAAAATTGCAGTGCTGAGCCAGGGCAGTTAAAGTGGTCCCAAACTGGATTATTTCCGCAGGGTGTTTTGGACCTTGGAAGATAAGCAGGGTCAGCTCTGGTTGGTATCTGGACAGGAGACCACCAAGGAATATCGGGCGCTGTAGGCAATATTTCAGAAGAAGGGATTGGCTAAAAACCCAACACTAGGGATCGGTGGTTAGGACTAGGAAAGAGTCCTATCTGTAACCCTAGAATTCTACTCTCTATCGGAGTTGTCAATACTAGGTCAGCATTGTGTATTCATGGTCTGACTCCACATAAAGTGGCTTCCTAGATTCCTTAGAATCATAGAATTGGAAGGGGCCAAAAGAACCATCTATGCCAACCCCCTGCCATGCAGGAATACGCAACTAAATCAATCCCAAAAATGCCTATCCAATCTCTGTCTAAAGACTTCCAAAGATGGCTATACCTTCTTAGCCATGGCACCACTATTTGGTATTTTCCCAGCTTTGTTATTTCTCTTAAAACATTAATATGCCTCCTAAGAGCTTTCAGCTAAAGCCTACTGGCATTTTTGGTGTCACCTGTTCCAGGGATGTGGCCCTCAGGACCTTTCTGGAAACTGAATCCAGTCCTCAGGCTGAAGAAAGTTCCTCATCCTTGCTTTACAAGGTTAGGGATGGGGGGACATGGTTAGCCTTGTTACTATAACACTCCCCTAATGATATGTATTTCAGTGGAGGGGGAGTAAGCATCTTGCCCAGGTCATGCAAGGAGATCATGCATAGAGGTGCAAGGAGACCATGCAAGGTCGTCATGCAAGGAGATCATGCATAGAGGTGCAAGGAGACCATGCAAGGAGATCATGCATAGAGGTGCAAGGAGACCATGCAAGGTCGTCATGCAAGGAGATCATGCATAGAGGTGCAAGGAGACCATGCAAGGTCGTCATGCAAGGAGATCATGCATAGAGGTGCAAGGAGACCATGCAAGGTCGTCATGCAAGGAGATCATGCATAGAGGTGCAAGGAGACCATGCAAGGTCGTCATGCAAGGAGATCATGCATAGAGGTGCAAGGAGACCATGCAAGGTCGTCATGCAAGGAGATCATGCATAGAGGTGCAAGGAGACCATGCAAGGTCGTCATGCAAGGAGATCATGCATAGAGGTGCAAGGAGACCATGCAAGGTCGTCATGCAAGGAGATCATGCATAGAGGTGCAAGGAGACCATGCAAGGTCGTCATGCAAGGAGATCATGCATAGAGGTGCAAGGAGACCATGCAAGGTCGTCATGCAAGGAGATCATGCATAGAGGTGCAAGGAGACCATGCAAGGTCGTCATGCAAGGAGATCATGCACAGAGGTGCAAGGAGACCATGCAAGGTCATCATGCAAGGAGATCATGCATAGAGGTGCAAGGAGACCATGCAAGGTCGTCATGCAAGGTCTGCAACCAGCTTGCTGTGCCTCCAAACTTCACATACGCGTGCACCCCATGAGGGCACAGGTGCTCCATACATTATG
Organism: Sceloporus occidentalis; assembly: GCA_023333645.1. Lineage (NCBI taxonomy): Eukaryota > Metazoa > Chordata > Lepidosauria > Squamata > Phrynosomatidae > Sceloporus > Sceloporus occidentalis. The sequence goes on from JALMGF010000069.1 coordinate 4,329,233, forward strand.
CCTGGACGACCCGTCATTAACCGCGTTACCAAGTTGAATGCTATTGGACGCTCGATGCCGTCCAACGATCTGTGTCCTTTTTAAACACTGCCATTCTCTCCCCATGATGGACAGCTACTAAGGAGGCCAGCCAAAGTGGCGAATGGGGGTAATTATGCGGCGGTTCAATAAGCTGAGACCACAATGGCAGGAACCTCCACCGAGAAATGTAAGCATGCCCTTTTCCCCTGGGGTCCTTATTTAAATATTGCTCCCTCTCCCATGGACTCGCGCTGGAAGGATACTGCTCGGCGCCCGTCTCATAAAAGCGCATAATTATGAATAATGCCTCGCTTTCACAAAATAAATCATCGAGCGTCCTAGAAAAGGTGGCTAATTCTGACATACTTCAGGAATTTTTATTAAAACGCCAAGTGAAATGAGGCAGCCTCTTCCCCAGAAAGGCAGGCGATCTTCACTGATCTTCGCTGCTCTCGCTTTCTGCTCCCCATCCTAACCCTTTGCAAAAAGGTACGGAAGAGATTTGATGGGACAGAAACAGTGGGTGGGAGAACGGTCCCCCAAACCAGTGCTACCCAGTGCTTCCAGTCTTCAAACCATTGGCTGCGGGTCTCTGGTAAGATTCCAGGAAAGAAACATTTGTACCCAATGGACACCAATTTAGTAATGGTCCCCCCCAGATCAGATAGCCTGAGAAGCACTGCCCTAAATAGTTATATCAGAAGTGTGGGGTTCATAGAACCATAGGGTTTTAGAGTTGGAAAGTACCTCAAAAGTCATTTAGTCCAGAGGCGGAAAATTTCAGGCCCTGGGGCCAAATCTAGTCTTTCTGGGAACTCAAGGCGGCCCTCTGAGCTTTCCCAGATGATCGCACTCTTCTCCCCATGCCACCATTACTTAGTGATATCCAGTGATGTAGGCTCAAGTCGACAGACTCAGGTTGGACTTAAGTCGCTTCAGTTACTCAACTTGGACTCGGCAATAAATGGTTATCTTCATAGAATTCTAGCATTGGAAGAGACCCCAAGGGCCATCCAGTCCAACCCCATTCTTCCATGCAGGAACTCTCAATCAAAGCATCCCCAAAAGATGGCCATCCAGCCTCTGTTTAAAGACCTCCAAGGAAGGAGACCCAAAACAACAACAGCAGCTTAGTTACTCGCAGGAAGAGCTTTAATCTAAAATACAATGGCGTGAAGTCGTGACCGACATCCATAGTTTTATGCGCGTTTTTTCAGGCCATGTGGCCATGTTCTAGAAGTATCATAGAATTGTAGAGTTGGAAGGGACCCAAAGGGTTCAACCCCATTCTGCCATGCAGGAACTCACAATCAAAGCCCCCCTGAGAGATGGCCATCCAGCCTCTGTGTAAAGACCTCCAAAGAAGGAGACCCCACCACTCTCCATGTGTCTTTTTCCAAGAGTTTGTTCCTGATGTTTCACCAGCATCTGTGGCTGGCATCTTCAGAGAATGCTGGCATGGAAGTGAATGGTGTGTGTGTGTGTGTGTGTATAGATAGATAGATAGATAGATAGATAGATAGATAGATAGATATTGTGTGACCCTGGGTTGGGAGGAGTGATTTCCATGTTAATCTGTGTATTGTTCTGTTGTTGAATGGCAAGGCCTCAGGGTGGGAGGAAATGCAAAGAGGATCTCTAATGGATCTCTAATTAAACAGACTCAAATATACAGTGGGCCCTTGGTATCCGCTGGGGTTAGGATTAAATACAACGGCACAGTAAAATTGTGTCCCTTATATAAAAGGGCAAAATCAAGGCTTGCCTATGGCAATTTGTATATTTTTAAAGTATTTTCAAGCCACGGATGCTTGAATCCATGGATAAAAAATCCACGGATAAGGAGGGTTAATTGTATATATACCCCACTCGCTTCCATGCCAGCATTCTCTGAAGATGCCAGCCCCAGACCCTGGTGAAACGTCCGAAACAAACTCTTCTAGAACATGACTGCCTAAGTCCGAAAAGCCCACAAAACCCCTACACTACCCATGACTACGGTGAAACTGTTCTAGCCTGAACCTAACTTTCTCGGCAAGCCGAGCACAAGATGGACCGCGTTGCAGAACAACGGTTCAGCTGCCTTTCTTTGCTTCCCCATAGGTTGGAGGTGGCATAGGATGAGGGGGGTTAATTACCTTTAAATGCTTCGGGGAGAGCGAGAGAAGGAAAAAAACCCAGTAAGTGTGATTACTTATTAGTGGTAAAAGACTCTGAAAGCCATCTGAAGGGTTTAAAGAACCTTTAACTTGAATGCCTCCCTGCTGCGTGAGCTGGAGGAAGTAAATCACCTTTCCTGGTCTCGGAGTTTAAGAATATAAAAGCCAGCCGTTGAGTGTCATTTCAGGGCAGTCCTCCTCTTGTTCCTTAAAGCAGGATGAAAATACATAACATTTCACTCTTAGCCCCCTTCGCTCCCTTGGCAAGCCTCTCCTTCCCTCCCTTCTCTGCCAATACCAATTAGTTTCCAATCTTTATTTACATATGTTAGAACTGTTAAGTGCCCATAAATTTTTACACCAGGCCTCTAGAGAGATGGTTTAAATGTTGGGGAAGGCAATTATCGTGTAGGCTGACAAAGTCTTCGCCGCTACCCCAAACCGAAGGCAAGCCATGCTGCCTTTTCCCTGCTCCTTCCTCCCGTTTCCGAAAGGTATCACCCATCCGTTGCTCTTAGGGTAGAAAATCCACCCAAAAACCCACAAAGAAGAGGAGCAGACCCATTAGCTGTTGACTAAAAATCCAATTGCATGTGTTAAAAGTGGCATCATTACTTCTTGTCCTTTAAGTCGCATTGAGTATCCGACTTAAAATGTCCCATCCCCGTCCATTTTAGCTCGCTCACTCCTAGTACTGCTATGCTTCTGTATTCAATTTCCATTTTTACTATGTCTAGTGGGCCCTTGCTATCTGCTGGGCTTTGGTTCCAGGAACCGCCGCGAATACCAAGATCCGTGCATGTTCAAGTCCCACTATACACAACGCATAGTAAAACAATGCCTCTTATGATATAGTTGTTGTTATTGTGTGCCTTCAAGTTATTTCCGACTTACGCCCACCTTAAAGCAACCCTATAATGGGGTTTTCCTGGCAAGTTTCATCACAGGGGGCTTGCCATTGCCATCCTCTGAGGCTGAAAGAGTGTGACTTGCCCATGGTCACCTAATGGGTTTACATGCCCAAGCGGGAATTTGAACCCAGATTTATAACTCCAACACTCAAACCATTACACCATGCTGGCTCGCTTATATAAAATATCCCTTATTGGCAAAATGAATGTGTGTTTTTGGAGTTTATTTTTTTAAAAACCTATTTTCAATCTGTAGATGGTTGAGTCCATGAATGCCAAATCCATGGATATGGAGGGTCGACTGCAACTCCCTTTCGGTTTAAGGTTTATCAGTTTCTGTACTCCTTCGTGGCAGTAGAAATCAAAGACGTAGTTCTGTTAGTCTGGAAAATCGGTATGCCAAGGGATCTTGTAGCACATTTGAAACTAAGGTCTGTTACGGACTGCCAAAATAAAGCTGCTTGGGGTCTCTTTGGAGGCATGCTGTTTAAATGATGCATGCACCCTAAGAATCCGGAAGCTGCACCAAAGCTGCACTCCAGCGCTTAGGAATGGAGTGTGGCTTTGGCGCAGGCATCCTAAGAATCCGGAAGCTGCACCAAAGCTGCACTCCAGCGCTTAGGAATGGAGTGTGGCTTAGGCGCGAGCATCCTAAGAATCCAGAAGCTGCACCAAAGCTGCACTCCAGTGCTTAGGAATGGAGTGTGGCTTTGGCACGAGCATCCTAAGAATCCGGAAGCTGCACCAAAGCTGCCCTCCAGCGCTTAGGAATGGAGTGTGGCTTTGGCACGAGCATCCTAAGAATCCAGAAGCTGCACCAAAGCTGCCCTCCAGTGCTTAGGAATGGAGTGTGGCTTTGGCGCGAGCATCCTAAGAATCCGGAAGCTGCACCAAAGCTGCACTCCAGCGCTTAGGAATGGAGTGTGGCTTTGGCGCGAGCATCCTAAGAATCCAGAAGGTGCACCAAAGCTGCACTCCAGCGCTTAGGAATGGAGTGTGGCTTTGGCGCGAGCATCCTAAGAATCCAGAAGCTGCACCAAAGCTGCACTCTAGCGCTTAGGAATGGAGTATGGCTTTGGCGCGACCTCCGGACTCTTAGGACCCATGCATCATTTAAATAGCATACCTCCAAAGAGACCCCAAGCAGCTTTATTTGGGCAGTCTGTAACAGGCCTAAGTGAAAGAAAGAAGCTAAGCTTTCGTAGACTTGAGCCTAACTTTCTCATGCACCTGAGGAAGGGATCTTGCAGCACCTTTGAGGCTGACTGAAAGAAAGAAGTTAGTAGTAAGAGTTTTCGTAGACTTGATCCTTCTTCCTCATGATACAGTAGGCTCAAGTCTATGAAAGCTCATGCTACCAACTTCTTTCATCAATTAGTCTCAAAGGTGCAACAAGATCCCTTGGCGTACTGTACTCCGTGTATCCTACAACCTTATTTGAGCATCTCTCTATTGCCCTTTGAAACTGATCTATCGCTCAACTATCGGTTTGCTATTAAAGGGATCAACGATCTCTAGATTTCTTTCATCAGCCAAGCAGACAGACAGAGCAAGGAGAAACGATTCACCAGAAGCTAGAGATACCTTTTCAAATCTGAAGGGGGGGGACGGACAAGTCTTCCTTGCTATCTCAAGAATCTTGCCCCTCTGGATACTGGTTAAGCCCCCTTAAAATGCCCAAATAAATCGAGATGCTTCTCCCTCCGGACAGCCGGTGTCGAGACAGCCGCATCCATTTGCAAAGAAAGTTTCTAAGCCATCAATCAAGACTAGCCCGAGGCAACCGCCTCACTGCGCTCCTTTGACCGGACTGCTCTCTTGAGATAAACATGGGACTTTTTACAATTATCTTTTGCCCACAAGCAATACCAAAAGGGGTGGGGTGGCAGCAAGCAAATCTTTCCACCCGTCAATAATGGACGCTTTCGATAGATCACAAGGAGAGATATTTTCGGCGTGTTTCGAATCAAGTTCAGAAAGACAGCTTGGGAAGAAAAAAGGAAGGGGAGGGAAGTCACCTATCTGCAGCTCTTTGCACATTTGGAAAAGGGTGTTAATTTTTGTAGCTTGAAAAGGAAACATCTCTTAACTTAACTCCAAGAAAAGGAAAGAGGACTTCTGCACTGCGCCGGTTTCCGTCTTCCACAAACCGTTCGTACCAGATTAGGATGAATAACTTCAGTGGTGTCCTTTGTTACCACTGAGGTCTGGAAGAAACGTGCTTTGGGTCCTTGCTGCCATGTATAAGGGAGGGAGATAAAGGCCTGTTACAGACTGCCAAAATAAAGCTGCTTCGGGTCTCTTTGGAGGTATGCTGTTTAAATGATACATGCATCCTAAGAATCCAGAAGCTGCACCAAAGCTGCACTCCAGCGCTTAGGAATGGAGTGTGGCTTTGGCGCGAGCACCCTAAGAATCCAGAAGCTGCACCAAAGCTGCACTCCAGTGCTTAGGAATTTAGTGTGGCTTTGGCGCGACCTCCGGACTCTTAGGACCCATGCATCATTTAAACAGCATACCTCCAAAGAGACCCGAAGCAGCTTTATTTTGGCAGTCTGTAACAGGCCATAGTTTAAAGAATTTTGTTGGCCTGAAAAATTATGGACGCTGGCCATGAAAGCCTTCAACTTCACACTGAAAGAAAGAAGTTGGCAGCATGAGCTTTCCTAGACTGAAGTAGACTAGAGTCTAGTAAAGCTCATGCCACCAACTTCTTCCTTCCAGTTAGTCTCAAAGGTGCTATAGGATCTGTGTATATGAAACGTCCCACTTTGTTCTAAGCCAATATTGGCCTGTTACAGACTGCCAAAATAAAGCTGCTTTGGGTCTCTTTGGAGGTATGCTGTATAAATGATGCATGCACCCTAAGAATCTGGAAGCTGCACCAAAGCTGCACTCCAGTGCTTAGGAATGGAGTGTGGCTTTGGCGCGACCTCCGGACTCTTAGGACCCATGCATCATTTAAACAGCATACCTCCAAAGAGACCCCAAGCAGCTTTATTTTGGCAGTCTGTAACAGGCCTAAGTCTCCCTTGTCTGGCAACACCTTTCCAGGGTCTCCTATAGAACTGGCTGTGTTTCACCTGCTACCTAAATTCAATTTAAGCCAAGATGTTGCAAAAACCGGACTTGAACTGCCTATGCATCCAAGACCATTAACTTTATATCTCATTTACCAGTCCATCTAACCCAGTCTTGAATAGAACCAGCTCTGTAGGGTCTTCCCCACTTCTGCCACCTGGGAGCCTTTCAACCAGAAACCCAAAGACTGCATGCAAGACCTGAATTCTGAGCTGACTTCTCCCGTCTTTAAAATAACTTGAAGCTGCCCAGTGTTTAACATCTAAATTTCACATATGTATTTTTCAGAGTGACCGAAATATCAGCTTTTAAAAAAAAACAATGTTTAAGGCCACACACCACATCTGTGCCTGAAATGACATTTGGAACTAGGAGCACTGGCATTTTGCCTCATGCCCTTATCCTTGGAGCAATACCAGTAGAACGGGGCAGAAAAGAAATAGTAAGAGAGAGACTAGGCTGATAGGGATGGATATCAAACAGCAAGAAGACAAAAATGTATTTTGAACATAGATTTTTGTGGGTTTTTCGGGCTCTGTGGCCATGTCCTTGGAGAGTTTATTCCTGACGTTTGTCCAGCATCTGTGGCTTTGGCATCTTCAGTGAATGCATAGATGCTGGCAAAACGTCAGGAAGAAACTCTTCTAGAACATGGCCACATAGCCCCAAAAACCCACCAAAACCTATGGATGCCGGCCAAGAACGCCTTCGACCTCACATATTTTGGACATCTCTTTCACTCTGTTGAACCTGAAAAGGAGAAATATCACCTAACTGGACATTGGGATTATGTATTCTATCTCCAGTACAAATACTGTTCAAATACTCGCCTCTAAGCTGCCCCTCGCAAACTTCGACAAAGCCCGGGACATCTGGATTGCATCTTTCTTTCCGCCCAATGAGAAGGGAGATTCCAGCGCAGGCGAGGCAACCTATCTCATTTGCAGTTTCTAATGCATTGGAACAGGCGTGAAATGAGGTACGCTGGGAGCCCATGCCCGGAGTGGGACGTTAGCAACAACACCCTCCGTCCAGATCTGTTGCGACAAACCCTGAGCCGCAGAGGTTAATACGAACGTGGAATGATTTCGCCCCGTCTTCGCCCTTCGAATAAACAAGCAGGGTCAATAATTGTGAAACTCTCACTGCTGTGAGCCTCAGCTGAAGAAAAGGTAGATGAGTGTGTGTGAGTTGCGAGAGAGAGAGAGAGAGTGAGTTGCCTTTATCCTGGAACACAGCATCCCTCGGAGTGAAGCGGAGTCTCCTTCCCTGGAGGTCTTTAAACAGAGGCTGGATGGCCATCTGTCAATGGGGATGCTTTGATTTGGATTTCCTGCATGGCAGAATGGGGTTGGACTGGATGGCCCTTGCGGTCTCTTCCAGCTCTATGAATCTATGATCCTTCATCTCAAAGAAAGGAGGAGAGAGGGGAACACAGGCATCTTGGGTCGTTGTTCCCTTTCAACTTACATAGGCCTACGGTTCATCCTTCCAGCAAACTAGTCAGTTGGGCTAGTCACTCCTATTAACCTCAACTAAACGGAGAGGACAGGAGGAGAGGAATCTTGCCCTTCCCAGTAGGATCAGGCAAAAGTAAACTGCAGCAGCCCCTCCTAAGCATGGATGTTCCTCAGTCATTAATAACGTTTGCCACTGTGATGGTGCTTGGAAACATGGGTCTTCATTTTCATCTGTGAGATGCTGGAGGGTATAACAGCATGTCTGCTTTGGTAGAACTCAAAGATATAGCCGTGTTAGTCTGTAGAATCAGTCTGTAGAGAGATCATGTAGCACCTTTGAGACTAACGGAATGAAAGACATTGGCAGCGCGAGCGTTCCTGGACTTAAGTCTGCTTCCTCAGATGCATCTGAAGGGGCAGAAAGCCAGGGACAGGCCTATATATATACCAAATGCATCTGAGGAAGTAGACTTTGTCTAGGAAAACTCATGCTGCCAATGTCTTTCTTTCAGTTAATCTCAAAGATGCTACAAGATCTCTCTACAGCAAGTCTGTCTGAGGGAGATGGCAGGGACAGAATAGCAATAGCAATAGCATTTACATGTCTATACCCCTTAATAGTGAACTCAGCACTCTCTAAATCAGTGGTTCTCAATCTGTGGGTTGCGACCCCTTTCACAGGGGTTGCCTAAGACCATCGGAAAACAGATATTTCTGATGGCCTTAGGAACCGACACATCGCTCCTCTATCCGTGGGGTCACCACAACATGAGAAACTGTATTAAAAGACTGCGGCATTAGGAAAGTTGAGAACCTCTGCTCTAAGTGGTTTACAATCTGTAAGCCAACAAGCTGGGTTCTCATTTTACCGATCTACGAAAGGATGGACGGCTGAGTCAACCTGGATTCCTTTCGGGGATCGAACTCACAACCGTGTGGCTGTGCCCTGGCATTGAACCACTGTGCCATCAGGGCTCAATAGAAGGGATCCAATTTAGCCTCTAGCACAGCAGTCCCCAAAGGGTGCCCTTTAAGAGATTTTGGATTTCAGCTCCCAGAAGCCTCAGCCATGTTGGCCAATAAGTCTGGGATCCTGGGAGCTGATGTCCAAAATCCCTTAAAGGGCACGGTTTGGGGGTCGCTGCGCTAGCGCTTTCCCACTGTTTGCATGTCTACTGCTTTTCTCCCCGGTCCAGCCCAAATATACAAGACTGCCATTATCTTCCTGAGCTATTCTTTCCCCACTCCTGGTCCCTCGAACCCATCCCCAACCGTGCCATCCAATGCGCGTCTTAAGACTTCGGTGGTAGCTAATTTGACGCTCAAGGCCGACATTAGCAATGCCTGTTTCTCAGCTAATCAGGAGGCAATTAGCTGGGAGAATTCAGGATGGCACATGAGATGGGCGAAGAAGCCCACAGACGCTAAATTATCATTTCACAGTCATAATACACTGCAATCGCGTCCTCCCCTCCATTCCCCATCCTTCTCTTTTTTACTTCCAGGAACTAATGACGGCATTCAAGCACACACATCTATCTACGTGCGCACGCTTCATCCCACATCTGAGATGTGGGCCTGTTACAGACTGCCAAAATAAAGCTGCTTGGGGTCTCTTTGGAGGTATGCTGTTTAAATGATGCATGCACCCTAAGAATCCGGAAGCTGCACCAAAAGCTGCCCTCCGGTGCTTAGGAATGGAGTGTGGCTTTGGCGCGACCTCCGGATTCTTAGGATGCACGCATCATTTAAATAGCATACCTCCAAAGAGACCCCAAGCAGCTTTATTTTGGCAGTCTGTAACAGGCCCTAAATTATATCGACGAAACCAACAATTATTTGGGGACCGGCCCAATACCTTCTCCTTCGGTCTGTTCCGTCAAGATCCAGGGTCAGGTAGAAGGAATAGGCGCCCGCTCCGTCCAAATTCCCTTTCAACCGTCATTGGATATTGCAAAGTTTTAATTAGTTCTCACACCAATCTTTCCCTGCAACCTTTTTAAATAACCGATTGCATGCAAAGGGGAAGGACACTGCAGAGGCGAAACGCGGGACACAGAGAGAAAAAATAACCTAATGAGTAGATTAATTAACTTAGCATTTGCAGAAAAGTAGTTTTTATTCCCCAATTAGGTACGCAGTCATGCACAGCGACGGGAAAGCAAAGGCCACGGAGCTCATCTATGGGCCTGTTACAGACAGCCAAAATAAAGCTGCTTCGAGTCACAGTGGAGGTAAGGTGTTTCCATGATGCATGCATCCTACGAGTCCAGAAGTCACACCAAAGCCACGCTCCAGCCCTAAAGACTGGAGCGTGGTTTTGGTGTGGCTTCTGGACTCTTAGGACGCATGCATCATTGAAACACCATACCTCCACTGTGACTCGAAGCAGCTTTATTTTGGCTGATAGTAAACATACAGAAGGTTGCAGCATGCGAGATGTTTGGCATCATCCCTCAGAGGAATGGGTTACCAGGCTAAACAGCGCATATTCCTAAGTATTTGCGCAACGTGAAGTCGGAGGCTTTCACGGCCAGCATCCATAGTTTTTTGTGGGTTTTTCGGGCTCTGTGGCCTTGTTCTTGAAGAGTTTATTCCTATCTTCTCTGAAGAGGCCAGCCGCAGATGCTGGCAAAACGTCAGGAATAAACTCTTCCAGAGCATGGTCACAGTGCCCAAAAGACGCACCAAAAAATTAGTTGCACAGTGTTGCAGCCTAAGTCAATTTCTCTTGTAAGGTAAAATATGCTGTAAATGCTATACAGGTTGAGTCTCCCTTATCCAAAATGCCTGGGACCAGAAGCGTTTGGGATTTTAGGGGTCCCCCTTCCCGATTTTTCTAGAAGATATCTTGGAGATGGGACCCAAGTCTAAACAGAAAATTCATTTATGTTTCATACATGGCGCCTGAAGGTCATTTTATACAGCATTTGTAAATAATTTGGTGCACATGAAATATTGGGGTGTGAAAGAAAAACTTAGGCCCCATACAGACAGGCCAAACTAAAGCTGCTTCGGGTCACTTTGGAGGTATGCTCTTTAAATGTTGCATGCGTCCTAAAAGTAAGGTAGCTGCCCCAAAGCCACGATCTAGTCCTAAGGATTGGTGCGCAGCTTTGGCACAGCTTTCAGACTCTTAGGACACATGTTATCATTTAAACAGCTTACCTCCAAAGTGACCCAAAGCAGCTTTATTTTGGCAGTCTGTATAGGGCCATCGTTACTTGTTACAATCAATATGTGACTCAAAGGTGTAGAGAAAAGTTCTTGGAGACCATCTTTACTGACACAGAAACCTGAGTGTTTAAAATGCTTTTTGTTCTAACGGCATTTCTTTGTTATTACAATGTGATCTGCTTTATAATGCAAGACATGTACCTTAAGCTTAGGTATGTATTTCATTGATTTAGCTCATTTTAATGTTGATCCTGTAATTGTAATTGTATGAAAGCTTAGGTGTTTTGTTTGCAATGGTCTTTGGCCTGAGCATTTAAACTTTCTATCTGTCTATTGATCGATCGATCTAAAAATAATTTGGTACATGAAACAAAGGCCTGTTACAGACTGCCAAAATAAAGCTGCTTCGAGTCACAGTGGAGGTATGGTGTTTCAATGATGCATGCGTCCTAAGAGTCCAGGCTGGAGCGTGGCTTTGGTGTGACTTCTGGACTCTTAGGACGCATGCATGCATCATGGAAACACCATACTTCCACTGTGACTCGAAGCAGCTTTATTTTGGCTGTCTGGAACAGGCCAAAGTTTGTGTTGAAGTTTGAACCACCCGAAAGCAAAGGTGTCACCATCTCAGCCACCCAGGAACGACGTCGTGGTGTCTGGATTATTTTGGATGTCGGAATTCCAGGTAAGGGAGGCTCAACCTGGATTTGTTTTAACTATTGTAAGCCGCCTTGAGTTCCCTACTTGGAAAATACATGAATAAATAAAAGAAGAAGGAGGAGGAGGAGGAGGAGGAGGAGAAATAGAAGAGGAAATAGGAGTCCATTTTGACAAGCCGAGGAGGAGGAAAGGGTCCAGTTTCCAAATGCTGCCTAAATCTCTCATACAGACATCCCTGAACAGAGGACCAGCTGCTTGCTTCCATGGACCACATGGCAGACCCAGCAGCGGCAGCAGCCTCTGCCAGCCTTGCTAAAGTCACATTGGGAGAAGAGTTCACGTCAGTCAATGCCTGGGCTGCAGGAAGGCCTTTTGCAACCCCACAGCCAGCTGATGCACTTGGACGTTCAAAGCCCAAGAGTTGTTCTGTGCAAGCCGGAGCGCCATCTTCTGGCGCTTTCCTTTGTTCCACGCACGCTCCTTCCTCGGCCAGCAATCCCATGCCACATTTACAAGGCAGAGTACAAGCGTCTTTTTGTCTCCAGCTTGCTTTTGCTTTCCTCCTTCGAGGACTAGGCCGAGTTCTGTAGGCACGGGCTATTTTTAAACTGAATGAGGACTCAGAGAGATCTGATTATTGAATAGTTTTAAAAGAGCTGTGTGTATGTGTGTGTGTTTGTGTGTCCTAAGAGACGCACCATTTAAAAGCCTGAAAGTTTATGGCCAATTGATCTAAGGGCCCGAACAAACAGGCCAAAATAAAGATGCTTCAGGTCACTTTGGAGGTATGCTGTTTAAATGATGCATGCGTCCTAATAAGCCAGAAGCTGTGCCAAAGCTGAGCTCTAGTCCTTAAGACTGAAATGTGGCTTTGGTGCAGCTTCCGGCCTCTTAGGACGCATGCATCATTTAAACAGCATACCTCCAAAGTGACCCAAAGCAGCTTTATTTTGGCCGGTCTGTTTGGGTCCCCAGATTATTCTAAGGAACCCTTAGCAGCGTATGTGGTCCAGTTACAGTCTCACAACAACCTGGAAAGGTAGTTTACATGGAGAGCTCCATAAACATTGAGAAAGAACACTGGCGTGTTACAGACTGCCAAAATAAAGCTGCTTCGGGTCTCTTTGGAGGTATGCTGTTTAAATGATGCATGCATCCTAAGAATCCGGAAGCTGCACCAAAGCTGCACTCCAGTGCTTAGGAATGGAGTGTGGCTTTGGCGCAACCTCCGGACTCTTAGGACCCATGCATCATTTAAATAGCATGCCTCCAAAGAGACCCCAAGCAGCTTTATTTTGGCAGACTGTTTCTTATCCAGCCTAGCTCCTACATTTGGACTTACGAAGACACTGGCTCTGGCTCCTACACTTAAGAAGGTTGGCATCACCAACTCATGGTAATTCATGCCACCAACTTCTTTCTTTCAGTTGGTCTCAAAGGTGCTAAGGTACAAATGTAGGAGCTAGGATGGATAAGAAACAGTGGCCTGTTACAGACTGCCAAAATAAAGCTGCTTCGGGTCTCTTTGGAGGTATGCTGTTTAAATGATGCATGCATCCTAAGAATCCGGAAGCTGCACCAAAGCTGCACTCCAGTGCTTAGGAATGGAGTGTGGCTTTGGCGCAACCTCTGGACTCTTAGGACCCATGCATCATTTAAATAGCATACCTCCAAAGAGACCCCAAGCAGCTTTATTTGGGCAGTCGGTAACAGGCCAGTGTTCTTTCTCAATGTGACTGAGAAGGAAACTTTCTGAATATGTCCCAGAGTCCAAACGCAACAAGAAAGTACTAGCCGCAGCCCCATCTTGCTACCTCTACGAAGGATTAATTCTAATATTGATCACCCACCTAGACACACAAAGAGCATCTTTAAAAACAACAACAACAACTCGGCTAGCTTGCTGTTGATAGCGCATTGTACCGCAATTTCTTTCTTTCACATCACCCCGGCGGACCAAGCCATCCCCACCCACAGTTTCTCCCAGACAAGTTAATAAGATGGAAGGCTCCCTCGAGGCCCGGAGCCAGTGAACATTATCACTTGGAAGCCAGGCAGAAATACTGACATGTCGGAAATGACTCCAAACCTATTAATTACCCTTTCTTCCCTGGCACATCTTTGAGAGAAAAGCTTGACAAATTGAAAGGCAGGAGAGATCAGTCCCTCCTGCCCCTTCCCCGCGCAAAGGAAAGCGAGAGCTCCCCTTCCACTTTATTATCAATTAATCCATTACAAATTATCTAAGCGCAGGGTGGTTTTGAAGCTTCGGACGCAGCTGATCTCTGGCCTCCGCATTTACAGTCTCATAGGTGACAAGCCAATACTTATTGACAAAGCCGCGCACATCTATTTATGCAGTCCGGTGATTTTCTTCAAAAACACAAAAACACCACTCTCTTTGGAAATAAACACGTCCGATACAAAAATTAGCCTCGGCTTGTTTTCATCCGACGCGCAGGCAGGCAAGTGCGCACAAGTTTCCCATTAATATTTTAGATAAATAACTTTCCAGGCGCATGTGCTGTTTCTTGAACAAGAAATCTGTGCCATCTCTCTGCCGAAGATTGCTGAAGCGTGATTTGAGCTTTTAATGATTGCATTTGGTAGACTTGTCATTCAGGTGGCCAGGGATATAATCTGGGAATTGCTTTGCCGGTGAGATTTATATAAAACATGTTGGTGCACATATTATGTGCGCGCAGGGATATGTGTGTGCAAGCATGGGTGGATTTGGCAAAGTTGCCCCATGTTTACCATCTCACCTGGAGAGGCCCTTTTGGGACTCTCTCAAAGGCCACAGTGACGTTCAGTTGTGGAGGGGAAGCACGCCAACAACTTTAAAACAGTGCGCAAAGGGATCTTGTAGCACCTTTGAGACAAATTGTGAGCAAGACGTTGTAGCATAAGCTTTCGTTGACTTGGTCTGTGTCCTCAGATGCATGGAGTGAACTATTGCCCAGGAAGGACCTTTATAATCACACACTATGAATAACCACGAAAATGCAAAAATTCATACTACAGTGCTACCTCGGGTTACGAAATTAATTCGTTCCGCGGCGCCGTTCGTAACCCGATACATTTCGCAACCCGAAAAGGCTTTCCGTTAGCGCTGGAAAGCCGCTAGCCGCGCTTCGCATTTAAATTTCGCGCCAAAATGAATTTCGTAACCCGAAAATTCTTTCGTTACCCGGAACAGTTTTTTCCAATCTAACTTTTTCGTACCCCGGAAATTTCGTAACGCGATCAATTCGTATCCCGGGGTACCACTGTACTTGTTTATAAAAGTTCCTCCTGGGGAATGGTACTGCAGCCACAACGTTGTGAGTTCGATCCCCGAAAGGGTTGACTCAGCCTTCCATCTTTTCAAAGGTTGGTAAAAGGAGTACCCAGTTTGTTGGGGGCAATTGGCTTGCAGATTGTAAACCGCTTAGAGCAGCGGTTCTCAACCTGTGGGTCACAACCCCTTTGGGGGTTGAACGACCCTTTCACAGGGGTCACCTAAGACCACTGGAAAACACATATTTCTGATGCTCTTAGGAACCGAGGCACCGCAATTTTACGGTTGAGGGTCACCACAACATAAGGAACTGTATTAAAGGGTCGTGGCATTAGGAAGGTTGAGAACCATTGGTCTATGGGTTGGTACCATGCATTAACACATTAGGTGACAGCAAACCTAGTGACTCCACAGAAGAGATACTGGCGCATTACAGACCGCTGAATTGCGGCGGTCTGCTGCTGGCGCCGCTTGCAGCATCCGGGAGCCGCAGCTTCTAAACCGCGAGACTCCCGGACACTGCGAGGAAGGAGCGCGGAAATCGCGCTCCTTCCTGGGCCCCGGAAGTGGCGCCACAAAGCGCAAGGCACGCTTTCACAGCGTCACTTCCGCCGCGACACGTCTGGACGCTAGGCGTCCAAGATGTCAAAATGGCGGCGGCCGTGTGGAACAGCTGCCGCCATTTGTTACGGACAGAGTCCATAACAGGAGTAGGGGCATCTAGAAGAGACGCCCCCTTTTTAAACTGGGACATCCTAAGGACGTCCCAAATGGCGGTCTGTAACCCGCCACTACATCCTATGTAATGGACAGCCAAAAGGACAAACAAACGGGTCCTAGAATAGATCAAGCTAGAAACCTCCTTGGAAGAAGCCGAGATGACCAAACCGAGGCCGTCACACTTCGGGCACATCATGAGAAGGAAGGACTCATTGGAAAAGACAATAATCCTGGGAAAGGTGGAGGGAAGAGAGGGAGGACACATGCCAGATGGATGATGAACTCCATTAAGGAGGTCACTATGGATTTTATGGGGTTGCAGGAATAAAGCAGAGCAGTGGAGGACATGGGGTCTTGGAGATGTCTCATCCATAGGGTCGCCATGAGTCGAGATCAACTCAAAGGCAGCCAAGAACAAATACTATATCTCTTCTGTGGCGTCACTCGGGTTGGTGTCCAAATCCTTCCTCCAACCCACTCTCTGTTATCTGTGCGGTACTTTTCAAGTTTAAAACTTGAAAACATTTTTAGGAGCGTCAAGGAGTTTCTTCACTACAGAGGAACATAACTGCGGTAGTTATCCAGTCGGCAAGCCAAGCCCAAAGACTTATCTAGAGACATGAGAGGTTGTCTCGGATTAGATAATACTGTAATTGTTACTCTGGTTCAAAGCAACTCAATTCTACCTTAAGCAGATATGGAATTCACTAGCTAGGGGTAGAATTAGTTACCCTTTACTACGGACCCCAAGGATTCAAGGGCAGAGCGTGAAAGCATACAGAGATGCAAATGGCAGCCTCCTAGGTGAGAATTGCGATCAGACTCTACACTGGGAATTGAAAGCATCGCTCCATCACAACCAGTTTAGACCTACCCATCCCAGTACAAGGTAAGTGGAAGGAAGCAAGAACAGAGCAGTAGATCACCCAGATATCTTGACATCTATGCCAGAACATCCATGTGTTTTTCATGTATCCTTTTTTTAAATTCAGGCCAAGATAACATGGCAACAACCATGTCTGCAAAATTCTCAGTGGGTGCTGTGAAAACAAGATTGAACATGGTTTTCTGAGTCCTGGTTTTACAGAGCTTTTATAAGGTATGTTATATGGACTTCTCTTAGCTATAATGCTTGATGAACCTTGTAAAATTGTAAGCTTTAACTTTACTAGAATACTATGGTCCTATTGTAATGCCTTATGGCGGATGGAAATAAAAGATCGATCTGTCACGCAGAGACACAGTGGGGAAACGCAACCATGTGGGGGGGGGGGCATAAGAAAACAAAGGTTGCATCTACACTGCAGAAATAATGCAGTTTGACACCGCTTGAGTGGCCATGGCTCCATCCTACAGGATCCTGGGATTTGTAGCTTTGCGAGGCACCGAGACTTTTTGGCAGAGAAGGCTAAAGACCTTATGAAACCATAAATTCCCTGCACTTAAAAGTGGTGTCAAACTGCATTATTTCTACAGTGTAGATGCACCCTAGACCAGTCAAGGAATGAATGGTGTGTTGACACCAAGGTAAATCCTACTGACGCAATGGGTCTAACCCTACTTTGGATTAACAATAGTATTTAGGAGTGAAATGTGCCTTTCAGGGTGAGAGACTGAAATAAGTAATGGCAGTGCCTTCCACATTTGCACTCCTAAGTGTATTTGCATTAATATAACTCTTTTTCTGTATTTAGGCCTGTTACAGACTGCCAAAATAAAGCTGCTTGGGGTCTCTTTGGAGGTGTGCTATTTAAATGACGCATGGGTCCTAAGAGTCCGGAGGTTGCGCCAAAGCCACACTCCATTCCTAAGCACTGGAGTGCAGCTTTTGGTGCAGCTTCCAGATTCTTAGGATGCATGCATCATTTAAACAGCATGCCTCCAAAGAGACCCGAAGCAGCTTTATTTTGGCAGTGTGGAACAGGCCTTAGTATTCATTCATTTGAAGCATTTATATCCTGCCTTTGAACCAAAAAAAGACTCCCAGAACAGCCTGCAAATAGTTAAATTGGACAGTTCTTGCTCTCGGGGTTACAATTTAAATAAGACACAATACCTAAAGAGAAATGTCCAATTATTGTGCCTGGGTATGAAAGCTGGACGATGAAGCAAACCCAATAGGAAGAAAATGGACCCATCTGAAATGAGAGGCTGGAAGAGAATTCTGTGGATATCATGGCCTTCCAAAAAGACAAACGAATAGAGCAAACCAAGCCTGGATTCACCGGAAGCAAAGACGGTCAAACTGAGGTTGCCGTACTTTGGATATATTGTGAGACGCTGTGACTCATTGGAGGAGACAATAATGTTGGGAATAATGTTATAGGAGAAGAAAAGTGGGTTGCTTCAAACAAGGGCTTGCAAGACAGACCTCAGCAGGACAGTTGATGGTCAGGTCACTATAATTCCAAGGTAACATATAAAACAATGTAAGACAACAACAATATACACAAACAAAAGGATGGTGCGAAGAAAATTAAGTCCATCAACAGCTACATCCCAGTGTACCCAGTTGATCTTCTTCAGAAAACCAGTGGCATCTACGAACTGGAGGAAAGGAGTCTCCCTAGTTTCTTAGTCCAGGCAACTATGGTACCATATATACTTGACTATAAGCAGGGACATAGCCAAGGGGGGGGGGGTTTCTTGGGGTCCGGATCCCCCCTTCCATTAGAAAAATGAATGGTGTGTGCTGCTGTGCTGCCGCACCCAAGCCCCATTACAGTGGCGCCTCCGCATACGCTGTCTTTTTTTGCGCGGCTTTGAGCATACGTGCTCAAAGCTGCGGGCGCGCGGGGCAGAAGGGGCGGCGCGTCCCATTCAACTGAATGGGCACGCGCGCCCATTGCGCCCTGTGTGCCGCCGCGCACGAGCCCCATTGTTTCCAATGGGGCTCGAGCATAGGCGGAATTCGCCTTACGCGGAGGGATCCAGAACGGATCCCTCCGCGTAAGGCGAGGACGGACTGTATAATGGTGGCACTTAGTCTGGACCCCCCTTCCCAAAATCCTGGCTACGTCCCTGCTATAAGTCGACCTCATGTATAAGTCGAGGGCAGGTTTGGGGACCAATGTTATCGATTTTGATAAGCAAGGGTAAACCTCAGGGGCATGTAACAAAGGATCTAAAGAACGAAGGAAAGGAAAACGATGCCAAAGAACGTGCAAAATTTCATCAGGCGTAACTGTTTGTGCTCATACTAAAGGTAGGATGGATGAGAGGGTAGAGTCAGTGCTTCCAGGGGATCATACACTTGCCTTTTACCAAGGGATGTTTCCTTTTCTTAATAAGAATTAAAGTACAGATCTTACATTGACCCATGGATAAGCCGACACAGATTTTTTGGGGTCCACTATTTCGACTAAGATTTCTAGACTTATACATGAGTATATAGCGTCACTTTCACACTTCTCAGGACTGAAACCTTCCTCCCGTTCCCAGTTTAATATTCCAAGACGTAGCCGTGTTAGTCTGCAGAATCAGTACACAGGGATCTTGTAGCTTTTGGTCTAATCCCAAATGCATCTGAGGAAGTAGACTGAAGTCTAGGAAAGCTCCTGCTGCCAACTTCTTTCTTTCAGTGAGTCTCAAAGGTGCTCCAAGATCTCTCCACATACTTGACCCTATATATGCATCTAAGGAAGTAGACTGAAGTCTAGGAAAGCTCCTGCTGCCAACTTCTTTCTTTCAGTGAGTCTCAAAGGTGCTCCAAGATCTCTCCACATACTTGACCCTATATATGCATCTAAGGAAGTAGACTGAAGTCTAGGAAAGCTCGTGCTGCCAATTTCTTTCTTTCAGTGAGTCTCAAAGGTGCTCCAAGATCTCTCCACATACTTGACCCTATATATGCATCTAAGGAAGTAGACTGAAGTCTAGGAAAGCTCCTGCTGCCAACTTCTTTCTTTCAGTGAGTCTCAAAGGTGCTCCAAGATCTCTCCACATACTTGACCCTATATATGCATCTACGGAAGTAGACTGAAGTCTAGGAAAGCTCCTGCTGCCAACTTCTTTCTTTCAGTGAGTCTCAAAGGTGCTCCAAGATCTCTCCACATACTTGACCCTATATATGCATCTAAGGATGTAGACTGAAGTCTAGGAAAGCTCCTGCTGCCAACTTCTTCCTTTCAGTGAGTCTCAAAGGTGCTCCAAGATCTCTCCACATACTTGACCCTATATATGCATCTAAGGAAGTAGACTGAAGTCTAGGGAAGCTCCTGCTGCCAACTTCTTTCTTTCAGTGAGTCTCAAAGGTGCTCCAAGATCTCTCCACATACTTGACCCTATATATGCATCTAAGGAAGTAGACTGAAGTCTAGGGAAGCTCCTGCTGCCAACTTCTTTCTTTCAGTGAGTCTCAAAGGTGCTCCAAGATCTCTCCACATACTTGACCCTATATATGCATGTAAGGAAGTAGACTGAAGTCTAGGAAAGCTCGTGCTGCCAATTTCTTTTCTTCCAGTGAGTCTCAAAGGTGCCACAAGACCTCTCTGCGTACAAGTTTCATATTCAGCTACACAGTTGATTTGGATAGGTGTCTTTTCTTTAAGCAACAGCAGCAAACCCAATGGTGAGGGTGGCAGGCCATTACTGACCTTCCTAGCTCATGCGTTACTATTGATGTGGGAATTCCCATTTTAGGGTGACCAACCTGAGCAACAGGCCAACAACAGCGCATAACGTTATACCTCCCTCCCATCGCTTCTAGCATTAAAAAAAGAAAAACCTCACTAATATAATTGATCCTAATTACCCAAGCGGAAGATTTAAATACAGCCCGGCTCGCCCCTGCAGCTCCTACCAAAGGCTTCATGAAAAGGCCATTGTATAAATAAATGATTGGATTTCCTATTCAGCGTCTTCAGATCTGACAGCCTTAATTTTGATGCAAAGTAGCCCCTGCCACAGCGCAGGGGGAAAAAGTCACCGCCGCCTACTACGGCTTTATTTTAAAGGTGATTTTTTGACGCTATCTGATGTTCCATTGGGCTTTTTAAAAAGTATTAAACGATCTCCAAAGTCTATTTATCCAGGTAGCCATCGTTCAATCATTTGTTCATATTTTTTTAATAGCGTCGTCGTAATTAAAGGGAATCTCATATATATATATATATATATATATATATATATATATAGCACTTATCAAAACACATCCCTGCAGCCTATCAATTAGGATTACAATAACCCACTCCCTTGTTGCCTCGGCTATTAGCATTTTGATTGAATGTCTGTTGAAAAGTGACTGGAAACAGAAGATTGGGCTCGGAAAGTAATGTCACTTTATTCGCTCCCATCGAAGCTTGTCTAGTTGTCTCCGGGCCCAACTCAAAAAGAGACAAGACAGTTCCAAAAAGCAGCATTTGTGCGTATGTGTGTGTGTGTGCGATGGTGGATTATTTATTCTCCCCCACCTTCTCAAGGTGGGTTTGTGGCAGGGGCACAAATGCTATTAAAGCACTTGACAGTAGAGGTCTTGTTCTGCTCCCAACTCAGAATCGACTCGCTCAAATGAACACTCAGCTGTCACTGCAAGAAAGGCGCCGAGGAGGGAAAGTGCTGCACGCGCCACACTAAAAATGCTATACCCTCCCCATATCCCCAGCGGCGGCCTTGGGAAAGTGACCTTCCACGCGGATGCTTCTAACAGCGGTGTGTGGATGTGTGTATCACACAGCGCCAACTTCAAGATGGGGCAGGTGGGACTGAACAAACAGCAAACCCGCTTCTGCAAGTGATCATAAATGCAAAGTTTATGATCCTCCTGTTGCAATTGTCCCTGCTGTCGCTGTGTGCCTTCAAGTCGTTTCCCGATTGATGGTGACCCTACCATGGTTTTTTCTGGGGCTGGGATTATGTGACCCACCTAAGGTCAACTAGTAGGTTTCCAAGACCAAAAAGAGCCCTTCTACCTCTTGCAAAAGGCTTCTTAAGGCCTCATTCCCACTTACAGATAAATCGGTATGCATTCGAAATCGATGCATCGATTCAACATCGGATTGTGCTTTACACTACACTTGCCCCGAGCGCATTATCTGTCATTTTCAGGCATCAAAATAACCTACTTGTGGTTCCAATTCACCAATTCAAATCAAAATGATTTGGTTCCAGCTGGCCGAAGGGCAAGTGTGAATTGATTCTGATCCGTTTGTGGTTCACACTTGCGTTGAATCGATTCGGCGAAAAAGGCGCGGGGGGGAAAAACAGTGCGGGGTAAATGGGTTTGGTGCATGGCTCCCTTCATCGAATCGCTTCGGGTTGTTTGAACTGGTTCAAACTGAATTACGATCCGGTTTAAAAGGTAGTGGGAATGAGGCCAAAGACTGTGTCAGAGTGGGATGCTCAAGTTACTGTATATGCTCAACTATAAGTCAATCTCATGAATAAGTCAAGGGCAAGTTTGGGGGGCAAAATTTTGGATTTTGCTATGACCTATGGATAGGTCGAGAGTAAAACTTAGGGGGGCATATAGCAAAGGATCTAAAGGATGAAGCAAAACAAAACAAAGTCAAAGGACTTACAAAATCCCAGCAAACACAACTCTTTGTGCTTACTCTTAAGGCTGGATGGATGAGAGAGTAGAGCAGGTCAGTGCTTCCAGGACAGATTATACTCTTGCTTTTCACCAGGGGATGGTTCCTTCTTTTAAATAAGATTTTAAGTCCCTTCGCTCCCATTCAATAAAGTACCAATTCTTTAAGTTTCATCTCTCCAACAGACATACACATTTCCATTCTGTCTTCTCCTCCTCCACCATTTTCTTTCCACCCACTAACTTCTCTTTCGGCAGGCAGCCAAGGTATCAGATAGCACTACTACTATTACACACACACACACATATGCATACGTTTTTAAAAAGAAGATTTAAGGTGAGGAATAAGAAGAGCGCACTACACCATCGCAGAGGGAAATACGGTGTAAGTGCATAGTATTTTACGAATCAAAACAGTTATCAAAATACGAGACGGGAGGAATATAAAACATAAATTGAGCCTAGCAAGGAAAGGGGGTGGATGGCAGATCCGGAAGCAATCCAAATTCTTTCGCCAAGGGATCCTTGAGCTCACAAAGATAAAGAAAGAAGCAGCTTTAACATCAGGGACAGGGGTGAATGACTTTATCAAGGCTGGGGGCAAAATTTCTTCTCCTGGCACCTGCTGCTTGCCGTCCTAGAGCCAGAAGCAGTACAAAATCCTACATTGTCTGATGTACTGTAGCTACTATGACCGGGCCCAACTGTTGTAGCTGTGTTGATACCATCACCCCAAAAACTACCTCTTAAGACAAGCAGGGCCCTAACCAATGGATTTCCGAAGTGCTGAGAATCACTGACTGAAAGAGTCTCCTAGTTGCAGGGCACATTAAGACCAGCAGCTGGAAAAACACCTCTCCAGGATCCTGCCACAGTGGCTTGTCTCAATGTACTGAATGATCCCGCCAGTATGATGTTGTGGCTGAGTGCTGGACTCGGACTGCCAGGGTTCAATTCCTCACTGCTATGGAAAACCATGTGGTTACCTTGGGCAAGTCACGATCTCTCAGCCTTAGAGGGAGGCAGAATGGGGATGGACTGGATGACCCTTGTGGTCTCTTCCAACTCTATGGCCTGTTACAGACAGCCAAAATAAAGCTGCTTCAAGTCACTTTGGAGGTGTGGTATTTCAATGATGCATGAGTCCTAACAGTCTGGAAGCTTCACCAAAGCTGCACTCCAGTCCTTAGGACTGGAGTGTGGCTTTGGTGCGGCCTTTGGACTCTTAGGACGCATGTATCATTGAAATATCATACCTCCAAAGTGACTCGAAGCAGCTTTATTTTGGCTGTCTGTAACAGGCCTAGGATTCTATGATTCCCCTCTGTGCAAATTCTTCCAACACCACCTAGGGATAGGTTCACCTTTGTGTCCCCATGAAACCGATTGACTTGAAGGCACGCAACAATAAACCTCACAGCCAGGAGAGTGCCGAGGCCTTGCTAGATACCCTTGCTCTTTCCCTTCTCAAACTGAAAACTGACCAGACTGAAACGGTTCCTCACTGTGGCTCTAATAAATCCAAGGCATCACACACAGGTTTTGCCCTTTTCAGCCAAAACATATCCAAGGTAGGTGCATGTGGCTAAAGCAAAGCCCCCCTCTTGTGAGTTTTATTTGATTAAGATCCTGGCCTCCCCAAGCCAAATCCAAAACGTATTACAAAGATCTCCTGTTTAGACCTCGAAGGGTCCCTTCCCCAGCGTGTTGCCGCATCTCAGAGCAAGTGCACTTAATTCATGTGGCCACATTCTCAAAACATCTGCTTGATCGGTATATTTGGTGTTCGCGGTTTATGGCATAAAATAAATGCATTTCCGCGCCTGTCAAACACTCCGGAGTGGCAACGTATCTTTCCCGACTGCTTCAAGTCGAAGCCCATCTGCCACCCCTGCTCCTCGTCTCCCACCAACTCTGCGTGCCTCCCACCTGCTGCCCTCTCTGACTCAGATGGCCATCTGCAAAGTTATTGCACACTTACAGCCTTCTGAAAAATGGCAGCCACATATATAGACGGCGAAGTCGTATATTCCACTGTCAAGACAAACCTCCCCGAAGCAAACATGAGCGCACGCAATTCCTCAAAGCACCTAAGAGCAGCCCGGCTAGATCAAATCAAAGGCTTATCTGGAGGGGGGACCTGTCCACCGCTAGGAGCAAACACTTTTGTGAACCCCCCCAACTTGAAAGGAAGCCTTTGTCAGATTCTCTGTTGCACCGAAGGGGAATGAGTTAATGCTATGGGTGAATGCAGAGAGGTGAGCTAATGTAGTCCGTGGAGCTGAAACCTCCATCCTCTCAGTGTTGTCTCTATTGCAAAATAAAACAAGATGCTCGCCAGGGCTTTACAATCACACTTCCACAATGGTTTTCAACAGCACTAGAAGCTGTACCATTTTCACCTGGATTATGTAGGGCTGGAGCATATCCGAAGGAGGGCGACAAATGGTGAAGGGTCTGGAAACCATGCCCTATGAGGAACGGCCTAGGGAGCTGGGGATGTTTTGCCTGGAGAAGAGACAGTTAAGAGGTGATATGATAGCCCTGTTCAAGTATTTGAAGGGGTGTCAGACTGAGGATGGAGCAAGCTTGTTTTCTGTGCTCCAGAGACTAGAACATGGAACAATGGATACAAGCTGCAGGAAAAGAGATTCCAGCTCAACTTTAGGAGGAACCTCCTGACAATATGAGCTGTTTGACAGTGGAAGACTCTGCCTTGGAGAGTGGCGGAGTCTCCTTCTTTGGAGGTTTTTAAAGAGAGGCTGGATGGCCATCTGTTGGGGATGCTTTGATTTGGACTTCCTGCATGGCAAAAGGTTGGACTGGATAGCCCTTGAGGTCTCTTCCAACTCTGATTCTATGTACCCTTTAGCTTTATACTCTGGTGCTTTTCACCTGCTATTTCCCTTCTCCTTATTTGTCATTATTTTGCAGAGCAAAGGTCTGTTTTTCTCTTCTACCTCTGGTGCAAATTCAGCCTTCACTATTCCCACCCCAAACAACACACTCATGCACTAGGCCAGTGATTCCCAAATTTTGATCCTCCAGGTGTTTTGGACTTCAACTCCCAGAAGCCCCAGCCACCTTGACCATCAGTCAGGAATTCTGGGAGCTGAAGTCCAAAACATGTGGAGGACCAAAGTTTGGGAGCCACTGATCTAGCCTATTGATCGACAGTGGGCCCTCGTTAATCCGCTGGGGTTGGGTTCCAGGATCCCCCATGGATAACAAAACCTGTGGATGCTCAACTCCCATTCAATATAATGGCATAGCAAAATGGTGTCCCTTATATAAAATGGAAAATCACGATCGCCAGGACTCTTCTAACAGTTCTGGGCCTCGCGGAGAGGTGCATTATATGGCGTTGCTCAGATGCCCTATGAAGAAATGGCTCTCACAGGTCTGTCTCCAGCCTTGTTTCTAGATAAATGAGGGATGCTTTCTGTCTACAGATGGTGGAGTGGGCTGCTTAGAGGCTTTACGTAACTAAAATTCACTAATACATTCAAAGAAACATAACTCCAAGACGCGCACTCCCATCAATTATACATTTTTAAGTTTGTCTTGGAGTTATGCTGGAGACAGACAAACCGTCTGTCTTTCTTTCTTTCTCTGCACACACATGTGTTTTTATTACTACAGACTGAATGGTTCGGTAAGATGCCAGACCACAAAAACTATGGCCTGTTAACAGACTGCCAAAATAAAGCTGCTTCGGGTCTCTTTGGAGGTATGCTGTTTAAATGATGCATGCATCCTAAGAATCCAGAAGCTGCACCAAAGCTGCACTCCGGCGCTTAGGAATGAAGTGTGGCTTTGGCGCGAGCATCCTAAGAATCCAGAAGCTGCACCAAAGCTGCACTCCAGTGCTTAGGAATGGAGTGTGGCTTTGGCGCGAGCATCCTAAGAATCCAGAAGCTGCACCAAAGCTGCACTCCAGCGCTTAGGAATGGAGTGTGGCTTTGGCGCGAGCATCCTAAGAATCCGGAAGCTGCACCAAAGCTGCACTCCAGTGCTTAGGAATGGAGTGTGGCTTTGGCGCGAGCGTCCTAAGAATCCAGAAGCTGCACCAAAGCTGCCCTCCAGGGCTTAGGAATGGAGTGTGGCTTTGGCGTGAGCATCCTAAGAATCCAGAAGCTGCACCAAAGCTGCCCTCCAGCGCTTAGGAATGGAGTGTGGCTTTGGCACGAGCATCCTAAGAATCCAGAAGCTGCACCAAAGCTGCACTCCAGCGCTTAGGAATGGAGTGTGGCTTTGGCGCAACCTCCGGACTCTTAGGACCCATGCATCATTTAAATAGCATACCTCCAAAGAGACCCGAAGCAGCATTATTTTGGCAGTCTGTAACAGGCCCAAGTGATGATTCCGCCTTAGGCATCAGAGTTCCAAAATCCCTTCAATCCTATCCTCCAACAGTTGTGCAAGCCATCAGTCAGGTACGCCGTGTATCTCAAACGCACATGTATGTCGGTAGATATGTAACTTCTTCAACAGCTTGATACGTTCAGACTCATCTGATGGGGAAAGCATCTGTTGCTAATACTACTATTTTATTATTTATCAAACCCATTTCTTCAAAGAACGGCTAATTTCAGACCCACAGCTGCTCACATCATCTCTGTGCAGCTGCTACTTACCCACTGCAGCCAAACCAGTTTCGCATTCGTTGGTCTCTTTGCGTATTCTTAGTCTCTGCCTGCAAGCTTTTTAAGAAAGACCACCCTTGTTTTAGAAGGACTAGTTGCATTGTCCCAGGGCTACAGGCCAAAGTGTTGAATATGGGGAACCAGGGCCAAGTAAAACCGCTATTATTATTATTTGTATCCCGCTCTTTTCCCAGAACTGGGACTTTTAAGACCGCAACGCTACCTATAAAACTCACAGAACACAGTGGGACTTGCGTCGAGATCGACATGTGTTACGACTGCATTGTTTAAAATGTCCCCTCATTATTTTCAAGCCATTTCTCATGGGTCAAAGTAGACGTTCTTCTCCATTCTCCCACGTTAAATTTTTCCTTTGCGTTTCGGACTCCAGCTCCCAATAGCCACAGCCGTTTTGACCAGGAGTCTGGGATTCTGGGAGCTGAAGTCCGCAACACCTGGAAGGTCAGAGTTTGGGAATCGCTGTGGGAAAAGAGATTCCAACTAAAGGTTAGGAAGAACCTCCTGGTGGTAAATGCTGTTTGACAGTGGAATGAATACGCTCCCTCAAAGGTTTTTAAACGGAGGCTGGAAGGCCATCCGTCAAGATTGCTCTTATTGTGTCTTTCTGCATGGCAGGGGGTTGAAAGGTATGGCCCTTGAGGTCTCTTACATCGCTATGTTTCTATTCCTCTGAAATCTAGCCTTAGGTTAGTTTGCAGCCTCCCATCCAAGTACTAACCAGGGCTGATCCTCCTTAACGTCTAAGAGTAAATGATCTGGTGCCTTTCAGGTATTTAACCCTCTTCCTTTTGGATTGCATGTACAATTGGACCCTTGGTATCTACTGGGGTTGGTTCCCCCATGGCTATCAAAATCCGTGGAGGCTCAAGTCCCCTTATATACAATGCTGTCGTAAAATGTTGTACCTTATATTAAATTGCAAAGTCAAATATTGGCCTGTTACAGACTGCCAAAATAAAGCTGCTTCGGGTCTCTTTGGAGGTATGCTATTTAAATGATGCATGCATCCCAGGAATCCAGAAGCTGCACCAAAGCTGCCCTCCAGTGCTTAGGAATGGAGTGTGGCTTTGGCGCGACCTCCGGACTCTTAGGACCCATGCATCATTTAAATAGCATACCTCCAAAGAGACCCCAAGCAGCTTTATTTTGGCAGTCTGTAACAGGCCATTGTTTCGGGGTAAATTTCGTGTGCAAATATCTTCCAACCGTGGTTGGTTGAATCCAAGGATACGCAATCTGTGGATACAGAGGGCCAACTGTACTTATTTCACAGCGGTCTCTTATCTCTGGCCAGCTCACAGGAGCTACGGACTGATAGGATGTTCTTATAAATTACTGGACACAATTGTCAATTGAAATGTAAAATTAAAATTAAACAAACAATCCGTGACGGAACTTCGGGTGGCAATTTAGACATTGCATTAATAACTGTGGCCTGTTACAGACAGCCAAAATAAAGCTGCTTCGAGTCACTTTGGAGGTATGATATTTCAATGATACATGCGTCCTAAGAGTCCAAAGGCCGCACCAAAGCCATGCTCCAGTCCTAAGGACTGGAGTGCAGCTTTGGTGAAGCTTCCAGACTCTTAGGATTCATGCATCATTGAAATACCATATCTCCAAAGTGACTCGAAGCAGCTTTATTTTGGCTGTCTGTAACAGGCCACCGTTATACTATAAGGCAATCCATCTTAACCTGGATTTCTCCACATGTTCTGAGCCACGATGAACATGGTCCCCGGCCAGAGAGCAGGAAAAGAGACGTGTGTTATAACTGTTTCGTTGCAATTTAACTTTGAAGGTAACGCAAGAGAGGATCTATGAGGTTTGCAAAATGCAAAATGGGGCTCCTGAACATGGAGTTAGGGGAGAAAAGGAAAGGAACAAAGAAATGGCGATGCGGAAACATGCACATAGACAAAGCACACCATTTTGCTGAATCTGATCCCTCCCCTTGCATGCCAAATCTAACATACAAAAGGTTGCGAGGAGCTGAAATTAAACACAAAATATACAAAAGGTTGTGAGGAGCTGAAATTAAACACTTGACCCGGTTGAAATTAAACACCTA
Source organism: Sceloporus occidentalis (assembly GCA_023333645.1). Lineage (NCBI taxonomy): Eukaryota > Metazoa > Chordata > Lepidosauria > Squamata > Phrynosomatidae > Sceloporus > Sceloporus occidentalis. Next base: position 4,357,969 of record JALMGF010000069.1, read on the forward strand.
TTTTGTTTAAGTGCTGGAGACGGATCTGTTTTACTCGACGCCAGTAAATGAAGCAACAGTTGTGACCTTCCTTTCATTTGCAGGGTTTTGGTTTTTCCTGTTCAAAACCTTGTAGTTTTTAAAAACTGCTTTAAGGAGGATGTTTTGTTTTTTTAAAGGTTAATCTCGGAAGAAAATACACCAGATGTTCTCATGGCAGTTTAAATATATCTAAATACTGTACCACCAGAAGCTGGGATTCGTGTCAGTACATATTAATCAATCCAATCAAAGGTGGGAAATCATATTGGAAGCAACACAAGGAAAATATCATTACGATGAATATGCACTTGGCAACGTGAGGCTGAGAAAGGAACGGCAGAGCTCTTGCGGTTCCTTGCGGCTCAGCTCACCAGAGACAGGTTTCTCCTCAACCCGCTCCTATTCTTGAGTGTGTCAAAAGACACACATTCACGACTTGTCCCAATGGCTTAGAGAAAATAACTCAAAGGACTTCTAATTTACAATGAGGCTTGCAATGGTGGACAAAGAGAGGGTATTTTGGAGGAAAGCCAAAGGATGCCCTTATAGGCTTGCCAGTCCAACAGAGTCACATAAACGGGAGATTCAGGACCAGGCCTTTGTGCCTGAAATGTTTTGCTGTTGGGGCGTGCCATTCCTGACTTATGACGACTCTTAAGGCCAAATCATGAGATGCTAATCTATACCTATTGAAGGACACTGTCCATTTTCTGTGTAAATGTTACAATATTACATCCACACCAGTCTCTTTGGCTGGCTTGCTGGCTTCCTTCCGTCCGTCCGTCCGTCCTTCCTTCCTTCCGTCCATCCGTCCTTCCATCCATCCATCCTTCCTTCCTTCCGTCCTTCCTTCCTTCCGTCCGTCCTTCCTTCCGTCCTTCCGTCCGTCCGTCCTTCCTTCCGTCCTTCCGTCCTTCCTTCCTTCCTTCCGTCCTTCCTTCCTTCCTTCCTTCCTTCCGTCCTTCCTTCCTTCCGTCCGTCCGTCCGTCCGTCCTTCCTTCCTTCCATCCATCCATCCTTCCTTCCTTCCTTCCTTCCGTCCGTCCTTCCTTCCGTCCGTCCTTCCGTCCGTCCTTCCTTCCGTCCGTCCTTCCATCCATCCGTCCTTCCTTCCTTCCATCCATCCTTCCTTCCGTCCGTCCTTCCTTCCGTCCGTCCTTCCTTCCCTCCGTCCATCCTTCCATAATAGTTTGGTTGTAACCAGGAAGTGACTTACAGAGCTGCTAAACTTATCACAGGTCATCACATGTTTGCAACATGTGTGCTGTGTGCCTTCAAGCCGTTTCCAACTTAACGGCAACCCTAAGGTGGGTTTTCTTGGCAAGACTTGTTCGAAGGAGATTTGCCATTCCCTTCCCCGGATGCCGAGAGCCTGTGACTTGCCCAAGATAACCCAGTGGGTTTCACGGATGAGTTAGGAATTGAACCCTGGTCTCCAGGGTTGTCGTCTAACTCTGGAAACGTCATCGCAACCGCATGGCCAAGAGGTCTACCGTGTTGGAAAATGCCGGCTGCTGGGCTGCAAAGGGGGACAGGAGAGCAAATCTCTGGCAAAAGGCAATCCAGGCATCCATTTGTGGCCCAAAGATGACACAGCACACTAAGTGATAGAAGAGAAGAGAGAGAGATGACTCACCAGCAACATGGCTTAATGCTCCAGCAGATACAGTTTATTTCAATTATACGACAGCTTGCTTTTGAATGTAGCAGCTCTTTTTAAAGGGGGAGAAATGGAGTGGCTGGCCAGGGAAGGGTCAACCCAAAAAGGCATGCTCCCATTTCGTAACTGGGAGCCCAAGTGCTTTCGTGTTCCCTTCGCACAGTTGCGAAATGACGCCTTCGTACTCGCGCAGACTCTGTGCGCCTCCACAGAGATAGGAGGGTGATTTGGGAAAAGAAATAAACCAGGTTTTAATCCTCAGCCTTCACAGCTCAGTGGTCTGAGCTACCAGAGCGGGCGATGGCCGTCCTCCAGTTCAACACCTGCTGTATCCAGAATTTATTTCTAAAACATAACAGCATCGGCAAAGCTAAATACCAAAATCTATCTCTTGCTTGATAGTTGTAGGATGGATATGGGCCGGAGGCAAGAGGATCTCCAGCTTTGTCTCAGGAATGACGGGGGAGTCGAGAACCCCTTTGCCTCTGGGGCAGGATGGCATGGTGCATCTGGATAAGAGTCCCATGTCAAGTTGGTACGAGACGTTGGCATGAGATAGCCACAACACTAGCACCTTCGTCCCTTTTGGGAAGGTACAGGGATGTGCAAGAGAGATGTGGCCGTTGTCCAAACAATGTGGCTATTGGGATGGTCAGTAGCTGTGCCGTGAGGATGTACCTCCAGTGACATCTGTGTGGGGTTCTCTTTTGCCACAACACTAGCACCTTCGTCCCTTTTGGGAAGGTACAGGGATGTGCAAGAGAGATGTGGCCGTTGTCCAAACAATGTGGCTATTGGGATGGTCAGTAGCTGTGCCATGAGGATGTACCTCCAGTGACATCTGTGTGGGGTTCTCTTTTGCCACAACACTAGCACCTTCGTCCCTTTTGGGAAGGTACAGGGATGTGCAAGAGAGATGTGGCCGTTGTCCAAACAATGTGGCTATTGGGATGGTCAGTAGCTGTGCCATGAGGATGTACCTCCAGTGACATCTGTGTGGGGTTCTCTTTTGCCACAACACTAGCACCTTCGTCCCTTTTGGGAAGGTACAGGGATGTGCAAGAGAGATGTGGCCGTTGTCCAAACAATGTGGCTATTGGGATGGTCAGTAGCTGTGCCATGAGGATGTACCTCCAGTGACATCTGTGTGGGGTTCTCTTTTGCCACAACACTAGCACCTTCGTCCCTTTTGGGAAGGTACAGGGATGTGCAAGAGAGATGTGGCCGTTGTCCAAACAATGTGGCTATTGGGATGGTCAGTAGCTGTGCCAAGAGGATGTACCTCCAGTGACATCTGTGTGGGGTTCTCTTTTGCCACAACACTAGCACCTTCGTCCCTTTCGGGAAGGTACAGGGATGTGCAAGAGAGATGTGGCCGTTGTCCAAACAATGTGGCTATTGGGATGGTCAGTAGCTGTGCCATGAGGATGTACCTCCAGTGACATCTGTGTGGGGTTCTCTTTTGCCACAACACTAGCACCTTCGTCCCTTTTGGGAAGGTACAGGGATGTGCAAGAGAGATGTGGCCGTTGTCCAAACAATGTGGCTATTGGGATGGTCAGTAGCTGTGCCATGAGGATGTACCTCCAGTGACATCTGTGTGGGGTTCTCTTTTGCCACAACACTAGCACCTTCGTCCCTTTCGGGAAGGTACAGGGATGTGCAAGAGAGATGTGGCCGTTGTCCAAACAATGTGGCTATTGGGATGGTCAGTAGCTGTGCCATGAGGATGTACCTCCAGTGACATCTGTGTGGGGTTCTCTTTTGCCACAACACTAGCACCTTCGTCCCTTTTGGGAAGGTACAGGGATGTGCAAGAGAGATGTGGCCGTTGTCCAAACAATGTGGCTATTGGGATGGTCAGTAGCTGTGCCATGAGGATGTACCTCCAGTGACATCTGTGTGGGGTTCTCTTTTGCCACAACACTAGCACCTTCGTCCCTTTTGGGAAGGTACAGGGATGTGCAAGAGAGATGTGGCCGTTGTCCAAACAATGTGGCTATTGGGATGGTCAGTAGCTGTGCCATGAGGATGTACCTCCAGTGACATCTGTGTGGGGTTCTCTTTTGCCACAACACTAGCACCTTCGTCCCTTTTGGGAAGGTACAGGGATGTGCAAGAGAGATGTGGCCGTTGTCCAAACAATGTGGCTATTGGGATGGTCAGTAGCTGTGCCATGAGGATGTACCTCCAGTGACATCTGTGTGGGGTTCTCTTTTGCCACAACACTAGCACCTTCGTCCCTTTCGGGAAGGTACAGGGATGTGCAAGAGAGATGTGGCCGTTGTCCAAACAATGTGGCTATTGGGATGGTCAGTAGCTGTGCCATGAGGATGTACCTCCAGTGACATCTGTGTGGGGTTCTCTTTTGCCACAACACTAGCACCTTCGTCCCTTTCGGGAAGGTACAGGGATGTGCAAGAGAGATGTGGCCGTTGTCCAAACAATGTGGCTATTGGGATGGTCAGTAGCTGTGCCATGAGGATGTACCTCCAGTGACATCTGTGTGGGGTTCTCTTTTGCCACAACACTAGCACCTTCGTCCCTTTTGGGAAGGTACAGGGATGTGCAAGAGAGATGTGGCCGTTGTCCAAACAATGTGGCTATTGGGATGGTCAGTAGCTGTGCCATGAGGATGTACCTCCAGTGACATCTGTGTGGGGTTCTCTTTTGCCACAACACTAGCACCTTCGTCCCTTTTGGGAAGGTACAGGGATGTGCAAGAGAGATGTGGCCGTTGTCCAAACAATGTGGCTATTGGGATGGTCAGTAGCTGTGCCATGAGGATGTACCTCCAGTGACATCTGTGTGGGGTTCTCTTTTGCCACAACACTAGCACCTTCGTCCCTTTTGGGAAGGTACAGGGATGTGCAAGAGAGATGTGGCCGTTGTCCAAACAATGTGGCTATTGGGATGGTCAGTAGCTGTGCCATGAGGATGTACCTCCAGTGACATCTGTGTGGGGTTCTCTTTTGCCACAACACTAGCACCTTCGTCCCTTTCGGGAAGGTACAGGGATGTGCAAGAGAGATGTGGCCGTTGTCCAAACAATGTGGCTATTGGGATGGTCAGTAGCTGTGCCATGAGGATGTACCTCCAGTGACATCTGTGTGGGGTTCTCTTTTGCCACAACACTAGCACCTTCGTCCCTTTCGGGAAGGTACAGGGATGTGCAAGAGAGATGTGGCCGTTGTCCAAACAATGTGGCTATTGGGATGGTCAGTAGCTGTGCCATGAGGATGTACCTCCAGTGACATCTGTGTGGGGTTCTCTTTTGCCATAATGCAATGTCTGGTTTGGGCATAAAGGCCTGTCTGGTTTGGGGATGTTCCTTGTCATTATGAGGTCAAGGAGGTTAACCAAAGTCTTCTCCCTGGACACGTCTTTTAATTAAAAGAGTAGAAAAAGGCCGATCCGCTACATCTTCATGCAGCAGATAAACACTAGTCAGGTTGCTTTTTTTTACAAAACCCATTAAAAACCACACTCAGAAATGACAACGGAGAACAAATTGTTCAGTATGTTAAAATATTTTATGTAACGTTTTTTCCCCTCGGTGCTGGAGGGGATCTGCCTGTTTTCTCAAGGCTGCCTGCTGATTTATTACACTTGGCATCTTTAATACTATTCACCGCATTAAATCTGTCTATGTAAATGTTGCGTTTTGTTCTTCCCCCTCCGCGCGCGCGCTTGGATTTCTACCAATTAATGTTTTGAAACCGTCCCACATGACTTGGAAATACAACCTGATAATATCTCCCCTCTTGCGGTTCGGAGACTGTACAAACAGCAATAATGCTCAGTGAATTAATTCCTAGGGGGAGGAATGGCCCAAGTGAAATCCAGAGCACACCACAGAGCATTCCTTATGTACAGTATAAGATCTCCCAAATCGCAGTAGACACAGGATTCGGCACATATTGCCTGATGCCTGTTACACCTTGTTGGTATCTTCAGAAACCAGTTGCTTAAAGCACAACCTATGACATTAAAATGACAAAACTCGGAAAAATAAGTATAGTGGGACCTCCACATTCGTTGGGGTTAGGGGCACAGGACCCCTATGAAAGTGGAAAAACCACAAATGTACCTGTGAGAACATCTTTCTAGGAATCTCTAGGCCTTCCAGTGCAACTCTGTGGTCAACATCTGCCAGACGTTGAGTACACAATTGCACTGGAGGGCCTAGAAAAGTGTCCTCTCTAGGGATTTCTAGGTCCCCCGGCGCAACATCTAGCGGACGTTGACCACAGAGTCATGTTGGAGAACCTAGCGATTCCTAAAGAGAACACATTGATCAAATCCGTCAATAATCAAATTCACAAAAGCCAAAGCCACGGGTGTGGTTTTTACTTTTATGTTTGAGTTATTTACCGGATCTATTATTTATTAATTATTATTAATTATATTTATTTGTATCCCGCTCTTTTCCCAGGACTGGATTTGTTGATCGTAATCAATGATGTGATGATGAATCAAATCCACAAAAGTCAAAGCAACAGATGTTGTTTTTAATTATACGTTTGAGTTTTTTATTGGATCGATTGGATCTGTTGATCATAATCAATGATGATGATGATGATGAATCAAATCCACAAAAGTCAAAGCAACAGATGTTGTTTTTAATTATACGTTTGAGTTTTTTTATTGGCTCGATTGGATCTCTCGATCGTAATCGATGATGATGATAATGATGAATCAAATCCACAAAAGTCAATGCCACAGATGTTTTTAATTATACATTTGAGCTTTTTATTGGCTCAATTGGATCTCTTGATCGTAATCAATGATGTGATGATGAATCAAATCCACAAAGTCAAAGCAACAGATGTTGTTTTTAATTATACGTTTGAGTTTTTTATTGGCTCAATTGGATCTCTTGATCGTAATCAATGATGATGATGATGATGAATCAAATCCACAAAAGTCAATGCCACAGATGTTGTTTTTAATTATACGTTTGAGTTTTTTATTGGATCGATTGGATCTGTTGATCGTAATCAATGATGATGATGATGATGAATCAAATCCACAAAAGTCAAAGCAACAGATGTTGTTTTTAATTATACGTTTGAGTTTTTTATTGGATCGATTGGATCTGTTGATCGTAATCAATGATGATGATGATGATGAATCAAATCCACAAAAGTCAAAGCAACAGATGTTGTTTTTAATTATACGTTTGAGTTTTTTATTGGATCGATTGGATCTGTTGATCGTAATCAATGATGATGATGATGATGAATCAAATCCACAAAAGTCAAAGCAACAGATGTTGTTTTTAATTATACGTTTGAGTTTTTTATTGGCTCAATTGGATCTCTCGATTGTAATCAATGATGATGATAATGATGAATCAAATTCACAAAAGTCAAAGCAACAGATGTTGTTTTTAATTATACGTTTGAGTTTTTTATTGGCTCAATTGGATCTCTCGATCGTAATCAATGATGATGATGATGATGAATCAAATCCACAAAAGTCAATGCCACAGATGTTGTTTTTAATTATACGTTTGAGTTTTTTATTGGATCGATTGGATCTGTTGATCGTAATCGATGATGATGATGATGATGATGATGATGATGATGATGATGATGAATCAAATCCACAAAAGTCAATGCCACAGATGTGGAGTGCCAACTGTACCTTTTTTCCCCCTGGACAGATTTCTTTAAAATGAAAGCGTGAGCCTGCCAATACTACACGGTGACATCTAGTTTTGTCCACTTCTTCCTTTCCGGAAGTGATTTCCCATTACTGATCTAAAATTAAGCAATAAGGTATGACAGGCGGCACACCAAAAAGACGGGCAATTATTCTGCACCCCAGGCGGTGACACGCAGCACAGGAGGCAGAGGTCAACTAAGCGGAATCGCTGAAGAGGTTCACTAATTGTTCAGATTAGTCTTTGGACGGTTCACACCGCAAGACTCTTCGGAGACCCGGGAAAAGGCAGAGACATGGTTTTAGCTGAACGCAGCTTTATTACGATTTTAGTATCAAAAAAAATACTTCCATTGAGTCCTCCGAGAATCTTTCCTGGGCACCTAATGAAGACTTGGATATGTGAAGAGAAAGGAGGAGACATGGATGGAAACAGCTCTAGATAAAATTGTGGTCAGGACTAATGCCCTCTCCAATGCTGTGATGCTATAATGCTCCATGAACTGGGAGGATGAACCCAGGACCTTCTCCTTCCCCTTCTCTGCTGTGAAGGTAGCCACAAATGCATGTCTGTGAGGATTTCTGCGCACGTATGGACATCTCATGATGACACTCAGGTGCACATGTGAACCCCAAATTCTAGTACAGGTTGAGTCTGAATCCCAAATCACTTCTAAACCTAAAACGTTTTTCATGGTTGACACGAGTTACACCTTTCTGACGTTTCAGCGGACACAAACTTTGCTTCATCCACAACATTATTTAAAACACTGTGTATGAAATTACCTTCAGGGTCCGTGTCTAAGATGCGCAGGAGACATACATGAATGTTGCGTTTCAACTGGGGTTGAATTGCCGAGATTCCTGTACATATCAAGGTTGTGTACATATCTGCAAATACAGGTCTTCCAAAAATCCTAATTAATTAATTAATTAATTCCAAAGCACTTCTGGTTCCAAGCATTTCAGATGAAGGAGACTCAACCCATATGTTAGAACGCCTTCGAAACTAATATGAGCTTTTAAAGATGACATTCCAAGCATCTTTTCTTATTCTTTGCAACACTGCTGAAAGATGCCCATCCAATCTCTATTTAAAGGCCTCCAAAGAAAGACAGTCTCTTCCCTCCAAGGCAGTCCATTCCAATGCCAACCCTCTCTAATAGTCAGGCTGTCCTTCCTATGGTTCTTGGGAGCCAAAGCCATAGCCAAAAACATCTAGAGAACCTCAGTTGTCCACTCTAGAATACAACCTAATAAAAGAGATCTGATGAATACAGAAGAAAAAAGCAATACGTGATTATTAGTCATAATGTCTCTGTCTGCCTAGATTCTGAGGCTGTTCTTATGGGGCATCTAGTTGCCCACTGTGGGTATCCAGTTGCCCATGGATGCTGGTCTACTTGCAGGGAAAAGAGTAACACCGAGGAATAACACTGAAAGGCTGTGGCCTAATATTGTGCAGGTCACCATGCGCACCTTCCTTGGGTGATATTGACTCTCAACATAACATGAACGATGCAAGAATGAGCAGAGTCAACTCAAGGATCAAGTAGGGGGGGATCTCCCACCATCCCACCATCCCCTTTGCCAATGAGGATGACTACAATGCAAGCTGGTCATGGGTGGGTGGGTATGGAGAGCCGTAGTTCATGAACGCCTATGCCATTCTTAGTCTTTAGAGCTCTTCCGCACTGCAGGAATAAAGCAGTTTGACACCACTTTAGCTGCCATGGCTCCATCCTGTGGAATCCTGGGTTTTGTAGTTTGGGGAGGTATGCATCCTGGTCTGTCAGAGAGCTCTGGTGCATCACCAAGCTACAAACCTCACAATTCACGGCGGTTAAAGCGATGCCAAGCTGCTTTACTTCCGCAGCGTGGATGTGCCCCAAGGCGTCGCAGAGCCCTGCCGAAAACAAAGACAGAGCTCAAAGTTTTAAGCAGCCATGTTGGCTACTGCAGGTAATATCAAGTAAAGTGAAATATGGGGGTGGGGAGGGAGAGAAAAGAGAAGAGACTTCAAAGCCTTAATGAATCCTTGCTTAATTTCCTCCCTTAATTTTCAATTAAATAGCATTAATGAAAAGCACCAGGTTCCTCAACCCTGATGGAAAAATGAATTAAATGGCGAATGAGATGGGAGGGAGTGACATTCTCCAACTTTGCTTGGCAGCCCATGCAACTTCGTACAAGAGAGGCAGAAGTTTCACGCCACTTTGAATGCGGCCGTTTCTGATCCGGAAACTGATCAGTTCCCACATGGATCAACAGATCCCCAACTCCTGGCCGCCGCCAACTGGTGTGCATTTATGGGAACGCGTGTGCGCTTACTGCCGGATGAAGGCGTTTATGATTACAGTCATTAAGCACTATGTATATTAGAAGTTCTTGACTCCATCAATACTTTATAATTAATCTTTGCACGGTGCGCAGGGAGCATGTAAATATGTCATGCAGCATAACCCAACGCTAAGCTCTATAAACCCAGGTAGGATTTATGGTCCAGCAAAGCTTGCAGTAAAGAAGGGACCATAGTCAGCACCCCTGTGCTTCAGCAGAAACAACACCAGCCCTATTCCCATTTTGGTTGTGAAGGCCCATTTCACATCGTTGTTTTTGGAAAGCGGCGCATCCATGCTATTTTTCTTTCACATCTGGTAAAACATCTGGCAATGTTTCGTAGCATAGCGTGTTCCTAGCATACATATTGGAGAGCTATACAATTCAAATGGGCAATTCATGCCCCTTCGGTGTAGATATACCGTCGGACCTTTGTATCTGCAGGGGATCCGTTCTGGACACACATCCCCGGTGGATACAAAAAGACATAGGAGCTGAAGTCCCATCGTCCCTAATGGCGGCGCAAGATGCATGCGGTTTGCTAGTGCATGTGCTGCCATTTAAAACAATGGGGCTCAGCATCCACAGATACTCAAATCTGTGAATGATAAGCCCGCAGATAGCAAGGACCCACTGTATACCTTTACCTTCCTCCTATCCAACTTAGCAAACTGAAAAACTAATAAGGATGGTTATGCTGGCAATTTGCCGTAATAAATGAAATGTAAATGTAATAAGGACGGTAGATGCCACGGAAGACCAGGGACGTCAGGCTACATTTCAGAGGAAGGCAATGGCAAACCACCTCTGAGTATTCCTTGTCAAAGAAAATCCTATGAAATCCATGGGGTCGCCATAAGATCAGTACCAAAGAAGGTCAAGAAAAATGTAACAGTACACTCATCCCTTCATATTTGCGGATGTGATTATTCACAGATTTGATTAAGATGTTCTTTCTAGGAATCTATAGGTCCTCCAGTGCAACAATATGGTCAACTTTAACTAAAAGTTGCACTGAAAGACTTAGAGATTCCTAGAGAGAATACTTTGCTAGGCCTTTATAGCTCCTCCGGTGCAGTTCTATGGTCAGTGTCTGTTGGACGTTGACCACAGAGTTGCACTGGAGGACTTAGAGATTCCTAGATACGATACTCTACTAGGCCTTTGTAGCTCCTCCTGCGCAGTTCTATGGTCAGTGTCTGTTGGACGTTGACCACAGAGTTGCACTGGAGGACTTAAAGATTCCTAGATAGGATACTCTACTAGGCCTTTATAGCTCCTCCGGCGCAGTTCTATGGTCAGTGTCTGTTGGACATTGACCATAGAGTTGCACTGGAGGACTTAGAGATTCCTAGAGAGGATACTCTACTAGGCCTTTGTAGCTCCTCCAGCACAGTTCTATGGTCAGTGTCTGTTGGACGTTGACCACAGAGTTGCCCTGGAGGACCTAGAGATTCCTAGAGAGGATACTCTACTAGGCCTTTGTAGCTCCTCCAGTGCAGTTCTATGGTCAGTGTCTGTCGGACGTTGACCACAGAGTTGCCCTGGAGGACCTAGAGATTCCTAGAGAGGATACTCTACTAGGCCTTTGTAGCTCCTCCAGTGCAGTTCTATCGTCAGTGTCTGTTGGACGTTGACCACAGAGTTGCCCTGGAGGACCTAGAGATTCCTAGAGAGGTGTCCTCTCAGGTTAAAAACATGGTGTTTTTGTTATTTGCTTTTTTCCCATATTCACGGGGGTCTTGTGCCCCTATATCTAGCGAATACGGAGGCACAAGTGTACACCATTCCAAAAAACTAAATGAGTAACTGGAAGAACATAACACCGGCGGCCCTTTTCCCCACTGGAAACGCCTTCCCTCTTCCCTAGCTCTCCGAAGCCCCATATTGGCTTTCTGGCACGGCATTCATACATTCAAATAGGAAGCCCTCCAGTATATATTACAGATGTGCAGCGGTGCCAAATGTGGTGTAATGCTTAGCGCTGGATCTAGACTGGGGAGAACTGGCTCCAAGTTCCCATCATTTTGCCACGACGCGTTCTGGACAGCTTTTGGCAAGGCATGGTCTTGGTACTTGTAAAGATAATTCGGGACAACTGCAGGTCTACCACCTGCCTTGGAGAAAAGTCAAAGCGCAAAAGAACAGGTTGCTTACCTGTAACTGTGTTTCTTCGAGTGGTCAGTGATAAAATCAGCAAAGTGATTTTCAAAGTTAAAGAAATCAAAGGCCACAAATAGGTGCGTGCTTCCAAAACCCAGAAATGGGAAGACGGGAACCCAGCCAAGCAAAAACCGAGGTGAGTGCCAAACCGGGCGACACAACTACATCTTCCAAATCTATTTTTTGGGTCAACTTCCGCCAGGATAATTCTTTCTCCAAAAAAAGAAAAGGAAACAAACAAACAAACAAAAAAAGAGTGCACGACTTTCTTTTCGCTTGAGCCAGACAGCAATAAACAAACAACAGCGGCAATTCTTAATCATCTTTATATAGCGCAGATAAAAACGTCAATTAGAATTTCAGAGGTCGGCTACGCAAGTGAATTCCTGGCGTTGGTACAGAACAACGAAAGGCCATTTCTCTTCTTAGGAAAACATTATCCTGAGCCGGAGCTTAGACAATATCTCACCAACAACATCATTCCTGTCTCCTCCAATAAACAGAGCGATTACACCAATTGGCCAAACCAAGACAATTACTTTTATTTATCAAGATTTGCTGGAAGCCAAATTCCCCCATCTTTCTTTAAAAGCGGAATCCAAAGGAAGGAAAGGGAGGGCGATGGAAACGGAGGCGGGAGGGAGAAAAGTTACAAGGGTTCAGCTGCAGTGTTACGTTCCCTTCGAAGGTAAAAGGGACATTTCTGCCTCTCACACACACATCCCAGAACTAGGTACTGTTGCTTTGTAGATTTGGGGTGTTATTTTACTTTGCCATATGGCCAACACGGCTATCCCGGGTATGTTTTTTGGAAATGAGGATACCGTATTTTAGCCAAAGTAGGGGACTCTTAGGCCCCATACAGACAGGCTAAAATAAAGCTGCTTCGGGACACTTTGGAGGTATGCTGTTTGAATGTTGCATGCGTCCTAAGAATCCAGAAGTCACACCAAAACCACGATCTAGTCCTAAGGACTGGAGCACAGCTTTGGTGCAGCTTCCAGACTCTTCGGACACATGCAACATTTAAAGAGCATACCTCCAAAGTGACCGGAAGCAGCTTTATTTTGGCCTGTCTGTTTAGGCCCTAAGGCTTTAAAATCAAATAAAAAAACAGGACTGCATTTAGCACGTTTTATCTAAGATATTTCCAAATGCAACAACGCACGAGACTTCTTCAGAAATTCAATGCTCTCTGCTAAAGGAGGAGGCTGTTAGCCACGCACATGAGAAAGACAACCTGCATCTCAAAGGATATGCACATTGCACCCTTTGCACTGGGGTACAAATCCTAGAGTCAAAAACCAAGCAAGGGGTGCTCATCAATGCAGTTGCGCTGCTGGGTATTTCGCGAGCTTTGGCCGGATTTCTCCTTGGCGCTTTAGGTTGATATGCCTCTCCTAAGGTTTAGTGATACGTAAGAAGAACTTTAAGCTATGCTATGCCAGTGATTTCCATCCCACCCGAATTTCCAACAAGGATCCAGCCACAGATGCTGGTGATACGTCAAGAATAAACTCTTCTGTAACATGAACATGGGTGAACAGTGTGATGCGGCAGCTAAAAAGGCCAATGCTATTTTAGGCTGCATCAATAGAAGTATAGTGTCTAGATCAAGAGAAGTAATAGTGCCACTGTATTCTGCTTTGGTCAGGCCCCACCTGGAATATTGTGTCCACTTCTGGGCACCACAATCCAAAAAGGACATTGAGAAACTGGAGCGTGTCCAAAGGAAGGCGACTAAAATGGTGAAGGGTCTGGAAACCATGCCCTATGAGGAACGCCTTAGGGAGCTGGGGATGTTTAGCCTGGAGAAAAGAAGGTTAAGAGGTGATATGATAGCCCTGTTTAAATATTTGAAAGGATGTCATATTGAAGAGGGAGCAAGCTTGTTTTCTGCTGCTCCAGAGAACAGGACCCGGAACAATGGATGCAAGCTACAGGAAAAGAGATTCCACCTCAACATTAGGAGGAACTTCCTGACAGTAAGGGCTGTTCGGCAGTGGAATGCACTTCCTCGGAAGGTGATAGAGTCTCCTTCCTTGGAGGTCTTTAAACAGAGGCTGGATGGCCATCTGTCAGGGATGCTTTGATTTGGATTTCCTGCATGGCAGAATGGGGTTGGACTGGATGGCCCTAGTGGTCTCTTCCAACTCTACGATTCTATGATTCTATGATTCTATGGCCCCATAGTCCCCAAAACCCACAAACAACTAATGATCCTGCTCCCTGCTTTTGCCTGGAATGTGCCCCCTTGATAAGTAATCATGACACTGAATGTTGGCTCTTGGGCGGAGAAAGGTTTCTTAGCTGGTGAGATACTGCTAGAACCCTTTAAGGCTACCTGAGATAAATGCCCAAATAAATGGAAGGCATCATCTGGGGAGGAAAGGCCTTCTTTGGCTGGCATTCATGGGGACAGCTTGACCTCCCCAACTTCTAGGGCTCAGCAGAAGCCAGTTTGCTCCTTTCGGAGCTCTCTGGCCTAATGAAGTTAAGAAGGACATAATCTTGAGAGATCCTTTCCAGCCTCCCAAGATCAATACCGACTGCTGAGTTTAAGATTTTATCTAAGAGGCTGCAAGGATAACAAAATAAACTTTCCCCCCTTTCCAATTACTTAATCCTTTCAAGATTGATTTTGGTCTTTCCTCCCTCCCCTTCCAAAAAAGAGGCTCAGTCAACTTTTTATACAGAGAGTCAAGAAAACTCTCTTAGCGGCGGCCGCCGGCTCTTCTGCAAGTGGCAGTGGACCTAAAAAGGAAAAAGGGACCAGAGGCCCATTCACACTACACAGTTATAGTGCTACGATTCCACTTTTGTTCCCGCAATTCCATCCTGTGAAATGCTGGGATTGCAGTTTACAGAGGGGCATTCAGAATTCGCAACCAGAGAGCTCCAGTGTATCGCCAAACTACAAACCACAGGATTTCATGGGATGAAGCCATACAGTTACAGGGCTAGAATAATGTAATGTGAATAAGCCCCAGGTTCAAGAGTACTTTATCCCAATCTGGCCATCATGACTGCCCACATGTTGATAGCTGCCATGCAGCCCCTCATCCAGAAAGAATCATTATTTGCGCCACATGAGAGGACATCTTTTGGGCTTGGAAATGTTGCTCTTTTTGAACGACCTTTCTCTTATACAAGCCACATTGAAGGCCCTTTCACACTGCACAACCATAGCACTACGATCCCACTTCAACTGCCATGGCTCCGTTCCGTGAAATCTCGGGGCTTGTAGTTTGGTGAAGCAGTAGAGGTCTCTGGTTGAGAACTGGGAATACCCATCCCTAAATTGCCAATCCCACCCTTCTTTAAGATGGAATTGTGGCCATTAAAGTGGTATCGTAGCACTAGAATTAGATAGTGTGAATGTCCACTGAGTCTCCCCCAGAAGAAGTCCTTTTTGGTGGACTGTGCCCAATGTCAATATTAATGGAGGGGGAGAAAGCAAACTGAAGATAA
This sequence comes from Sceloporus occidentalis, assembly GCA_023333645.1. Classification (NCBI taxonomy): domain Eukaryota; kingdom Metazoa; phylum Chordata; class Lepidosauria; order Squamata; family Phrynosomatidae; genus Sceloporus; species Sceloporus occidentalis. Next base: position 4,373,291 of record JALMGF010000069.1, read on the forward strand.
GAAATGGAGCATTCTCTTTTTTAGGGAATATGCCCTCATTTTCTTCATCTGAATCTAGATTTTAGAAGAGCTCACCTACCTACGAAAAGCAGAAATGTGTCTCGAGTTTATTGGATTGATCCTGTTTTGTCTAATGTGGCCATAACTGAGAGGTGGTTATTGACAACTCAACGGCCTGTTACAGACTGCCAAAATAAAGCTGCTTTGGGTCTCTTTGGAGGTATGCTGTTTAAATGATGCATGCATGCTAAGAATCCGGAAGCTGTACCAAAGCTGCACTCCAGTGCTTAGGAATGGAGTGTGGCTTTGGCGCGACCTCCGGACTCTTAGGACCCATGCATCATTTAAATAGCATACCTCCAAAGAGACCCGAAGCAGCTTTATTTTGGCAGTCTGTAACAAGCCCACATCACATTTTATCCCTTTCTTCTAAAGAGTGCAGAGTAGTATGTGTGGCCTCCCTCTTTTAATCTCCACAACAACCCTGTCAATGTCGGCTTGTCTGAGAGTGACTAATCCAAGATCAACCCGTGAGCTGCATGGCTAGGTAGGGATTTGAACCTGGGTCTCCCTAGTCCAGGCCCAAAGGTAGGACAAGCATTGCACCAACGACAGGCAACTTTCCATAATCCCTTACCTGCATCCATGTTCATCAAGGCTGATGGATGTTGTTGTCCTGCGAAGGGTTGGACTGGATGGCCCTTGTGGTCTCTTCCAACTCTGTGATTCTATGAAAACCTCTGAAGGGCACCAGGTTACCTTCGCTTTCACTACACTGTTGTTATCGTTGTCGTGTGCCTTCAAGTCATTTCTGACTTACGGTGACCCTAAGGGAAACCTATCATTGGGTTTCCTTGGCAAGATATGTTCAGAGAAGGTTTGCCATTGCCTTCCCCTGAGGCTGAGAGTGTGTGACTTGCCCAAGGTCGCCCAGTCGGTTTCATGGCGAAGCTGGGACTCACACCCTGGTCTCCAGAGTCATAGTCCAGCATTGAAACCACTACTAGGAGATGGGGTTGTGGTGGTGTAGAAGTGGACAAAAACCTGGGAAACATCACACCAATAAAGGCACGATTTATTAACAACACTGTTAAACAACAGCAATGGGGGGAGAGATGCTCAGAGCAATAGCAGAGTTGGGAACATTACCTTTTTGGACTACAGCTCATAATCCCCTAGCAAGCATGGGCACCGGGGATTTTTGCAAGTTGTAGTTCACCAAGTTCCAAACAGGAGACAGCAGAAACTGAGCCACTGCAGGCAATAATCGGTCTCTACAGAAAGGCGGATAACCTTGTTCCCAAATGGAAGCCACAGACCTAACTTTAGCAAACTCCTCTATCTCTGGGTCCTAGATAAAAGGAAGGTGTCCCTGCCAAAAATGCGGAGACGGAGTTGGCTTGCCATTTTCATGCCTCTCGACAGGGCCAGCGTATCTGGTCCGGCTGATATGGCACTGCGGAACAGACCCAAACCAGTTCCCCAGGCAACAAATCAATAAAGAGGCCACGTCTCCAGGGCTTGCTCACAAAAGCTGGCATGCGGACGCCAAACTTCCGGCTCCTTTCCTCCACGAGATCGGCCTACTTTAGCCAGCGAGGGGCATGCATGCCCAGGCCTCTTATTTAAAACAAACACTTCCCAACCCTGGCGAGCCGGCAAGCGGCTTGCCCTGAAAAATCCTTGGGATCTTTCGCATGCATCTCACACAAACAATGCCAAATGTGCTCAGAGATGGCCTACGGGAAAACCGTGCCTCTGAAGCAAACCAGGAGCCAGGCTCAATCCGAGAAGCAGCCTAGCTTCTCAAAACAGGGGCTTTTGCCTGAAAGGTCCCCTCTGGAGTCAGAAGTGTCCTCTGCAGACAGGAGCCCGAAGCGGCCTGCGCCAGATAAGATAAATGGAAAGATGTTTTGACAGGCGCATTTGCTCCGAGAGGGCTTGTCGCTCACACCCCACAACCTGATAACGGCAGGTTTCCAAAGCACTCCATGCCACCTTTCCCCGAAGCGTGTGGCGGATGCCATCTCTTCTCAGGATTGAAAACAGAGCACAATATTCACACACACACACACACAGACCCCTATTTAAAGAATAGGTTGCTTTGGGTGGTGCAAGAGCGGCAACACCTAGGACCACCGTGGAATCGATAATGAAAAAGCAGGCGCTGACCCAGTTTCCGAATGCAAGGAAGGACTAATAGGGGAAGGAGGAAGAGATTGCATTTGAGGAACAGCTCTCAGATAGGAGTCTTCCCAAAAAGAGATGGGAACACAAAGATCCTGGGTGGGTGAACGGCCTGGATTTCAACTCCTTCCTCAATAATACAGCCATGTTAGTCTGTGGAATCAGTACGTAGAGAGATCTCGTAGCACCTTTCGGATGCGCTGAAAGAAAGAAGTTGGCAGCAGGAGCTTTCCTAGACTTCAATCTACTTCCGTAGATGCATATATAGGGTCAAGTATGTGGAGAGATCTTGGAGCACCTTTGAGACTCACTGAAAGAAAGAAGTTGGCAGCAGGAGCTTTCCTAGACTTCAGTCTACTTCCTTAGATGCATATATAGGGTCAAGTATGTGGAGAGATCTTGGAGCACCTTTGAGACTCACTGAAAGAAAGAAGTTGGCAGCAGGGGCTTTCCTAGACTTCAATCGACTTCCTCAGGTGCATCTTGTAAAACTACACATTTCTACAGATGCACCGGGGAAGTAGACTGAAGTCTAGGAAAGCTCATGCTGCCAACTTCTTTCTTTCAGTTACTTGACCACAGAGTTGCGCTGGAGACCTAGATATTCCTAGAGAAAACCTATTATTAAAACCCGTGAATAATCGAATCCGCAAAAGTCAAAGCCACAAACGCGGAGGGACAAGTACACTATTTAAAATGTAATTATCCGACAACACCAGTCATTTTCACCGAAAGGTCTCTTGACCCCAACCAGCTTCCCTGGCACCGCACCGATTCATTTGTGACAGGGCTGTCAGCGGGGATTTCTGAATCCTGCCAGGGAGGTGGGAAATGAGCTGCCTGGCATCCAAAGAAGTGGAGTTTGGCTGCTGTCCTCATGCGAAATATCCCAGGCTTGTAACAGACCCCCGTTTTTACTCCAAGGCTTTAAACTTTTGTCTGGCAGGTTCCCTAAACAAATCCACTACACACATTACTCCAAGAAGCTGACTTACAAGACAAGCAGAGCAGCCGCTGTCAAGGCGCCCATGCCGTCCCAGAGCCCCCACCACACACACACACACATATACACAAAAGCCTAAGTGGTTCAAAGTTTTAGAGACAAACAACACAACTCACTGGGATCCTTTTTCCAAGGAGAAGCCGAAACTGCAAGCTCACATCTGTTCCTGTTCAACTGCCCTCTATTCTAATGAACGTGCCCCGTCTCTCCGTGTGAAGTCTGTATTATGCCAAGAGATGTTGTTATTGTGTTAGTAGCAAGCACGTTTCCATACCACTTGCTGCTGTGTTATGTGAAACAGGTTATTTCACAGGGTTTTCTTGGCAAGATTGATTCAGGGTCATTTTTGCCAGTGTTTCCCCCTGAGGCTGAGAGAGTGTGACTTCAAGGGAAGTCTGGATCAAGAGGAGTAACAGCGATGCTCTATTCTGCTTTGGTAGGACCTCACCTGGAATATTCTGTCCAGTTCTGGGCACCATAATTCAAGAATGAAGTTGAGAAAAGGAGGGCAACCAAAATGGTGACGGGTCTGGAAACCATAAAGCCCTATGAGGAGAGACTTAGGGAGACGGGTGTGTTTAGCCTGGAGAAGAGACAGTTCAGAGATGATACGATGCCCCTGTTTACGTACTTGAAGGGAGGCCATATTGAGGATGGAGCAAGCTTGTTTTTTGCTGCTCCAGAGAATAGGACACGGAACAATGGATTCCAATTACAAGAAAAGAGATTCTGCCTCAACATTAGGAGGAATGTCCTGACAGTAAGAACTATTCAACAGTGGCATGCATTACCAGAGAGAGTGGTGGAGTGTCCTTTTTTGAGGTCTTTAAACAGAGGCTGGATGGCCATCTCTTGGGGATGTTTTCACTGAGAGTTCCTGCATGGCAGTGGGTTGGACTGGACGGCCCTTGAGGTCTCTTCCAACTCTATGATTCTACGATTATGATATGACTTGTCTAAGGTCACCCCGTGGGTTTCCACGGTCAAGCAAAGATTTGAATCCTGGCCTCCAGAGTCATATATTCATTATTAAAAATGTGCATCTCTGAGATCCAGAGGTCTTAAGTGTGGTATATCTACAACATCTGGTTTGGAAGTAACTCAAAGCACCCTGGTGAACATTCCTCCTTACTAAATATATACAAATGCTTGCTCACAGAAACCAAGCCCTGGGCTAACTAAAATGCTAGATTTCTATGCAGTGTGCATTGGAGGGAACCTTCTGCTATCTGAGTCTCCCTCCTTGGAAATCTTTAATCAGAGGCTGGATGGCCATCTGTTGGGGATGCTTTGATTGAGAGTTCCTGCATGGCAGAATGGGGTTGGACTAGATGGCCCTTGGGGTCTCTTCCACTTCTATGATTCTATGGCCTGTTACAGACTGCCAAAATAAAGCTGCTTGGGGTCTCTTTGGAGGCATGCTGTTTAAATGATGCATGCACCCTAAGAATCCAGAAGCTGCACCAAAGCTGCACTCCAGTGCTTAGGAATGGAGTGTGGCTTTGGTGCGACCTCTGGACTCTTAGGACCTATGCATCATTTAAATAGCATACCTCCAAAGAGACCCGAAGCAGCTTTATTTTGGCAGTCTGTAACAGGCCTATGAGTCTTCACCAGCAGTCAGAAGTGTCCAACACAGGCTTGCTTTCCCTCAGTAGGAAGTCTGATACGATGTCAGGTCCACCTGCCTTTATTCCACGCTGCAAATCCAGGAGGCCATTTCCAGAATTGGACACACTCCCAGTCACCTTGTTGTGGTATAATGGGAAAGTTACTTTTCTTAGACAGTGACTCAGATAATTTCTCACCCAACCATGCCAGCGGATATAAAGCATGTGTGGACTCCAGTCCAGAAAAGTACCTTTTCTGAGCTCCAAAGGAGAAGTGCTTCCCCATAAAGCAAAACAGATGTGACACTCAGGTTACAATGCAACTGGATGCTGGGAGGCCTCATGTAAACCGATGCTCTCCTAGCCAGGTAATTGACCTCCATGGGCTCTGGCTGACCTGCGCTGTATGGCAAAGCCAACCCGAGGCAAGCCTGACATGACCGCGATGTACGATGCAGGTCAGCCAAAGACCGTGTAGCTCAATTATCTGAGCCCCTGGGAATACGTATATCTATAGATGCTTGCTCTTGCAGGAGAGGCAGATGCAAACCAGGTGAGCTGAACCTGTCTCATGAAGATTCATTGCGACGATGCACAGATTTTTGAAAACAGCAAGAACATTTCATCCTCCAGAGAGATCTGAACCATCGTGGTTGTTGCTGCTAATGATTCTTCCCAGATTGGGGCTTAAAAACCAACACAATACAAAAGTTAAAACGCAATTAAACAACACAAAAAGTTAAAACTAGGTTAAAAAATATGTATCATTATAACACACACACACACCAGCACAAACACTAGCAATATCCAGTGCATGGTGTAAGATGGGTGTTAGATCATTACTCATGAAATGCCTTTTCAAAATGGAAAAGTCTTTGCTTGTCTGTGAAAAGAAAGTAGGGAGGGTGGCAGTTAACATCTCTGGGAAGGGAGTTCCCAAGCCTGGGAACCAGTGTTCCCAGCAGGTGTACCTGTGAGGGTGCTGGGATAGAGAGAAGGACCTCCCCAGCAGCTTGGAAAAGATGTTCAGAAAGGACATTGAGAAACTGGAGCCATGTGTCCAAAGGAGGGTGACAAAAATGGAGAAAGGTCTGGAAACCATAAAGCCCTATGAGGAACGACTTAGGGAGCTGGGGATGTTTAGCCTGGAGAAAAGAAGGTTAAGAGGTGATATGATAGCTCTGTTTAAATACTTGAAGGGATGTCATGTTGAAGAGGGAGCAAGCTTGTTTTCTGCTGCTCCAGAGAACAGGACCCAATGGAACAATGGATGCAAGCTACAGGAAAAGAGATTCCACCTGAACATTAGGAGGAACTTCCTGACAGTAAGGGCTGTTCGACAGTGGAATGCATTCCCTCGGAGGGTGATGGAGTCTCCTTCCTTGGAGGTCTTTAAACGGAGGCTGGATGGCCATCTGTCAGGGATGCTTTGATTTGGATTTCCTGCATGGCAGAATGGGGTTGGACTGGATGGCCCTTGCGGTCTCTTCCAACTCTACGATTCTATGATTCTATGAAAAGAAAGCGGAGGGAGCAAAAAAGATCTGGGCATAGAAGAGGAAAAGGGTGTTGCCATCCTGATGCCTGGAGCTGTCTGACAAAAGAAGAGTTGGGATTCCGATTCCTCAACTAATCAATCCATGTTCAAGTCATATTGAGGATGGAGCATGCTTGTTTTCTGCTGCTCCAGAGAATAAGAACAGAACAATGGATGGAAGCTACAGAAAAAGAGATTCCACCTCAACATTAGGAGGCACTTCTGACAGTAAGTGCTGTCCAACAGTGCAATATGCTCCCTTGAAGAGTGGTGGAACCACCTTCCTTGGAGGTCTTTAAACAGAGGCTGGATAGCCATCTGTTGGGGATGCTTTGATTGAGAGTTCCTGCATGGCAGAATTAGGTTGGACTGGATGGCCCTTGGGGTCTCTTCCAACTCTATGGCCTGTTACAGACTGCCAAAATAAAGCTGCTTGGGGTCTCTTTGGAGGTATGCTCTTTAAATGATGCATGAGTCCTAAGAGTCCAGAGGTCGCGCCAAAGCCATGCTCCATTCCTAAGCACCGGAATGCAGCTTTGGTGCAGCTTCTGGATTCTTGGGACGCATGCATCATTTAAACAGCATACCTCCAAAGAGACCCGAAGCAGCTTTATTTTGGCAGCCTGTAACAGGCCTATGATTCTATGAAAGAGCTGAAGCTCACAGAAGAAGCCCAGCTCACAATTCCCTACCGAGACAGAGTCCTCAAAGCAGGCTGGAGCTTGCCCAGAGCTCAGCTGTCAGTGAGTCCAGTGCAGAGTTAGCAACCGCCTCTTTTCATCTCCAGCACCCTTGGAGATCTTCAGACAGTGAAACATGAAACTCCGATATGAAGAAGGAAGGCAGGAGAGAGGAGAGAGGTTGGACGAGGAGGGAAGAGGCTCTGCTCACACTTCAGCAAAGCTACAGGTGAGAAAATGTGCCAACAAGAAGTTACTGTAGTCTGCCTCAGGGGCATTAATTAATCCTTTTGGAAAGGGAAAAATCTACTCCCTTAACAAGAAAAATCAAGCCCCAGAATTTGACACCAAAGCACCTTCGCTATTTCCAGTCTAAAACTTGTCACCTTTTGCAGCTGCCTGCGGGGAACGGCGGGCGGAGACCACACCGGGACTGCCGGGCTGCTTCCCTGTCGAACGGCTTCTCATTAGGCCTTTGCAAGCTGTCAGGCTTTCAGATTTAGAAGGAAAATAAAGAAAGAACCCAAAGCTAGCATGGATCCCAGAGCCGGAAGCGTTGGGCACGGCTGCTGCTGCTGCGGGTGGGAACAGGGAGCTGTTCGTGTTCAAGGCGCTGATAAGTTCACACTGCAGAAGAAGGAAAGCAATGGCGGCGCTCCTCCATCGAGGTCAGCAGTACCTCAAAAGTCTCCTTAAATCTACTTTGCTAAAATGGCAAAAGTTGCAAACGCCAAACACAGATTTCTACATCTCGGCCTTTCCGGGTTGAGTCTCCCTTATCCGAAATGCTCCAAAATCCTACGTTGTCCACCTGGGCGGCTGAGATAGTGCCCCCTTGGCTTTCTGTTGGTTCAATGTACACAAACTTGGTTTCACATCCTAAAGAATTACAAATATTTGAAAGGATGTCATATTGAGGAGGGAGCAAGCTTGTTTTCTGCTGCTCCAGAGAACAGGACCCGGAACAATGGATGCAAGCTACAGGAAAAGAGATGCCACCTGAACATTAGGAGGAACTTCCTGACAGTAAGGGCTGTCCGATAGTGGAACAGACTCCTTCCTCGGAGTGTAGTGGAGTCTCCTTCCTTGAAGGTCTTTAAGCAGAGGCTGGATGGCCGTCTGTCAGGGATGCTTTGATGGAGAGTTCCTGCATGGCAGAATGGGGTTGGACTGGATGGCCCTTGGGGTCTCTTCCAACTCTACGATTCTATGATTCTATGATTCTATAAAATATTGTGCATAGAATTAGAAATTATTACAATTATTGTGTACATATAACATTACCTTCAGGCTAGGTGTATGCAAAACATAAACCGATTTCATCTTTACACTTGGGCCCCATCTCCAAGATTATCTCATCATACATACACAAATGTTCCACAAATCTGAAAAAACGTTGAAATCCAGAATGCTTTCAAGCATTTCAAACAAGGGGGGGGGGGGGGGTCCAACATGTCTTTGGAATACAAAGGCCCTCAAATAAATCCCAGGGGAGAAAACAGAACAAGTGAAAAACATGCAAGGGTCCTAAAAGACAGCCTTTGGCCTGTTACAGACAGCCAAAATAAAGCTGCTTCGAGTCACAGTGGAGGTATGGTGTTTCAATGATGCATGCGTCTTAAGAGTCCAAAAGTTGCACCAAAGCCACGCTCAAGACTGGATCATGGCTTTGGTGTTTCAATGATGTACCATCCTAAGAGTCCAGAAGCCACACCAAAGCCATGATCCAGTCTTGAGCGTGGCTTTGGTGAGACTTCTGGACTCTTAGGACGCATGCATCATTGAAACACCATACCTCCACTGTGACTCGAAGCAGCTTTATTTTGGCTGTCTGTAACAGGCCATAGAGAGTTTATGAGAGTCGAAGAAACGCACTCTTTCCTGCAAGAGCTGAGGGCCACAACTCTACCAAAAGCAGTACCAAAAGCAGCCGGAAGGATGCGGATGGAAAAAGACAGCATTGTACAGATGCAAACTGGCAGCACTGTAGACAAGGCCCTTTGGCCCAAAGTCTTCTGAAAGATGCTTGGCTGGCATTTAATTCAATTCATCCATGATGTATTACCCCTCCTGCTTATATTTTACAGAGCTGTTCCTAAGGCCCAGACCTCTCATCCCTGTCAAAGCTTGATCCCCAGAAATATGTGCCCCGAGAGCTTTTCTTGACCTGTCTTTGAGTAACCACAGTAGAAGAGAAACACATAAATCCCATAGTAGCTCAGGCTGTCTTTGAACACCAAAGTAAACCAACCAACCGCCCCCCATGTCTATCCATCCCCTGCTGTAGTACGAACACTTCATTATCCTTTCCGCATCGCAACTTCTCCAGCTAGTCTGCTACTACACTGGATCTCACAGGGGTTGCCTAAGACCATTGGAAAAGACGTATTTCCAATGGTCTTAGGAACCGAGACACCACCATTTTATGGTTGGGGGTCACCACAACATGAGGAACTGCATTAACTGTATCACAGCATTAGGAAGGTTGAGAACCACTGGTCAAGAAGAAGCAGAGACTGCATTTTTTTAGGTATGGCAGAGTCATAGCACAAATAAGGCAAATCCATCTCAGCGCACATGTACAATGGATCTTCGGCTCACCAGAGAGAGAGAGAAAGAAAGAAAGAAAGAAAGAAAGAAAGAAAGAAAGAGGTCAGACATGCCAACAGAGAAAAGAGTTCCCCAAGTATGAGGTGCATTGGAGCATTCCTTGCTTTGCTTTCCCTTCCTTGCCTTTGAGGCTCACTTTGCAAAATCTTTGTTGTTCATTATGGCCTGTTACATACTGCCAAAATAAAGCTGCCTGGGGTCTCTTTGGGGGTATGCTGTTTAAATGATGCATGCACCCTAAGAATCCGGAAGCTGCACCAAAGCTGCCCTCCAGCGCTTAGGAATGGAGTGTGGCTTTGGCGCGAGCATCCTAAGAATCCAGAAGCTGCACCAAAGCTGCACTCCAGCGCTTAGGAATGGAGTGTGGCTTTGGCGCGAGCATCCTAAGAATCCAGAAGCTGCACCAAAGCTGCACTCCAGCGCTTAGGAATGGAGTGTGGCTTTGGCGCGAGCATCCTAAGAATCCAGAAGCTGCACCAAAGCTGCACTCCAGCGCTTAGGAATGGAGTGTGGCTTTGGCGCGAGCATCCTAAGAATCCGGAAGCTGCACCAAAGCTGCCCTCCAGCGCTTAGGAATGGAGTGTGGCTTTGGCGCGAGCATCCTAAGAATCCAGAAGCTGCACCAAAGCTGCACTCCAGCGCTTAGGAATGGAGTGTGGCTTTGGCGCGAGCATCCTAAGAATCCAGAAGCTGCACCAAAGCTGCACTCCAGCGCTTAGGAATGGAGTGTGGCTTTGGCGCGAGCATCCTAAGAATCCAGAAGCTGCACCAAAGCTGCCCTCCAGTGCTTAGGAATGGAGTGTGGCTTTGGCGCGAGCATCCTAAGAATCCAGAAGCTGCACCAAAGCTGCACTCCAGCGCTTAGGAATGGAGTGTGGCTTTGGCGCGAGCATCCTAAGAATCCAGAAGCTGCACCAAAGCTGCCCTCCAGTGCTTAGGAATGGAGTGTGGCTTTGGCGCGAGCACCCTAAGAATCCGGAAGCTGCACCAAAGCTGCCCTCCAGCGCTTAGGAATGGAGTGTGGCTTTGGCGCGAGCATCCTAAGAATCCAGAAGCTGCACCAAAGCTGCACTCCAGCGCTTAGGAATGGAGTGTGGCTTTGGCGCGACCACCGGACTCTTAGGACCCATGCATCATGTAAATAGCACACCTCCAAAGAGACCCCAAAGCTTGCTATTCCTCATGCTCAACATTTTTGCTTGTCGAACCGCGGCCAACATGGGATGCTCCAATGAGGAATGGGATGGCAATCCAAACAGAGCTTGCAAATGGCCTACAGCTTTGGAGCTGATGCAGCAAAGCTCCTTTGGCACCCTGGAAGGTCCGTTGGACCCAAGATGATCACAACATACATGAGGTCTAGCGGCACAATATGGAGTTGTCCCTTTGTCCCGGCCATACACTGCGGCATGAAAGGACAGCAACATTCTGGACAGACCCAAAGATGGGGCATCCTCAGGGACCAAGGAGTAGGCTAGATAGTGACCCACTAGGAGATGGGAAGAATAAATCTGGGGTTGGTTTGAAACGGTGAGGAATGGGGCTACTGGGGTGAAGGACACAAGCTCTCTCAGCTATGCAAAGATGCTGTAGAAAACGGAGCCATGTTGCTGTATTAAGATGTGTAACCTTTCTCTCTCCAGATGTTTTGGACGTCAGTTCCCACAGCCTCCACCAGCAAAGCAAGGCCAACCAGAGGTTGTGGAAGCTTGTTGCCCAAAGCCTTTGGAAGATAAATGGTTTCCGACCTCCACCAATGACAAAACAACGCAACAACAACACTTCTCTCCAACCCTGCAGCAAACTGAAATGAGGGCAGCCACTTTGCGGTCACAACCATCTTAAAAACATCCATTCAGGTAGTGGAGATTTTTGTTAACTTGTTTGCAAAAGCAACATGCGTTCTTATAAGGATAAGGGACGCATATGCCATACAAACTCTGCTTGTAACATCACCTCTCACCTTTGCTGGTCAGAAGTGCGAAAGACGAGCAGGAGGTCTAATATCACAACCTTCCGAAAAACGTTCATCACGGCAAGCAACTCAAAGAGGAGATCACCTAACCCACATAGCTGTCTCCTTGCTTTTCACGTTGACCGAAATACCACCATAAAAACCTCAGGTTGGAACAAGAAGATATTAGATATGATTGAAAATAACCAACCTCAAAATCTTTGAACGGCAAAAACCAAGTACTGTCCCCATGAGACACTAGACAGTTGCAATACGTATCATAGCGAGATCAAAGATTTCTTTATTAGGGCAAACAATGAATGTTGGTGCGCAACTGTCGATATCCTTTGCTGCAAAGTCCTCTGTTATCTACAATAGACACTGCTCAATAAACCACAGAATGGCCCCATACAGACTGCCAAAATAAAGCTGCTTCGGGTCACTTTGGAGGTATGCTGTTTAAATCATGTAGGCATCCTAAGAGTCCAGAAGCTGTGCCAAAGCTGCGCTCCAATGCTTAGGACTGGATCGTGGCATTGGCGTAGCTTCCGGACTCTTAGGATGCATGCAACATTTAAACAGACTACCTCCAAAGTGACCCGAAGCAGCTTTATTTTGGCCTGTCTGTATGGGGCCAATGTAAATGCAAAGTTTGAAAGTGACCCGTGGGCCATATTCTCTCCTTACCTCTATGTCTATTGGTGGTCTTGTCAAACATAAGCATGGCGTCCTCTACCTAGAAGACAAAAGAAACAGAGTCTAGCTTAGAGATCTTTACAACTAGTTGCAAAATGATGCTTAAAAGTAAATTAGGAAGCAATTGAGAGGCATCACAAGTGAGAAATGTGACTTGGTCCCCAAACTTCTTCTCTGCTAGGCGTGAGGAATTTGTACATCAGTTTGGATTATAAACACAAGACAGATTTCAAGGCATTCAGGAATTAACGACAACAAGTAGTGCGTAATTGCTAGATCTTAGTGCAACAGGTTCATTGTGAGTACTAGAATATTCAAATTATGGATGGTTTATCTTCTTGACCAAAAGGATTTGAGGACAGTTGTCTGGTCAAGAATCAAGAATCCATAGACATTGAGCAGATGGAGCTGCAAAGTTGCCCGTCCACCATTCTTAGCATCCTCTGGACTTCAAACTGAGCAGCAGATATACAGGTGATCTAGGCCTGTTCCAGACTGCCAAAATAAAGCTGCTTCAGGTCTCTTTGGAGGTATGCTATTTAAATGACGCATGGGTCCTAAGAGTCCGGAGGTTGCGCCAAAGCCACACTCCATTCCTAAGCACTGGAGTGCAGCTTTGGTGCAGCTTCCGGATTCTTAGGATGCATGCATCATTTAAATAGCATACCTCCAAAGAGACCCAAAGCAGCTTTATTTTGGCAGTCTGTAACAGGCCCTAGTCACAGCCCTTCCACAAGGTTAAGATGTATTGCATTTCAATGTAAATACAGTGCATGGTTGAGAAATTTGCATCTAGGCATCTAAATTAACATGCGCAACAGTTATGCAGATCTGAGTCCTTTCTTTAGCAACGCATTTCCTTTTCTTCCATTGAACATGAAAGGACTCCCTATCCATAAAAGGCGACCCTATGAAGTCAAGTCTTTGGTTTGTTTATTCATTTGTTCATATTTAATGTATACCATGCCCTTCTCCCAAAGTAGGATCCATATACGACAGCTTAAAACATATGTGAAGTCGAAGGCTTTCGTGGCCGGCATCCATAGTTTTTGGTGGGTTTTTCGGGCTCTATGGCCATAGAATCATAGAATCATAGAGTTGGAAGAGACCACTAGGGCCATCCAGTCCAACCCCATTCTGCCATGCAGGAAATCCAATTCAAAGCATCCCTGAAGAGTTTATTTCTGAAGTTTCGCCAGCATCTGTGGCTGACATCTTCAGAAAAACTTTCTTCTTTCTCTGAAGATGCCAAAGCCACAGATGATGGCGAAACGTCAGGAATAAACTCTTCTAGAACATGGCCACAGAGCCCCAAAAACCCACCAAAAACTAAGTTTACAACATAGTTGAAAACAAAATACTGCTAAAACCAACTGTAATAGGTAAGAAAAGTACCTCAGTTGAGGTCAGCGGCTACTGTATTAAAACGGGTTTTTCCCAGAAAGAAAAAGGGTTGTCGTTAAAACAACTTTACCTCAGAATTTAAATTCACATTGAAGTGCGCGATTCTCTAAGAAATCGCAATGCAAGCTGTCTTTAAAACAACTTTACCTCAGAATTTAAATTCACATTGAAGTGCGCGATTCTCTAAGAAATCGCAATGCAAGCTGTTTTTAAAACAACTTTACCTCAGAATTTAAATTCACATTGAAGTGCGCGATTCTCTAAGAAATCGCAATGCAAGCTGTCGTTAAAACAACTTTACCTCAGAATTTAAATTCACATTGAAGTGCGCGATTCTCTAAAGAAATCGCAATGCAAGCTGTCGTTAAAACAACTTTACCTCAGAATTTAAATTCACATTGAAGCGCGCGATTCTCTAAGAAATCGCAATGCAAGTAAGTGGAAGGTCAACTCAGACCTTGAGCCGTGCCTAGGCTGGGGTGTCCCACAAGTGCTTGTCAGCTCTCAGAGCTCAAGGTCTGAGTTGACCTTCCACTTACCAAAAGGACAGGTGGTTCCCACATTCTCTACCTTACAAGGTGGCTTAATTCTTTGGACCACTGATGAAGACAATTGTCGAAACGCGTCTGGTCTTTTTGTGTATCTTTTGTACACTTTTATCTGCTTTGGGCATACTGTATATCCCTTTCCATCCAAGCCTCTGTCTGTGCACTCTGCAACTATAATAATATTGTGTGTACTCATTTCTATACAAGGTGTGAGACGCAGAGGAATTGTTATAGTTTTGTATTATTTTGGGAATTGCAGTTTTCAAGCCCAGTTCTGCCTATTAACTTACTAAGTGTGGCCCACGAGCCAGACTAAGCCTCACAGCAGGTTTTAACTCTTATTTTAGTATTCAACATATTGTTCCAATAAAATTACAGTTTTTTAGCTTCATTTCCCCTAAACTCAGTGTTTTTCCGTTAAAACAACTTTACCTCAGAATTTAAATTCACATTGAAGTGCGCGATTCTCTAAGAAATCGCAATGCAAGCTGTCGTTAAAACAACTTTACCTCAGAATTTAAATTCACATTGAAGTGCGCGATTCTCTAAGAAATCGCAATGCAAGCTGTCGTTAAAACAACTTTACCTCAGAATTTAAATTCACATTGAAGCGCATGATTCTCTAAGAAATCGCAATGCAAGCTGTTTTTAAAACAACTTTACCTCAGAATTTAAATTCACATTGAAGCGCATGATTCTCTAAGAAATCGCAATGCAAGCTGTCGTTAAAACAACTTTACCTCAGAATTTACATTCACATTGAAGTGCGCGATTCTCTAAGAAATCGCAATGCAAGCTGTCGTTAAAACAACTTTACCTCAGAATTTACATTCACATTGAAGTGCGCGATTCTCTAAGAAATCGCAATGCAAGCTGTCGT
Source organism: Sceloporus occidentalis (assembly GCA_023333645.1). Taxonomy (NCBI): domain Eukaryota; kingdom Metazoa; phylum Chordata; class Lepidosauria; order Squamata; family Phrynosomatidae; genus Sceloporus; species Sceloporus occidentalis. The sequence continues at coordinate 4,388,400 of JALMGF010000069.1, forward strand.
TAAAACAACTTTACCTCAGAATTTAAATTCACATTGAAGCGCACGATTCTCTTAAGATATTGCAGTGTTAGTTTTAAATTATGAACAATGGTATTTTTAAAAAATTAGCACTAAAACGCAGATTGGTCCTGTTAAATAGAATTTTGAAGTCTGACAGGAAAATGAGTATCTGAAGAGTTCCTAAATGATGCTAGCGCGGCGCACAAAAGGAACGGAGAGTTTAGGTAGGAAACTGGCCACTAAGGCGGTTGGCGAGCTACCGCCAAAACGCCTCTAACAGCTCTAGAAGGTTCCGAAGTGTACTGCGTAGGCTCAGAATAACCCATTTGTGTGATTCGCAGAGACCATGAAGAAGAAAGTGATATTTTAGCTTTCTGATGGTTCACTACATAGAAAGTTTGTTTCATGCATACAATTATTTGTTTATTGTGTATAAAACTACCTTCAGGCTATGTGTATATAAGGTGTATACAAAACATAAATGAATTTCATGCTTAGACTTGGGTCCCATCTCCAAGGTATCTCATTCTGTATATGCAAATATTCCAAAAATCCAAACAACGCTGAAATCAGATGAAACTCACGAAACTGACCAGCGTTGCTAAAGGACAACAGGACATTCCCTGAATTTTCCCCCCAATGTGCTTTCTATTTTTCCCCCTGAAATGCTGCCCACGAAGGTAGAAAAATGTCCGGATTCCTTAAAGAAAAATAAGAAGGGGGAAGATGAGCCTATAAGGCTTGTCGCTGAAAGAGCCAGAGAAGAAATGGAAGCAGGTTGATGCAAAATTGGACCACGCGACCTAAAGCATCTTAAATGAAAACTCTGGCCTGTTACAGACTGCCAAAATAAAGCTGCTTGGGGTCTCTTTGGAGGTATGCTATTTAAACGACGCATGGGTCCTAAGAGTCCGGAGGTCGCACCAAAGCCACACTCCATTCCTAAGCACCAGAGTGCAGTTTTTGGTGCAGCTTCTGGATACTTAGGATGCATGCATCATTTAAATAGCATACCTCCAAAGAGACCCCAAGCAGCTTTATTTTGGCAGTCTGTAACAGGCCTCTGACTGGGGTTTCAGGTGGCTGAGGTTGTTGCTAAAGGGGTTGTTGTTGTTGGCTGCTCTCGAGTTGACTCCAACTCAAGGTGACCCTGTGGATGAGACAAGAATCCCTCTCCTCCACTGCATTCTTGCCCAGATCCTGCAAGCCCAGAACCCTCCTGATCAAGTCTATCCATCTGGTCTGTGGTCTCTTTCCTCTCCTCTCTACCTTTCCTAGCATTATAGTTTCTTGTAGTGACCCACGCCTTCTCATGAAGTGGCCAAAGTACCATGGTCTCAACTTAATCATCTTAGGCCTGTTACAGACTGTCAAAATAAAGCTGCTTGGGGTCTCTTTGGAGGTATGCTATTTAAATGATGCATGGGTCCTAAGAGTCCGGAGGTTGCGCCAAAGCCACACTCCATTCCTAAGCACTGGAGTGCAGCTTTGGTGCAGCTTCTGGATTCTTAGGATGCTCGCGCGAAAGCCACACTCCATTCCTAAGCACTGGAGTGCAGCTTCTGGATTCTTAGGATGCTCGCGCCAAAGCCACACTCCATTCCTAAGCGCTGGAGTGCAGCTTTGGTGCAGCTTCTGGATTCTTAGGATGCTCGCGCCAAAGCCACACTCCATTCCTAAGCGCTGGAGTGCAGCTTTTGGTGCAGCTTCTGGATTCTTAGGATGCTCGCGCCAAAGCCACACTCCATTCCTAAGCACCGGAGTGCAGCTTTTGGTGCAGCTTCCGGATTCTTAGGACACATGCATCATTTAAACAGCATACCTCCAAAGAGACCCAAAGCAGCTTTATTTTGGCAGTCTGTAACAGGCCTCAGCTTCCAAGGAGAGCCCTGGTTCGATCTGTTCAAGAACCCATTTGTTTCTCTTCTTGGCTGTCCATGGGATCCTAAGTACTCTTCTCCAGCGCCACATTTCAAATGAGTTGGATTTTCTTTCTGTCTGCTTCCTTCACTGTCCAATTCTCACATCTGTACATGGGCATTGGGAATACAATGGCCTGGACGATTCTGACTTTAGTGCTCAGTTGTATGTCTTTGCTCTTCGGTATCTTTTCCGGTCCTTTCATAGCTGCCCTTCCCATTCCTGGTCTTCTTACTTCTTGACTGCCTCTCTATTCTGGTCAACGTTTGATCCTAGATATGAGAATCCATACTTTGTAATTGAGAATACCAGGGCCTGGATGATTCCAACTTTAGTCCTCAGTTGTATGTCTTTACGAGCCAGAAATAAAAAAGGGCGCTACCTTGGTCTGAATGCATTTATTTCATGGAAGGGGTGGTTAAGTATTGCATGGCCCATTTGGTCAGAGCTAGTGCAGGGTGACTTTACGGACCTCTCCTTTGGACTTTGGTGCAGAGAGACGTCTCCTCACTCCCTCCGGCTCCACTAGGAGGAGATGCTGAACTGTGCAAGTCCGAGTCCAGAGGGGATCATGCCCTGACAGCTGAGCCGAAGCTCCTCTCACCTGGGAGATGGTGCAGCAAAGAAACACACACATACCACCACCGCCATGGAAAAGCCCATACTCAGATAAAACGGGTATGATTCCGCCTTTCTTAAGGCAGCTAGTAGAAGGAAAGAAACAAGTGTACACAAAGAGAGACACATACACAACCCTGCGGAAACCCAAGCCCTGATAAAAGTGATACAACACCCAAGGGCTGCTCTAATCAAAGGGCTCTTTGTCCGTCCAAAATGCCTCTCCTGAAAATGAAGCCACTTCCCCGCTCCGCCTCATTCTCCCCCATCCGCATGGCCCCACATCGAATCCACTGAGACGGTTTTAGGGGGCGAAGGGGGGGACGTAATTGGAGACACATCCAGAGGGAAAAGAGAAAAGAGACCTGGCTGAAAATTTCAGGTCGTGACCCTTCTTTCAGCAAAGCCGCTGAACCGAAAGAGGTCCCAACAGGGTGTCCCAGGCAGAAAACTGTTCCGCCACAAAGAAATTCAAAGGGCCCTTTGAAAAGGAAAGGAGATGGAAAGAGGGAAGGGAGGCTACATTTGCATCGACTCTGGCATTTCCACTTCAGACGGGAGAAGGGGTCTCTAGACTGACTAAACGCATCTATGAGTGATAATAAATAAAAAAGGCTTTCAAGTTTCACCATTTATTTGCATGATTTAGTCCACCTGCGTTTGATCTGTGTGCAAACCACACCTCGATCCGACGCTGGCCTTTAAAGAGAGACAAAAAGGTGCTTTGAATTCTTTTCGACTAACTTTCCTTCCCACCAACATCACCAAGGAACAGGGAGGTCTCTCCGGTGTCACTTCCGCTTATACCTGGTATTTTAAAACCAGTTATTTCCATTCCGTAGATGAAGAAACGTGCAAAACTGGGCATGTTTTGCAAAAATTAAGTGAAAGGAAATTCTCCATTTTGGTGATACTAAGACTCTAAGACAGTGAGGGTGAACCTTTTCGAGGCCGAGTGCCCAAACTGCAACTCAAAACCCACTTATCTATTGCAAAGTGCCATGTCCCTCTGGCTTTCTAGTAACAAAGGCCTGTTACAGACTGCCCAAATAAAGCTGCTTTGGGTCTCTTTGGAGGTATGCTGTTTAAATGATGCTTGGGTCCTAAGACTCCGGAGGTCGCACCAAAGCCACACTCCATTCCTAAGCACTGGAGTGCAGCTTTTGGTGCAGCTTCCGGATTCTTAGGATGCATGCATCATTTAAATAGCATGCCTCCAAAGAGACCCGAAGTAGCTTTATTTTGGCAGTCTGTAACAGGCCTAAGACTCTAAGACAGTGACGGTGAACCTTTTCGAGGCCGAGTGCCCAAACTGCAACTCAAAACCCACTTATCTATTGCAAAGTGCCATGTCCCTCTGGCTTTCTAGTAACAAAGGCCTGTTACAGACTGCCCAAATAAAGCTGCTTGGGGTCTCTTTGGAGGTATGCTGTTTAAATGATGCTTGGGTCCTAAGAGTCCGGAGGTCGCACCAAAGCCACACTCCATTCCTAAGCACTGGAGTGCAGCTTTTGGTGCAGCTTCCGGATTCTTAGGATGCATGCATCATTTAAATAGCATGCCTCCAAAGAGACCCGAAGTAGCTTTATTTTGGCAGTCTGTAACAGGCCAAACTCTGGCAAACTCTGTGCTGGGGTGATAGCACATGTGCCCACAGAAAGGGCTCCGAGTGCCTCCTCTGGCTGCTCTAGGACAACAGGGTTTGAATGAGAGGAAACCCACTGGATGAGCAAGACACTCTCAGCCTCAGAGAAAGGCAATAGCCTCTGATCAAAGCTTACAAGAAAAACCCTGAGAGTTGCAAACAGCTCTAAGGTGCAACAACAACTGCAGCAACTTCACTATTCACAGCTGAAGGGGAACAGGTTGGACCTGCTCAAGTCCCGTTATATAAAATGGCACAGGACGGCAATCAAGAAAGAATGGATTGCCATGTTTTATTTAGCCCTGTAAATTCTTAATGACTTTGTTCGATCATGAATAGTACTTAAAAGGCTCAGAAAGGCCTGTTACAGACTGCCAAAATAAAGCTGCTTGGGGTCTCTTTGGAGGTATGCTGTTTAAACGATGCATGCATCCTAAGAATCCGGAAGCTGCACCAAAGCTGCACTTCAGTGCTTAGGAATGGAGTGTGGCTTTGGCGCAACCTCCGGACTCTTAGGACCCATGCATCATTTAAATAGCATACCTCCAAAGAGACCCCAAGCAGCTTTATTTTGGCAGTCTGTAACAGGCCAAAGTGATCAGCTATGATGGACCCAGAGTACATTTTATCCCCTGTGTTTAAAATAGATGGGAGTTGCTTCATTAAAGATTGCGGGAGAAGTGGTATAGCTTGTTCCTTGTCCTCCATATCTTTGGATGCCTCTAATGTATATAAAACAATTCGGCAGGGACTGGCTATCATAAAAGAGAGGCTAGCAATATGGTTACCATCTAATTTTGCGTTCGGATTTCCGAAACAGAAGCTCAGCTCGACCAGACAACCGAAACAGATCTCATCTGAAATCCTACTTAGTTTTGGGTCTGTTTGGGAAATTAAGATTTTGCTTTCTTAAAATGTAGTAATACCAATAACAATATTCTTAAATCATCAATACTTTCTTATTTGCTTTGGACAGGGCGACAACAAGATTCCAGAATCAGAGAGAGCACACACTATGAAGAGGAGGCCAAATTTCTTCCAGTGAGGCAAAATCTTATGTAAGGGATACCATTTTATTATGCCCATCTTATACGCGGATTTCTTATACATGGATTCAAGCATCCATGGTTTGAAAATGTTCAACAAAAGTATAAATTTCAAATATCAAACCTTGATTTTCCATTTTTTATAAGGGACACCATTTTGCTGTGTCATTACATTTAATGGGACTTGAATATCCACGGATTTTGTTATCCACGGGGGATCTGGGAACCAAACCCCAGCATATAACAAGGGTCCACTGTATATAATGGGGTAGAGCCAGCATGGCATAGTGGTTTAAAGTGCTGGCCCTAGAGAGCAGGGTTCAATTTCGCACTGGGCCATGAAACCCTTTGGGTAACCCACACTCTCTCAGCCTCAGAGAAAGGCAATGGCTAACCTCCTCCGTGGATGCTCAGTTCTCGTTGTTTTGTGTTGCTGTGTGCCTTCAAGTCGTTTGCGACTTATGGCTAAAACAAGAGTCCGCTTTATCAGCCTAAGAGGACTGTGCTATCTCATTCTGCTGCGGATCAGATCTGAACAACTCCAGTTCCACTTCACTGCGGCAGGAGATATTACTGCGTATTCTGTCTGCAGCTTTTTCGATATGCTTCGCCCGTAAGTCTAAATACTGTTTGCTCTCTGCCTGCAGTCACACTGGCTTGGTGGGGTCCAAGGAGGAGCTAGATTTTAGCATCTCCTTCTCCTGTCTCACAGACGACAGATGTTTTGAGGAGGCCGTGAGTTGGTGATGTACTGACCGATGCATCTGAGCCGGACGCAACTTGTCCTGAGGGCAGAGAAGTTTCAGCCAGCTCCTGACATCCCAGAAGGCAGCTGCTCTGAAATCCCTTTGTTCCTGGAGATGCTTTAAGCTACTTCTGTAGCTAAGGTAACAAACAGCAAGGAACCCAGACGATGAGAGATCTGTTCTTTTGTCTCCAGGGAAAGCACCACAGGCCCTGAAGCTGAGCTGTCGCCGCATGAGCTGTAGCCTAGGTGATGATGGTGTCGCAGGCCAGTTGGCGCATGACCTCCTGCCCCAAACGTCAACAAGTTTCTACAAGTACTGGGTGCATATGTTGCCAAGAAGATATGGGGTGAACATTGAGAAACTGTTTCTTGCCCTAGATGGCCATGTCCTCCTCATTCTGCACTGCAGAGATGCGCACAGTCTGGCCCTGGGGCCAGATGTGGTCCTCTAGACCAGTATTTGTACATCCCAAAATATTTCAGGAGACTACTTTGCACTAAAATACACTTGAGAATAGAGAGGGTATGTGCAAGAAAACACTGTTTCCAGGCAAGTCCTCTGTCATCTTCGTCTGCTTCTTCTTAACCCCACAGTTCTCATGCCAAAAAAAGCCATCATATTACCCATTACCATGTACAGGTGTGACAGCTGGACAGTGAAGAAAGCAAATAGAAAGAAAACCAATTCATTTGAATTGTGATCCCGAAGAAGAGTACTAAGGATCCTATGGACAGTCAAAAAGACAAACAAATGGGTCCTTGAACAGATAGAGCCAGAAATCTTCTGGAAGCCAAGATGACGAAACTGGGGCTGTCGTTCTTTAGCCACATCATAAAAAGACACAACACATTAGAAAAGGCCATAATGCTAGGAAAGACAGATGGCGGTAGAAAGAGAGGTAGACCGCAAACCAAATGGACAGACTCAACCAAGGACCTGAATCTACAAGACCTAAGCAGAGAACTGGAGGATAGAGGAGCTTGGAGATGTCTCATCCACAGGGTCACCATGAGCTGAGGTCAACTTGAAGGCAGTTAACAACAACAAACCTACCATATATACTCGACTATAATTCCACCTCATGTATACGTCGAGGGCATGTTTTGGGGTCAAAAATATTGATTTGGTTATGATCGAAGGATAAGTCGAGGGTAAAACTTAGGGGCATATAGCAACGGATCTAAAGGATGAAGCAAAACAAAACAACGTCAAAGCACGTAACAAAATTCCAGCAAACATAACACTTTGTGCTTACTCTTAAGGCTGGATGGATGAGAGAGTAGAAGGGGGTCGATGCTTCCAGAACAGATTATACTCTGCTTTTCACCAGGGGATGGTTCCTTCTTTTAAATAAGAGTTAAGAGACAGTACTTCCATGGACCCATGGATAAGTCGACTCAAGTTTTTTGACCTACATTTCCAAACCTATGCATGAGTATATACAGTATACTTTATATAGTTTGTGTAGAAATCTGGCACAGGCAGATGTCTGGATTCTTATTGGATTGGTATCATGTTGTTGTGTCATATCGAGTCGTTTCCGACTCATGGCGACCGTAAGGCATGGGGTTTTCCTAGCATGATTTGTTCAGAGGAGGTTTGCCATTGCCTTCCTCTGAGGTTGAGAGCATGCAACTTGCCCAAAGCCATCAATATAGGTAAAGTAAACCAGGATGCCCAGGCCTTGTAGGTCCAAGCTCCTCCGTCCTCCAGTTCTCAGCAATCCAGTACTCAACTTGGGAAACAAAATGGCATCGTTCTGGTGCTCCTGTCTAAGCCAAGCCAACGGTGGCGAGGAATCTGAATTTAGAACCAGGCTCTGAAAAAGTAAGCAAGTAAGAAGGAGAGGAAGGGAAGCCAATGCTATTTTAGGCTGCATCAATAGAAGTATAGTGTCTAGATCAAGAGAAGTAATAGTGCCACTGTATTCTGCTTTGGTCAGGCCCCACCTAGAATATTGTGTCCAGTTCTGGGCGCCACAATTCAAAAAGGACATTGAGAAACTGGAGCGTGTCCAAAGGAGGGCGACTAAAATGGTGAAGGGTCTGGAAACCATTCCCTATGAGGAACAACTTAGGGAGCTGGGGATGTTTAGCCTGGAGAAAAGAAGGTTAAGAGGTGATATGATAGCCCTGTTTAAATATTTGAAAGGATGTCATATTGAGGAGGGAGGAAGCTTGTTTTCTGCTGCTCCAGAGAACAGGACCCGGAACAATGGATGCAAGCTACAGGAAAAGAGATTCCACCTGAACATTAGGAGGAACTTCCTGACAGTAAGGGCTGTTCGGCAATGGAATGCACTTCCTCGGAAGGTGATAGAGTCTCCTTCCTTGGAGGTCTTTAAACAGAGGCTGGATGTCCATCTGTCGGGGATGCTTTGATTTGGATTTCCTGCATGGCAGAATGGGGTTGGACTGGATGGCCCTAGTGGTCTCTTCCAACTCTACGATTCTATGATTCTATGATTCTATCAGGCAAGCAGATGAAGCAGCCGATTCAAAAGAGTTGGGTGGGTTGGAACGAAGTTCTCCGGAGTGTAGCTTTTTGTTTGCACCCACCAGTGGGTGATACCCGGGGATGTTTTAAAGCCAGGATGCCCTTTCAGCCAGGCCTAATTGGTTATCTTTTATTGTGCGCACTTTGTTTTGTTTCCTAAGGTCAGAACATTTTATCTCTGCCTCAGCCCTTTCTAAGTCTGCCCCACCCGGCCCGCTTTTTTTTTTTGTAGGGCACCCATTGTCACCGAAGAATAGCCTCTTTCCTCTGCAGCTGAGTGACACAAAAGCTCTGCTCAATACCTCCCGAACAGATAAAGTGCGGCACGGAAAGAGAAATTCTATAAATGCCTTTCCCAAATAAAACATATAAGATGACAGACAGGACCGCGGTGGAGGCTGTTGAGGAGGGGAGGGAGAATCGATATGAATACCACGGCCTCCTTCGGAGGAGAAACTTTTCCAAAACAATCCCATTGCAAAGTAAAAAAAAGGAGCAAGGGGAGCTGAAAGAGGCTATTCATTCTCTCCGGCCCATTAATGGAAGTGAAATCTAAGCAGAAATACATTTGAATATGCAAAGGGGAAAAAGAATGGACTCCAAAAGCTCCTTTCTCACGGGTCTCCCTTCCATCAAGACACAAGCTGCTTGCGCTTCTCCCCGAAAGGCAAAAAGCCAGAGTACCTTGCAGGGACACCAGATATGAAGTGAGGCCAACCTCTTCTCTCCTTCTCCTCTGAGCCAAACACTCATGAAATTCTAGCCAGTTGGAGGCCAGTTTCCAGACTACAATTCCAAATTACTCTTTGTCTGGGGTAGATTGGTTCAGAGGAATGTGCAACCAAGAACAGAGGAATAAAAAGAGACACAGGCCTGTTACAGACTGCCAAAATAAAGCTGCTTGGGGTCTCTTTGGAGGTATGCTGTTTAAATGATGCATGCACCCTAAGAATCTGGAAGCTGCACCAATGCTGCACTCCAGTGCTTAGGAATGGAGTGTGGCTTTGGCGCGACCTCCGGAGTCTTAGGACCCATGCGTCATTTAAATAGCATACCTCCAAAAAGACCCGAAGCAGCTTTATTTTGGCAGTCTGTAACAGGCCACAGAATGGCTGAAGTATCTTTTAATGAGCCACCCAGGAGTCCCTTTTGAAACTATCAACGCTCGGAATAAAGTTAGTTATAGTTCCGGTGCTCAAAAGAGGTAACTAGTTCTCATTATATCAGTATGCAAAGGGATCTTGTAGCGTTTGAGACTAACTGTGCAGAAGCAGTTGTAGCATAAGCTTTCGTAGACTGAGGAAGTAGACCAAGTTTATCAAAGCTTGTGGTACAACATCTTTAGCACAGTTAAGTCTCAAAGGTGCCCCAAGGTCCCATTCCAGCTGCAGTTTATGAAAAATACATCTTTCCCTCATTTCTGTAAAGGAGCTAGAACCAGAACGCTGCAAGCTGCAGGCCTGCAATACTCATCTCCATTTGGTCAACATCTTGATGCCAACAGTGAAACATGAAGCACAGTATCAACCAGTACTCCAACCATATGATGTGCCCACCACAGAGTTACCACGCCTTGTAATGATAAAAATATCTAAACGCCTGAATTCAAAGATATAGCCGTGTTAGTTTGTAGGATTGGTATGTAGAGAGATGTTGTAGCAACTTTGAGACTCACTGAAAGAATGACTTTGGCAGCATGAGCTTTTGTAGACTTCAGTCTACTTCTTCAGATGCTTTTTCCTAAAAGCCTTACGTTGTATTGGGGAAAGGTTGAAGTCACTTGTCGTAAACTAAGGCCCCATACAGACTGCCCAAATAGAGCTGCTTCGGGTCACTTTGGAGGTATGCTGTTTCAATGATGCATGTGTCCTAAGAGTCCGGAAGCTGCATCAAAGCTACACTCCAGTCATTAGCACTGAATCGTGACATTGGTGCAGTTTCCGGACTCTTAGGACGCATGCATCATTTAAACAGCATACCTCCAAAGTGACCCGAAGCAGCTTTATTTTGGCCTGTCTGTATGGGGCCAAAGATTTGTAGTATAACACAGTGGTACCTTAGTTATTTGAGAGCCAGGGTAGTGTAGCAGTCTGAGTGTTGGATAGGACTTTTGGAGGCCAGGGCTCAAATTCCCTCTCAGTTATGGAAACCCACCAGATGGCTGTGGGCATGTTACCCTCTCTCTCAGCCTCAAGGCAAAAGCAAATCTTGCCAAGAGTCCCCTATGATAGGTTTTTGCCTTGCTGTTGTGTGTCTTCAAATCATTTCCAAAGGTTTGCTTTAAGGTTGCTATAAGTCAGAAATGACTTGAAAGCATGGTGGAGTCACCTTCTTTGGAGGTCTTTAAACGGAGGCTGGATGGCCATCTCTCAGGGGTGCTTTGCTTGCCAGTTCTTGCATGGCAGGGGGTTGGACTGGATAGCCCTTGTGGTTTCTTCCAACTCTACGATTCTATGAACAACAACAACAACAACAACATTTACCCTGAACAGGCAGTGAGGGGCCAAAGCCAATGAAGGCTGCGTAAGTCTTCAACAATTTCATCTCCACACTGTTCTCAAACTACACGTGGGGAGCCAAGTAAACAACCCAATGTACTTGTCTCTCCCTTTCCTCTCGTTGTTTTCTTATCCTCAACGTTAAACCTGATAAAGGATTCTGACAACTTCTCAACTCCTCTGTGACCGTTCGGCTGCTTTTCACACAGCTACGCGCTTTTTAAACTTCTTTTTCGGTCTAGCCAAAGGAGAAAGGAGGTGTCTCTCTAGATCGCAGATGTTTGCAGGGGTGACCCAGATGCTCCACCAGCCTGCTCCCTTGAGCATCACGTGGAAACTTTTCTCCCTCTCTGTGTGCAAAATAAAAGCATTTAGTAATGCAAAGTGCTTAGGGGTGGGGTGTCAAAGGCAAAGCGCAACCGAACGCGGTTCTATCCCCGCATGGCTCGATGTGGCAGCTTACAAGGACTGATTAATCCAAACTAATTAAGAGCATCAAATAAGAGGACATTACTAAATGCTCTTAAATTCTCCACAGTTGGAAGAAGAGGACGGGGGGAATTCAGCAGTTGCTGCAAAATTAACGCCAGTAATAAATAGAGTTACCAAGCAGGTCTCTGCTCTTTTTATCCCCCTTTTCTCTCTCTCTCTCTGTAATCAAGGAAATATAATTTCCTCCTTAGCAGAGACCAAGTCATACGTTTGGGTTAATTTAATGTGCAATTTGGCTCAAGGAGGGGGGACCTTTTTGTACGTGTCACAATTTGCCTGTTCCAGAAGAAAGCAGGAGAACAGTTTCAATCGTCTCCCCAACATGACTAGGACAAAAAAGGGTAACTATGGCCTGTTACAGACTGCCGAAATAAAGCTGCTTGGGGTCTCTTTGGAGGTATGCTGTTTAAATGATGCATGGGTCCTAAGAGTCCGGAGGTCGCGCCAAAGCCACACTCCATTCCTTAGCACTGGAGTGCAGCTTTGGTGCAGCTTCCGGATTCTTAGGATGCATGCATCATTTAAATAGCATACCTCCAAAGAGACCCAAAGCAGCTTTATTTTGGCAGTCTGTAACAGGTCAATGGAAGGGTATTGGGATACATTAGAGGGCCACATAACCCTCACCGCACTTTGTGTACTCTGAACCATCAGAAAGCAAAGGTGTCACTATCTCAGCAACGCACTAAAAAATGTTTCGGGTTTTGGAACATTTTGGAATTCCAGATAAGGGAGATTCAACTTGTAGTTTGTGTTTGGTTCCCGTTGTGATAAAAGGCCTTTTGGGTCAAAACTGGACCAGGGTGACCCTTGAAGGCCATTCTGGCACATACACATATACTCTGGAGGCCGCATGCAAGCTACAGCGTACACTTTCTTTCTTTCTTTCTTTCTTTCTTTCTTTCTTGAATTGATATCCCGCCTTTCTCCCCAAGTGGAATTCAAGCCTGCTTTGCCCACCTCTGAGCTAGGAAGGAGACCAGTTGGTGACCAACTTCTCAGCTCTGCAGGTCTCCTCGGCTGGGTTTCAAATCCATAAATGAGCTTTCCTAAGAGCCTCCCATTCTTGACTTTGAAGAGCGATCTGGCATCTTGCGTTGTCATTGTTTTGATTTTTAATTAGCTGCCTCTCCGCTCCCATTGCCAGCTGTAATTATTATTTCTTAGTTACCTTCATCTCTTGCCTTTCCTCCAAGGAGCTCAAAGCTGCAATTCAAAGTCGTTCCCCGCCTCCCGCTTTATCCTTTCAACAACCCTGTGAGGTAGGTCAGACTATGAGGGACTGACCATAGCCAGGCCACCCAGAGAATTTAATGATTCAGAGGTGACACAAACCTAGGGCCTGATACAGACAGGCCAAAATAAAGCTGCTTCGAGTCACTTTGGAGGTATGCTGTTTAAATGATACATGCATCCTAAGAGTCCAGAAACTGCACCAAAGCCATGCTCCAATCCTAAGGACTGGAGTGCAGCTTTGGTGCAGCCTTCAGACTCTTAGGACCCATGCATCATTGAAAGACCATACCTCCAAAGTGACTTGAAGCAGCTTTATTTTGGCCTGTCTGTAAAGGGCCTAGATCTCCCAAGTCTAACCACTATGCCTCTTTTTACCACTGATCTGTTTCTCCCCATGTGAAGTCCTTCCTCAGATCTATATAGGCCTTGCGTAGATATGGAGAAGGACTTATGGGGACAAACCGATCAGTGGTTAGCCCTGCCTCCCAGCTCATAGGAGGGAATAAGCTGGGATTATCGGAACAGATGATAATCATCTAAATGGACTATTGATCGAGATGGTCTATTGTGGGACAGGACAGATGGATACCTTCACTAAAAGGCACATACAAACCCTATTTGGGGCATATCATGAGACAACGTAACTGGCTAGAAAAGGCAATAATGCTTGCTAAAGAGGAGGGCAGTAGGAGACTACAAATGGATTGATTCAATCAAGGAAGCCACGGCTGCCCTGAGTTTGCGAGAACTGAGCAGGGCGGTTGATAACTTATGCTCTCGTTCGTGGGGTTGCCGTAAGTCAAAGTCAACTTGTCGGCAAGTTACAACGAAGCACACCTTTTCCGTGCAAAAAGCAAAACAAACCCCGATGTTGAGAAGTTCCATAATAGATGTGGAGAGAGCTTGTAGCATCTTTGATACTAACGGAAAGAAAGAGGTTGGCAGCATGAGCTTTCCTAGACTTTAGTCTACTTCCTCAGATGCATTTAGTCTATGCATACCAGATGGAGAGCGCTGTTTATGGGATATATATGGGGGGAGTGGGGCTTGAGACAAAATACATTGGCTAGATTTGAGTACAGTGGGCTCTTGGTATCTGCTGGGGTTTGGGTCCAGGATACCCATGGATACCAAATTCCATAGAAGCTCAAATCCCATTAAATGTAATGGAATAGTAAAATGGCGTCCCTTATATGAAAGGGCAAAATCAAGGCTTGCCTATGGGAATTTGTATCTTTTTAAAGTATTTTCAAGCCGTGGATACTGGAATCTGTGGATAAAAAATTCCATGGATAAGGAGGACTGACTGTATTATGCGCCGTGATGTGAGATGCCTCAAGAGGCAGACTATTTTGACTTGGCCACTTGTTAGAACTTTTTCATTTACTATAAGAGCTGTTCAAAAGTGGAACAGATTGCCTCAACGGGTGGCGGATTCTCCATTTTAAACAGAGGGTGGATGGGCATCATTCAAGGTTGCTTTAGCTGCGTATTCCTGCATGGCGGGGGATTTGGATAGCTATCCTTTGTGGCTCCCTTCCGACTCTAAGGTTCTCTATGAAAACGACTGTTCAGACAAGTTCTCAAAAGTCTCAGCCCCAGCAGGAACCCTGATGGAGACTGCAAGGGCACTTCTTCCAAACCAGCAATGACAGGTAACACCGCCAGCCTCTCTAAACCCATGCTATCATCTGCCATTACATCATATCCTTAAATAAGCCGTGTGGAAATCGAGTCTCTGGGGCAAGGCTTTGAAAAAGCGCTAGAGAGACAACACAGGGGAGCCTGGAGCACTTTGTTGATCTAAATCCCCCGGATGAATGGAAGCAAGCGGGGCTAGGCTTTTCTGCCTGTATCCCAGCCCTGCAATATGTCAGGAGATGGGGAAATTGTCAGGGAGCATGTTCGGCAGGGATGTTTAAGGGGAAAGGTGGTAGTTAGTTAATGGAGAGGGAGAAAGAGCCGCGATGGGCAATTATTCAAGTAGAGAGACAAGAAGGCCATCAACCACTTATTGGCAGCCGGGTGAATGGCGGGGTGAGACAGCCACAGTTTCTTCTGACAGATGTCATACAGAAGCTGCATTTGACACCGGCCCACCAATCTCCACTCTCCTTGACTTGTGACTGCTGCTCTTAAAACCTCCTATTACAACTCCCTGTCACTTGCCACCTCAAGAGACATCTGATGCAGAGAGACTATTGCAGACTATCACAAACCCAATTCTTTAGGCTTCCTCCCCGACCCCAACCAACAAAACTCTGAGACGGAGCAACTCAGGATGCACCGGCACGGCAGAATTAATGCCATCTGACACCGCTTTAACTGCCATGGTGATTCCGGGATTTGTAGTTTTGTGAGATATTGCCCTGAGTTTGCAGGACCTGAGCAAGGCAGTTGATGGAGACTCTTGGAGGTCTCTCATTGATATGGTTGGCTTAAGTCTAAGTCGACTTGATGGCAAATAAGAACAACGACAACGACGGCAATAAAGAGCTAGGAACCATGACAGCAAAGCCAGATTTCAAAGTCTGTAGCGCCGGCACGCAGTGGCCCCCAGAGCCTTTGCCTGGGAAGCATCTGCCACTTAGAGCCACATCCTCCACTCACTTGCACCCCCAATTAATGAATGTTGACTGAGGTGATAATTGTACAGATCTATCTTAGGCTCTGAGGAATCAACGAGTTTATTACTACTGAATCAAGGAGCCTGTCAATAACTTAATCTTTTCGAATACGCACCGAACAGATAGTGACAGCCGTGAAATAAGGCACCAGAAGAAGACGACGAAGAAGAAAAACACAGACAGCGCATACCAAACTCTTCACCGCTTCGATTAAAACTCAGTGCCAAACTGTCAGAGTGCCAGGCGTCACTGCTTTTTTTGGGGGGGGAAGAGCGAGTGGTTGAGCAGATGGAGAAGTCTGGCTTGGTTGAACGGCGAGGTGGTAAGCTGGATGGACTCTGAACAGTGCAGAGGTTCAAGCATCGGGGCCTCCAGTTACCCAGTAAGGACAAAGATTTCCCAAAAGTGAACATGCGAAGAAGCCACTTCGCCAGATCAGCAACAAGACTCTTCTCAAGCCATCAAGATCAGAAGGAAAAGTACCAACATCCTTATTGAAACAATGAATATGTGAGAGAAGAACTAGAGACATTCCCCCTTTGGGAGAAACCCATTAGCAACAGGCTCAAAGGCCATTCACTGAAGTGAATTGAAGATATTTAGTCCAGAGTGGATCCCATCCAGGACAAGTCTAGTGGCTTACTGCTGGGAGTGCATGGAGCACACACCATGCACTCTGCACGCTGAGATGGGTATACAAATAAATGGGTCCATTTGTGCCACTTGAGAAAGGACTATCATGTATACCAGTGGTTCCCAAACTTTAGTCCTCCAGGTGTTTTGCACCTCTGCTCCCAGGAGCCCCAGACAGCTGGGGAATTCTGGGAGCTGAAGTCCAAAATATCCAGAGGACCAATATTTGGGAACCACCAATCTATACCAAGAGTCTATCCAGTTCAAATGTGACAGCCAATATGGTGATTCCCAAAACTTTAGTCCTCCAGGTGTTTTGGACTTCGACTCTCAGAAGCCCCAGTCACCGCAGCCAAAAGCCAAAAATCCCAAGAGCTGAAGTCCAAAACACCTGGAGGAGCAAAGTTTGGGAGCCACTGGTTTAAATCTTGAACTAGGACTCCAGAAGACCAGGGTTCGAGTCCCTGGCCAGCCATGGAAACCTTGGGCAAGTCTAAGCCTCACAGAAAGGCAATGGCAAACCTGTATGAAGAAATCTAGCCAGGCAAATGGAAGGATGGATTTGCTTTAGGGTCAGCAGACGTTGCAAAGCTACATGACAACAAAACCCAGTCCAAGACTCATTTAAAGATAAAATAACCATTAGGAGGGACCCAAAGCTTCCTAGCAAGAGTTGGGCAGAGCTGCAGACCAGACATCACAGCAAACCCCACCATGATCAAATCATTTGCAATAGTATGTGTGCTTTGGTAAGGCCCTTTTTTTGTCAGCCCCTAAGCATCACTTTTGCTGCAACCTAAGTTGACCACAAAGAATGAGAAGATGATGAAGAGGCAATGCTTCCTTCTGCACCAACTTAGTGCTTCCATCATCTTTGGGGTGGCTGGATTCCAGCATCTCTTTTTAGGATTCTCTTCCAAAGGTGAGATTGGTCAGGTTCAGCTGGTTATGATCTGGGTTGCCCTGCGGGCAAAGAAATCACCTAGGCTATCGGACATTTCATGTGGGGGCCAAGAGTGATGCGCAGGGCCCAGAGCAATACGGCACTCGCTCTGAACTTCCACACACAAAAGATTGCTATTTTAGGACCAACCCAAAGGCCATTTTGGTACCAACCCAAAATGACAAAGCAATGTGCATGCTCAGGGAGTCTTTTTCTTGACCCACGAGAAGCAAGGGAGGTGGGGAGATGCTTCAACAACCATTTGTAGTCTGTAACGGTTAGGATGGGAAAGAGGTCCCATTTTGCAATCTGAAGCATGTTAAGACTGTGGTTGATGGAGACGGAATAAATGAACAATTCAAGGTCTGCTGGGGCAAAGAATGTGCAAAAAATGCTGCATTTCACTGCTTCTAGAGTTCTCTGTTTTGTTTAAGCACTGGGACAGAAAGCTATCCAAGTTGTCTTTGCTTCAACAGACACTGATCTGGGACAGTCCTAATCTTGGGCCTATGAAACAAGTACAAGGGGGATTTAATAAAATGGTGTGCTGTGTCCATTCTGTACCTCTCCCTCCTTCATTTTGGGAAAAGGTCCAGGGAGACTGGAGATTCGTGAAGAGGGAAACACACCAAGAAACGCAACGGCACAGAGAAACGCGGCGAGCATGTTTTAGATTTCCCCGTCCGCCCGTTCTTGCAAACTTCCATGCTCTTTTCTGCGCTCTCTCTCTCTCACTCTGGAACCATACTGGGCACTGTTGGCTTAATTCCTCCAATTATTTATACACATTGCACAACTCATACAATATTTTGCTTTCTGAAGCAGAAAAAGAAAAAACCCTCTCTAAGCTGCTTGTAAACTGTCAGGTGCTATTATTTTAAATACCCATGTGAAAAACCTAGGAGCCAGCAACTTGCTCTTCCAGATTTACTGCCTTCCTTTTTATAATTAACAAAAACAAAGGCATGCTGTAAAGCTAGATTATGGGGCAAAAAAAAAACCACCCTCACAGTTTTACTATTGCTGCAACTGGACATAAACAAGGATTTTAACTTCTGAGCTGCCTCTTTTCAGGTGCAAGTTGACCCCTCTTCTGGGCATCTTCCCTTTTTCTTCTGGTAATGATGATAAACCACAGTCTATTGACTCAAAATCTCACAAAGCTCAACTGCCTTTTAACAGTGGCCTGTTACAGACTGCCAAAATAAAGCTGCTTTGGGTCTCTTTGGAGGTATGCTATTTAAATGATGCATGGGTCCTAAGAGTCCGGAGGTTGTGCCAAAGCCACACTCCATTCCTAAGCACCGGAGTGCAGCTTTGGTGCAGCTTCCGGATTCTTAGGACGCATGCATCATTTAAACAGCATACCTCCAAAGAGACCCCAAGCAGCTTTATTTTGGCAGTCTGTAATAGGCCAGTGTCAGGCTTGTCTTCCATGCCCTTTGTGAGCAGCCT
This sequence comes from Sceloporus occidentalis, assembly GCA_023333645.1. NCBI lineage: Eukaryota > Metazoa > Chordata > Lepidosauria > Squamata > Phrynosomatidae > Sceloporus > Sceloporus occidentalis. The sequence continues at coordinate 4,406,758 of JALMGF010000069.1, forward strand.
TTTTGGATACGACACTTTTTGCTGCGCCAGCAACTTGTTACTATGGGAGTTTGGGTCAGAGAAACCAGGGTCAAGCTGTCGGCAATGTCTCACGATGGCCACTTAACCAAGGGCCCAGAACACAGCTGCCAAACCTGTGCAAGGAGCCAGGTATTTGGGAAGTTACAGCGACTGAATTCAGGTCCGATTCTGTCCATGCTAATTCGCAACGATAATAATATCTGAAGAGACGTTGTGCCTCAGGGTCGTCGAAATGGACGGGCTTCTCCAAACTGGAAAAGAAAAACTCAAACCATATTTGAAGGGAGTGCAGGTCCTCTTTTAAGAATTCACTGCCACAAGACAAAAAACATCTTCAATGTTTTAAATAACACCGAAACAGGACCAGATACATTCATGTTAGTGGAAGAAGTGTGTCAGTAACGACAAGCAATGTTCTTATTAAAAGGCATCAGACCCAGCCAAGATCTATGTCTTTCCGCTATATGATATGCAGGGCTACTGCTACTTTATACGTTATTTTGACCATGCCATGATTATTTGTCATATCTACTCTTCATGGGCACTTCTAACATACCTTGGCACTAGTGCTTCTGTTTTTGCAAGATGCCCTAGATGCCATGTTGTTCCATAGCATGGGAAGTTAAAGACAATGTAGACACACCAGTTTTTAGTTGCTTGGCTGCCATTTTCCTCAAGTCTAAAATGTTCTGAATTCATTCCAAGATGTTTCTAAACCGCCACCATGTTTCCAAAAGGACTGGATTGTAAGTACAACCTCTATGTCACCCTCTCTATGCATCACAAATGTGGAGCAACAGAATACAATTTCAAACTATGGCCTCCATGTCTCTGAATCAAGACCGCCAGCACCAAAATGACAAAGGAGTTGTGTGTGCTGGCCACAGTCCAGGACGCCGATAAGAATGGCTTAGCCCAGCAAGAGGAAGTAGAACACAGACCTTGCAAGGAGTTAAGCATGAGAGCAGTCCGAGAAGTCAAGCCGTGGTCAGGATACCAGAAGACAGAGCAATCCGAAAGCCAAGCCGAAGTCAGGATACTGGGAGTCAGAGTGGTCAAAGCAGTCCGAGGTCAAAGTAGCCAGAAGATAACAAGGGTCCGGTCCGAGGTCAAAACAACAAGGAATCAAGATACAAGAAGCCAGCAGCAATCACACCAAGGGATCATGCAATAAACTCTAGCAAACAGTGAAGGTCTCTCAACAGTTTAAGGAAGGGAAACTCTCCCCTGTGCCACCTGAGGCTGGTTGGCTGATTGCCTCTCTGCAATCCTCTTGGATCTGCACCTGCAAACACTCTCAGCCCTTCTCTCTTGGAACGTAGGCACCTCCAGGCAAGCTTCTTCCCCAGAGTCACCACTAGGCTGTTGCACCATAAGAGGCCCCTCTCTAGCACTAGGACCTGTTACAGACTGCCAAAATAAAGCTGCTTTGGGTCTCCTTGGAGGTATGCTATTTAAATGATGCATGGGTCCTAAGAGTCCGGAGGTCGTGCCAAAGCCACACTCCATTCCTAAGCACTGGAGTGCAGCATTGGTGCAACTTCCGGATTCTTAGGATGCATGCATCATTTAAACAGCATACCTCCAAAGAGACCCGAAGCAGCTTTATTTTGGCAGTCTGTAACAGGCCAAAGAAGGAGAAAGTACTGTTTCTCAGCTACGTATGAAACAAAACAAAGGTGTTTGGGGGCCTTGGACCCAGCAGGTGGCATGTCTTCGGACTCCTCCTAGCAGAACAGGCGGCAGATTGTTCTCTTTTGCGATGCCTTTTCGGAGGAATGCGTTCCACTGTGAGGTCTGTGCTGAGAAGGCCTCCCTATGTTGCCAGGGATTTGGAGTGGGAGCGGGACACCTATTTGTACACCACTATTATTATTATTACACAACCTAAGCACATTCTTAGGCTGTTACGTGAGGAAAGCAGAGGAGTCCTGCTGAATCAGCCTACGCTTTGACAAGACCAGCTTCCCCACTTCTCATATTGACAACCGAACACCTCTGGAATGCCTGCAGGAAGACCCAAGTACAACAATATCTTATCATTACGTTGATAGCACCATGAATGCACATAGCACTGTACGAAATATAACAATAAAACAGATAGCCCTGCCAAACTCTTCAGTTCTTTGGACAGTTTGTCCAAGGAACCAAGAACTGAGCGTGCAAGTGGAAAATATCCCTGCCATGGGCCTAAACCTATGTGCAGTATGCGATGGCTCTCAAACGACAGCTTCCCCCTCTCAACCTCAATATCCACACAACCTATTTTTGGAATATAGTGAGGACTGTTAAATGATAGGACTAGGGACAGGAGCTGGGTGGCCCAAACAATAAAGTCAAAAATACCATTAGTCATGCCTATGTCCCTTAAGCATGACTGAACCTGTTCTGCGGATCACAAACATCACTTTCCTGCATGGTTGTTCAAACTCGATATGCACCGAATTTGCTAGCCGCAGCAGGGGGTTCCTGAGAAGCCAGGAAGAGGGATCAAATGTAATAAAACAATATTTTTAAATTAGCTGTATTGATTTTTACTTATTATATTTATGTAAGTCCAAGAACCCAGGAATCCGCCAATGAATTAATGACACCACGGGTACAAAGCCATTAAAACGTCCAAGTGACAATGGCAGGAATAAATACAAAAAACAGGAGTGTGACCAGTCTCATCTTCTTATTCTCATGTTCATCAAAATGTATATTTTTATCGGAGTGTTGCTGGTTTCCATTCCCACTGAACAGGGGTTCTTTGAGTGCATTCAGTGTAATGTTTCTGGAAGGAAGACTTCGCAGCTGTTTTTATTATTATAAATGGCCCTGGAACTGATTAGTACAAAAGTGGCATACAGATATTTTATATTACTAGAACAGCAAAGTGTCTTCAGGCTCATAAAGACAGTGTACAAAGGAACACCACCTAGAACACTCTGATTCCTGCGAGTGACATGGGACAAAATGGCACATGTGCTGGAGGTGTGCAGGAGAGCACCGCCATTCTACTCAATGGGACTCCAGCATAGGCAAAATTTGCTTTACGCGGAGTGTGTGTGTCCAGAACGGATCCCCTGCGTATGGCAAGGGCAGACTGTATACTCAAGTCTAGAAATTTAGACCAAAAAACTGAACCCAAAAAAGTGAGCTGACTTACCCATTGGTTAATGTAAGTACTATATCTTCACGCTTATTTGAAAGAAGATCCCCTGGTGAAAAGCAAGAGTATAATCTGTCCTGGAAGCACTGACTCTCTTTAATCTCTCATCCATCCAGCCTTAAGAGTAAGCACAAAGAGTTATGTCTGCTGGAATTTTGTAAGTTCTTTGACACTGAGACCTAGAGATTCCTAGAGAGAATACTCTACTAGGCCTTTGTAGCTCCTCCAGCGCAGTTCGATGGTCAGCGTCCGTCGGACGTTGGCCAAAGAGTTGCACTGGAGGACCTAGAGATTCCTAGAGAGAACACTCTACTAGGCCTTTGTAGCTCCTCCAGCGCAGTTCGATGGTCAGCGTCCGTCGGACGTTGGCCAAAGAGTTGCACTGGAGGACCTAGAGATTCCTAGAGAGAATACTCTACTAGGCCTTTGTAGCTCCTCCAGCGCAGTTCGATGGTCAGCGTCCGTCGGACGTTGGCCAAAGAGTTGCACTGGAGGACCTAGAGATTCCTAGAGAGAACACTCTACTAGGCCTTTGTAGCTCCTCCAGCGCAGTTTGATGGTCAGTGTCCGTCGGACGTTGGCCAAAGAGTTGCACTGGAGGACCTAGAGATTCCTAGAGAGAATACTCTACTAGGCCTTTGTAGCTCCTCCAGTGCAGTACAATGGCCAGCATCTGTCGGACGTTGACCACTGAGTTGCATTGGAGGACTTAGAGATTCCTAGAGAGAACACTCTACTAGGCCTTTGTAGCTCCTCCAGTGCAGTTCGATGGCCAGCATCTGTTGGACGTTGACCACAGAGTTGCGCTGGAGGACCTAGAGATTCCTAGAGAGAACACTCTACTAGGCCTTTGTAGCTCCTCCAGCGCAGTTTGATGGTCAGTGTCCGTCGGACGTTGGCCAAAGAGTTGCACTGGAGGACCTAGAGATTCCTAGAGAGAACACTCTACTAGGCCTTTGTAGCTCCTCCAGTGCAGTTTGATGGCCAGCATCTGTCGGACGTTGACCACAGAGTTGCGCTGGAGGACCCAGAGATTCCTAGAGAGGTGATCTCTCAGGAAAAACAGGGTGTTTTGTTATTTGCGGTTTTTCCATATTCACGGGGGGCTTGTGCCCCTAGCAAATATGGAGGGACAAGTGTATTTTAAAATTAGATTGTATGCATTTGGCAGGCAGGGTTGGCTGTTTCTTTTCTGTGACATGACATGCACATTATCATCATCAACATCAACATCTTTCCAAAATCTAAGGTTGCCCATCAAGTCAGCTCCTTGCTGCACTGCCTGGACTGACTTCGATTCCTCACCTGTTCTGTATTTTCCCTGCATAGTCAACCAGCGCCGTGCTTTGACTTAAGCATTTACAACTATTGAAGCAACTTGTCAGGGACACCCTGTAATGCTGTCAGATAGACAGTGATTAAACAACTCCCCGATCCTCTGCTCCAAATTAACAGAATCACAAATATATTTGCCCAAACGTTAATTCCCGGCCCGTCAACAGCGATGGACTTGAAAGGGACCTATTGATTTACAAATGGGTATTTATTTCCAGAGCAACTTTTAATATTCTCTGAGGGTTTCGACGCACTTGAATGAAAAATTTTGTCTCTCTGTGTCGGCATATGCAAGCAAAGCATGTAATGAAATTCATCGCCGCATGGAAGTTATCACAGATACCCTACGCTTGCAAACGCCGTGCTTTTCGGAGTAACAGACTCCGTTCCCTTTCCTGAACACAGGTGGATCCCCGTCGTCGCCAAGACTCAGCAGCAGAAGGGCTCTGAGCCCACTTCCGAAACAGTGCGCTCTTTTCACAAACAGAATCTGGAGTATGTTAAAACAGCCATCGGTGTCAATATGGCTTTTTTCACAACATAAAACTGACAGAATGTCACGCAATGTACTGCTTTCCTTCTAATCCCAGCCAAAATGTGACAAGCTTCATGTAAATAAAATGTCGCTGAATTTATTCCGCTGAACAGGCTTGGTTGGGATGGGGTAGGGAGGACGCTTAGTACGTTACTCGTTCCTAAGTATCAGCCCCACAGTCGCTCTACTTCTATGATGGGTCCAGAGTTGGGCCAAAGAAGGAAAGTGAAGTCACAGCAACGCTTCCTTGCTTGGGGGCAGATGGCCGTCCGTCCAGATGGGCAGCGGCAATGGTGGAGCATTGGGGGTGCCAACCAACCAGGGCAAGCAAAGCAGAAACAGAAGCAAAAACTAGCATAGCCATTGCTTGACCAGCTGCCAGCCGCTGTCAGGAAAAACAACAACACTACAGCAATATTGATCTCAAAGAGAGCCAGCATGGTGTAGCGGTTTGAGCGTTGGACTATGACTTCAACGTATGAAAGCTCATGCTGCCAACTTCTTTCACTTAGTCTCAAAGTTGCTACAAGATCTGCCTACAGGTAGCAATAGCAATAGCATTTACATTTCTTATCAGTGGATGCAGTACTCTCTAAATGGTTTATAATCTGTAAGCCAATTGCCCCCAACAAGCTGGGGACTCATTTTATTGACCTACCAAAGGATGGAAGGCTGAGTCAACCTTGGAGCCCTGGGATTGAACTCACAACCTTGTGGCTGCAGGATCGGCATTTAACCACTGTGCCACCTGGCCTCAGGTCCTTCTCATCCTCTAGAACAAAAACCGAGGAGCCATTTAATAATAACTGGAGTGAACCACGCTAGTCCATGTCCAACTCCCCATCCGTGTCAAATTGCACCGAATGTTGCTGAGCTCCATGGAAAGCCAAGTGCCTCAGGTAATGGCAAGATTAGGGCATTTTAGGCACTGGACTTAATGGACTTATAGGGCGATTCTACACAGTTCTTTAGATGATACAGTGCGCCCGCGCCATACGCGGGCACGCCATACGCGGACTTGAGCGTATGCGCTCAAGCCGCGGCGCGCATGCAGGGCGGAAGGGGCGGCGCGTCCCATTCAACTGAATGGGCGCGTGCGCCCGTTGCGCCCCGCGCTTGCCTGCGCCGCCGCGCACGAGCCCCATTGTTTCTAATGGGGCTCAAGCATAGGCGGAATTCGCCTTACACGGAGGGATCCGGAACGGATCCCCCGCGTAAGGCAAGGACGGACTGTAATCTCAAATATGCGTTCTCTTTCAAATGTGGGAAAGCCAATATGGCTGCTTCTAGAGCGGCTCCACATTCTGCCACACAGGGTCTTGGACTTCTGTCCCAAAGTCCTCCCCAGTACATTATACTAGAAACATGTGCCTGTTACAGACAGCCAAAATAAAGCTGCTTCGAGTCACAGTGGAGGTGTGGTGTTTGAATGATGCATGCGTCCTAAGAGTCCAGAAGCCACACCAAAGCCACATTCCCGTCCTTAGGGATGGAGCGTGGCTTTGGTGTGACTTCTGGACTCTTAGGATGCATTCATCATTGAAACACCATACCTCCACTGTGACTCGAAGCAGCTTTATTTTGGATGTCTGTAACATGCCATTATATAAGAAACTGATATACCCCTCCACAGGCCTTTTCAGGGCTACAGTTCTCATTCTTGTTTTGGGGTAACTGCCTTGGACAAAAACCTAATCTCGCATACGCTTATGAGATAAGCCATGCTCATGCAATCCAGAAAGTGTCCCTCTTATGATGTAAAACAACTTGAGACGGTCCTTGAAAAAAGGTAAGATGCGCAGAAGGCTTAAAATAAAATGCCACAATCGCAACTCTTCCTCCATGCCTATTTCCAAAGTTTACCTCTGCAAATTATGAGGCTCAGAAACATTTTTGTTTAACAGAGCGGAAATGCTCAAGGATTCTTATCCATCAAATAAGTTGGCCCGATTCGGACGCTAAAGGGGGAATGTTTTCAAACCAGCCGTCGCAAGGCTGTGAAAATCAATTAAAATGTGTTGTGCAAAGCCGAAACATAAACACGCCGTTCTTAATCTGGGCTCGGCAGATGAGTATCGTTTGAACTCTTTGGTGTAGATGCAAAGGCCTGGCAGGAGCACTACAAAGCAGCAGCTTCCCTGGTAAAGTAGAGTTACATGCTCAGCCCAGGGCGGCAATTCAATTCCCAACAGTATGATCGGTGCGCAATCCTCCATGTTTAGGGATAGGCGCGTCTATCATTTTGCCTTCTCCTGCACTCACACCTTCTAAATTTCCGCACAGGTTGACTCTCCTTTGGGGAACACTTGCCCATAGGGAAGCATTGGGGAATACTTGCCCATAGGGAAGCATTGGGGAACACTTGCCCATAGGGAAGCATTGGGGAACACTTGCCCATAGGGAAGCATTGAGGAATACTAGCCCATAGGGAATCATTGGGGAATACTTGCCCATAGGGAAGCATTGGGGAATACTTGCCCATAGGGAAGCATTGGGGAATACTTGCCCATAGGGAAGCATTGAGGAATACTTGCCCATAGGAAAACATTGGGGAATACTAGCCCATAGGGAAACATTGGGGAATACTAGCCCATAGGGAAGCATTGAGGAATACTTGCCCATAGGAAAACATTGGGGAATACTAGCCCATAGGGAAACATTGGGGAATACTAGCCCATAGGGAAGCATTGAGGAATACTTGCCCATAGGAAAACATTGGGGAATACTAGCCCATAGGGAAACATTGGGGAATACTAGCCCATAGGGAAGCATTGAGGAATACTTGCCCATAGGAAAACATTGGGGAATACTAGCCCATAGGGAAACATTGGGGAATACTAGCCCATAGGGAAGCATTGAGGAATACTTGCCCATAGGAAAACATTGGGGAATACTAGCCCATAGGGAAACATTGGGGAATACTAGCCCATAGGGAAGCATTGAGGAATACTTGCCCATAGGAAAACATTGGGGAATACTAGCCCATAGGGAAACATTGGGGAATACTAGCCCATAGGGAAGCATTGAGGAATACTTGCCCATAGGAAAACATTGGGGAATACTAGCCCATAGGGAAACATTGGGGAATACTAGTCCATAGGGAAGCATTGAGGAATACTTGCCCATAGGAAAACATTGGGGAATACTAGCCCATAGGGAAACATTGGGGAATACTTGCCCATAGGGAAGCATTGGGGAATACTTGCCCATAGGGAAGCATTGAGGAATACTTGCCCATAGGGAAACATTGGGGAATACTAGCCCATAGGGAAACATTGGGGAATACTAGCCCATAGGGAAGCATTGAGGAATACTTGCCCATAGGGAAGCATTGGGGAATACTTGCCCATAGGGAAGCATTGGGGAATACTTGCCCATAGGGAAGCATTGGGGAATACTTGCCCATAGGGAAGCATTGGGGAATACTTGCCCATAGGGAAACATTGGGGAATACTAGCCCATAGGGAAACATTGGGGAATACTAGCCCATAGGGAAGCATTGAGGAATACTTGCCCATAGGGAAGCATTGGGGAATACTTGCCCATAGGGAAACATTGGGGAATACTAGCCCATAGGGAATCATTGGGGAATACTTGCCCATAGGGAAGCATTGGGGAATACTTGCCCATAGGGAAGCATTGGGGAATACTTGCCCATAGGGAAGCATTGAGGAATACTTGCCCATAGGAAAACATTGGGGAATACTAGCCCATAGGGAAACATTGGGGAATACTAGCCCATAGGGAAGCATTGAGGAATACTTGCCCATAGGGAAGCATTGGGGAATACTTGCCCATAGGGAAACATTGGGGAATACTTGCCCATAGGGAAGCATTGGGGAATACTTGCCCATAGGGAAGCATTGAGGAATACTTGCCCATAGGGAAACATTGGGGAATACTAGCCCATAGGGAAACATTGGGGAATACTAGCCCATAGGGAAGCATTGAGGAATACTTGCCCATAGGGAAGCATTGGGGAATACTTGCCCATAGGGAAGCATTGGGGAATACTTGCCCATAGGGAAGCATTGGGGAATACTTGCCCATAGGGAAGCATTGGGGAATACTTGCCCATAGGGAAACATTGGGGAATACTAGCCCATAGGGAAACATTGGGGAATACTAGCCCATAGGGAAGCATTGAGGAATACTTGCCCATAGGGAAGCATTGGGGAATACTTGCCCATAGGGAAACATTGGGGAATACTAGCCCATAGGGAATCATTGGGGAATACTTGCCCATAGGGAAGCATTGGGGAATACTTGCCCATAGGGAAGCATTGGGGAATACTTGCCCATAGGGAAGCATTGAGGAATACTTGCCCATAGGAAAACATTGGGGAATACTAGCCCATAGGGAAACATTGGGGAATACTAGCCCATAGGGAAGCATTGAGGAATACTTGCCCATAGGAAAACATTGGGGAATACTAGCCCATAGGGAAACATTGGGGAATACTAGCCCATAGGGAAGCATTGAGGAATACTTGCCCATAGGAAAACATTGGGGAATACTAGCCCATAGGGAAACATTGGGGAATACTAGCCCATAGGGAAGCATTGAGGAATACTTGCCCATAGGAAAACATTGGGGAATACTAGCCCATAGGGAAACATTGGGGAATACTAGCCCATAGGGAAGCATTGAGGAATACTTGCCCATAGGAAAACATTGGGGAATACTAGCCCATAGGGAAACATTGGGGAATACTAGCCCATAGGGAAGCATTGAGGAATACTTGCCCATAGGAAAACATTGGGGAATACTAGCCCATAGGGAAACATTGGGGAATACTAGCCCATAGGGAAGCATTGAGGAATACTTGCCCATAGGAAAACATTGGGGAATACTAGCCCATAGGGAAACATTGGGGAATACTAGCCCATAGGGAAGCATTGAGGAATACTTGCCCATAGGAAAACATTGGGGAATACTAGCCCATAGGGAAACATTGGGGAATACTAGCCCATAGGGAAGCATTGAGGAATACTTGCCCATAGGGAAGCATTGGGGAAAATTTGCCCATAGGGAAGCATTGGGGAATACTTGATCCTCTGAGGAAAACCAAGCTGAAGTAAAGCCAAACTCAGGCAACCTCACACTAATGGGACCGTGGTATCCGTACGGTGTGTATGTGCCTTCAGGTCACCTGTTGACTTTTGGTGACCCCATGAATTTCATAGGGTTTTCTTAGGTAAGGAATACGCAGGGGTTGTTTTTTTGTGGGTTTTTCAGGCGATGAGGCCATGTTCTAGAAGAGTTTCCTCACGACGTTTCGCCAGCAGCTGTGGCTCATAGAATTACGGAGTTGGAAGAGACCACAAGAACTCTTCATTTCTCTGAAGCCACAGATGCTGGCGAAACGTCAGAAAGAAACTCTGCTAGAACATGGCCACATCGCCCGAAAAACCCATAAAAACCGATGGATGCCGTCCATGAAAGCCTTCGACTTCACTCAGGGGTTGTTTTGCCTAGGTCTCCCCTCGCCTGTTCTAAATCCATTGTCGTTCGTTTGTTGTTGTTGTTGAGATAGCGGAGGTAGTGACACCTTTGCTTTTTGGTGGTCCGATGCGCACAAACTGTGTTTCGTGCACAAAACTATTAAAAATATGATATGTACAATTACCTGTGGTTGTAAGGTGTATATGAAAAGTAAAATTTCATCTTTAGACTTGGGTCCCATCTCCAAGATATATGCAATTATTCCAAAATGGGGGAAAAATCCCAAATCCCAAATACTTCTGGTCCCAAGCATTTCAGATAAGGGAGACCCAACTTGTACCTTCAGCATAATAGCTGCCCTGAGATCATACTATAAACCTACAGCACTACAATCCCCCTTTAACTGCCATGGCTTCCTCCAGTTCTCAACCTTCCTAATGCTGTGACCCATTATTATTATTATTATTATTATTATTATTATTATTATTATTATTAACCTTTATTTATGAAGCGCTGTAAATTTACACAGCGCTGTACATGCAATCTTTTTAGCTAGACGGATCCCTGCCCTCGGGCTTACAATCTAAAAAGACATGACACAGAAGGAGAAGGGAGTGATGGAGGGAAAGGGTAAGAGGTCCAGCAGTTCCTCTCTACCTCCGAGGCCTGGACCAAGGCAGATGGACCGTTCCTCATGTTGTGGTGACCCCCAACCATAAAATCATTATGTGCCTCAGTTCCTAAGACCATTGGAAATATGTGTTTTCCGATGGTCTTAGGCAACCCTTGTGAAAGGGTCGTTCGAGCCCCCACAGGTTGAGAATCGCTGGTCTATGGTATTCTGGGATTTGCAGTTTGGGGAGAGGCATTTATAACTCTCAGCCTGAAATGGTCAAGTTCCTCTCCAAACGGCAAGCCCCAGGATCCCTTAGGAGGGGACCGTGGCAGTCAAAGTGGAATAACTGTGCTACAATCCTGTAGTGTAAATGGGCCTCTGGTCAAGCAAACCCTGTGGGCATAAGGGAGCCTTGGACTGGAAGGAGAAAGAATTACTCCATGGGTCAGGAGCTTCCATGAGGCGACGATGGAGATGCTGGAGGGAACATTGCTCCTTCAGCACTTTAACAAACCAGGTGCAAAGCAGCTTGCGTTTTTATTTTCACGGAACATTAGCCGTCGTCAGCAGGAATAATTCTTTTTCCTTTCACGGGGTTTGTGTGCCGATTAACAGTATGAGGACTCGAGAGTGGCGACCGATTTTCTTTGTCCAAACAATACCGAAAATGGAGATTAAATACATCCTTCCCCCATCCCACCTTTCTTGGGGAAGCGAAAAAGTCACTCCTCGGTTTTAACAGTGACCGGCAGAGGAAAGGACAGGTAGCCGTCCACAATGTTTTGAACCCAGCTGGGCCTCTGCAACCATGAGGCCTGTCTCTGTCTGAAACGATTTTATAATTAATTGCTGCTAAGTCTTGATCAAATTGGCTCGCCATGAGGTCAGGATCTGCTTCGTAAGTCGGAAAAGGAAGGTGCCGAGTTGTGCCGCAAAGGGAGATTTCAACGTTTACATTTGCAGAGTTAAAAAAACAAACCTTACACACACATACATACACACATGTATGGACATCCACAAGCTGTAGCAAATGCCGTGTAGCTTAATTACTCAGAACCTCCACGGACGAGTCGCTGCCCATCGGCTAAATACAAGGAACAGAACCGGATAATATTAAGCCAGGCAGATGGTCAGAGGTCCTAATTCTTATTTTGGTTTCATTTTCAAAGAGCACACATCTGTTCTACCTCACCCGTCGCTGAACGGATCTGCACGTAACATAACATAACGCCAGAGCAAAACAGGAATCCGGCGTTAGGATAAACCCCAAAAGCGAATGAAATTTACACATGTTGGACTGTACAGGAGGTTCGGTTATTTATGTATTTACAGTGGTACCCCGGGATACGAACTGATCGCGTTACGAAATTTCCGGGGTACGAAAAAGTTAGATTGGAAAAAACTGTTCCGGGTAACGAAAGATTTTTTGGGTTACGAAATTCATTTCGGCGCGTTTCGGCGCGAAATTCAAATGCGAAGCGCGGCTAGCGGCTTTCCAGCGCTAACAGAAAGCCTTTTCGGGTTGCGAAATGTATCGGGTTACGAACGGCACCGCGGAACGAATTAATTTCGTAACCCGAGGTAGCACTGTATTTGAAAAGCCTTCCTCTTATTTAGAACATACTGGATACAGAAGAGAAAGTTGAAAAGATATGAAGACAGAGGGACCGAAGGAATGGTTTGGGATCCAGACTGGTTGTTTGGACCTCAAACGAAAAGCACTGTACCCAAACAGCATCCACTGCTTGAGGAGGGACAGCATGGCCTCAAAAGGGCCATTGGGGGTCTCATGCGGCTAAGAAAGGGATGTGACACACCTTCTCACTCGCCCAGCACCCATGCCACCCCCACCAGGTGTACCACCCCGATGGGTTGTCACCCAGCGCGGTCCGCACATCCACACCACTCTGGTGACGCCAATGATGCCAGGTAGTTTGAGAAAACCTGGTAGAGAACAATGGAAACCCCACCTCTGGTAGTTACAACAGCTCTTCTCGCTCCCAGTTTGCTACCAGGCACAATTCCAAGTGCTGGTTATACACTTGTCCCTTGACATTAGCTGGAGTTAGGGGCACAGGACCTCCGTGAATGCAGAAAAACCGCAAATAACAAAAACATGATGCTTTTACCGGAGAAAATACCTCCCTAGGAATTTATAGGTCCTCCAGTGCAACTCTGTGGTCAATATCTGTCAGACACTGACCATAGAACTGCACTTGGAGGAGCTACAAAGGTCTCGTCGAGTGCTCTCTCTAGGAATCTCCGGTGTGACTTTTGGTTAAAGTTGACCATAGGGTTGCACTGGAGGACCTAGATATTCCCAGAAAACATATTAGTAAAATCTGTGAATAATCAAACCTGCAACAGTCAAAGCTGCAAATGTGGAGGGAGGAATGTAACCTATAAAGAAGCCCTACATGGCACTAGAAAATCCCAGCATGTGTTTTATAGACTACAGCAAAGCCTTTGACTGCATGGATCGTGAGAAGCTATGGATTGCACTTAAAGAGCTGGGTGTGCCAATACGTTTGACTGACCTGACGCACAATCTATACTCAGGACAAGAGGCTACTGTTAGAACAGAATATGGCGAAACAGAGTGGTTCCCGATTGGGAAGGGGGTTAGACAAGGATGCGTCTTATCGCCCTATTTGTTAAACGTATACGTAGAAAACATTGCACGAAAAGCACGAGGAAGGAGAAGTGAAGATGGGAGGAAGAAATATTAACTACCGAAGAAATTCAGGCGACACCATAATACTAGCAGAAAATAACAAAGACTTGGAGTGACTACTAAAGAAAATCAAAGAAGAGCAAAGGCAGTTTAATGCTGCTGAACGTTAAGAAAACTGAAATAATGACCATGGAGGATATTCACAAATTCAAAAAGGAGGAGGACATTGACATAGTCAAAGACTTCCTATAGCTTGAGTCAGCCATTGACCCGTCACTATGCAATGAGTGTGAGATCTCGAAAGTGAAGGAAACAGATAGTAATAAAATCAACTGGATCCACAACTCCAAGCTGGAGATGGAGATGTGGATACTGTGGACTGCTAAAAAGACCAACAAATGAGTACAAGAGCAAATCAGATCCAAACTTTCCCTAGACACCAAGGCCTGTTACAGACTGCCAAAATAAAGCTGCTTGGGGTCTCTTTGGAGGTATGCTATTTAAATGATGCATGGATCCTAAGAGTCCGGAGGTTGCGCCAAAGCCACATTCCATTCCTAAGCACCGGAGTGCAGCTTTGGTGCAGCTTCCAGATTCTTAGGATGCACGCATCATTTAAACAGCATACCTCCAAAGAGACCCCAAGCAGCTTTATTTTGGCAGTCTGTAATAGGCCCAAGATTACTAAATTGAGACTGTTGTACTCTGGCTCCATCATAAGATGACAGGACTCATTAGAAAAGATTATAATGCTTGGAAAGATGGGAGTAAAAAGAGAAGAGGGCCAAACACTGGATGGACAGACTCTATCAAAGAGGACATGGCCCTGGGTTTGAAGGAACTGCGCAGGGCTGTTGAGGACAGAGTGTCATGAAGATGTCTGGTTCATAGGGTCACCGTGAGTTGGGGTTGACTGGAAAGCAGGGAACAACAACAAAATATGGCTCAGGTCCAGGCTCTTTAGCAGACCACATCTCCATTTAGAAGCTGGCCAGGCCTCTGAGATCCTCAGGATCCTCAGGCCTTGTCTCAGTCCTACCATCTTTGCAAGAACAGCTGGTGGGTATGTGAGAGAGGACTTTCTCAGTGTCTGAAATTCTGCAATTCCTGTCCCAGGGAGACCACAATGTCCCCTTCCTGATGTCCTTCCATCAACAGGCAAAGTCCTTTTTAGCCCTACAGAAAGCTGTTGAAGAGTGGGCCGAGGGTGATGTGCTGCTTTAGATGTGACTTTTCAAACAGTAAGCTTCCTTGAGTCCCAATGATGAGAGAAAGGCATGATGTTAATAAACATCACCATTCTCCTCCTCGGCTTCTCCTGGCTCGCATGGTGACGAAACTTGTACGTTTTTAATGACCTTTTAAAACCAGAAGATGGTTAAAAATGCTAACTCCAGCATCCAAGCCGATTCGGGTAGCGGCTTCAATCCTCCCTTCCTTCGCTCCCAGCAAGCAGGTGCATTGGATGACCGTAGCAACAAAAGCTGCCTTTGCTGGCATGAATTGCTGCTGTTGCTCCCATCATTTTCATGCATCTGAGGCCTTGACGGAGCATCGCGCTGAAGCCACCTGGGATCTGGAAATATGGTGGGGAAGGTGGAATTTGAATTGGGAGGGGGGACACATAGAAACGTCTGAAAAGAGAGATGGATTGATGAGCCCTTAGGAAATGCCTCTCTTTGCCAAATCTGACTATTTACCCTTTTTTAAAAATCTGCATATGTTTCTGAGTGCCGTAAGATTGACCGAAGTTACTGTGGGTATTAAAGTGTTCTTGGGTTGACTAAAAGAAAGTCAAGCTTCCTTCCATACCTGGCCAAGGATTTTAGAGGGTGAACAGAGACAAAAGAGGGCCCTGGGTTTGAACCATAGTTGAACCAAAAAAGGCACCAAGAATACAGTGGGCATATATATGCGGATACTCCAAAATCCACAAAGCTTCTGGTGCCAAGCATTTTGGATAAGGGAGACTTATGTGACGTTCTCACCAAGACTGCCTCGCACACATATTAAGAGCAATGATGGCAGCAATGAATAGCAGAGGAAGGTGCCCGTGCCATCCATCACACTTGCACTCTGCCACTGTCACCAGGGTAGGAAATATATACTTGTCCTCTATCAAGAGCTGCCTATTTCTATAATGCCTGGATCTTTTTAATCCCAGAGTCAAGGCCCTATTGGAGAGATGGTCTGGTTTTGGTTGAGGACCCAAAACCCTTGGCTCTGAAGACTGAACAGAACCACACATTAAAGAACTCGGCGATTCTCAACAAAGCCATCCTCTACCTGGAAACATCCGCTGGAAGAACCAGCGTAATGCTGCTGGCAAAATGTTACGCTTGATGAACACTGAAGAGCATCTTGGCTCTGGAGCTGACCTTGTACACAAATGATTGATACGGCCGACATTGGAAAAGCTCTGCCGCTGTATTGAAATAGTATTTGCCGCAAGCATCCAGATCGCCTGCCGCTTAATATGCCCCCTCGCTCATTAGCAGAAGAGCAACTTTGCAAACTTGTTTAGCATCAAGCAAAACCGTGGGACACAAGAGCATGCATTTTCAGAGGCAGCTGTATAAAAGCGGGGGGGAAATTCATCTCCACCTTGAGGAGTATATCTGATTTAAGAGAAAGATTCAAGTGCTTGGCCTATTTTCAATGGCTCCACATTCACCGTGGATCCAAGAAATTGAACATTAGCAGAACTTGTGAGACAGCACTCAGCCCTGCCTGAAGATGATCACTTCAACCGAGACTAGATCCAGGGAGCACTGAAACCACTGGATACAATGAACTCTGATGGGAAGACCTCTGAGAAGTATGATCATACAAAGCCATTCACTTCTCCTCAAGGCTCTGCCAGGAAAACACTCAGCACATGGTATGGCTTTGGACAGAGTGCTTTGCCTAGGCTGAAGTTGTAAGATAAGTGACGATAAGTGACACACTTCCCAAAATAAACCCCCGAGACGTGGTTTGTGGAAGCGCTGCAAACCCAAGACATGGTTCATGGAAGTACTGCAAAAGCTTTGCTGTTTGCAGCACTTGGGAGTGAAGGGTGTAAAACAAGATTGGAAGAAGGACTTGCCCCTTGTATTAATGATGCAGAAGAGCAGAAAGAATCAGACTGGATGAAAAAGCTGAAATTGAGACACATTGCGTCCACATGATAGAAATAATGCAGTTTGACTGCAATGGCTCTATCCTATGGAATCTTGGGATTTGTAGTTCTGTGTGGCACTGGACCTCTTTGGAAGAGATGGCTGAAGATTTATTTTCCCTTCTACAGACTTAGAGAAATGATCCCACACAGGAAAACGGCAGTACATAAATTAAATAACTAAAAAATTCATCCATCCATTGATCCATCCATTGATCCATCCATTGATCCATCCATTGATCCATCCATTGATCCATCCATCCATCCATCCATCCATCCATCCATCCATCCATCCATCCATCCATCCGAACAGCCATAGCCACAATGGAGAAGGACTGAAGGCAGAGCTTATGAAAGTTATCTTTCTGAATCACCTAACCAGCATGGCCACTGGATATGATAGTTGAAGGATTCGGGGAGCTGTAATCCCCCCCCCAAAAAAAAGTTTTCCAAGTGCAGCCTGCAGGTTGTCCTCACCTCAGTGTGTCCCTTGCTTGAAATACATTTAGGTTGCAAGAGAGGACGAGGGATGAACAAAAAGATAAAGGCATGGGGTTAAAATGATACTTGAAACATATACTAAGCATACAAAGAGAAAGGGGGGAGTGGAGAGGGATTGAATTTCTGGAGATCAATATGCTGGGCCTATTGAATTTGCAATCTCACCAACTGGAAGAGATGGCGGCTGATAACAAGGAATGAAGGTTCTCCTTCTACAAGCTCGGCGTTCTTATTTGAATGCATACCTCGGGGTTGCATTGCTAGCGTTTGCTCCTTTGGCTGCTGCCGAGCTACATTTTATAATGCCACTGATTTTGATCTTAGCCTGTAGATTTTAAAGGATATTTGTTTATTGTGTTGTTGGATGTTGCACCACCTCAAATCACATACATTGAGACTGACAAAACGGAAGACTTTGATTTAACCCCTTGTGACATCTCACGGTTCCCACAGTTAACAGCGTTAAGCATCTCAGCTGGCAGTTCTTTACGGATTGCCTAAATTACAGCAAGATACGGCTCCCTCTCCAGACTAAATGCAATTGCCAGTCCCAAGGAGAACACACTCACTGAATCACCTACTGAATGATGAGCTAAAATTTACCCAAATCCCACTAAACCAGTGACTCTGTTCTCTTTGGGACTAGCAAATGCAGCTTTCTAATTTAAGCATCGGGGTTCAGAACAGGGCATTGAGTCCAACGGTGCCACTGAAGGACCCTCATGGTCAACTCAACTAGTATAGGGAAAGGGATCTAATGGTGGGGCTGAAACAATCTGAGTGTGGTAAAAAAAATATGGCAAACTTGTCCCCTTCTAGGTGGCATAGGGAGGGCATTTTGAATGTTGCATTTTAGCCTAGAGAAGAGACCACTAAGAGGTGATACGATAGTCCTGTTTAAGTATTTGAAGGGATGTCATATTGAGGATGGAGCAAACTTGTTTGCTGTACCTCCAGAGAGTAGGACACAGAATAGGAATCGAGAAACTGGGATATTCTAAAAGCAGACAAGAAAGTGAGATAACAGACAATCAATAGAAGTATAGTGCCTAGAAGATCAAGGGAAGTAATAGTGTCACTCTATTCTGCTTTGGTCAGGCCCCACCTGGAATACTGTGTCTAGTTCTGGATGTTGACAAGTTGGAGCGTGCCCAGAGGAAGGCAACCAAAATGGTGAAGGGTCTGGAAACCATGCCCTATGAGGATAGACTTAAGGAGCTGGATATGT
This sequence comes from Sceloporus occidentalis, assembly GCA_023333645.1. Lineage (NCBI taxonomy): Eukaryota > Metazoa > Chordata > Lepidosauria > Squamata > Phrynosomatidae > Sceloporus > Sceloporus occidentalis. The sequence continues at coordinate 4,425,428 of JALMGF010000069.1, forward strand.
TTAGCCTGGAGAAGAGAAGGTTAAGAGGTGATATGATAGCCCTCTTTAAGTATTTGAAGGGATGTCACCTTGAGGATGAAGCAAACTTGTTTTCTGCTGCTGCAGAGAATAGGACACGGAGCAATGGATTCAACCTACAGGAAAGGATTCCATCTAAACATTAGGAAGAGGTTTCTGGCAGTAAGGGTGTTTGACAGTGGAAAATACTCCCTTAGAAAGTGGCGGAGTCTCCTTCTTCGGAGGTCTTTAAACAGAGGCTGGATGGCCATTCCTGCACAGCAGAGGGTTGGATTGGACGGTCCTTAGGGTCTCCTCCAACTCTATGATTCTAAGAAAGAAAGTAGAGAATCTGGTGATATAAGAGAAAGAAGTAAGAACTAGTGAGAAGGGTGTCTGCCCCCGGCCTCAAGATGTTGCCCACTCTACTCTAAAGAAAAGGCGCAGCGAGGAAAATAGCACAGCGGGATCCAGAGTGGCACGTCCTATCCGCACATATCCCACGGCACTCTCTAGACAGAAGCCAAACTTTTGAAGACAATGATTCCAACACGCTTACATGCGCTTCTGAAGGAGCGTTACAGCAAACACTCCCCCGCCCCACTGGGATCGCACAACCTGCGCTGGTCAACATGCCACTCACAAAACCAGGCTGGCGTTGCTAAGGCTCCCAGCTGAGCAGCAGAGAATGGATGAGCTCATGCCAGGCTACAGCTGGGGGAAAGCTGGTTGCTGTGCCTGGACTGCGTCCATCATATTGGAGAGCGCAATTCTATATGAGAGAGAAAGAGAGTTACAGATAGCTCTCATAAGGCATCGTGTTGTCACGGCTTTTTTCATTTGTAGCCCTAAAGACACCGAGTAGCACAAAGTCAATAAGGTTCCGTACGAATGGAAAGACGTCGGCCGAAGGAGCAAAGGTTTTGCGAGCGCTGAGCACGGCCCTGAGGTAGGACCGAGGCAGGTAAGCATATCTGATCCGGACACATCTTGTGCCGAGTTAACAGGATTGAGCTGAAAAGACTTTCCCACTGCCCTTTTGTAAATACCTGCTGAGTAAGTGTGAAGATAAGACAAGTATTACATTACGCTGGTTCCTGATGCATGAAGGACTTTTTCTTTTTTTCCCCGTCGCACAAAGTTCTGGCGGAAAAATAATATACATTAAGAAATGAACAATCGCTACGGCCGGTTTCGGAGAAAGGCTCAGGTGCAAAAATGAGAGCCTTGTTTATTAGCAGAGACAATTTTTATCTCCGTTTTCCCACAGCTGGAAAGAAAAGCAGGTTAGTTATATTTCCGGCCTCGATTCTCCTCCGGCTCCCCCTCCGATTCCTCTCCCTCCGACCGACTTGCATATTGAAATGATTTCTTTCCCCACCTGAGCCAATCTGGAAAGCGCGGCTGCTTGATGCAAGTTATCAAAACAAGTTAGGCAACACGGGGAACATTTCAAGACAGGGGTAGTGGGTACATGGGGTGGTTTTGTGGTTGCTGTTGTTGTTTTTAAGAAAGCAGCATATTGTGTAGAATGACGGCGGTGGCAAACAACTGCATCCCTCCAGATGTTACTGCACTACAACTCTCCAGCATAGGCCTTGTCTGCACAGGTCAAAAGGCCCATGACCCCACTATTTTGGCATTGTCCTGTGCGGATGATGCAAACCTTGTTTCCAGTGCGAACACTGACATCCAACGCGTTCAATACCAGAACCAAGGTAAAACACCATTAAGGTGAATTCTGAAAGCATATCTCTTACTCCAGATCTTCCGGGGAGATCTGGAGAAATTCGTTTATGCACCAGAGCGGCTCTCTGCATGGGCGTCCTGCTGAGCTGCCCGGTGCATCCACTGCTGTTGCCAGTCACTCGCTCTGACGTCAGAATGAGACGTCCAGCCATGCCAGCCTTCCACCCTTTCATCGGTCAGTAAAATGACTAAGAGCCCGAACAGACTGGCCAAAATAAAGCTGCCTTGGGTCACTTTCGAGGTATGCTGTTTAAATGCTGCATGTGTCCTTAGAGGCCGGAAGCCATGCCAAAGCCACACTCCAGTCCTAAGGACTAGAGTGCAGCTTTGGCGCAGCTTCTGGCCTCTTAAGATGCGTGTGTCATTTAAACAGCATACCTCCAAAGTGACCCGAAGCAGCTTTATTTTGCCTGTTTGTTTGGGCTCTAAATGCATCTAAAGTGGACTTTAGTCTAGGAAAGCTCATGCTGCCAACTTCTTTCTTTCAGTGAGTCTCAAAGGTGCTCCAAGATCTCTCCACATACTTGACCCTATATATGCACCTAAGGAAGTAGACTGAAGTCTAGGAAAGCTCCTGCTGCCAACTTCTTTCTTTCAGTGAGTCTCAAAGGTGCTCCAAGATCTCTCCACATACTTGACCCTATATATGCACCTAAGGAAGTAGACTGAAGTCTAGGAAAGCTCCTGCTGCCAACTTCTTTCTTTCAGTGAGTCTCAAAGGTGCTACAAGATCTCTCCACATACTTGACCCTATATATGCATCTAAGGAAGTAGACTGAAGTCTAGGAAAGCTCCTGCTGCCAACTTCTTTCTTTCAGTGAGTCTCAAAGGTGCTCCAAGATCTCTCCACATACTTGACCCTATATATGCATCTAAGGAAGTAGACTGAAGTCTAGGAAAGCTCCTGCTGCCAACTTCTTCCTTTCAGTGAGTCTCAAAGGTGCTCCAAGATCTCTCCACATACTTGACCCTATATATGCATCTAAGGAAGTAGACTGAAGTCTAGGAAAGCTCCTGCTGCCAACTTCTTTCTTTCAGTGAGTCTCAAAGGTGCTACAAGATCTCTCCACATACTTGACCCTATATATGCATCTAAGGAAGTAGACTGAAGTCTAGGAAAGCTCCTGCTGCCAACTTCTTTCTTTCAGTGAGTCTCAAAGGTGCTCCAAGATCTCTCCACATACTTGACCCTATATATGCATCTAAGGAAGTAGACTGAAGTCTAGGAAAGCTCCTGCTGCCAACTTCTTTCTTTCAGTTAGTCTCAAAGGTGCTACAAGATCTCTCTACCTACTGATTCCACAAACTAACATGGCTATATTTATTGGAAATTACTGTATTTTATTGATTGTATCTGTATGTTTTTATTGGGCTGTAACCCCTCCTTGATCCTTAGGGAGAGGCGGGGCAATATAAATAACTTTTTAATTATATTTATTATTTATATCTTTGAATTCTATAGAAATAAATGATGCTAATAACTACCGCCGCCACCACTACAGATTGTCTGGCTCCATGACACCCTTTTCGATATGGCGAAGAGAGGGGAGATGTGGCAGAGACTTCCACTAACGTTTGGGTGCTTGGATAGATGTGTGACATGAACCAGAACCGATCCCCAAATGATAAGCAAGTTCCCCATGTTGCTACATTGACGGGACAGGACCAGCGGTCTTTGCCTAAATGCTTTCCAGCAAAAGATGGGCGCTCTCTTCACTTACCGGCAGGGAAATTGAGTTTATACCCATCAGTAATGAAAGCGCTCATCGTTTTGACAGATAATTTGCTACCCGCTTGAAAAACGCACAAGGCAACACGCTTCAGCTAATTTTTAATTACCCTCCGCTAGCACCGGAGTAACCCAAAAGTCATGGTGGTGTTTTGATTTTGATTTCCGCTAAACGGAAAGGGCCGCAGCCACCAGAAGCTATCCTTATTGGAAATTTGACACCCTGAGTTTTTCCTGGAACCGTCGACGTCAGCAACGATCTTCAAAAGTCAGGGTCAGCGTTATTATTGCTGCTGGCGTTGCTGCCCTGGAAGGCATTAGCCACAGGGTGCGTTGTCCAAAAGGAGGTGGAGGCAGACTGTCACTGCGCCAGGTTGGATAGGCATAGCCACAAAAAGGAGACGAAGGGTGCACCTACACCAGTGATTCTGGTCCTCCAGCTGTTTGGTCTTCAACTCCCAGAATCCTTGATCATTGGTCAAGATGGCTGAGGCTTCTGGGAGCTGAAGGCCAAAATAGCTGCAGGACCAAAGTTTGGGAACCACTGAAGTCTGGTTCCAGGATCCCCGGTGGATAACAAAATCCATGGATGATCGAGCCCCATTAAATACAGTGGCGTAGTAAAATTGAAAAATCAAGGTTTGCTATTTAGAATTTGGATTTTTTGAGACTATTTTCAAGCTGTGGATGCTTGAATCCGTGGATAAAGAGGGCCGAGACACCATGCCATGGCTCCATCCTACAGAATCCTGGGATGCCACCTCAACATTAGGAGGACCTTCCTGACAGTAAGGGCTGTTCACAGTGGAAAACGCTCCCTCAAAGAGTGGTGGAGTCTCCTTCCTTGGAGGTCTTTAAACAGAGGCTGGATGGCCATCTGTCGGGGATGCTTTGATTGTGAGTTCCTGCATGGCAGAGGGGTGGACTGGATGGCTCTTGGGGTCTTTTCCAACTCTAGGATTCTATAAGGATTAACTGGGACTCTCCCTGCCAAATCAGGACAGTTGGATGGTATGATGCCACTTGTTCAGCATACAGTCAGGTGGGCCAACATGCCAGAAATTAAAATGCCAGTTCCCAGCAGCCTAGCTACCCACTACTACTACACAGCTACTTGGAAACTTTCCTGGCAAGTTTCTTCCGAGGTAGTTTGCCATTGCCATCCTCTGAGGCTGAGAGAGTATGACTTGCCCAAGTGGATTTCAATGGCCAAGCCCTGGTCCCCAGAGTCAACTAGTCCAATACCACTACACCATGTTGTCTACCTCAAATAGGATGCAGTGAGTCCAGGGGAGATTTGGGGTAAATCGCCCATGTAGACAAGCCTTCAGTTGGAATCCAGGCAGTATTTCCATGTGCCTGAGGGAGTTTGAGACCTGATTCTGAAACGTCAAGCCCCCATTACTAGGTAGCAAGCAAAGATGGGAGCCAAGGGGAGTCCTCTCCTTGCCAGAGTTGGAGAAAACGGAAACCTCTGAGCATCCATCTTCGGTGATCGACAAGCTGTCCACTTGCAACCGGGGTGAGGAGTGCTGTAGGAAAAGAGAATGGCTCCCCTGACTTCACTTTATTATACCGAAGGAACACAAGATCCAATAATTAAGCCCTGATCTCGGCAGATTGTTCGCAATGGTAATTCCACCTTTGTAACACAAGCTTCAAATAAAACCCCTTTTGTTCTGCCTTCGAACGCAGATTCTCGCATCATTCAAGTATATTAACTGGAGCCTATTACTGTCACACCGAAATGCTCCCTGAGCCATAGCAAAGAACTCCCCAGACAAAACTTTGTGTCATGTTAATCCAAGCTTTAATAACTCGGAGAATATATAACTGTATTTTAATTGCGCTTTGTGCTTCCGCATACAAACCCTCCTCCTCCAAAGGGATCGAAAATGACAGGGGCCGCTCTCTTCAAACAAAACCGAATTAAACTCCCAAATTCCATGGGGCCGGGAATCGGCCTCCCCTCCCAAGCCCTCAAAAAAGGCAGTTTATTCGGCACAGGAACAATGGATGCCAAATAAAAGGGTCAGGCAGACATGAAGGAAAGCGGAGAGGGGGACCAAAAGAAGGAGAGGCGCACGGAGCACAGCTGCGATTCTGGCAACCCAAAGCAGCCCCCTCCAAGAGCGCACTTAAAACAGGAGCGATCAGTATTATGGAAATCTTTCCGATTTAATTCTAGAGCGTTAGATGTAAACCTTACAGGATTTTGTTTTAAAAAGACAGATCATTTTATTGACTTGAAGCTTTGGGGGGGGAAAATATAAAGAGCGGGGGCAATTAGCATAGTGCGTATTATTTCCATATGAATGGCTCAAGCTCAGAGAGCAATAACAAAAGGCTCTCTTGGGTCCCCTGGTTGCCTTCTCTTTAAGGTGGCCTGGTATCCCGATATCTTTGACAGTGCCCCCAGTATGCCCCAGTTTGTGAACTGGGCACAAAAGAGGGTACAGTAGAAGGTACAGTAAGGCACAATTGGTTTTGGAACGTAATGCCTTACAGTAGTTCAAGCACGAGACCCTGAGCTTTTTGTGGGCTTTGGGGGCTATGTGTCCTTGTTCTAGAAGAGTTTATTCCTGACGTTTCGCCAACATCTATGGCTGGCATCTTCAGAGAACGCTGGCCTAGAAGATAGCTGGAGGTAGATAGATAGATAGATAGATAGATAGATAGATAGATAGATAGATAGATTCTTCTAAACCAGTATTCTCTGAAGATGCCAGCCACAGATGCTGGTGAAACATCAGGAATAAACTCTTCCAGAACATGGCCACAGAGCCCGAAAAACCCACCAAAAATGATTGGCGAGTTTCTTCAGAGGCTGCCATCCTCTGAGGCTGCCACTGCCATCCTCTGCCATCCTCTAAGGCTGAGTGCCATCCTCTGAGGCTGAGTGAATCTGGCTTGCCCAGGGTCACCGAATGGATTTACACGGCTGAGCCAGGATTCGAACCCCGGTCTCCCGAGTCATAGTCCAGTGAAACTCTTGAAACTCTGACCGCGCACGTAAAATGATTTTCTGGACTTCCTAAGTCCCAACGGACTACATCCAACTACATCAGGCCAGCTCTCTCTTTGGGAAAACAAGTTCGCTAAGCACCGCATTTGCGGCCGACTCCTACCGCCGCGAAAAGGAGAAGCCAGTCCAGATCTTGAAGCCGAACCTGTTTGGAATAGGTATTTTGAACAGATAAAAAGGCGGAAGCGCACAACATCTTTCCACTCATCCACCCATTCCGAATTGGTTTCTTTTGAACCCACCGACTGAATTACTGCTTCCACAATGTAATATCTGGTTCCCCCCCCCATGCGCCATGCGCAGCAATGAAATCAAACACTTTCTTATCCTCTCGCCAACCAGCCCGGAGGGCAATCCCAATGTATTAATGCCATTAAGCAAACAGCTAATGAAAATAAATATTTTACATTATTTACTCATTACTGATTTATGCCACTTAATCACAATAAAGGCTCCACTTTGAAACGCCGCGTAAAACGTTCCCCGGTATTTCAGCGCCAGAGCACTGACAACTCGACTAAGCCTTGCCATCCCTCCTTAGAAAACAAAACGCTCCGCGGCAAGGCAAAGTGCCTTGTTAAAGCCACCAAAATTACTATCGGGGAGGAAATATCCATTTCTGCCTTCGCCGGATGAATGACATTTAAACCCATGAAAGTAAACTCCATTTTATATCTTTTATACCAGATTGAGTCAGTCACTCCACCAAATTGCCCCATAAACATGGTTCTTGAGGGACAGTTACAGAGATGCATGTTATTTATGGCTCTTTCTCTGCGAGACGTTATGTGCTCAAAACAAAAGGACTTGCGGAAAGCAGCACTCTTAACCCTGAATGAAAGCTGTTCCAGCAAAGTGATGTCCAGGTGATACAGCTTATACTCTCTATAGTCCAAGGAGGCTACACCAGAACTTTCACTTGAAATGTGGTGCTAGAAGAAAGTTTTATGGTTACCACAAGCTACTAAAAAGACACATGACTGGGTCTTGGAGCAAATAAAGCCTGAGTTCTTTCCAGAAGCCAAAATGACTAGACTGAGAGACTGTTGCACATTGGATGTATCATTAAAAGACATGTTTCATTGGAAAAGAAATCTAAGGCCTGTTACAGACTGCCAAAATAAAGCTGCTTTGGGTCTCTTTGGAGGCATGCTGTTCAAATGATGCATGCACCCTAAGAATCCGGAAGCTGCACCAAAGCTGCCCTCCAGCGCTTAGGAATGGAGTGTGGCTTTGGCGCGAGCATCCTAAGAATCCAGAAGCTGCACCAAAGCTGCCCTCCAGCGCTTAGGAATGGAGTGTGGCTTTGGCGCGAGCATCCTAAGAATCCAGAAGCTGCACCAAAAGCTGCACTCCAGTGCTTAGGAATGGAGTGTGGCTTTGGCGCGAGCGTCCTAAGAATCCAGAAGCTGCACCAAAGCTGCACTTCAGTGCTTAGGAATGGAGTGTGGCTTTGGCGCGAGCATCCTAAGAATCCAGAAGCTGCACCAAAGCTGCACTCCAGTGCTTAGGAATGGAGTGTGGCTTTGGCGCGAGCGTCTTAAGAATCCAGAAGCTGCACCAAAGCTGCACTCCAGTGCTTAGGAATGGAGTGTGGCTTTGTCGCGAGCATCCTAAGAATCCAGAAGCTGCACCAAAGCTGCACTCCAGCGCTTAGGAATGGAGTGTGGCTTTGGCGCGAGCGTCCTAAGAATCCAGAAGCTGCACCAAAGCTGCCCTCCAGCGCTTAGGAATGGAGTGTGGCTTTGGCGCGAGCATCCTAAGAATCCAGAAGCTGCACCAAAGCTGCCCTCCAGCGCTTAGGAATGGAGTGTGGCTTTGGCGCGAGCATCCTAAGAATCCAGAAGCTGCACCAAAAGCTGCACTCCAGTGCTTAGGAATGGAGTGTGGCTTTGGCGCGAGCGTCCTAAGAATCCAGAAGCTGCACCAAAGCTGCACTTCAGTGCTTAGGAATGGAGTGTGGCTTTGGCGCGAGCATCCTAAGAATCCAGAAGCTGCACCAAAAGCTGCACTCCAGTGCTTAGGAATGGAGTGTGGCTTTGGCGCGAGCATCCTAAGAATCCAGAAGCTGCACCAAAAGCTGCACTCCAGTGCTTAGGAATGGAGTGTGGCTTTGGCACGACCTCCGGACTCTTAGGACCCATGCATCATTTAAATAGCATACCTCCAAAGAGACCCCAAGCAGCTTTATTTTGGCAGTCTGGAACAGGCCAAAGATATATTAGTCTGTAGAATCAGTGTGCTGAGAGATCTTGTAGCACCTTTGAGACTCACTGAAAGAAAGAAGTTGACAACATGAGCTTTCGTAGAGTCCAGTCTACTTCCGCAGATGCTTCTGAGAAAGTAGACTGAAGTCTAGGAAAGCTCCTGCTGCCAACTTCTTTCTTTCAGTGAATCTCAAGGGTGCTACAAGACCTCTCTACATTAGAGAAGAAAGTAGTGCTTGAAAAGGCAGAAGGAATTAGGGGGAATGAAGATTGCACCACAGTTAAGGAAACCATGGCCGAGTCCGCAGAAAAGCGATATTTGGGGGGGTCTCTCATTCACAGGGTTGCCATCAACCAAAGCTGACTTGCCAACAACAACACCTGAACCTAAACACCCTGCTTTTCTCGGTAACAGGGCTTTTCATATGCTATTTGGGGGTTGTTCAAGCTAGTGCGGTGTAGTGGTTATAGCAGGCCATCAGATGTGAGGGATCAGCCGTTTCGCCATGTGCAAGGGAGTGGCACTACATTTTCGACCACTGGCTACAACTGTTTGTTTGCTTTCGTTTGCTGGAAACTCACCAGGGAGCATCAGACAAAGGCTCAGGGACAGGCATTGGCCTAGAGCAGTGGTGGCGAACCTATGGCATGCGTGCCACAGGTGGCACTCAGACCCTTTTCTGTGGGCACACGCATCATCTTCCCAACACAGAGTTCACTAGAGTTTGTCACTAGAAATCCAGAGGGACTCGGCACTTTGTAATAAATAAGCAGGTTTTGGGTTGCACTCAGTCTCTAAAAGGTTCTCCATCACTGGCCTAGGGAGCATCACTTTGAGTAGAACTGGTCTGGAGCATCAAACCGACTCCAGGTTCAGTGATAGATCTAGGGATCCATGAGAAAATAGAATCATAGAATCATAGAATCGTAGAGTTGGAAGAGACCCCAGGAAGGGCCATCCAGTCCAACCCCATTCTGCCATGCAGGAAATCCCAATCAAAGCATCCCTGACAGATGACCATCCAGCCTCTGTTTAAAGACCTCCAAGGAAGGAGACTCCACTACACTCCGAGGAAGGAGTGTGTTCCACTGTTGGACAGCCCTTACTGTCAAGACGTTCCTCCTAATGTTGAGGTGGAATCTCTTTTCCTGGAGCTTGCATCCATTGTTCCGGGTCCTGTTCTCTGGAGCAGCAGAAAACAAGCTTGCTCCATCCTTAATATGACACCCCTTCAAATACTTAAACAGAGCTATCATGTCACCTCTTAACCTTCTCTTCTCCAGGCTAAACATCCCCAGCTCCCTAAGTCTCTCCTCATAGGGCGTCTTAGGGCACGAACAGACAGGCCAAAACAAAGCTGCTTCAGGTCACTTTGGAGGTATGCTATTTAAATGACACACGCATCTTAAGAGGCCAGAAGCTAAGCCAAAGCTGCACCCCAGTGCTTAGGACTGGAGAGTGGCTTTGGCGCGGATTCCGGCCTCTTAGGACACATACATATGTCATTTAAACAGCATATCTCCAAAGTAATCCGAAGCAGCCTGTCTGTTCAGGCCCATAGTTTCCAAACCATTTCAGCAGCCTATGGCTCAGTACTGGCTCTGGGGTTGGAAGCCTTTAAACAGATGTGAAGTCAAAGGCTTTCATGGCCGGCATCCATAGTTGTTTGTGGGTTTTTCGGGCTCCGTGGCCATGTTCTAGAAGAGTTTATTCCTGACGTTTCGCCAGCATCTGTGGATGGCGTCTTCAGGGATTCTCTGAATGCTGGTGAAACGTCGGGATTAAACTCTTCTAGAACATGGCCATATAGCCCAAAAAACCCACAAAAAATATAGGCAAACAGTGGTTTGAGCATGGGACTGTGACTCTGGAGATCAGGGTTCGATTCCTAGCTCAGCTATGGAAACCCACCATGATCGCCTTAGGGTCTCCATAAGTTGGAAATGACTTGGAGCGACACAATGACAACGATGCATGGCCACACATGTCCCTGTTTTCCTCTGCGAAATGTTGGGAGGTGTGGAAGAGTAGAAGAGTGATGGACCATCAGGCACATTTTGCTTCTGGCTTCCTTGGCTCTTCTTGTTTTATAGAGGCCTGTTACAGACAGCCAAAATAAAGCTGCTTCGAGTCACTTTGGAGGTATGGTATTTCAATGATACATGCGTCCTAAGAGTCCAAAGGCCGCACCAAAGCCACGCTCCAGTCCTAAGGACTGGAGTGCAGCTTTGGTGAAGCCTCCAGACTCTTAGGACTCATGCATCATTGAAATACCATACCTCCAAAGTGACTCGAAGCAGCTTTATTTTGGCTGTCTGTAACAGGCCAGAGACTCTCTAGACATGCTCAAGCTAGGAGCGAGAACCTCAGAAGGGACGAAGGCTACAAAGATACAAAAACACACACATCCACAGACACACAAACTCCCCGAACGTCAGGAAATTTCAAGCGCAGCCCCTTAAAAGTCTCCAGACTCTAATTACAGAGTTTCTTCCGAAATACTTCCTGCAGTAAATCCAATCATCGTAAAAGAAGAACATGTCTTGCTGGGAACAGGTTTTTGTTTATTGGCACGGACTAACCTTCTACATTTGCACATTTCACCGGATTTGTTTAGACAAAAGAGGAAAGGGGGGGAGAAAAAGAGAGAGATTTAAACAGGATAAGCCAAGGGAAAGGGAAAAAAAACAAGTTTCCGGTATTGGGAAGTCCAGGAGCCATGTTTTGCGAGAGCGACTCTCAATTAGAAGAGAAAAGCTTCCTGTCTTGGCCACAAAGCAAAGGAAGTGTTCATTTACAATTATGCATTTCTTCTTCATGCTGGTAACAAGAGAGACATGTAAAACAGAGGTTTATAAAACCACATTTGTTACTTCAAGCAGGTCAGAGCCTTTGCTCAACTAGTTCCTAGTAGGCAACAGCGGAAGAATAAAGTGCATTTGCAAATTTGTGCGGTTGTCATACAAATTTTTGACATCGGACCACCCTCCGAACCATACATTTACTTCTGGGGGACATCGGTGCACTAGCATCATCTTTTTTTGCCTTTCCGAGGCTGCATCCGCACTGTGGTTTGACCCGCTTCAACTGCCATGGCTCCACGCTGTGGAATTCTGGGAACTGTTAATATGCACACATGCATATCTACACCGTATATAGTCGACTATGAGTCAACCACATGTATAAGTCGAGGGCAGGCTTTGGGGCCAAACGTATGGATTTTGATACGATTGGAGGATAAGTCAAGGGTAAAACCTAGGGGCATGTAGCAAAGGATCTAAAGGATGAAGGAAAGGGGGGAAATGCCAAAGGACCTTTAAAAGTTCCAGCAGGCATCATAACTGTTTGCACTCATACTAAAAGCTGGATGGATGGGAGAATAGAGTCAATGCTTCCAGGACAGATTATACTTTGCCTTTCACCAGGGGATGGTTCTTGTTTTAAAATAAGAGTTAAAGGCCTGTTACAGACTGCCAAAATAAAGCTGCTTTGGGTCTCTTTGGAGGTATGCTATTTAAATGATGCATGGGTCCTAAGAGTCCGGAGGTCGCGCCAAAGCCACACTCCATTCCTAAGCACTGGAGTGCAGCTTTGGTGCAGCTTCCGGATTCTTAGGATGCATGCATCATTTAAACAGCATACCTCCAAAGAGACCCCAAGCAGCTTTAGTTTGGCAGTCTGTAACAGGCCAAAGTACAGTATTTACATTGACCCACGGATAGGTCAACCCGGGTTTTGGGGTCTAAAATGTCTCGACTTATGGGTATGTACACAGTAGATTAAAGAACTATAGATATAATTTACATGTATTGCTATACTGTTATATTGTTATACTGTTTTACGTATTGTTGTATTGTTGTGCTGTAAAATGACCTTTGGTCGAAAGCAATAAAATTTGATTGATTGATAACTGGATTGGATAAACTGATGGGAGCCCATGTTGTCTATTGGTTTGAGCGTTGGACTAGGATGCTGGAGATCAAGGTTGAAATCCTTGCTCGGTTTGGGCAAGTCACACTCTCTCAGCTCTTCTTAAGTTATCTGGAGTCTCTATGTTGGGAGAAAGGCAAGATATAAGAAAATAAAATAATAATAATAATTTATTTATTTATTTAAATATGGCCTGTTACAGACTGCCCAAATAAAGCTGCTTTGGGTCTCTTTGGAGGTATGCTATTTAAGTGACGCATGGGTCCTAAGAGTCCGGAGGTTGCGCCAAAGCCACACTCCATTCCTAAGCACCGGAGTGCAGCTTTGGTGCAGCTTCTGGATTCTTAGGATGCATGCATCATTTAAACAGCATACCTCCAAAGAGACCCCAAGCAGCTATAGTTTGGCAGTCTGTAACAGGCCATATATATATATATATGTATATGTGTGTGTGTGTGTGTGTGTGTGTGTGTATATTAACAAAGCTAACTTCATACATTTAACTTCATACTGAATACGGCTGTAAGGGATGTCTAATTATCTTTTTTATTCTGTGGGTGTTTTTTTGGTATGACAAACGTACAAATTTGTTATATATGCAAATGAAATGTTTCGTTTTTGACACCGAAGAATAACGTTCATGTTTTCTTGGGCTAAATCTGAACAAATAATATTTTTGTTCCTTCGACGCACCAGGGAAACGGTCACCAGGCCTCCCTGCAAAAACATGTGGGACACACACACACACACATAATAAATGTGGTCGAAGTCACCTTGTGTTGCGTTTGCAACACCGAAAGGTAATATGAGCGCTGTGCATTAGAAGGCTCTAGTCTCCTATAATGCTAACACTTCCATAGCAAAGTTGCTGAGGCACATAAATATAGAACAACCTTTGAATTAAATATTACGTGAGAACCATAGGTTTGAGGCCACTGATAGTTAGGAGTGTACAAAGGAGTCAAAAGTGCAAAATCGAGCCATTTTAGAATTCAAGACGGTTGTTTTTATTCATTGCGCTTGCACCCAACCCTTCCTCCAAGGAGTCTTGAGTTACATACAGTTCTCAGCAGAAGAGAGATAAGAGGAAAAGGCAGCATTTTGCATTTTGCCCTTCCCAGTAAGCTCAGATAAAAGCAAACTGCTGCAGCCTTTCCTAGCTTTTCCATTCTTCCTCATTAATACCTTGACCACACTCTGATGCTGCTTGGCCACAAATGTCCCAATTCATCTGTGAAAAGCTGAAGAGTATAGGAATGTATCTGATGGGTTCTTGGATGAACTAAGGGCGGGGGGGGAGATGCATTACAGGGTTTTATGCTTTAACAGGCTAGTAGTTTTAGTCCCATCTTCCCCTGGCCCTTAGCTCATCCAGCACAGAGCGTAACGTACATGCGTGCGCATACTTATCTGGAATTGAATCCAATCCTAAGGCTAAAAGAGATTCTCCACCTTTGCAATATACTGAATCAGATCGTTGTCAATACCGATTTGATTGACAGAGGCTCTTTTAGATTTTAAAAGCGTTTCCAAGCCTAACTTGGGATGCCAGGGATTGAATCTGCAAAGCACAAGTAGACGTATTCACGCTGCATTGTGGCCATAAGCATTCAGTAACAATCAGACTGCATATGCACTGCAGAATTAATGCAGTTTGACACTGAAAACCTCCATGGCTCAATGCGATGGAGTTCTGAGATGTGCACTTTTGTGAGATACGTAGCCTTCTTTGCCAGAGACAGCTCTGATGCCACAACGAACTACAAATCCCAGCCACGACAGCCAAAGTGGCGTCAAACGGCATTAATGCTGCAGTGTGGCAGCAGCCAAGAAGTGAGAACTGGAAACCGAAAGCATCCTCAGACGCTGTAGCTGCAACACCCATTTTATGGAGGGTGAGTTGGTTATTGAGAAACGGAGGCCTGCTTCAGAAATCTGAAGCACCAGAGTTACACTGAACTTGAATGTTTTGATTGCAAAACAGTCTGCATGTTACACGGGGCTTCCATGAAACCCAGCAGATGCAAAATTGCAGTCAGCAGATGTCCTACACTGATTCTTGCAATGCTCTGAAATGGTTTCTAGCCCAAATGTGAAAAACATGAACTGAATAACGCTAGCGGAGAGACTTCTCCACTCCACTCCCAAGTACATTCGGTGTAGACGGGCCACTACGGCAAAGAGAATATGATGCCATCCAATGCAATCAGGACGAGGGAGCCGGAGAACAGGCAAAGTGAGGACATTGCCCATTGAGGGATGAGGCCTGGATGAAAAACAAGAAACACAAGAGCTATGGCTCTTAAACGGCATTTATACTCAGAAAAAAAGGTGGCATTGGCAATACTTATCGCGCCACAAAAGTGCCAACCCATAGCTGCTGTATCCCCCAACCATGATTAGGGCATCCATTTTCACGGATGGGGAAAACCTGTCAATGAGATCTCAATAGCGCAAGTCTCCAGGTGCAAATCAACAGCAATCATGTTACTGACAGTGTCCCCTTCTTTCCCATCATTCCCCCCCCCATTTCTTCTCTAGGCATGCTCGATAGCGCATAAGGCAGAGAGCTGCAATGGTTGCAGTCACGCAATAGCGAAGGCATATGGTGACGTGGTGACATAAACAGGAGCCCTGGTGACACAGTGGTTAAATGCCAGCCCTGGAGCCACAAGATTGTGAGTTCGATCCCAGGGCTCCAAGGCTGACTCAGCCTTCCATCCTTTTGCAGGTCGGCAAAATGAGAACCCAGCTTGTTAGAGGCAATTGGCTTACAGATTGTAAACTGCTTAGAGAGTGAAGTTGAAGGCTTTCATGGTCGGCATCCATCGTTTGTTGTGGGTTTTTCGGGCTCTTTGGCCATGTTCTAGAAGAGTTTATTCCTGATGTTTCACTAGCATCTGTGGTTGGCATCTTCAGACAGTGGCATTCTCTGATGCCAGCCACAGATGCAGGCGAAACATCAGGAATAAACTCTTCCAGAACATGGCCACATAGCCCCAAAACCCACAAACACTGCTTAGAGAGTGCTGAGTTCACTATTAAGGGGTATAGGAACATAAATGCTATTGCTATAGGTATACAATGGAAACATGTTCAAAACCATCTGAATGAGTATTCTAAGTGTTGTTGTGGTTGTTACGTGCCTTCAAGTCATTTCCAACCTACGTTGACCCTATCATGGGGTTTTCTTCAGAGTGGGATTGCCATTGCCATCCTCTGAGACTGAGAGTGTGTGACTTGACTAAGGTCGCCCAATGGGTTTCTCTGAGCAAGCAGGGATCAGACCCCTGGTCTCCAGATTTATAGTCCAATGCTCAAACCACACTACCACACTGGCTTTCCTAAGGGCTTTTACAGGCTCGCAATGTTATCATTGTTATTTTTCCTTTCCGGCTGTTGTTGTGAAGTCGTTTCTGACTTACGGCGAACCTATCATGGGGTTTTCTGGGGCTGAAAGGGTCTGATTTGCCCAAAGTCACCCAGCGGGTTTCCATGTCCGAGTCGGGAATCAAACCTTGATCTCCGGAGTCGCAGTCCAGCACTCAAACCATTGCGCCACTACACAATTATTTTTTTAAATGGTCTTTTCTTCTCCTTTAAAAGCTTTGAAGGATAATTGTTTCCCCTCTTCCTTTTATTGCTGACAGCCCTTTTTATTATTTCGGTACACTTGTCTGATTTTAACAGAACAGCAACCCATAAACATTTTTAAAAATAAGACATACATGAATACTCCTTCTTGCGACGCGGTAGGAACAACAATCCACTAAAAGCAAACATGTAGAAACTTCACTGTGGGCGTTCGGAAATAATGAAGCGATTCACGAACTCTATCACCTAACAGTTAAATTTTAAGATGACTAATCTCTCTGTGCCACATCTTTCGGCTCCGGCGAAGAGCACCAACACGACGCCGCGCGCAATTAAATACATTTCCAGTCCGAACTGTGTGGTTTTTGGTCCCCTTCCAAAAAAACAACGTTAGCCGGTGGTGTGAAACGTCTCTGCAGTGGATCTCCCTGGACAACACCAGATAAAGAGGCAATTTATCATTCAGCTGAAGGTTGTGCGTAATGCATTATCTGCCTTCCATGAGGATCGGCACATTCTGTGCAAGCCCTCTGTTTTAGCAGAATGACCTACAGTCCTCCATTTTGAGATGCCATAGCAACACCAAATTAACAGAAGGAGAGCACTCTTGAGCGGACACATTTATTGATTGCAGAAAATCTCCCAAATCATAATTCTATTATCCTTTATATCCTGCCTCAACTTATTTGTACATGTAAGAAGGCAGCAATCACAGAGGTCAGCACCAGGAGGGAAGCCCCGTGAGCATGCGCATAGACTAATAGGGAGAGACTGACGTGGTTAGGATGGTCACCAAACATCGCTTCTCACTAGTGTGCTTCCAAAACACCCTCTCTCTCAAATCCTACTTTTGGAAAAGGTTATTAGGAAGGAGATGTGTATGCTTCTATGCTATACTGTTGGCTCTCTACTCTCCAACCCTCCCACGAAAGCTCATAAGCAAATTATTGTATATACTCATGTATAAGTCTAGAAATTTAGGTTTTAAAATCGTCCCAAAAAACCCGGAGTCGACTTATCCATGGGTAAATGTAAGCACTGTACAGTGGTCCCTCACCTTACGCAGGGGATCCGTTCCAAACTCCCCGCGTAAGGCGAAAAATGCGTATATGGGGCTTGCGCGCGCAGCACGCGCCATTTATTGTTTTGTCGCGTGGCTTCAGCATAAGCTGAAAGCCGCATATAGTGCACCTGCGTATGGCATGGGTGCACTGTACTTTAAATCTTATGTGTGTGTATGTATACAGCCTTTAGTATGAGAACAAATAGTTATGCCTGCTAGACTTTCGCAAGCTCTTTGGCATTGTTTTCCTTTCCTTCGTCCTCTATACCCTACATTACATGCCCCTAAGTTTTACCCTTGACTTATCCAAGGGTCCTATCAAAATCCATCATTTTGGCCTCAAAACCGTCCTTCAACGTATACATGAGGTCAACACATAGTCGAGTAGATACGGTTATGCTAGCAGAGGATCAAACAAGACGAATGGGAGAGTTAACCGAAACCACACTTGTAGGATATGTCCCTGCAGAACGTGATGGGGCCTGTTCTTGGTTTGGGAAACTGTAAACCCTCTGTGGCTTCTTGGAAGAGCTCAAAAATAACAAGTTCTGCATAATTAGTTAGTTAGGCCTGAATTGTTATAATAGAGAATTAATTACAGGTAACTAGCCATGCAAAGGATGCAGTGGCTTAGTGGTTAAGATGCAATTCTGATGATTGGAGGGCAGTTCGAGGCCCAGGTGCCACATGATGGAGTGAGCTCCCATCACTAGTCCCAGCTTCTGCCAACCTACCAGTTCGAAAGCATGCAAATGCAAGAAGATAAACAGGTACCACTTCGATGGGAAAGTAACAGCCTTCGGTGCAGTCATGCTGGCCACATGGCCACCAGATTCATCTTTGAACGATGCTGGCTCTTTGGCTTAGAAACAGAGTTGAGCATCACCCCTTACAGTCAGTTACGACTAGACTAGACTAGGATCTATGCAGACATACAAATCGGGGATACACATAGTTAGGGTCTGCCATTCTGAACTATCCCTGTTTATTTACTGAGCATTTGGAAAGGGAAACTGGACCATCATTGGTCAAAATGTGAGAGTCAAGACAGTAAAATCATTTCTGACTCTATGCATTTCTGTTGCTGTTTTTCTTATTTTTAATCCATAGGTTTCTATAAACTGTACTAACTACCTGTAGCATTAAGTCAACAAGTATTGGATCTTGCCATAAGTTGGAAAAGTCTTGAAGGCACACAACAAGAAGCAATATCACCTCTCCAGGCCGCATTTTGGAGAGGAGGAGAGAACCACATCAGTGAACGGGGAAGAGTCTCACTCCTTTCCATTCAGTTCTTAGATTTTGACAAACATTGGCCTGTTACAGACTGCCAAAATAAAGCTGCTTTGGGTCTCTTTGGAGGTATGCTGTTTAAATGATGCATGCACCCTAAGAATCCGGAAGCTGCACCAAAGCTGCACTCCAGTGCTTAGGAATGGAGTGTGGCTTTGGCGCGAGCGTCCTAAGAATCCGGAAGCTGCACCAAAGCTGCACTCCAGCGCTTAGGAATGGAGTGTGGCTTTGGCGCGACCTCCGGACTCTTAGGACCCATGCATCATTTAAATAGCATACCTCCAAAGAGACCCAAAGCAGCTTTATTTTGGCAGTCTGTAACAGGCCTTTGTCAGTTTGGGGAAAATAACAAAAGCGAAGTGAGCCCGTCGCCAGTGAAAAGGCTTCTTGTGCAACTCACAGGTTGCTTCCCTCTGCTTGCCTGTGCTTCTGGGAGTAACAAAAAACAAAGCCGACCCAGAGCATCGCAATGGGTTTACTGCAAAAGCTTTAAAATGTCCTTTTTCTGTGCGACCTTGCCCTCCCTTAACATTATATCACAGCTCAAAACTTGCATCTATCTGAAAAGAGGAGGAGGAGGAGGAGAGAGAGACTGAGCCTCGGTGAATACAAAAAGGACGAAGGGAGGGATGCTGGAGTTGTCGGTTGCCAATTGTACTTCTTAGCTGTTAGTTTTGAACAGCGCCAAAAAGCCTGTTTTTACGGTGATAACAATAGCTTTGACAAAGCACTTCCAGACTTGACTCTTCGCTCCTGGAGTGCAAATACTGTGATGTTTTAAGAAAGAGGTGGAAGACAGAAGAAGATGGGATGGCAGTTAGTTCAGACGCCTAGACTTGGCGGGAGGTTAAGAAAGAAATGGGATTAAAACAGAGCTTTTAGGTGTGTTTCCCACACTTTCAGCCCCAAACATAAAGCAGAGCTGTGGCCGTTCAAAGTCTGTGCGGTAATGATTGTGTCTTTAACGCACTCTTGAAACGCGCGGAGGTTCGGTATCTTTGAAGAGAGGGTCTAGCAATGAGCATGCCTTGGAACATTTCACAGATGGAAACTGGGATACATGTGGTCAAGCAACATCAGAGTCCAGCCAAGACGGGAAAAGTTACGGATGAGGAAGAACAGACAAGCTAAGAGAGGTTGCAGTTGTTTCCTTTCCCCTGAACCCAATGGGAAGGGCATAATTTCTCTGTTAACTTCTGAGTTGACAGAGTACAAACTACTTTTGCATTTTCAACTCAGTTTGCAGAAAGAGAGGTTTGCCGAGGACAAAGTGGGAGAAGGAGAAAGAATCTGGGACGTTTTAAAAGCAGCTGAAAAGGTGGGATGGCAGAGAATCGGGACTATTTGTGCCAGGTTTAAGTCTTGTTCCACTTTAGCTGGCAGGATCAGGAGACTGGCACCAGAGTAATGGCAGAACAGTGCCATCCTAATTGGAGCAGAGTGCTGGCTCAGTAAAAAGGAGGAGGAATAAACCCATATGATGTGTCAACACAGAGGAGTTCTGTTTATTTGTGCCTTTCCCACTTCAAATCAGAGTCATCCCAAGATATTTCGCTGCCTCGGGCAAGCGAACGAACGGTTCAAGTCCACCCATCTAAGTCAAAGTGAATAAAACCCAAAGCCACCCAAATTATTTTCACACCTGAGGCAGAAAACCCTACAAGTATCTTTCCCAATCCCTGGCAGGAAGGATGTAATAATAACCCTTGTAAATAACTAACCACTTCTTGCCCTTTCCGGATGTTCGAAATCTCTCGCTTGAGGCGGTCGCCTCTTCTTGCTTAATGATAAGGCCATCCCAGCCTCACAATCTGTATCTCCCCTGCTATGAGTGCTCCAGGTGATTTTAAAAAGAGAGGAAGGTTATTTTTAGCGAGGCTTTGTGGTCTTGTTCGGTGGTTCCAGGTCCAACTCGCTACAAAGGTTTTCTAAGGCCTGTTACAGACTGCCAAAATAAAGCTGCTTGGGGTCTCTTTGGAGGTATGCTGTTTAAATGATGCATGGGTCCTAAGAGTCCGGAGGTCGCGCCAAAGCCACACTCCATTCCTAAGCACTGGAGTGCAGCTTCGGTGCAGCTTCCAGATTCTTAGGTTGCATGCATCATTTAAATAACATACCTCCAAAGAGACCCCAAGCAGCTTTATTTTGGCAGTCTGGAACAGGCCTAAGTGAGCCTGGTCCAGGTAATGCAAGGCTGCCTGAAGGGTCATCCAACAAGGAGTCACAGGTTTTTGACAGAGATCCCCTGCAAACTACAATGGTTGATCTAACCCTATAGCTTAGGCAGAGTGGTTTTCAAAGAAGTACCATATTAGTCTCTTGCGGCAAAAAAGGGTGAAAGGAAGGCGGAGGGAGAAAAGAAAAGAAATGCAGCACCTTTAAGATTAATTGATTCCTTTTGTGGATATAAAAAGTACTGAGTGGCATTAGAGCTACAAAGCATATCTATACAATGCGACGTCGAAGGTTTTCATGGCCAGCATCCATCGCTTTTTGTGGGTTTTTCAGGCTCTGTGGCCATGTTCTAGAAGAGTTTATTTCTGACATTTTGCCCGCATCTTGGCTGGCATCTTCAGAGAAATCTTCTCCGAAGATGCCAGCCACAGATGATGGCGAAACGTCAGGAATACATTCTTCTAGAACAGTGATGGTGAACCTTTTACAGACCGAGTGCCCAAACTGCAACCCAGACCCCATTTATTTATTGCAAAGTGCCATGTCCCTCTGGCTTTCTAGTAAGAAACTCTGGCACACTGTGTGCTAGGGCGACAAGATGTGTGCCCACAGAGAGGGCTCTGAGTGCCACCTTTGGCACGCGTGCCATAGGTTCGCCATCACTTGGAGGCAGAGCCTGAAAACCCCACCCAAAAACCCCCACATATTTATACAGGTGTGGGAATAGGATAGAATGCATTAGGATCCAGAAAGCGTCTCACCCATGAAAGCTCATGCAAAAATAAAAACCAGTAAGTCTCAAAGGTACCCACTGGGTGACTTTGGGTAAAGTCACATGCTCTTAGCCTCATGGCAAACCTCCTCCAAACAAGTATTGGCAAGAAAACTCCATGACTGGAAAGAACCTGAAGGTACACAACAACAACAACAACAACAACAACAACAGTCTCAAAGGTGCAGCCAACCTTCTTATTTTTCTCCCCTTCCCTCCATTTTTATGCTATCCAGAAGATTATGTACGCCATTTTCCCATACAGTCACTTTGGCTTTCTACAGGTAAGTACTGTACATTGGCGAGGATCTCCGGATGCCTGCTTTGTTAAGGGCATCGCATGTCACACAGAGCTTGTGAGTATGCATTTGAGCATGTCGGCTGTGGTCGGGAATCATGGAGCGTACAAGAAACAAAGCGCATATTCAAAAATGTGGAGATCCCACAGGTGCATGTGTGTGAAAACGTTGGGCATGACTTCAAGGGAGACAGCTGTCAGGAGCCAGGTGCACTAGACCTAAGTCACTTTCTTCTGAAAAGACAAAATGACATTATTATTTTGGGGGCACATCGGTGGTTAGCGATGGCAATTGCTCCCCCCCCCCCCCCCCCCCAGCGACTGTAATCTATGGGCATTGCTGAAACTAATCTGCCATCTCCAATATATACTGAATGAAGAATATCCGTTTTGCTGAAAAGCATATGACAAGAGTAATCTAAGCCATTCCAGAGAAATAAGTAAGTCTGAAAAGAAATCTTTCACTGTATTGTCTTTATAAATATCCTTTAAATTGAGTCAGAGTGGCGGTGTGCAAGTTGATGGTACTGGAGGAGCCTGTTGAAATGCATTTCACACTCACAGTTATCACCCAATGTGTTATGTCTCCCCTTTTCCCTCCCCCTCTCTTTCTCATTCATTTGTTACTAGGCTGCTTTGGAGATTTCAAAGCAACGCTTGGTAGATCGGGGACGGCGATATTTCTTCTCCATTATACTTTTGAATGCAACTCAACTTGTTTCTGATTGATTTGAGAAGACAAAAGTGGCGAGATGAATACCCTTCCACTTTGAACCCTAGGTAGTTTTAATTGAGAAGATAGGTAGGTACCTCCTGAATCAACATTAGAAAGACAGGTAGGAACCCCCTATATCTACATTGGAAAGACGAGTAGGAACTCCTGGCATCTACATTGGAAAACGGGTAGGCACCCAGTACATCTACATTGGAAAAATGGGGAGGGACCCCCTACATCTACATTGGAAAGATGAGTTGGGACCCCCTACATCTACATTGGGAAGATGGTAGGAACCCCCTAAATCTACATTGGAAGGACGGGTAGGAACCCCTTACATCTACATTGGAAAAATGGGGAGGGACCCCCTACATCTACATTGGGAAGATGGTAGGAACCCCCTAAATCTACATTGGAAGGACAGGTAGGAACCCCTTACATCTACATTGGAAAGATGAGTAGGGACCCCCTACATCTACATTGGAAAGACAAGTAGGAACCCCCTAAATCTCCATGACCATGATCTCCATGATCAGACCCTTAGGGATGGAAATTACTTGAAGGCACACATCAACAAGATCGCAAATTGTACCCCATCCTGTAAACTAACTTTAACTGGCAGTGGCTCTCCAGATTTTGTGATAGGACTGCTTTCTGGTCTTCCCTGGGCATCTTGATGTTCCCTGGTGGGCTCCTATCAAAGTACTAACCAAGCCGTACCCTATTTAGCTTCCGAAAACAAATGAGATCAGGGTAGGAGAGGTCCCAACAGCTTGACTCAGCAAGGATATCCTCCAGATTGGCCTCCTGGTGTTCAACTTTAAATAGTTTGGGTGTTGGACGATTTGGATTAATAGCCTTCATGATCACATCACTGCAAATGCTCAGTACTTTCCTGGCACGCTTGCTATTTACGGCGGACAAAATTTAAGCTACAAGCCCAGAGAAAAGGCGGACGCAACACACTGCTAAAAAAGAGAAAGAAGCAAAGGCAATGAGAGACGGATAGAACTGGGCTTGGTGGCGCGCGCGAGAAACCAATTCCAGTTATACTACTTGCCTATTTGATCAAGGCCACTCTCAAAGCAAGCGGCGCACAAAGCAACAGCTACATTAAAAGGAAACTCGTCCCTGATCAGCAGTGTCAAGTGCTCAAGAGCAAACTGTCTTGTTTGCAGTCAGTTCTCCTACCAGCCTGCCAGACTTTGAATCTATTAACAATCAGTTGTGTCTGGGAGAAGATACACATCGGTGGTAAAGAAGAAGAAGAAATGTAAATGGCAGAGAAAGAGAGAGAGAGAAAGCTTAAGGCCAAATATATGATATCATAGAGACTGCGATTCTGTACTCACCTGTCAAGATTCAAAACAAACATTTGTTGATGATCCCCTTTTTTGAGGCAGGGGAAGAACTTGTTCTACTATAAGGCTTTTCCCAGTGGTTTATGTTTATAGCAAGTCCTTCCCTCAAGGGACTCAAAATGGTAGTTCTGCCTGAGACAGACACATGCAAAGAGCAAGCCAATATCCAATATCCAATAGCACGAACTATTAAGTGGTATCTACTAGTTCTCCATCTTGGTTGGTAGGTATGGTCAAATACCAGATGAATGTGAAGCACAACTGGTCACTGACCACAGTGGTTCCCTCATTTGTTTTGGACTTCAGATCCCATTCCCAAGCTCTGGTCCTCCAAATAGTTTGGACTTCAGCTCCAATAATTCCTGACTGTTGGTCAAGTTGGCAGAAGCTTCTAGGATTGGAAGTCCAAAACAACTGGGGGAACCACTGTGGTCAGTGACCAATTGTGCTTCACGCTTATCATGGTATTTGATGGCCAATTGGCAGATACCGCTTAATTGTTTGTGCAATTTTATCCTATTGGAGCTAGCATGGTGTAGTGGTTTGAGCGTTGGGCTAAGACTGGAGATCAGGGTTCAATTCCCTCCTCGGCCATGGAAACTCACTAGGGCCTGTTACAGACTGCCAAAATAAAGCTGCTTCGGGTCTCTTTGGAAGTAAGCTATTTAAATGATGCATGGGTCCTAAGAGTCCGGAGGTCGCACCAAAGCCACACTCCATTCCTAAGCACTGGAGGGCAGCTTTGGTGCAGCTTCCGGATTCTTAGGATGCATGCATCATTTAAACAGCATACCTCCAAAGAGACCCCAAGCAGCTTTATTTTGGCAGTCTGTAACAGGCCAAGGTGACTTTGGATAAGTCAACTCTCCGCCCTAAAAAAACCCTGTGATAGGGTCACCTTAGGGATCCCATACATCAAAAACGACTTGAAAGCAAACAACAACGTAGCAACGGACACACACAGCCACCACTGGAACCTCTTCTCAATAAACTGGCCAACACTGCCACAAGTCAGAGCCTTGGAATTGCAATCACCGCAGTGAGCAACACAACTTCTGAAAAGCACGGTCTCACATGGCTCTACAAGGCAAGAAAGAGACCTGGCACTTTCTTTCAGCATCGGGCCGCCGCTGTTGCCATCCAGCTCAGCAGAAGATGCAGCATCGGAAGGGTGCCGAACTAAGACAAAGTCGTGAAAGCAATATAAAGTTGCTTCAAGTTACCTGGCGTCCTCTCTAGGTGACTTTCCTTACTTCACGCTTTCGAGCCCAAAATAAACTTACCTGGTCTGGAAAAGGTGTCAAGAGACTTGGCTTCTATTCCTGACTCTTACATTCCACTTCCAAATGCTCCCCAACAACTCTCGCTTCTGTAAGATGCTTTAACAGTGCTTTCACCTCCATTTTGTCATGGACATTTAGGTGTCAAGCTCAGCCAAGGAGAGACCTTCTCTGCTTCTCTCACCAGGTTCCCTCCATCAATAAGAGAGAAGAGAGAACGACTCTCTGTGGCCGGCATCTTCAGAGAACGAGGCTGGCGAAACATCAGGAGTAAACTCTTCTAGAACATGGCCACATAGCCCGAAAAACCCACAAAAAAACCCTACGGATGCAGCCATGAAAGCCTTCGCCTTCACATCGCTCTGGATAACCTTGGGCAAGTCATGGAGAAAGCCTTGGGCAAGGCAAAGGCAAACTCCCTCTGAAGAACTCTTGGTGCCCAAAGCCCATAACAGTTATGCTTTCAGGTTGCCACAATTTAAAAAACGATGCACACATAAACACCGAATAGGATGAGGAGCACTGCTCTACAAATGAAGCAAGAGGCAACGGTGCACATGAGGCCAAATGTCACCGGCTGGGAAGAGTTAAAGAGCCCTTTGTCCAAACTTCAAGCCATAGTATGGCTAGAGAACTAATGGTGTTTGTCCTTCAGCCCTTGCCCAGCTCTAAGTATAGCTCCGGTTAAAAATTACTTGCCAACTTCCGCTCACAGCAACACCAGTGCCAATGGACTTTCGGTGACTTCACGGATCCCTTTATGGAAGGGGAAAAACTATTAGGCTTGAGGCCAAATGGACCTCCTTTTCTGTGCAAGTATTTTTGGGTAAATGAACTGCAAATTTAATGCTGTCATTAGCATGTCGCTGTTTACTCTCTTTCAAACGAATTGCTGTTAGGAATTGGGCGTCATTATATTTATTACCGACATCAACTGTTCTGTAATTTTGTTAGTTTGAGTCAATTGTTCATTTTTTGCAACAGATTTGATTGCGAACAGAACGCTGTTTCAAGGGACGCCGTCATTATTGCATTTATATATCTGGTTAACCACTTCTAAGTGCAGTAACTGAAAAAAAGGGGGTTTAAAAAGCAAATTTAGCTCAACTTTGGCCTGTTACAGAGTGCCAAAATAAAGCTGCTTCGGATCTCTTTGGAGGTATGCTATTTAAATGATGCATGGGTCCCAAGAGTCCGGAGGTCGCGCCAAAGCCACACTCCATTCCTAAGCGCTGGAGTGCAGCTTTGGTGCAGCTTCCGGATACTTAGGATGCATGCATCATTTAAATAGCATACCTCCAAAGAGATCCGAAGCAGCTTTATTTTGGCAGTCTGTAACAGGCCTTTAGTATGCTGTAAGATGTGAACGTTGAGCCAAATGCCTGTACCCCAAATTAGAAAGAAAATCTCTCCTTCAAAAGACTGCAATTTCCTATATTAACCTGCATAGGTGCTAACACCTTTCTCTGCAGTACCTTCCAGCTACTGGAATCAATTGTTAATCAAAATGGAAACTGTAGTCAAGAAATCAGAATACGGCTATGAGGGAACTAGAGAAGATTGTCAAGTGTAAAGAATACCACTGAATGCCAAAGTCAGGATCGTCGATGCCACAGTATTCTGATTTCCTCAGGTGGTTATGAAAGCTGGCCAGTGAAGACTGGAAAAGAATCAGCTTACCTGGAAGAGAGTCCCACAGATACTGTGGACTTCCAAAATGTCCCATAATGGATCTCGAGAGCAAATCGGGCCTGAATGCTCCCCACAAATTGGAGCTGTGGGGCAATGGACTCCCAGTCAATTTGAATCCACATCCATTTTCTGTTTGTTGTTAACTGTCCTCTAGTCGATCTCGACCCTATGGATGAGACATCTCCAAGACCCTCTGCCCTCCACTGTTTTGCTTAGTTCCTGCAAACTGAAACCCATGACCTCCTTAATCGAGTCCATCCATGATCTAGCATGCGGCCTTCCTCTCTGTCTGCTTTCCTCCATCTTTCCTAGCATTATTGTTTTTCTCAATGAGTTGTGCCTTCTGATGATGTGTCTGAAGTACAACAGCCTCAGGTTTGTCATCTAGGCTTCCAGGGAGATTTCTGGCTTGATCTGCTCTAGGACCCATTGGTCTTTTCGCCATCCATGGGATCCTCAGCACAGTTTTCCAGCACCACGTCTCAAACGAATTCATTTTCTTCCTATCTTCTTTCTTGACTGTCCAACTCTCCCATCCAGACATGGTAATAGGGAATATGATGGCTTGCAAGGCCATGCTAATGTGCGCAGCCCCTACCAGTCTACAACCTCTACTAGTTAAGTGATAACCAGCACCAAACCACAAGTGGTTTTAGCCCTGCTGCCTTCTGGTTCTTCCCTGTGTAACTGAAGTCACAAGAACAAAATCCTAGTATGTTGAAGGAAAGGAGAGAGGCTTGAAGGCACATGTGTTCATGCATACATACACACGCCAAACAAGAATCCTTTGAAAGAAAACAGAAAGCAGTTGCGCGGAGGCACGCAGGGGTCCTTAGATGTGGCAAATGTAAAACGCCTTTGACGCACAGCGTTACCAAGACACAGATGAGGTGTCAGAAAGTGTTGTGTTGGCGGCTTGTAGATACAGCTCCTTCCTCGCCCTCCGCCGCCCCTCTGGTTTTATTCTCTGAAATAATTTCATTTTGTTACTAAACAACAGTCTTTGGCCTGTTACAGACTGCCAAAATAAAGCTGCTTTGGGTCTCTTTGGAGGTATGCTCTTTAAATGATGCATGGGTCCTAAGAGTCCGGAGGTTGCGCCTAAGCCGCACTCCATTCCTAAGCACTGGAGGGCAGCTTTGGTGCAGCTTCCGGATTCTTAGGGTGCATGTATCATTTAAACAGCATACCTCCAAAGAGACCCAAAGCAGCTTTATTTTGGCAGTCTGTAACAGGCCTAAGGGTCTGAGAAAAGCAGCCTGCTCAAAGTAAGCGTCCCAACAAAATTAGCCAACAGAAAAAGGAAACAAAACAGACAAGATAACTGTTCGAGAGCTAAGCATGGATTTTAAGAACACAGTGCCTTCTGACATACCTCTAACACAATTTTCTCTCTATGAGAGCCAACATGTTACAGTGGTTGGAGCATTCAACTAGGAATGGGACCTCTGCTTAGCCATGGAAACCCCAATATGTGATCAACTCTCTCTCAGCCTGAGAGGAAGGGAAGGGCAAACCTCCTCTGGACAAATCTTGCCCAGAAAACACTGTGATAGGTTTGTCACATGGCAGCCACGAGTCAGAAATGACTTGGAGGCACCCAACAACAAATGTTCTTTCATAACCAAATCTGAGCCTACTTAGGTTTCCCAAACCAGATGAGGTGTGATGTGTTCAGGGTGGTATAATGACATAAGGAGGAAGAACACAAGAAATTGGTGGTAAAGGATGGAGCCCAGCAGCTTGGGGGAGTGCAAGATCATTTCTAGCCACCTGAGACTAGCTTTGGCCCTTGTTTCTCCTGGCAATTGATTTATCTATGATCGTTACAAAAATCCTCCCATGCTGAAGAATTTGTGACCAAAGTGGACACAGACTGACGTGTGCTCAGTAGCTCCCTTTTCAACTCTGGAAAGTCTACCAACACCTGGGCCATCCTGCTGGGACAAGGCTTGAGGAACACCAAATTCGGGTGGCTCCAAACTTCTTCTGAAGGACAAATTCCAGAAGGTTGTACTAGTAGAACCCACTGATCAATGTTCTTGGTTCCCTTTGCCCCGTGGAGTCGTGAAGTGTTATTCTGGTTCCCTAAACTATTTAAAGATGCACATGAAAGTGCTGGAGAATTCATCAGGACTACAAGATGGTCCACCATCAGGATGCAGGCACCTTGCAGTTCTACATCCCTTTACCACTTTGGTCTAGGGACTCAAGCATTGTTTGAGGTCTGTGATGCAATGTGTGTTAGCAAGCTGAAGTTAAATTGATCAAAGACAAAGATGTTCACAATCAAGGGAGCCTACTGTCCCAAAGACAGGCTTCCCTGGATGGAGAGCTACTCACCAGTGAAAGACCAAGCTTGCAATTTGGAAGTATGCTCCTAACTCCGGCTTTGCTCCTGAATGATCAGATGGCAGCTGTGGCCAGGAATACTCAATGTTGCACCAACCGTGCCAATTCTTGGAAGCCGAGAAAGTCAAAACTGCCTGCGGTTACACATACTGTACATGACTTGAATTCAGATCAGTGGTGTTCCAACCTTTGGTCTTCCAGATGTTTCTGGGATTTGAAGTCCAAAACATCTGGAAGATGTTCAGTCTTGGCTTGGTCTTGTAGGAGCTAAAGTTCAAAACAAATGGAGAAACAAAGGCCCACTGATTTTAATGGCATTGTTGTAATAACGGGACTGCCTTTGAGTACTGAAAGCCAGTGTGGCGTAGTAGTTTGAGCACTGGATGATGACGAGGGAGATCAGGGTTCAGTTCCCCACTTGGCCATAGAAACTTAGTGGGTGAACTTGGGTGAGCAACATACTCTCAACCCAAGAAAACCCCATAATTGAGTCACTTTAGGATTGCCCAAGTCGGAAATGACTTGAAGGCACACAACAACCATGAGTACCATTCCAGAACTTCAATTAGTACAGAATACCATCACAAAATGTTCGACTGTTCCTAAATTTAGGCGATCTAATGACCCCTTTTTTGGCTATACTAAATCTACCATCTGCGAATGTCATTACTTCTAAACTCTACTAGAAAAGGCCCTCTCTAAATATGACCCAGCTTGCCCACTGAGATGATTTGCTGAGGATGTTGTGTACATGTATCTACCATGAGTCAAGGTTATCTACATATCTATGTACATATATGGACACTTTAGACAATTGGTTCCAAAACTTTGGTCCTCTAGGTGTTTTGGACTTCAGCTCCCAGAAGTCCCAGCCAGCTTAGCCACCTGTCAGGAATTCTGGGAGCCGACATCCAAAACATGTGGAGGACCAAAGTTTGGGGACCACTGCTCTAGACAACCCAATATGAGAAGTTCAAGTTAGTGTTTACACTTGAGATAGACTCTTCCGTAGTGACACCTAGGCCTGTTACAGACTGCCAAAATAAAGCTGCTTGGGGTCTCTTTGGAGGTATGCTATTTAAATGATGCATGGGTCCTAAGAGTCTGGAGGTCGCGCCAAAGCCACACTCCATTCCTAAGCACTGGAGTGCAGCTTTGGTGCAGCTTTTGGATTCTTAGGATGCTCGTGCCAAAGCCACACTCCATTCCTAAGCACTGGCGCGCAGCTTTGGTGCAGCTTCTGGATTCTTAGGATGCTCGCGCCAAAGCCACACTCCATTCCTAAGCACTGGAGCGCAGCTTTGGTGCAGCTTCCAGATTCTTAGGACCCATGCATCATTTCAACAGCATACCTCCAAAGAGACCCGAAGCAGCTTTATTTTGGCAGTCTGTAACAGGCCCTAGTATATAGAACTTGTCGCTTGAAGTTATAGATCTCCTTCTTGGCTGGTATTTCTTGTTGCTGACAACTATCGCCGCAGGAATTTGAAAAGAAGAGGTATCTCTATGCGTTCGTGAAAGAGGAGACTGGGGAGAATGCCTCTCCTCATAGGAGCCTTCCAACCGTCAATTTCTAATTGCTTCCATTAAAAATAAAGACCATTCATAACCTGCTGTCTTGTTACTCCAAGGCACTATTTTAATCAATTGAACTGCTATAAAGTCCGTTAACATAATTAATTGGCTTAGTGTTGCGACCATTAAAAATAAAATGGCTTTCGCCACCTCCGAAGGCAACAAGGCGCTCCAGGAAAAAGGATGTTACAAAAGCTGGTGGGAACTCACCAAGAACAGCCTGCCCTCATTTTGCACAAAGGCTTTGCAAATGTGGAAGCCTCTGAGCACACCGGCGCGGTCCAAAACCATCCATTTATATGATATATATATATATACACATATATATATATACACACAAAAGTTATGAAACTCATTTCCTGACCTTTGCATGACATAAGTGTCCAGGCGGATTCTTTTATATAACCTTTCGGAAATAAACATATTTTTATGTATGGGGATCTATGCTAGGAATTCCACCGTATCGTCCAACAATTAAATTGTTTCAATATTTACACTGCCTCGGGCTGCCAAGTCTGAACTTAAGAGTAATGCAATAGTTATTTAAAAGAGGAGGGGGGTCGGGGGAGAAAAAAGAAAGAAACAAGGAGGAAAACAGCTCCCAGCGGCCCTTGGGCGGAAGTGCCCGATGTCAGGAAGCATTATTTCCTTTGCCGCCAAATGAATTTTACTCGTGGCAGTGGTTTCGAGCTGGACCGAATCCATACAGAAGCTAACCAGAAGCATTTGTTTCTTAAATAAATGCCTCTGCTGGGAACAGGCTATATATAAAAAGGAAGCCTCCTTTCCTAACAGCCATATGCTACACAGACGGCATGGATTTTGCGGCCTTTAAAAAGGGCGAGTCGTTTTAAGGTTCCCGTTTTAAAAGCATTTTCGAGCATACCACGCGCACGGCCGTCTACACTGAAAGCGGGGTTCACAACTCCCCACGGATTAAAGTTAGAACTTTTCACATCATGTACTGTAGCGAAGAAAGGAAGGGAGATAGATGCATGTTTATAGTGCCTCCCCAGTTAAGCTTTCCTAGGTTTCCCCTTGTTTCATCCAGCTTTCCCTTCATGCTAAGAGGTACGGAAAGGCAGAGAAGAGCAGCCGGCACAGTGCCAGTGTGCCTTGGTCTTAATAGGACCAAGGTGTCACTTCTGTGGCCTTTGAGGGACAGAAGGGCAGCCAGGCACAGTGCCAGTGTGCCTTGGTCTTAATGGGACCAAGGTGTCACTTCTGTGGCCTTTGAGGGAGAGAAGGGCAGCCAGGCACAGTGCCAGTGTGCCTTGGTCTTAATGGGACCAAGGTGTCACTTCTGTGGCCTTTGAGGGAGAGAAGGGCAGCCAGGCACAGTGCCAGTGTGCCTTGGTCTTAATGGGACCAAGGTGTCACTTCTGTGGCCTTTGAGGGACAGAAGGGCAGCCAGGCACAGTGCCATTGTGCCTTGGTCTTAATGGGACCAAGATGTCACTTCTGTGGCCTTTGAGGGACAGAAGGGCAGCCAGGCACAGTGCCATTGTGCCTTGGTCTTAATGGGACCAAGGTGTCACTTCTGTGGCCTTTGAGGGAGAGAAGGGCAGCCAGGCACAGTGCCATTGTGCCTTGGTCTTAATAGGACCAAGCTGTTACTTCTGTGGCCTTTGAGGGAGAGAAGGGCAGCCATGCACAGTGTCAATATGCCTCAATCTCAATGGGACCAAATTGTCGCTCCTATGGCCTCTGAGGAAGAGAGGAGCATAATAATAGAGAGGCATCCCACAACTTGGTCCTATTAAGACCAAGGCACAAGACCAAGGCACAGTCCCCATACTGCCCTGTAACTAAGCCCAAGTATGCGCAACGGCATACAGGTCCCTTCTTCCCCTCTTTTCCTCTCCCTTCGGTCCTTTGTGTCTAGACGGTAAGCTCCTTGGGACATACTCAAGTGCCACATACATAATGGTAACTCAGGAACACACAGCCCTGGCAGGGAAGTCTCTTACCCAAGAGCCTTGGCAATTGTTCCTCAGAAATGAAATGAAGGTAAGACTATAGGTGCATCTACACTGTAGAAATAATGCAGTTTGGGGCCGCTTTAAGTGCTGTTGCTCCATCCTATGGAAACCTGGGATTAGTAGTTTTACAAGGTCGTTAGTGTCTCTGCCAAAGAGTGTTGGTGCCTCATAAAATCATGAATCTCAGGGTTCTATAGCATGGTATCAACCTGCATTAGCTGTAAAACATGGATGCACCCTACGACCCTACCGCTTGAATTATAGTGGAAACAACGGTGCCTTCAAATAAATACTGACGTAGTTCTCTGGACCCCCACAAGTTGAGCTCATGGCGACCCTGTGGATGAGAAACCTCCAAGACCCATGTCCTCAACTGCTCTGCTCAGGTCCTACAGGCTCAGAACCATGACCAAACTGACTGAATCCAACCATCTGGCATGTGGACTTCCTTTCTCTCTATTGCCTTCTACCTTTCCTGATATCATTGTCTTTTGTAATGATTCATACCTTCTCGTGATGTGGCCAAAGTACGACATCCTCAATTTAGTCATCCTGGCTTCCAGGGAGAGTTCGGGCTTGATCTGTTCTAGAACCCATTTGTTTCTCTGCCTTCCACTTTAGGATCTTGTACAGTTCTCTCATAGTGGTCCTTCCCAATCCCAGACATCTTCTCATTCCTTGACTGCCATCTCCACTCTGATCAATATTGGATCCGAGGCCTGGGAACTCTATGACTATTTCAATGTTTTTGTTATCTACGATGGATCCATGCACATACGCACCAGTCATCAAAGAGGAAGGGTACGAGAAGCAACTAGTGGAGTGCTTTGTGAAGTCGAAGGCTTTCACAGCCGGCATCCATACTTTTTTTGTGGGTTTTTCAGGCGATAGAAAATGGCCTCATGGCTGAAAAACCCACAAAAAACAGTGGAGTGCTTTCTGATCTTTTTTATTCACACAACTGTCAATAGGGCAATGAAGCAAAGGCTAAGAAGCTTAAACCAGAGCCGCACTACTTTGCAAAGTGTGTGTGCGCGCGCATGAGAATCGTGCTCAAAATGGAGGGAGAAGGTAAGCTCAGAGAAGCCAGATCTCCTGTACCAAAACTACAAAGATGACGAGAGGTTACACAGAAGTTAAAAGGTAGATTCTAGCACCGGTCCAGCTAAAATGTGAAAAGAACTTTATTTATTCTGTCCTTCATGAACGCTGCATAAAGGAAAGTTTAGGTTTAGCTGCCATTCCAATGCCCAGAGCTAAAAATCAGCGATGACCAATCTGATGAGCAAGTCACAAACATTTTGCTGAAGGCCATCACAGTCTTCATGAGAGCCAAGCACATACAGCAGGATCTTGGATCGTGGCCACAGAAAGCAGCAAAGGAAACCCCCAATGAAACTACGTGTGAAAGGGATCTAGGAGTCCAAGTAGACCACAAGTTGAACATGAGTGAACAGTGTGATGCGGCAGCTAAAAAGGCCAATGCTATTTTAGGCTGCATCAATAGAAGTATAGTGTCTAGATCAAGAGAAGTAATAGTGCCACTGTATTCTGCTTTGGTCAGGCCCCACCTAGAATATTGTGTCCAGTTCTGGGCACCACAATTCAGAAAGGACATTGAGAAACTGGAGCGTGTCCAAAGGAGGGCGACAAAAATGGTGAAGGGTCTGGAAACCATGCCCTATGAGGAACGACTTAGGGAGCTGGGGATGTTTAGCCTGGAGAAAAGAAGGTTAAGAGGTGATATGATAGCCCTGTTTAAATATTTGAAAGGATGTCATATTGAGGAGGGAGCAAGCTTGTTTTCTGCTGCTCCAGAGAACAGGACCTGGAACAATGGATGCAAGCTACAGGAAAGGAGATTCCACCTGAACATTAGGAGGAACTTCCTGACAGTAAGGGCTGTTCGACAGTGGAATGCACTCCCTCGGAAGGTGATAGAGTCTCCTTCCTTGGAGGTCTTTAAACAGAGGCTGGATGGCCATCTGTCAGGGATGCTTTGATTTGGATTTCCTGCATGGCAGAATGGGGTTGGACTGGATGGCCCTAGTGGTCTCTTCCAACTCTACGATTCTATGATTCTATGATTCTA
The DNA here is from genome assembly GCA_023333645.1 of Sceloporus occidentalis. Lineage (NCBI taxonomy): Eukaryota > Metazoa > Chordata > Lepidosauria > Squamata > Phrynosomatidae > Sceloporus > Sceloporus occidentalis. The sequence goes on from JALMGF010000069.1 coordinate 4,460,310, forward strand.
TGATTCTAAGCTGTAATAACCCTTTTCCTCCCATGAGAACAAAATGAAGCGGCGCCGCGTCGGTTTTGCCCTGCACCCCTTTTGTTATCTATCTGCAGTGAAACGTAATGGAAAAAATTGACTGTTTGCTTGGTGCAATAGGGCATGACTCTGTTTACACAGAAATAATAGCTAAACAGTGATGGATTCTAAATCTCCATTACAGCAAAATATTTGAAAGAGTAAAGCAGTTAGGAAAAATAATTAGCTTTCTCGTTTGGGGTTTTAAAGAGCCTTTCACACACTGACGGAATGGCACGGCTTCCCTCCAAAGGAGCTGCTTGTCTTAAAACACACAAAGCTTACATCGCACAAGGATACGTGAACCGGGCCTATGTTTTGCCGCTACAGTCGGAGCTCCACGTTTGCGGCGTTGACTTTTGCGGATCTGATTAGTTGAGATATTGATATATGTTCTCTCTAGGACTCCCCGGGTCCTCCAGCGCAACTCTGTCACAAGTTGACCATAGAGTTGTGCTGGAGGACCTAGAAGTTCCTAGAGAAAAGCCTTCTCTAGGTATTTCTAGGTCCTCCGGCACGGTTCTGTGATCAAACTCTGGCAGATGTTGACCACAGAGTTGGACTGGAGGACCTGGAAGTTTCTAGAGAGGGGAAGTCAAAGGCTTTCATGGTCGGCATCCATAGTTTTTTGTGGGCTTTCCAGACTATGTGGCCATGTTCTAGAAGAGTAATGAGTCAAACTCTTTTAGAACATGGCCACATAGTCCGGAAAACCCTCAAAAACCTATTCTAGAGAGGTATCCTCTCGGGTAAAAAGAATAGTGTTTTACTTGCCTTTTTCCACATTCATGGGCAGTCCTTCACCCCTAATCCCAGCGAATGTGAAGGGACCACTGTAATCTTGAAGGCCAAGGGAACCCAAAGTCCCAGAAGATATGAGAGATCCCCAATGCTGTTGAACTATATCAATGCAGAAACCATAGCATAACAACGATATGAAGTCCAGCTTTAGAAGGATAACTTTATCTGCCATATATGTCAGCACCCGGACATGTGAAGCTGAAAACAGATAGACTTTCCTATCTACTCACTGCTGAATCCTTATGGACAAGGAGATGGGGACCTGCAGACCCTGACCCAGATATGGCCTACTGGCGTTTCCCATTTAGCCCACAAGCTTCTCCTGCTGTTATCTCTGACCAGAGATCCGAGGTTAAGAGGGCATTTAAGAATATTCAGATACCTTGCAGAGGACTAAAGTATAGGATTGCTGTTTCGGGGGACTTTGCTGCTGGGCAAGACATGCATATAAATAAGCTGTGCTTTTCAGACTTGGTGGGGAAATGTCCCAATGGGTCGGAATTACATGTTTGTTCAGTCACACACCTCTGTGTTCCCTTCTACCCTTAAATCCTGTCTTCTTCAGATCCCAAGACCACTCCTAAATCAGAATACAGCCCCTCGAGTCACGAAAACATGGTCCCCAACCTTTGCCGCAGACTGTGGGTTAGCCACTGCAGTTGCACTGAATTTTTCATCCACGTTTTCAAGGCAAAGGAGGCAGGAGAGTTTCCCTCGTCGCCCGTGTGTCATTTGCCGGCCTGTTTTCACCTACGTCGGCATCTCTCACTCTCCTACTCGCGCCACACGCCGAGACGCACAGCCATATGCGTATATAATATACGTATATGAAAAAAAAACCACACAGAGGCTTTCTTCCCCAGGCGATCCCACTCCGTCAGGGAGCGCATAAGCAAAGTGACAACAGCGTTACAAAACAGCCGTTCAAGATTTCACTTCATTCTGTCGAGGATAAAGGAGGACAGGGCCTTTGCACCTTTCATATAATTTGTCACGCTGAAATTCCTTCTCCTGCACAAACCTTAAATCTACCAAAGCTCTGTGTTCCTTTGCATCTGGTAGAAATTCAGAGGCACGAACCTGTTTTGGATGAGAACGACGGAGTAAAATAATAGAAGAGTAAGGCTTTAAAGAGATTTGCAAAACTTCCGAAAGCGTTCCCAGTATATGCCTCCATCAACCTGACTACATCTCTCCCTGCTCCTCAAAATACTACACACAAAGATAGGAGGACGCTCTTGTTCCAACAACTGATGAAGATAACCGAACTTGCCGAAATGGATAAATTGATAGTGTTAATGAAGGAGAAATCTTTGAATGACATTAAGAAAGATTGGGAATGGTTCATTACTTGTCTGAAGTTTCATTGGGGACATACAAGTCTTCTAAAATAAACTGCTGAGCCAGAGCAGTGGAGTGGTTTGAGCGTTGGATGATGACTCTGGAGACCAGGGTTCGATTCTCCGCTTGGCCATGACACCCGCTGGGTGACCCTGGGCAAGTCACACTCTCTCAGCCTCAGGGGAAGGCAATGGCAAACCTTTGCTGAATAAAGCTTGCCAAGAAAACCCTACGATAGGGTCGCCGTAAGTCGGAAACAACTTGAAGGCACACAACAACAGCAAGATAAATAGAGTCTGCACATTGTACCAGCATAATTATACTATACTTATACTATAAATCTTATTATTATTACTATCCTATAAAGGAAGTACTGTCCTGTTACAGACTGCCAAAATAAAGCTGCTTCGGCTCTCTTTGGAGGTATGCTATTTGAATGATGCGTGGGTCCTAAGAGTCTGGAGGTCGCGCCAAAGCCACACTCCATTCCTAAGCACTGGAGTGCAGCTTTGGTGCAGCTTCTGGATTCTTAGGATGCTCGCGCCAAAGCCACACTCCATTCCTAAGCGCTGGAGGGCAGCTTTGGTGCAGCTTCTGGATTCTTAGGATGCTCGCGCCAAAGCCACACTCCATTCCTAAGCGCTGGAGGGCAGCTTTGGTGCAGCTTCTGGATTCTTAGGATGCTCGCGCCAAAGCCACACTCCATTCCTAAGCGCTGGAGGGCAGCTTTGGTGCAGCTTCTGGATTCTTAGGATGCTCGCGCCAAAGCCACACTCCATTCCTAAGCGCTGGAGGGCAGCTTTGGTGCAGCTTCTGGATTCTTAGGATGCTCGCGCCAAAGCCACACTCCATTCCTAAGCGCTGGAGGGCAGCTTTGGTGCAGCTTCTGGATTCTTAGGATGCTCGCGCCAAAGCCACACTCCATTCCTAAGCGCTGGAGTGCAGCTTTGGTGCAGCTTCTGGATTCTTAGGATGCTCGCGCCAAAGCCACACTCCATTCCTAAGCGCTGGAGTGCAGCTTTGGTGCAGCTTCTGGATTCTTAGGACGCTCGCGCCAAAGCCACACTCCATTCCTAAGCGCTGGAGGGCAGCTTTGGTGCAGCTTCTGGATTCTTAGGACGCTCGCACCAAAGCCACACTCCATTCCTAAGCGCTGGAGGGCAGCGTTGGTGCAGCTTCTGGATTCTTAGGACGCTCGCGCCAAAGCCACACTCCATTCCTAAGCGCTGGAGGGCAGCTTTGGTGCAGCTTCTGGATTCTTAGGACGCTCGCACCAAAGCCACACTCCATTCCTAAGCGCTGGAGGGCAGCTTTGGTGCAGCTTCTGGATTCTTAGGATGCTCGCGCCAAAGCCACACTCCATTCCTAAGCGCTGGAGTGCAGCTTTGGTGCAGCTTCTGGATTCTTAGGACGCTCGCGCCAAAGCCACACTCCATTCCTAAGCGCTGGAGGGCAGCTTTGGTGCAGCTTCTGGATTCTTAGGACGCTCGCACCAAAGCCACACTCCATTCCTAAGCGCTGGAGGGCAGCGTTGGTGCAGCTTCTGGATTCTTAGGACGCTCGCGCCAAAGCCACACTCCATTCCTAAGCGCTGGAGGGCAGCTTTGGTGCAGCTTCTGGATTCTTAGGACGCTCGCACCAAAGCCACACTCCATTCCTAAGCGCTGGAGGGCAGCTTTGGTGCAGCTTCTGGATTCTTAGGATGCTCGCGCCAAAGCCACACTCCATTCCTAAGCGCTGGAGTGCAGCTTTGGTGCAGCTTCTGGATTCTTAGGACGCTCGCGCCAAAGCCACACTCCATTCCTAAGCGCTGGAGGGCAGCTTTGGTGCAGCTTCTGGATTCTTAGGATGCTCGCACCAAAGCCACACTCCATTCCTAAGCACTGGAGGGCAGCTTTGGTGCAGCTTCTGGATTCTTAGGACCCATGCATTATTTAAATACCATACCTCCAAAGAGACCTGAAGCAGCTTTATTTTGGCAGTCTGTAACAGGCCATAGTTACAGTGGAATATATCCACCAGTTAGCAGGTGGGAAGCTAGTAGTGCGGGTACTGTTTTCGTTTTGCTGTACGGTACGATTTGTAGCTTTGTTGTTTATGCACACTTAGGACAGGTAAATAGAATGATAGATAGAAAGACAGACAAATAGAGAGAAAGACAGATGATAGATAGATGGATAGATAGATGATAGATAGATAGATAGATGTGTTTATGTTTAATAAAGATAAACAAACTACACACAGAGAGAAAGGTGTCTTACAGAATCCGGAAACAAAACCAGGAGGCTACGCTCAGATTTTTCTCAGCTGAGCTGTTACAATGCAAAGGCCTTTCATCATGAAGTGTGGGCTGGAAACCCGGACAATTCAACTCAGTGGGGTGAAAAATAAACAATGAATGGAGAGGACGGAAAGAAAAGAAACGTCTACCTCCCTCTAAAATGCAGACTGGGTTCAGAGCCCTGTGGGAGATTTGCAATTTTGAAGGAGAGAATCAAAGAAAAGGCCAGGACTGGGTAGAAATGGGATGGGAGGAGTGGGGTCAGTAGGCATCCAGGTGCTTTTAAAAGGTGAGAGACCCCTTTTTCCTTTTCCTCCTTCTCTCCATCCGCCCCCATGAGTCCCTTTGAGGCAACTTCTGAATTATTTAGCAGCTGCTCTGATTAAGTTTTTTGTGATGGAAGAGGATGGCAGAAGCCAGGGAGCTGGCAAGGGAAGGAGCCTGCTGGTGACATTTGCGGTATCTCTGTGGCGCACTCTCCAAAGCCCGAGTGCGCCTCTTTTGAAACGGCGCCATCTCTCCGGTAACAATGGGCCACCGGGTCCCCCCACCTCGCTTTAGGTCATATTTACATACAAAAGCACAGCCACTGTGCAGCCATTGTGCCTCAAAGTTTGCGCCAGCGACCCACGTCGAGCTTGGAAGAGGAGAGGTCAGCGCCGAATATGCGGAGCCTACTGAGACCCCATTAATTTTTCAGGGTTTCTCAGGCTTTGGCCTTTTCAGTCTTGGCAGGTGGGGGTGGCAGAAGAGAAAGCAAGGGAGAGAGATTCCACTTCTGAGTCTCTCTCTTTCCTCTCTTCTCAGTTGTGCACCACAGCCATCCCTTTCCAACTGTTTCTGGCACGACGTAGACATGAATAGCACTTGCTCTGAACTTACCACGGTTCCCTAATATAGATGCGGGGAAGAAGGGTCTGCAGGTTGCTATAAGCTCTCGAAAAAGGGGGAGAAGCCAGCAGGCTCCAAAGGCACCAGCGTTGCTTTGAAGCTTCTCTCGGTGGCCCAATTTCCAGAAATCTATTCCCGTCGTAAACCATTCGATGCCAATTTTTGCAAATCAGCCCGACCGCTCAAGAAAGCATTTTATGCCTAATAGGAGATGAAAAATGTTGGCCAACGCTCAGGCAAACGTTAGAATCATAGAATCGTAGAGTTGGAAGAGACCCCAAGGGCCATCCAGTCCAACCTCATTCTGCCATGCAGGAACTCTCCATCAAAGCATCCCCAACAGATGGCCATCCACCTCTGCTTAAAGACCTCCAAAGAAGGAGACTCCACCGCTTTCCGAGGGAGAGTCTTCTACTGTCGAACACCTCTTACTGTCAGGAAGTTCCTCCTAATGTTCAGATGAAATCTCTTTTCCTATACCTTGCATCCCTTGCTCTGGGTCTTGTTCTCTGGAGCATCAGAAAACAAGCTTGCTCCATCCTCAGTGTGACATCTTGTCAAATACAGTACTTAAACAGCTATCATATCACCTCTTAACCGTCTCTTCTCCAGACCAAACATCCCCAGCTCCCTAAAAGTCATTCCTCATAAGGCATGGTTTCTAGGCCTTTCACCATTTTGGTCACGCTCCAGTTTCTCAACATCCATTTTGAATTTTGGTACCCAGAACTGGGCACAGTATTCTAGGTGGGGCCTGACCGAAGCAGAATAGAGGGGCACTATTACTTTCCTTGATCTAGACACTATACTTCTATTGATGCAGCCTAGAATTGCATTGGCCTTTTTAGCTGCCGCATCGCACTTTTGACTAATGTTCAACTTATGGTCTACTTGGACTCCTAGATCCCTTTCACACATATAAGTTTCCTTAAACCAGGTGTCCCTCATCTTATATTTATGCATTTCATTTTCCCGCCCTTACATTTCTCCGTATTGAATTTCATGTTGTTAGCTTTGGCCCAGCTTTCTAGTCTATTCAGATCATTTTGAGTTTTGATCCTGTCCTCTGGGGTATTAGCTACTCCTCCTAATTTATCTAATAACATCTTTTTGCGTAGCTATCCTTTCACCTCGTTGCTTGTTTAAAAAGAAAAGCGAAGGGAAAAGGAGTCCAGCCAAAAAGGACAGGAGCCAGGTTCTGGAGGGAAGGCTAGCTAAGAAGAGGGCAATCCTCCTCATGAATTAAGGTGCCACAACATGAAGTGCGCTGCCCTGTTGGCAGAAGCGACATTCCCTTTTCCAAGAAGCACTGGTTTTGCAGTGCTGGAGTTGCGCGCCGCCTCCTTCCCGTCTGGAACAGAACAGGCCTGAAAACTTATGCCCATTTGGCAAAGTCAGGCAATGGACGACGAGGGGCGGATAACTCCTCATTTGTCCTGTGACTTTTTACGAAGCATCTGGGAGATGCAGATTAAGCAAAGATGATTTCCCTTTTTATTGGGCCAACTCTCGCTGTTTAAAGATGTTCGGCAAGCTTTGGAGCCGCAGATGGCTCTTCATCCGGCCCAGGGGTTATGAGCGCGAGAACAATAAAATCAGATTTCATTTGTTATACACAGACGATAATCGAGGAGCAAGCTAAAAGGTTTTGGAAGCAACCAGGAGAAGGCACCGACGAGCCTCAATAAGCGAATGTCATTCCGTTTGGAGGCTTTGGGAGGCAAATGTGTTTCCAGGAGGTAGTTTAAAAAGCTATCGTCAACAGGACTTAAGGCAAAGATGAGGTTACTTGCGTACGAATTAGCAAGGAGAACAAACTCCAGCAAACTCTCTCAACATCTCCTGCCTCCCTCTTGCAGCCAGTCCTTCCTACAATATGTTCTCAATCAGAATTACAGACATATTTCTGTTAACAAAACCTCACAAAGCTTTTCTATGTAGAGAGGTCTTGCAGCACTTTTGGGACTCACTAAAAGAAAGAAATAGGCAGCATGAGCTTTCATAGCCTTCAATCTACTTCCTCAGATGCATTTGGTGGAGTGGAAGCCAGGTACAGACATATATATATATATACCACTGGTGTGTGTGTGTGTGTGTAGGACCAGCAACTTCATTTCCATGCACAAAGGATTTGTAATTTGAATTGACATCCTCACATACCAATGGCATGTACATGTCTGTACCTGGCTTCCACTCCACCAAATGCATCTGAGGAAGCAGATTGAAGTCTAGGAAAGTTCATGCTGCCAATTTCTTTCTTTCACTGAGTCTCAAAGGTGCTACAAGATCTCTCTATGTACTGATTCTACAGACTAACACAGCCAGGGACATAGCCAAGATTTTAGGAAGGGGGGGGTCCAGACTAAGTGCCACCATTATAATGGGGCTTGGGCGCAGTGGCGCAGCAGCACGCACCATTCATTTTTCTAATGGAAGGGGGGGGGTCCGGACCAGGGACATAGCCAGGATTTTAGGAAGGGGGGGTCCAGACTAAGTGCCACCATTATAATGGGGTTTGGATGCGGCGGTGCAGCAGCACACACCATTCATTTTATCTAACGGAAGGGGAGGTCCGGACCCCAAGAACCCCTCCCTTGGCTACGTCCTTGTCCGGACCCCCCCAAGAACCCCCCCTTGGCTACGTCCCTGTCCGGACCCCTCCCAAGAACCCCCCTTGGCTATGTCCCTGTCCGGACCCCCCCCCCAAGAACCCCCCTTGGCTATGTCCCTGTCCGGACCCCCCCCCCAAGAACCCCCCCTTGGCTACGTCCCTGTCCGGACCCCCCCCCATGAACCCCCCTTGGCTACGTCCCTGTCTGGACCCCCTCAAGAACCCCCCTTTGGCTACGTCCCTGTCCGGACCCCCCCAAGAACCCCCCCTTGGCTACGTCCCTGTCCGGACCCCCCCCCCAAGAACCCCCCCTTGGCTACGTCCCTGTCCGGACCCCCCCCCAAGAACCCCCCTTGGCTGCGTCCCTGTCCGGACCCCCCCAAGAACCCCCCCTTGGCTACGTCCCTGTCTGGACCCCCCAAGAACCTCCCCCCCGGCTACGTCCCTGACACAGCTATACCTTTGAATTCTACCACTATGAGCATATACACTATACATGAGGACATCTTATAGTCGAGTATATTTATCTGTGACTACTGACTCCCAAGCTCTGGAGCTTGCACATCTTTAGCACATTATGCCAAACCAGTGGGTACAGGTCGGCGTATGGCTACCTCGAGTAGTAAAGGGCGGCTGTTTCCTCCTGGCTGGGATGCAAAGCAATCCGCGCCTGACCTCAGATTCCTGTAGCGACCTTCAGCAGGTCACTTTGTTCCACACAAAAGGAAACAGGAGCTGCCCGGTTCGAGGAAGAACTAAGTGCTACCAGAAGAGAGGCGTTCGGATGCTATGGAAATGGGGGCCAGATGAGAGTCGAAAGGGAGAGAGATAGCAAATGAAGTCTTTTCTCTGCCACTCACACCTTTTTGTTGGCTCCTTGCTTTCAAATTGCACCTCAAGGCAATGCTGCCTGCACATCAGAGAGCAATTTGGGCTTCTTTTGTCAAGTTAAGCTATTGTGGGGGTTTTTTTTCCCCTTCTTCTTTTTTATCGAAGTGGGGCCTTGAAAGGACCGAGGGCCAGGCCTCCGTGCATTTGCTCCTGTGCAAATGAAAGGGTGGAATGCCTTTGTGAGGGAGAAATCTCCAAGTGGAGAGGGCTGAAAGCTCTGAAGTTTCATAATGGAGCACTAAAGGACGATGGGGGGCGGCGGGGAGGAGGAGAGAAGCATTGGGGTTGATGTTAATACCAACAGATGTGTTTAACACAACATTAAAGACGGTAGGGACTTAGGAAGTCTCCCAAGCTTTGCTTTATCTCAATCAAGGCCCAATAAAGGCATCACGCTTTGGGGGATTTTGGATGTTGTTGTACAGTGCTTTGCTATACGGCCAACACGGCTATATGCTTCCTTGATTTATCTCATGCTCCACAACGTGGCATGGTGGTTTGAATGTTGGACTATGACTTTGGAGACCAAGGTTCAAACACCAACAACAACCACTTGTATCAGTAGTTCCCAAACTCTGGTCCTTCAGACATTTTGGACTTCAGCTCCCAGCATTCCTGACCATTGGCCAAGCTGGCTAGGGCTTCTGAAGTCCAAAACAATTGGAGGAGCAAAGTTTGAAAAGCAATGACCTATATATTTAGGACCAAACTAGCAAATAAGGCACACAGCCAAGACACAGCTCCATCCTCATCCACAAACAAGACGCAACCTCCTGGGTTCAACAAGACGCAACCTCCTGGGTTCAACAAGAAGCAACCTCCTGGGTTCAACAAGAAGCAACCTCCTGGGTTCAACAAGAAGCAACCTCCTGGGTTCAACAAGAAGCAACCTCCTGGGTTCAACAAGACGCAACCTCCTGGGTTCAACAAGACGCAACCTCCTGGGTTCAACAAGACGCAACCTCCTAGGTTCAACAAGAAGCAACCTCCTGGGTTCAACAAGACGCAACCTCCTGGGTTCAACAAGAAGCAACCTCCTAGGTTCAAGAAGACGCAACCTCCTGGGTTCAACAAGATGCAACCTCCTGGGTTCAACAAGAAGCAACCTCCTGGGTTCAACAAGAAGCAACCTCCTAGGTTCAACAAGACGCAACCTCCTAGGTTCAAGAAGACGCAACCTCCTGGGTTCAACAAGATGCAACCTCCTGGGTTCAACAAGATGCAACCTCCTGGGTTCAACAAGAAGCAACCTCCTAGGTTCAAGAAGACGCAACCTCCTGGGTTCAACAAGACGCAACCTCCTGGGTTCAACAAGACGCAACCTCCTAGGTTCAAGAAGACGCAACCTCCTGGGTTCAACAAGAAGCAACCTCCTGGGTTCAACAAGAAGCAACCTCCTGGGTTCAACAAGAAGCAACCTCCTGGGTTCAACAAGACGCAACCTCCTGGGTTCAACAAGACGCAACCTCCTAGGTTCAACAAGATGCAACCTCCTGGGTTCAACAAGACGCAACCTCCTAGGTTCAACAAGACGCAACCTCCTGGGTTCAATAAGACGCAACCTCCTAGGTTCAACAAGATGCAACCTCCTGGGTTCAACAAGACGCAACCTCCTGGGTTCAACAAGACGCAACCTCCTGGGTTCAACAAGACGCAACCTCCTGGGTTCAACCAGAATTTCTTGTCGCCCTGTTGCAAATATCTCAGAAACCATAGCTTCCTCTCAGATTTGATCCCACAGTGGGAAGGGTAGAATGACATCTCCAACAAGAGTAGACCCAATGAATCAATAGTAATTTGGAAAGCCAACTCTTGACTCAGGGAACCCACTGACGCCATGGGTCTTCTTTAGTTGGGACCCACATGTGGATGCCCACACACACACACACACACACACACGCCCTACCAGCCTGTTTAGCGGGATTATTTTTTTCTCCATTCAGCACTTTTTTGTTTTCCTATGTACTTATTAAAATTTAAGACACCGAGCCGCTGACCCCTGTAATTTTTCAATTGTTCAAACCGCTAAGACTGGCTTGGCTAATTACAGCTGAGCAGCTGTTAAAAACGACCTTGCGATCAGCAAGAAAAAGAGCGACGAAAGGCTCCCCGTCTACCCAGATCTGAAGAGACGGCTCTCCCCCTCCGCCCTCCATTTCAAGGAAGTTCAGAAGTTAATTACACAGGATCTCTCCGAGGGTTATATATGAGCAAACAATTTGGAGAGCCAAATGAGCACCAAGCCCCCGAGTAACACAGAGAGGGAGAACTTTGGCCAATGCCACCTTCCAAGTTGGTGCTTCTGCTATGGTTGCTAGCTAGCTCAACCTGGGACTACCATGTTGCCTCCCATCTGACAACAATGAAGAACGAAATTGTTGGAGAGGGGATAAAACTAGGAAAGGGAATGTGTGGCCTGCCAGATGTTGCTGGATTATAATCCCCATCGCTCCCAGCCAGTTAAAGGTGAGGGATGAGGTCCAACACCATCTGGAGGGCCACATGTTCCCCACACTTGGTAGAAAAACCATGCAGACAAGGAAAAATGGGGATCACACCCCCATTTTATTTCACGCTCAAGCTTATGAAACGGTATCAAACAACAAGCATATCCCAGAAGATCACCAAGAACACCTTCACACTAAACAGTTACAATGCTATGATTCCTTCTATGGCAACCTTGGGTTTCTAGTTTTGTTGGGGCACCAGAGAGTTCTGGCTGAGACTTCTCCATAGCTCTCTTTAAACTGCAAATCCTGGGATTCCAAAGGAGATTTCCATAGCTGTTAAAGTGGAGTCATAGTGCTGTAACAGTGCGGCGTGAAAGGACTCCAAGACAAAACCCAGCCAAACCATTTCTCTGCCAGTATGCCAAGGGATCTTTTAGCACCTTTGGCCTGTTACAGACTGCAGGTATGCTGTTTAAATGATGCATGCGTCCTAAGAATCCGGAAGCTGCACCAAAGCTGCCCTCCAGTGCTTAGGAATGGAGTGTGGCTTTGGCACGACCTCTGGACTCTTCGGACCCATGCATCATTTAAATAGCATACCTCCAAAGAGACCCCAAGCAGCTTTATTTTGGCAGTCTGTAACAGGCCAAAGTTTAGGAGCGAGACTCAGGATGCTTTGGGCCCATACACAGGCCAAAATAAAGCTGCTTCGGGTCACCTTGGAGGTATGTTGTTTAAATGATGCATGCACCCTAAGAATCCGGAAGCTGCACTCCAGTGCTTAGGAAAGGAGTGTGGCTTTGGCACGACCTCTGGACTCTTAGGACCCATGCATCATTTAAACAGCATACCTCCAAAGAGACCCCAAGCAACTTTATTTTGGCAGTCTGTAACAGGTCATTGAGACTAACTGAAAGAGAGAAGTTGGTAGCATGAGTTTTCATAGACTTGAGTCTACTTCTTCAGATGCATGAGGGTATGTATGGTCAATTTTCTGTATCCTTGACTGTATCCTTTATTTTGTTGCACACCACTTTGAGATCTTCAGCTACCGGTGACTTATATTCACTAAGAATTAATGTGACACTATCCCCAACATCATTCTCAAGACATTTAGAGCAATGCAAGGGTCAGAGCCGTGTGACTAGCTTGACGCTCTGTGAACGATGTGACTGCTATATTCTGTATTCTTTCTCTAAGGCAAACCGAGACTGCTGAAATCCCACGGGTTGGAAGCTGCCGTAGTTACCCAAACACCAAACAACTGCTTCCAGGGAAACTAGGTATCGACAACAGGCATTCTCTGAGGGGAACAGTGATCCCCATGGCAAAATGGCTGCGCCTCACCGGAATGGATGGCTCACTCTTTCCAGCAAAAGAGACGGTTAGATGATTTGCGGCGACGGCCCCATCGTTCACTAAATGATTTCTTTCAAAACTGATGCAATCCATATAGTTTCTTAAGCATGCAAACAACAAAGGAGAGTTAAAATTGCATGTCCATGATGAATTAACAAAAATGTAATGTCGACATTTTGCCCCACCAAGACTGACCGATTCTAGTCGTCCCTCCACATGTGCGGTTTTGACTTTCGCAGATTACATTATTCATGGATTTGGTTAAATTGTTCCGTCTAGGAATCTCTAGGTCCCCCAGCACAACTCTATGGTCAAGGTCTGCCAGAGGTCATGTTGGAAGGCCTAGAAATCCCTAGACAGAACAGCTGTCTAGGCCAGTGATGGTGAACCTTTCAGAGGCCGAGTGCCCAAACTGCAACCCAAAACCCACTTATTTACTGCAAAGTGCCGTGTCCCTCTGGCTTTCTAGTAACAAACTCTGGCAAACTCTGTGCTGGGGCGACGGCACATGTGCCCACAGAGAGGGCTCTGAGTGCCACCTCTGGCACACGTGCCATAGGTTCACCATCAGTGCTCTAGGTCAGTGATGGTGAACCTTTTAGAGGCCGAGTGCCCAAACTGCAACCCAAAACCCACTTATTTATTGCAAAGTGCCATGTCCCTCTGGCTTTCTAGTAACAAACTCTGTCCTGGGGGGACGGCACATGTGCCCACAGAGAGGGCTCTGAGTGCCACCTCTGGCACGCGTGCCATAGGTTCGCCATCACTGGTCTAGGCGTTTGTAGATCCTCCGGTACAATTCTATGGACAGATGTTGACCACAGAGTTGCGTTGGAGGGCCTAGAGATTCCTAAAGAAGTGCTCTCTCCGGTAAAAAAAAGAATAAGTAATATTTTTATTTGCCCTTTTTCCATTTTCACAGGGGTGCTGCACCCCTAACCCCAGCAAATGTGGAGAGTCCACTGTGCCAGTTTTTAGCCATAGAGATCTTAGTTTGGAGGGGGCATTCTTGGCCATGTCACAGCTGAGCACATGAAGGATAAAACCAGAAAAGACTGGTAAGGTAAGAAGATAAAGAGAAACCAACACAACCAAGAACATTACTTCCCAACCCTGATACATGAACGTGTGATACATTTATTTATTTCATTCATCTCTCTCTTTCTCCCATCCTGGAATTCAAGGCAGCATAGATACATCACGCTCCCAGCACACTGATCAGTCCCGCTGGTATATACACACTGGCATTGTAAAGTTTCCAACCAAGTCCGTCTAGGTAAGTGGTTCCCTAGGTCTCCACACACCTCTCTTTGCTACAGTGCAAGCTGTACATTTATTTTTCAGTAGACAGCAGGGAATAATATCTTCCAGCGCAGCAAATTTCACCTGGATTTTTCGCTACTGCATATGCAAGTTTAATTCTAACTAGGACAACTCGAGAGGTTTTCCATTAAACCAAAAACCAAGTGCTGCTAAGGACCTGTCAAGCTCAAACACAACTTGGGTGCATTCTAAAGAGGCCTGTTACAGACTGCCAAAATAAAGCTGCTTGGGGTCTCTTTGGAGGGATGCTGTTTAAATGATGCATGCACCCTAAGAATCCAGAAGCTGCACCAAAGCTGCACTCCAGTGCTTAGGAATGGAGTGTGGCTTTGGCGCAACCTCCGGACTCTTAGGACCCATGCATCATTTAAAATAGCATACCTCCAAAGAGACCCCAAGCAGCTTTATTTTGGCAGTCTGTAACAGGCCGTAGTTTCCATATTATCCTCCCTGACTTTGTAATCTTCAGCCGTGATCCTTCTCAGGTACATTTGGTGGAGAGGACAGACTGAGTGTTCTTGGTGGCTGCTCCTAAACGCTAGATTTCCCTGCTTGGGGAAACTAAAATGCCCCTGTTCCTGTTCTTTCTACTGTTCAGGAGGACCTTCAATAAATATCCATGCTTGCTTCAGAAGGGGCTTGTAACTAGAGATTGATAGCTAATGTCTTCTTTATTACTGTTCATTTAACCATGTTTAATTTCACTGTACAGTCGTCCCTCCACATTTGCGGCTTTAATATTTATGGTTTTGATTCATAAGTCCTCTCTAGGCATCTCTAGGTCCTCCAGCGCAACGGTCAGACGTTGACCACAGAGTTGTGCCAAAGAACCTAGAAGTCCCTAGAGAAAACCTAGCCATTTGTAGGTCCTCCAGTACGATCCTATGATCAACCTGTTAGATAAGTGTAAGTGTGTATTGCTTTTGTAGTTTACCATTTAAAGATGCTGTTATTTTATAAGCTTTGCTGCTTTTGATTGTAGATTGTATGCCGAAGGCAGGTTTTAACTGTATTCTTGTTTTGATTTTTATGTAAAGCGCCATGCGAAACTTATGGTGCTGTATAACAATTAATAACAACAACAACAACAATACACTTTGGCAGATGTCGGCCACAGAATTGCAATGGAGGACCTGGAGATTCCTAGAGAAGTCTTCTCTTAGGCCTGTTACAGACTGCCAAAATAAAGCTGCTTGGGGTCTCTTTGGAGGTATGCTATTTAAATGATGCATGCATCCTAGGAATCTGGAAGCTGCACCAAAAGCTGCACTCCGGTGCTTAGGAATGGAGTGTGGCTTTGGCGCGACCTCCGGACTCTTAGGACCCATGCGTCATTTAAATAGCATACCTCCAAAGAGACCTGAAGCAGCTTGATTTTGGCAGTCTGTAACAGGCCTTAGATAAAAAGAACAGTGTTCATTTATTTGCGGGTTTTCCACTTTCACAGAGGTCCTTCAGTCCTAACCCCAGCGAATGTGGAGGGACCACTATATTTAAATCTTATACCTTGTTCAACTGAGTTTACTATTACAGTGCTATACGTGGCTTCCAGCATATGCTGGGAGCCGCACCGGAAAAGCTTCTCCTGTGCCCCAGAGGAAACCATAGGGTGCGCACCATGGCGCATGTCCTGCGGTGCGCCAAGTGCACGCTGCGGGAACAAGCCCCATTGTTTCTAATGGGACTTGACTTTGTGCGGTATTTCCTTTACGCGGCAGGGTCCGAAACGGATCCCCTGCATAAAGGAAGGGCCAAGTGTATAACCTTTAAAAAATTATTTGTATGCATTCTTAATCTTGTTGGAAGCTGTCTCAAGTCCCACTTTGGGGATTCAAACAGGATGTAAAATCAAAGGAATAAGTATTTGGCATTCAAAAGAATTTGGGGAGGGTAGGGTTTATCTTCCGGCCCACCACACAGAAAAAGCTGCCAAAGCAAATAACGCTGCTTATAAGCAAGAGTCCCAGGCTGTTAAAAATCCCCATTTTAAAACATACACACTACTGACCACGCTACAAAAAAGACGGAGCAGCTGTTCAAAATAAAACTGCACCGACAGCATGTGCAAGCGAGTGCAAGGAACAGGCAGCAAAGTAACATGACAAGTAATGTTCCAACATGCGCCCTGCTGAACTTTTACCCCATCTGACATACGGATTTCTCTTTACGCAACAACTTTTTGCACCGGCAGATGTTTTTATTTGGGAGAAGGCAATAAAGCATTAGCGACTAAGACGCCGTTGCTGTAAAGTTCCGGTAATTCTTTTGGCATACCCAAAAGCATATTTTGAATTCCCAAGTTTTCTACATCTGTCACCAGTCATTGAGACAAAGAGTGTAATGTGATTTTTAACACTTTTGCCAGATGAACAGTGGAGCTTTGGAAGCTGTATTGTGCATTTTGGTTAGCCCAAGAAAGGTATCACTGTTTTGTGGATTTCTGAAGTTATTGTACTCTGCTGCATGGCCAACACAGCTACCCTGAGATATCTTTTATGGCAATGCCATAAAAAAGACCGTAAGAGAGCGGAGATTGAAATAAAGATGACATAGGCCTGTTACAGACTGCCAAAATAAAGCTGCTTTGGGTCTCTTTGGAGATATACTATTTAAATGATGCATGGGTCCTAAGAGTCCGGAGGTCGCGCCAAAGCCACACTCCATTCCTAAGCATCAGAGTGCAGCTTTTGGTGCAGCTTCCGGATTCTTAGGATGCATGCATCATTTAAACAGCATACCTCCAAAGAGACCCCAAGCAGCTTTATTTTGGCAGTCTGTAACAGGCCATACTTTCAGATAGAATCAACAAATGTGTTCTTAACGGTCCCATATGTAAAATGAAGATAGGGAAAAAGCAGATCAGATGTTTTTGTCTTGAAAAGGAGGTGAGGATGAAAAGGCTGGAAGTGATGATGTTATATGCCGATGTGAGAGCTGGAGGGCTCCATAATTTCCAAGGGATTGTGAAGTCGAAGGCATTCACGGCCAGCATCCATAGTTTTTTTGTGGGTTTTGGGGGCCATGTGGCCATGTTCCAGAAGAATTCTTCTAGAACATGGCCACATAACCCCCAAAACCCACAAAAATCTATCTACCAAGGGATTGTTTTGGACCTTCCTTCAGGTTAGTGCCTGCTTCTTTCTGGACTGAGTAGGTGGTTACTTTAATCCACGTATCTTGATTCTGGTACTATTTTGCCTCCGCATACCAGTGCCCAGAAGGTGTACTTACTCTCATGTCTGGCTGGTGGATCTCCCAGTGGCCACTGACTAGCCTAGACTAGACAGGACATCTGACCCAGCATGGCTTGTCTTATGTTCTTCGAGGATGAATTACTAACCACAGAAGTGATATGTTTGTGGGAAGCGTGAGATCTCTTGTGGAAAAGGCGATGACCCACAACCAGTTCCTTGGCATTAAATACAGATCAAGGGATGTCACAGAGAGAAACCAGGCTGTGCCAGATAAGTCACTCCACAGGGCATGGGTGAAAATGTCCATGAGGCACAAATGGTGTCAGTGGGGACAATGAAAAAGAATGGCCACAAGTAGGCAAATATCCACATCACTTAGCAGTGCGTCAGTCGGCACTGGTCACATACAATCTTCTGCCTAGACCGCACTTATGGGGGACAATGTGTTTCTTTTCTGCACCGTAAGGGGATATTTTCAAATGTCCGCCCTTGATGGGACAGATAAATCCAAATACACTATGTGCACGGAGCTGTCTTTTGGGCTGCTGCGTTCCCGACACCGAGGAAGAAAAGGGTAACCTGCGCAACACCACGGGGGCCACGTCCGAAATCTATCCCGAGTTTTTGAGCCGATTTGCATTTTTTCAATTTGGGTACGATTTGCCTATCGAGAAAAGGAAGACACTGTCAATCTCCCCTTGAGACTTTAGGGCAGGTCGCGTGCGTCTGGCTGGGAATGTCATTTATCTGGGAAAGGAGGCGGAAGAGCAAGGTATATTATACATATTTGATAGAAATGGAATTGAAATATTGAGCAGGCATATAAAGTTTGCTCCTTTCCCCTCTTCTTTATTCCCCCCCTTTCTTATTCTGAAAAACACACAAAGGAGTTAGACTGGAAGCGTTATTTTATTAACTTGCCAGCTGTTATCCCATCTACAACTGAACTTCGGAATATTTTGTCCCCGTGAAGGTCGCTTTGGTGGACAAAACCTTAAAGGTGAAGTCAAAGTGGCAATGATACAAGTCGTCTCATTGAGGAGGCCCGAATTACGAGGCGGAGACGCCGGGCTCGGTTTGCATAAAGACTCAGCGCCAGGAGGTTTTCGACGCCAGGGCTGAGCCGTCGAACAAATACGAAGTGAAAACACATGAAAAGTCTGCTCGGCAGATGCAGGGTGCGTTGCTCTCATCGCAGACTCCAAAGCCACATTCTCTTGAAACCCAAACTAAGAGCCGTAACCAGCCAAGCTGTTTCGAGATTTCGTTGGCAGCCGGCACCGAAGCGATCGGCCAAACGCTGGGACCCACACCAACCTTCTCATTCCAATCAGCTTTTCCATTAAAACGACACTCCAGGGCACAATCCCCAAGAGTAATTTCAAGACTTCGGGACCCAAATCGGACTGGAAATTAATAATGAGACATATACTTGAGATGATTTAATGTGGGCAGTTTATTTTTTTTAATCTGAGTCAACAGTGTGATGCGGCAGCTAAAAAGGCCAATGCTATTTTAGGCTGCATCAATAGAAGTATAGTTTCTAGATCAAGAGAAGTAATAGTGCCACTGTATTCTGCTCTGGTCAGGCCCCACCTAGAATATTGTGTCCAGTTCTGGGCACCACAATTCAAAAGGACATTGAGAAACTGGAGCCATGTGTCCAAAGGAGGGCGACAAAAATGGTGAAGGGTCTGGAAACCATGCCCTATGAGGAACGACTTAGGGAGCTGGGGATGTTTAGCCTGGAGAAAAGAAGGTTAAGAGGTGATATGATAGCCCTGTTTAAATATTTGAAAAGATGTCATATTGAAGAGGGAGCAAGCTTGTTTTCTGCTGCTCCAGAGAACAGGACCCGGAATAATGGATGCAAGCTACAGGAAAAGAGATTCCACCTGAACATTAGGAGGAACTTCCTGAGAGTAAGGGCTGTTCGACAGTGGAATGCACTCCTTCCTCGGAGGGTGATAGAGTCTTCTTCCTTGGAGGTCTTTAAACAGAGGCTGGATGGCCATCTGTCAGGGATGCTTTGAATTGGATTTCCTGCATGGCAGAATGGGGTTGGACTGGATGGCCCTTGGGGGTCTCTTCCAACTCTACGATTCTATGATTCTATGATTCTATGATTCTATGATCTCCTTAACACTTTTAATGATCACAACACGAGTGATTTTTTCCCCCCTTTCTGTCACTTTTTAAATAATCGGCAGGATTGCAGTTCTAAATATACAGTCAGCCCTCTGTATCCATGATTTTTTTAATCCACGGATTCAAGCATCCGCAGTTTGAAAGTATTTCAAAATATATAAATTCCGACTGCTTACAAACAGTTGGATGAGAGATTCAACACCGACGAGAAACCAGAACGTTTTCGATTAGAAATGGATGAAGTAGATAAGATTATGAACGACTAAATGAAAGAGAACTGGGGAAAGAAGCAACTACGCGTGCCACGATTAAATGGGCCCAAGATATTGGAAGGAATATCGAGTTAGAAGGATGGGAAAGAACTTGGAAACTGAAAGTGAATTCTTGAGCAATTCTGTTTATGTTTTTAATGGTTTTGTAAAAGGAATCAAGATATTATACACACACACTATCTATCCATCCATCCATCCATCCATCCATCCATCCATCTATCTTCGATTATAAGTCGACCACAAGTATAAGTCGAGGGCAGGTTTTGGAGCCAAAATCATGGACTTTGATATGAACCATGGATGTCGAGGGTAAAATTTAGGGGCATCTAACAAAGGATATAAAGGATGAAGCAAAGGAATACAATGCTAAAGAACTTACAAAATTCCAGAAGGCATAACTGTTTGTGCTCATATTAAAAGCTGAATTGATGAGAGAATAGAGAGAAGTCAGTAGTCTCTTACTTTTCAGCAAGGGATGGTGTGTATGTGTGCGTGTTGTGTGTGTGTATGAGAGTTAAAGTATTGTATGTTATATATGCTGTTAAACCGCTTTGATCAATGGAAAAGCGGTATATAAATAATAATAATTATTATTATTATTGTACAATACTTACATTGATCGGTGGATAAGCCGGCTCAGGTTTTTGGGACCACTTTTTGACTAACATTTCTAGACTTATTCATAAGTATATATATTCCAAAAAGGAAACTTTAACTTGGGCCTGTTACAGACTGCCAAAATAAAGCTGCTTGGGGTCTCTTTGGAGGTATGCTATTTAAATGACGCATGGGTCCTAAGAGTCCGGAGGTCGCGCCAAAGTCACACTCCATTCCTAAGCATTGGAGGGCAGCTTTGGTGCAGCTTCCGGATTCTTAGGATGCATGCATCATTTAAATAGCATACCTCCAAAGAGACCTGAAGCAGCTTTATTTTGGCAGTCTTTGCTATTTTATACAAGGAGCACCATTTTACTGTGCCACTGTGTTTAATGGGTCTTGAGTGTCTATGGGTTTTGCTATCCGGGGGGTCCTGGAACCAAACCCCAGCGGATACCGAGGGCCCACTGTATTTTCCAAAAGTGTCGATGTGGAAATGCAAATTTTTAAAGAGTAATTAGCAAAATGTACAAAGACATGATGATCTGACATGTCTAAAAGCTGCTCGATGAATAGAACGACAAAGTCTTAAGCTGCTTTTCAACACTGTGCCCTTTTTCCGCTCGACGCAGAGGTTTCGAAGCCTGTCTGTGAGGCCACAAACACTAGTTTTCTCGTACAGCTCTAACAAGACCTGTGCGTTTTCCTTCCTCCCCTGCGCCGCCAGAGTCCTCTACATGAGATCAATCCGACAGGTTTGACCGAGACGCGGGGAGGGAAAATAAACCTACCTCTTCGGTTTTTTACAAACAATTAAAAAGGAGAGCTTTTTCGTCCCTAGAAAGTTCACACAAAGTCATACATCACACCGGTTGGCATGTTTACTCCCCGAACCTCCCCAAGTAGTTGGTCTCAAAGGGCTTCAGAAACTAGGAGCCAAGGAGGAATTTTTCATTAACAACCCGGAGCAGAAATCAATGCTCCCCCAAGTGTCATGTTATTTCAAGAAAGAGGGGTTTAGAAGAATGGAGAAACGCACAATACAAGTGGCTCCTGGCCCCCGGCCAAAGCTTCCCCACCTTTGCGGCCTCCTTTTCTTTTCCGATCACTGGCCACTTTTTCCAAAGCTTTTAATTGTCGCTCGTATATTACCCAAAGCTGTAGAGGCAGCACAAAATAAAAAGGAGGCTAGTGAGTTCTCTTCCTCCCTCCCTCCCTCCCTCCCGCCACGTTCTTTCTCCTTCTTCTTTCCCCTTATTCATTTATTCTGCACCTCTTCATTGTTAGCGAAGCAATACCAACAAAGAGATAAAACCTCCACCTGACCTGAAAGAGATAAACTAAAGGAGCCACGGCTGAGACAAATCTCAGATAACAGTCCTGAAAACCAATGATCCAGACCAGTGGTCCATCTAGCCAGGCTGGCGATATTTATTCCGCAGTCTCTTCTCCTGCAAAGAATACCTCTGGCCTAGGCGGGTACTCTATGAATAGGGCCTGCGGTGCATTGTCTGGGAATCTCTAGACCCCATTACAGGGAGTTCCACATGATCAGCCATCCTTGTGCATGCCACATTGCACCTTAGAGGTTTTAAGATGAAGTGTGGGACCCTCCTAAGTGTGGAACAGCCCAGGCTCAAACAACTTTTAAAAAATGCTACCTGGGAGATGCCCACATGTAGCAAGTGGCGAATTGTGATGTTCAGCAGCAGTAACAGCCCAGGGGCATGATGCTAAGGAGAAGTGGCACCACTAGGGTTAGTGTCACCCCAGTGCGGTAACTCATGCTGTCACTCGCATGCTGCCTGGCATACTCACTAGCTGCTAGCCTTTGCCAGTCTCTGCCATCCGCCCATAGTGGCAACTAGTGTAGGAGAAGTGCCACTGCCACCGGGAAGCCTCTTCCGGGTCTGTTAAGGCTGCTGGCCAGGCCGGGAAAGGGAGGTGCCAGCAGCAGTGGCGGCCATGAACTGCTCCCCTTCCACAAAAGGAGAAGGAAAGGAGTCTGTGGCCACCCCTGCCATCATAAACCAGTATGCTCCGCACCCCTACACAACCCTACTGACACCCCTGCTGACAAGGATGATCAAGGAAGGGCTATTGCCTAAGCACTCTCCTTGTATTCTTTCCCACTAGTGCAGTGGTCCCCAAATTGTGCTCTTTACGGGATTATGGACTTCTGCTCTCAGAAGCCTCAGCCAAGTTGGCCAATATTCTGGGATTCTGAGACCTGAAGTCCCAAATCCCTTAAAGGACACATTTTGGGGAACACTGTATCTAGCTGGATTTCATGCATGGAGCAGGGAATTTGACTCAGTGGCATCTAGGGGGCCCTTCCATCTCTAGGATTCTATGATTCGCAATGCAGGACAAGCACACTGCAAAGCTGCAGAACTACTTGGGGACGTGATGGAGGTAACTTGCTCCAGGCCTACACAGGGGGAGAGATGTATACCGCAAGGAGGTACATATGTAGAGAGTACAATTGTGAGGATGACTACAATACACTTGTTCCTCTACATTTGCGGCTTTGACTGCTTACGGATTTCATTAATGTGTTTTCTCTAGGAATATCTAGGTCCACCAGTGCAACTCTGTGGTCAACTTGAACCAAAAGTCACACTGAAGGGCCTAGAGATTCCTAAAGAGAACATTTGTCTAGGCATTTGTAACTCCTACAGTGCAATTCTATGGCCAATGCCTGGCAGATGTTGATCACAGAGTTGCACTGGAGGACCAAGAGATTCCTGAGACATAAAAAACATAGGGTTTTCCCACATTCACAGGGATCCTGTGCCCCTAACCCCAGCGAATGTGGAGGGATGAGTATAATGCTCATTTATGCAATGCTATCAGTAGTCATGGTTCTTTTAGTTTGATTTGTCAGAGAAAGAGAAAGATCCCTGCCCCAGGGACCCTACTAGTTCATTCCAGACAACCTACATTACAAGCTGCTGCATCCTAACTATAATTTGGGAGGCCTCTGACAGCAAAGCAACCAGGGATGACAGAGCAGCGCCCAGAAGCATTTCACCGAAGTGAACATTAGTCAATCCTACACTTGGATAACATGACACTTGTTGCCTGTTAATATATGCAGCCTCCACTCCATTGCTTATGAAGACTGTAATTTTCCCCACTAAAAACACTGTCTAATGGTGCCACCCCCAATTCTAATTATAGGTGGCTCTCTCTTATGCATTATAATCTTTACACAATTAAGCCCACTTAAAAGAGTAACTGATTGAACACCCCTCCAAAAATTAACGTGTTCAGAGAGCATGGAAGGTTGGGATGCGACATGACAAAAGATGCCAAAAAGGGAAAATTAGGGCATCGCGCCCCGTTACGGGGTTGGAAAAAGCAGCCTCAACTTCCAAACTCCAGCAATCAACAACTCACCCACCCGTTATTGTTTCCGTAATGCAAAATTATATCCCTCCGGAGAACTGTGTGCATAGAAAAGCGATCTATTCCCCACCCACCGTACATTCGGTGAAATAAAGCTGTCTGGTTGCGTGTGAAGTGGAAACCTTCTCAACCGAGTGTTTTTGTAGTTTAATTAAGGCAAGGCTTTTCAATTAAATACAGCGGATGGGAGACACGTAGGCCGGAAACAAACCTTTGCTGGAAAGAGTAGCAATTGATCTACCGCCATACAACAGATTTATTGTTAAGAACAAAACAAATCTTACAACCGCTAGCACTCCTCTTGCTTTCTTCCGTAACTAAGCTCCCCATAAACAAAGGGCACAGCTTTGGCGAAGGTGGGGATGCCAGCCACAGATGCTGGCGAAACATCAGGAATAAAGGCCTGTTACAGACTGCCAAAATAAAGCTGCTTGGGGTCTCTTTGGAGGTATGCTGTTTAAATGATGCATGCATCCTAAAGATCCGGAAGCTGCACCAAAGCTGCACTCCAATGCTTAGGAATGGAGTGTGGCTTTGGCGCGAGCATCCTAAGAATCCGGAAGCTGCACCAAAGCTGCACTCCAGTGCTTAGGAATGGAGCGTGGCTTTGGCGCGACCTCCGGACTCTTAGGACCCATGCATCATTTAAATAGCATACTTTCAAAGAGACCCGAAGCAGCTTTATTTTGGCAGACTGTAACAGGCCGTAGACTTGGTCTACTTCCTTCGACGCATCTGAAGAAATAGACTAAGTCTACGAAAGCTTCTGCCGTGACTTCTTTCGCGCCGTGAGTCTCAAAGGTGCGACAAGAACCCTTTGTATCTGCCAAACCTTAACCCCCCTCCAAGACATCTCCGTTCTAAAGCAATACCTACGAAGTGAAACAAAAAAGACACCTCCAAAAAGACTTTACAATCTCCCCCAAGGCAAAAACCATGTTTCTCTCACTCTTGCTATTGGCTTTGCAGCCCAGCCCAAAGTTTCTATAACCTTTAAAGATGAACAAAGCCACGCTACTTAGGATAAGGGACATCTGCCTTCCTTAAAGCAGCCCCTATGCAAATATGATTTTGCTATCCATCCTCTGTCTCTCTACAATCCATCCCTATCCTTCCACCGTGGACAGCAGGATCGTAGAGTTGAAAGGGACCACAAGGGCCATCTCTAGACAAATCCCTTGCCATAGAGGAATTTCCCATACTCAGTGCATTCGTGTAGAAACCTCTAAGACAAACATCGAAGTCATTCTCCTCTGCTGACTCCTCACTGCTGCTTTTTTCTGTGCATTCTTCGGTTCTTGTACTATCGGTCCAATCTCCCCTTTTCATTGCTTTCCCCCAGTATTTAGTGCCCCTCTGTTCTCAGGAATACAGTCTCTCTCGCCCATCTAACTCAGTTCAAATCCCTTCTAGTCAGATTTGCATGACTTCTAGCAAACACATTCTTTCCAACTGCTGAGAGTTGAAACCCATCTTCTATGTTCATGAAAGTGCAGACCATGGTTCCATTAGCAAAATCTTTCTTGCCGTCACTATCTGCAGAGCCAGTTGTTTGCTTCTAGCATTCATCTCATGATTCCTGGACTCAAGTCCTTCAATAGGAAGAAATGATGAAAATATAACCTGTGTCCCAAGTACACCTCGCCAAGCTCTTAGAGACACATTGGACAGGAACATTTGGACGCCACAAAAGGGCAGCAAATTAACTATTTAAATTTGTTTAATCCTAATGCCTTGCTTTTTCGTGGAGAGTGTTTGTGAGATGTTATGCCTCGCCTTCCAAAACCATTTGGCTGCATTTGGGCACCATGCACTTTGCTTGGAAGAGAAGAGGCACCGGCAAAATGTCTCAGAAGGACCCAGCCTCACGCAAAGGGGCAGGCAGAGCAGCTTTGTGGCATTGTTTGGCACAAGATGTGGCAGCAATGGCCATTGCTATGGCCTGTTACAGACAGCCAAAATAAAGCTGCTTTGAGTCACTTTGGAGGTATGGTATTTCAATGATACATGCGTCCTAAGAGTCCAAAGGCCACACCAAAGCCACACTCCAGTCCTAAGGACTGGAGTGCAGCTTTGGTGAAGCTTCCAGACTCTTAGGATTCATGCATCATTGAAATACCATACCTCCAAAGTGACTTGAAGCAGCTTTATTTTGGCTGTCTGTAACAGGCCTATGTAAACCTTTTCTTGATGGCACCATCTGAAGAGCCAGTTGTTCACTTCTAGTATTCTTCTCATTATCCTAGGCTCCGACTCTTCAATAGGAAGGAGTGATGAAAATACAGCCGCCCCTCCAAGTCCACAGACTTGAAATCTGCGGACTTGACAATCTGCAGAGGGGCGACCCGCTATTGATGTGAATGGTGAGTCGCTATAGCAAGGATATGCCTTTTCCCCACTGAACATTTAACTTTTGACGTCCGTTGCGCTCTGTATTGCACATAAAACATCACTGCTCTCCTCAACTGGTCAGACAGCTCACTAGAGGATCATTCCCTTATTTTCAAGACCCAAATCTGATGAACCCATTTACCAGGCCTCTGTGCCAACTACATGCTCCATGGCGCTCTCTCCCTCTCTGCTCTCCTTCGCTGGGGATGCACTCAATCCAAAGCACCTTGGGTTGCTCCAAAAAGAAAAGAGAGACAGACAGAGAGGGAAAGCGGGGGGAAAGGGTGTCTCAAAGTGAGCCAAGAAAGATGCCTTAAGGCTCATTAGGCAATATCAACAGCTGTTGCGATTGGACACATGGCATCATCCAAGGAGCAAAAGGATAGAAACTTGCTACAGATGGCTCTTCCGTCCCTTTTTCCAGGAAAAACAAAGATGCTTCTGACAAGGTGGATCAGCAAAACTTTTTGCTGAACATTAAAAGAGAGAGACAGAGGCCTGTTACAGACTGCCAAAATAAAGCTGCTTCGGGTCTCTTTGGAAGTATGCTATTTAAATGATGCATGGGTCCTAAGAGTTCGGAGGTCGCGCCAAAGCCACACTCCATTCCTAAGCACTGGAGTGCAGCTTTGGTGCAGCTTCCGGACTCTTAGGGTGCATGCATCATTTAAACAGCATACCTCCAAAGAGACCCGAAGCAGCTTTATTTTGGCAGTCTGTAACAGGCCAGAGAGAGAGATGGTTTGTATATGCCCCTTTGCTTGGAATCTCGTTGGCAGGTTTAAAAAGATAACACGGCAGTTTTCCGACAAAGGCTGGGATAATCTCCGATCGCTTCAGATCCTGAGCTGAAGACTTCTTCCTTGTCTCATCTGCTGGCACACAGGTATCTCACAGTCCATTTATAGTGAAATGGTCCAAGGGCTTCTTGCTTCAAAGTGGTTAAATGCATCCTTCCCCCGTCACTTTCTTAGGAGGCGGAAACGTTGGTTCGCAATGGAGGGAGCAGTCTGAGCCACCCTCTCCCCAAAGTCATCTCAACGGAGAAAGCCCATTCCAATCTTTTAACAAAAGTAATGAAAAGGTCATCGTGTAGTAACCTCGACGTGAAGGAATGCAAGAAGACCGTGCTTCTTTGGAGCAATACAGACAGCAGGGGTGGGTAGAAAATAGAGGGGTCATCACTGGACAATTTCCAATAGCCCCCCCCCCTCCCCAATGCCTGCTGGTTGCTGTACTTGAGATGCAAAATCCATCTCAAAACAGAAAAATAGCACTACCATCAGCTGCACTGAGACATCACCTCTGTTAGACTCCTCTATTCTCCAACTAGCACCTGACGGCAGCCATGTTTTCAGGTTTTGGCAAAGTCAAAGGGATGCAGGGCTGAGACCACCACTGTGTTTGGATCCTTATGGCTCCAGTTGTTGCCAGAACTTTGTATTTAAGGAGTCCCAGACCAGCTTCAATTCTTGCTCAGGCGTGGAAATCCACTTGGGTACTCTCTCAGACTCCGAGGAAGGCAATGGCAAACCCCCTCTGGACAAATCTTGCCAAGGCAGGTTTGATACGTTTGCCTTAGGGCTTGCCATATGTCAGAATTAACCTGGAGGCACGCAACGGCAATAGAAGAGCAGGCCGTTTCCCTTGCTTTTGCGCCATTTCTTTCATACTGTTAGGTCTGCTCTGGTCTGGTTCTAGGTCCCACTCCTGTAGATACCAAAATCCACAAATGCCAACTCCCACTATATACAGTGGCATAGTAAAATGCCTTATAAAAGGGGCAAAGTCAAGCTTTGCTTTTTTGAACTTTAAAATATATATACAGTCGGCCCTCGCCTTACGCAAGGGATCCGTTCTGGATCCCGCCACATAAGGCGAATTCTGCCTATGCTCAAGCCCCATTAGAAACAATGGGGCTCGTGCACGGCAGCTCGACGGCACAGCGGTACGGCGGCGTGCGGGGTGCCACGGGCACGCGCCCCCATTCAATCGAATGGGATGCACTGCCCCTCCCGCCCTGCGCGCTCCCCGCGGCTTGAGCACGTACGCTCAAGACCACGTATGGCACGCCCGCGTATGGCGCGGGTGCACTGTATATACATTTTTAAGCTGTGGATGATGATATCTGTGGATGCATAATCTGTGGATGCTGAAGGCTAATACATCTTGAGTATCCATTCATGCTTTTCAACAAACCAAGGAATTATAGGGAGGCTATGTCACCAACCCGGCTTTTCAGATAGTCACAGGGCTCCCATCTTGTGAAGCCTGGCTCTCCTGTGCTACCCGGGTCAACCACACCAGAGTCATCCTCGCATGGATCAGCCTAGACACGAAAGCCAGCTGCTGGGGGTAAAATAGTAAAGGAGGTTTACCATCAATGAAAGCTTCTCTAAAGAGACAGGAGGCTCATGAATGGAGCCAGAAGGTGAGGCCAGAGTAACATTCGGCCAGAGCCAGGAAGGTGACACTTCAGTTCTGGAAAGCCAGCTCCGCCAAGCCCATCAAGCGCATGCACGCCACCCAAGAAAACAAATGACAAGCTGAAGCTCCTCTCATTAAAAACAAACTTTCGCATACATTAATTTGCTCGCACGCCTGTTTTGCATAACATTCGCTTCCCTGCCTTTTCACCTCCTTTCTGCTGTTGTTTAATTGCGAGCAAAACAAACCAGGTCTCTGATGTTACCTTCTGTCTCTAAATTGGAAGACTCGCCTGGAAGAGACATGTGGCAATTAAACAAGTGTTTATATTACACCTTGTTCTAGCTGACAGCAACAGAGCAGGAAGGCCACCCACGCACTTGCTGGGCATTTCAGCGTCACACGCCATGAGAAGAAGCCATGAGAAGCGAGGCAGGCATGCAAAAGGGGGAGGAAGACGGGCGCAGCGCTTCCACCGGACCGGAATCAGGAGTCCTCTTCCGCCAGGGTTGCTCCAAGGTGAATCCACATCCCAGAGAGGATCCATAAGGCTCGCCGCGCTGACTTTGGGGGCAAGAGTGACTTTCCCCAGCTGTAACATGGCCTTGTGATAAATCAATGTGGCGCATATATTACCGGAGCCTCGTTACTCTCAGCATAGCCTGGGAAAGGCTCAGACAACTTCACTAACTAAATAAAACTTGTCACCTATGGAAATGAAGCTGGGATCCTGTCGAGGACCTATGCTGGAGTCCTTACTCAACAACCCCTTCAGATCACAGAAGACAGTTTCAAATAAGATGAGTGCACTCCCCAGGAGATAAGAAGTATCTGGGCAGCACCTAACCCCAGCTCTATAGCCAGGACATGAAAGATGCCAGCAAGATGCCATCAATACTGCCACTTCCATCTCTGGCAATATGCTGGAGATCCAAGAGGGCCATAGCCCTCTGTATGTTTGCCTTCCACCCTTCCTCACCCAATGGCTCAAAGAGGACACTCTGGCACTTCCAAGTTCCCATGCACAGCTGAGGGACGCAGAACTGTGCAGGTGGAGCATTATGGTAATGTAAGATACTAACCACTGTTTCACAAATAGCTCTTACAGTACCACAGCCACAAGGTTGTAAGTTCGATCCCAGGGCTCCAAGGTTGACTCAGCCATCCATCCTCTTGTAGTTCAGTAAAACAAGTACCCAGCTTTTGGGGAGCAAATGGCTTACAGATTGTAAACCGCTTAGAGCGGGCTGGGTTCACTGATAAGCGGCACAGAAATGTAAACGCTATTGCTACACAGAGATGTCTGAACATCATCTTTATTTAAGAGTTATTTGTAAAACAGAGGCTGGTATCCTACGCTGCTCAGGCAAAGCATAATGCACAACAAATAACTCTCACATAGAGAAAGAGATGGGCATTAGAGCAAAACAAGCCTGAACTCTCACTATGAGCAAAGATGAATAAACTGAGGCCGCCATTGGAGATGTCATGAGATGGCAGGATTCACTGGAGAAGCTGATAATGCATGGTAAAGTGGAAGGCAGTAGGAAAACAGGGAGACTGCACTAGAAGTAGATTGACTGAATCAAGGAAGCCATGGTCCTGAATTTGCAAGACCTGAGCAGAACAGTAGAGGTGTTGGAGGTCTCTCATTCATAGGGCCATAAGAAGTCAAAGTCAACTTGAAGGCAAAGAGGACGAGGAAGAAGTATCTAAGGTACACACCAGACACACTTTGAAGCCTGAGAGTATACTCAAAGACAGCATATACTTGAGGTTTCAATAAGGGTTACACCAGCATCAAATTTATCTCTTTCCTCAACACTATCTGGCCTTCCTTTCTTTCTTGTGTACCCTCCTCAAGTCATTTCCGACTTATGGCAACCCTACCATTGGGTTTTCTTGGCAAGATTTGTTCAGAGGAGGTTTGCCATTGGCTTCCCCTGAGGCTGAGAGATTATGACCTTCCCAAAGTCCCCCACCGTGTTTCATGGCCAAGCGGGGAACTGAACCCTGGTCTCCAGCGTTGTAGTCCAGCACACAAACTCTGCCTTTCCCTTCTTTCCTAGATAACCATATTTTGCAAGAGGTAACCTGCTCCGTACCATACATGCACCAACAAAGAGACGGACCTGGTTTAGCCAGCTGAAGACAAAAAGAACCAGCCTGCACTAGCCCTCAGACAATGCCGTGCATCCACCCGAATGCAAACAACAAAGGATCCATATATTTCTTCCTGGCTAAGGTTACGTGGAAGGGTAATCTTCCTTTCATTATGTGTAATTATCATCATTATGGGCAACTTGAAAGAAATTCAACCATGGTAGTTATTTACAACTGCACATATGGGGCCGATGGTTATGGCAGGCTACCAAATTTACCGTAAAGCTGGCCAAGTTTGCTTTATTAATTCACATTGCTCCTCTATTATACATGCCTTTCAGAATTAGGCAAGCTTCTAAAAGCTCATCAGATCAGGCGATTACGGCAATCTGGAGGTTGAAATATTACACAAGCTTGCCCAGACTTGCCGTGGGTGGCGGACAGTTAGGCGGCAATGACACCGCAGGAAGGGGATTGAGGCTGAGGAATTGGGAGGGCAAGGGGACTGGGCAGGTTATCCATATGGCTGCCTCCCGAGGACTCCCAGCATTAAGAATTGGGACCAATATGTATGCTGTATGCACATTCATCAAACCAAGAGATGAAGCCTAGAGCTGGAAAGTCCTGCTGATCAGTTTACATGCAGGAAAATAACCATGACTTAAAAGAGGAGGAAACAGCTCACATAAAATGGGTTCCAATTATTAGATATTACCAGTTCCTAAGAAACTGTGCGGCTTGACTAAGCCCAAAAGCCGCACACAAAGGTTACGTCTAGCTTCAACAATAACATTCTGGCAAAGCTGTGGTCAAGTGCCTTTGCTTCTCTTTGGACAGATACTTTTAACCAGGCACTTTCCTGTATGACACGAAGTTGGAATACCTTGTGGCCTCTTCCAACTCTATGTTTCTATGGCCTGTTACAGACTGCCAAAATAAAGCTGCTTGGGGTCTCTTTGGAGGTATGCTGTTTAAATGATGCATGCATCCTAAGAATCCGGAAGCTGCACCAAGGCTGCACTCCAGTGCTTAGGAATGGAGTCTGGCTTTGGCGCAACCTCCGGACTCTTAGGACCCATTTATCAAGCGGGATCTCTCCAGCCGAACAACAGACAATTAGATAATGGGAGTTTTGGCTAGGCCAGACTCCTTTGGAAGCACCTCGGTGGATCTCTTCTCGGCGTTATTTATAACATATGGAAACTTTTCAACGGGTTCACCTTAGAGCCCTTGCTTTCCGAGGGGGACAGGAGCCTCTCTCCTTGGGAACAAATCAAAGGACTCCGGAGGGCCCCAGTGGGAGAGGAACCTTTGCTTCCAAAGGCATCTCAAGTATTTCAGAGCCGGTGCTTTGATTAATACGCTTTCCCCTCCAGCAAAGAACGATGTCGCCTGCTATCAGCCTTCTTCGGGATATTGCCATGTTTGTTTTGTCTGCATGGTTGTGTGTTGTTTTTAAAAGTTAACTGAAGGAGGAAAGGCAAGGGGAAAGGCTGCAGTTGGGGGGGGGGGGGGGCTGGAGATCTTTGGGATGCATTTATTAAACCAAACTGTTTACTCACTAAGTTGTCTTGACCTTCTCTCTTGCCCCCTTATCCCACTCTTCCCAATCCCGGGCAAGAGAAATTAAATTGATTCCGTCTATCAGGCCTCTGCATCTAAGTGATTAAAATTCAGCGATGGGGAGGCAAAGCGAGGAGGAGAGGTAGAGGACTGGGTTGTGCTGCATCGGAGAAATATGAGCCCTTGTCCCTGGATGTGATCCTACCAGAGGCAGGGATGAGACAAAGGGGAGGTAGGAAACACACCTTGCTCTTGCAGGTTTTATCAAGAGCGTCATCTTATCAGGAAGGGAGAAGACGGATGCTTGCCTACAGAGGTTTTAACCTTTGGCAGCTCTTGTCACAAGTACTAGGGATGGAGCAGAGAGCAATGGCCATGTAACCGAGGCACCCTCAATGGTGTTCCATTGGGAGAGAGTTATAATACCACCTCTGAGGAAGCAGACTGAAGTCTAGGAAAGCTCATGCAGCCAATTTCTTTCTTTCAGTGAGTCTCAAAGGTGCGACAAGATCTCTCCACATACTTGACCCTATATATGCATCTAAGGAAGTAGACTGAAGTCTAGGAAAGCTCCTGCTGCCAACTTCTTTCTTTCAGTGAGTCTCAAAGGTGCTCCAAGATCTCTCCACATACTTGACCCTATATATGCATCTAAGGAAATAGACTGAAGTCTAGGAAAGCTCCTGCTGCCAACTTCTTTCTTTCAGTGAGTCTCAAAGGTGCGACAAGATCTCTCCACATACTTGACCCTATATATGCATCTAAGGAAATAGACTGAAGTCTAGGAAAGCTCCTGCTGCCAACTTCTTTCTTTCAGTGAGTCTCAAAGGTGCGACAAGATCTCTCCACATACTTGACCCTATATATGCATCTAAGGAAGTAGACTGAAGTCTAGGAAAGCTCCTGCTGCCAACTTCTTTCTTTCAGTGAGTCTCAAAGGTGCTACAAGATCTCTCCACATACTTGACCCTATATATGCATCTAAGGAAGTAGACTGAAGTCTAGGAAAGCTCCTGCTGCCAACTTCTTTCTTTCAGTGAGTCTCAAAGGTGCTCCAAGATCTCTCCACATACTTGACCCTATATATGCATCTAAGGAAGTAGACTGAAGTCTAGGAAAGCTCCTGCTGCCAACTTCTTTCTTTCAGTGAGTCTCAAAGGTGCTACAAGATCTCTCCACATACTTGACCCTATATATGCATCTAAGGAAGTAGACTGAAGTCTAGGAAAGCTCCTGCTTCCAACTTCTTTCTTTCAGTGAGTCTCAAAGGTGCTCCAAGATCTCTCCACATACTTGACCCTATATATGCATCTAAGGAAGTAGACTGAAGTCTAGGAAAGCTCCTGCTGCCAACTTCTTTCTTTCAGTGAGTCTCAAAGGTGCTCCAAGATCTCTCCACATACTTGACCCTATATATGCATCTAAGGAAGTAGACTGAAGTCTAGGAAAGCTCCTGCTGCCAACTTCTTTCTTTCAGTGAGTCTCAAAGGTGCTACAAGATCTCTCCACATACTTGACCCTATATATGCATCTAAGGAAGTAGACTGAAGTCTAGGGAAGCTCCTGCTGCTAATTTCTTTCTTTCAGCGAGTCTCAAAGGTGCGACAAGATCTCTCCATGTACCTACTTGCCTGTTGTTTGTCCTTTCCAAGCTTCTGGTTGTTATGCTTCAAACACAGCTAGATATAATAGGGCTGGTTGTGTATGAAACGGTAGTCAAGGATGGGTAAGAATTTCTTGCCCAGTTGATGCGGATGAGAATTTAAGGAAATCCTTCCTCTAATGATTCCCAAACTTTGGTCCTCCAGGTATTTTGGACTCCAACTACCAGGAGCCCCAACTAGCTTGGCCAACAGCAGGGAACTCTGGGAGTTGACGTCCAAAACTTGTGGAGGACCAAAGTTTGGGAATCACTGCTCTAGAGGGGACTCAAGACTGACTCCATCTATGATGACTTTCCAGATGGTGCTATGCCATGCGCCAGCCACGAAAGCCTTCGACTTCACAAAAAAGTTTTGGCTTTTGGAGCAGTTCAAACTTCAGAATTGCAGGTAAGGGCAACTCAACCTTATACAATGATGTGATCAAATGGGGTCCCTTATTTAAATTGGCAAAATCAAGATTTGATTTTTGCATTTTGGGGGGAAAAAAACCATATATGTTCAAGCCATGGATGGTTGAATCCATGAATGCCATCCGTAGATTCGGAGGGCCAATAGTACTGACGGCACCCAGTTCATTTTCAAGGCTGTAGACATGCCAGATAGGTTTTCGAGGCTGCTTCTGTTTATTCTATAGCTTTCATGGTGTTTTCTAGACTTGAATTCATTTTTCCCCCCGAGGAAAACCATGAATGGGGTACAAATTCCATAATACATAAATGCCCGTGGCTGTGGCTGTGTCCAAATACACTTCTTTTACACACTCCTCATATTTACACCTCGCCTGAAAGCCACTCAGATCCTTCAAAAGGCTGTTTCCTGCATTTCTAGGTTCACTCTAGTAAACATGGTTTGAAATATCCCACGACGGAGCAGGTCTGAAGCCACTTGTTTAAGGGAGCATCAAGATTCATCCATCAGCATAACTGTGCAAAGAGTCTGTTGCATTCAAGTCTGCCTTCCCTATTCATGTTTCTATCCTGGGGATATACTATAGCAGTGATGGAGAACCTTTTAGAGACCCAAACTGCAACCCCCCCAAACCCACTTATTTATTGCAAAGTGCTGCGTCCCTCTGGATTTCTAGTGACCAACTCTAGTGAACTCTGTGTTGGGATGATGGTGCGTGTGCCCACAGAGAGGGCTCTGAGTGCCACCTCTGGCACACGTGCCATAGGTTTGCCACCACTGTACTATAGTCTGAAAGTTCAGGAATAAGCAGCTTTGCTAAAGCTAAGCAGGTTTGAGTGTGGTCAATGACGGTCCATAATTTTGGCCCCAAAACATGCCCTCGACTTATACATGAGATTGACTTATATTCGAGTATATACAGTAAGTGTAGCACACAAAGGAAACCATTTCACCAGCAAAAGGCCACAAGGATGCAAAGCAAAAAACAAGATGTCTTGAATTTTAGTAAAGCAAACCCTAGTGTGGCCTTAAGGCAGTGATGGTGAACCTCTGGCACGCGTGCCAGAGGTGGCACTCAGAGCCCTCTATGTGGGCACATGTGCCATCACCCCAGCACAGAGTTTGCCAGAGTTTGTTACTAGAAAGCCGGAGGGACATGGCACTTTGCAATTAATAGGTGGGTTTGGGCTTGCAGTTTGGGCACTCGGCCCCTAAAAGGTTCACCATCACTGCCTTAAGGCCATGGCATACATTTAACAGAATCAAACAGTAAAATCATTATTCCAGGCATAGACTAGCTCAGGTTGCAGGAGAAGGGAGGCGACTCTTCCTCCATTTGCAAAAAGTGTCAGAGCTGGAAAGTAAAGTTGTTGTTGGTTCACATTTCTTTACAAAAAGATTTAATTCACAGCTCCAACAATTGCAATATTGCCTAGAGAGACCAATTCATTGTGATACTTGCCTATAGAGACTATCAGTCTAGGCCTCTGGAGGTCTTCCAACAAGACTCTATAGTCAACGTCTGCCAGAAATACAGCGTTCGATGTTAACCGCGGTTTCGCTCGTTCGTAGTAACCCTAGAAACAGATCCTCCACATATAGAGGGTTGTTCTGTACAACGAAATTGAAAAGCGTTCTGTCCCTGACAAATACTGACAATATCAGGGAGAAACAGAAGATGATTCTTCTACCCAAATATTTTACCTTATACATGTAGAGACTTGAGCTTTAGGGGTATGGGGAGCCAACATGTAATATCTCACCTGCAAACTCAAACGGTATGATCTTAAGAGAATTTAAAAGACATGATGATGATGATGATGATGATGATGAGTGAACTGGACCTAGCAAAGGGTATGGGCCACAATTTGGGAGCCTCTGTGCTAGAAAGGGAAAAGTAGGTATAACAACAGGTGAGGTCAAGCAGTACACAGAGTAGTAGTGCTTCCATGTTTCTATCAACAATAGGGGAGGTCAAGCAGTACACTGAGTAGTAGTGCTTCCATGTTTCTATCAACAATAGAGGAGGTCAAGCAGTACACTGAGTAGTAGTGCTTCCATGTTTCTATCAACAATAGGGGAGGTCAAGCAGTACACTGAGTAGTAGTGCTTCCATGTTTCTATCAACAATAGAGGAGGTCAAGCAGTACACTGAGTAGTAGTGCTTCCATGTTTCTATCAACAATAGGGGAGGTCAAGCAGTACACTGAGTAGTAGTGCTTCCATGTTTCTATCAACAATAGAGGAGGTCAAGCAGTACACTGAGTAGTAGCGCTTCCATGTTTCTGTCAGCAATATGTGAGATCAAGCAGTACACAGAGGAGCATTGCCTCCATGCTACTATCAGCAATACACAGTAGTAGTGCTTCCATGTTTCTATGAGCAATAGGTGAGAGGTCAAGTAGTACACAGTGTAGTAGTGCTTCCATTTTCTATCAGCAATAGGGGAGGTCAAGCAGTACACTGAGTAGTAGGGCTTCCATGTTTCTATCAGTAATAGATGAGATCAAGCAGTACACATAGCAGCAATGCCTCCATGCTTCTATCAGCAATACAGAGTAGTAGCGCTTCCATGTTTCTGTCAGTAATAGGTGAGATCAAGCAGTACACAGAGGAGCAATGCCTCCATGCTTCTATCAGCAATACAGAGTAGTAGTGCTTCCATGTTTCTATGAGCAATAGGTGAGAGGTCAAGTAGTACACAGTGTTGTAGCGCTTCCATGTTTCTATCAGTGATAGGTGAGGTCAAGCAGTACACAGAGTAGTAGCGCTTCCATGTTTCTATCAACTCCAAGAAGGGTAGCTATGGCCACATTACGGGCTCCGCATATAAGTGCCATTGTGAGGAAAACATCTAGTCTGTCTTTTAACCACTTCTGTCCAATCCAGCATCCTCCAGATGGTTTAGACTACAAAACCCATGATCATGGAGTAGTGAAGGACCTCATCCCCTTCCCCACCACCGTTCCCTTCTCCTTTTGTGTCATGTCTTTTAGATTGTAAGCCTCACAGACTTGAGGTCCGCAGTCTTGAATATTCACAGAGGGGCAACCTATGGCGGACACCCTGCGCACGCTTGTGGGCACGCACCCCATTCAAGCCTATGGGGCTTGAATATAGGCAAGTCTCCGTTTTGGCAGGTGAGTCCGAAACAGATCGGAGGGCCGACTATACTTTAACTCTTATATAAATAAAAAACGGAGCCATCCCCTTTCTCTGAATAGTGCGGTAAAAGGCATGAGCGTAGCCCATTGTGGGAGCACCAAAAAGAAGCATGGATCCCCTCTACTCTCTCATTCATTCAGTCTTTAGGATGGGCACAAACATATGTCTGCCAGGATTTTCTAAGTTCTTTGGCATCATTTTCCTTTGCACCATCTTTACATCCTTTGCTACATGCCCCTAAGTTTTACCCTCGACTTATCCGTGGGGCGTATCAAAATCCACAATTTTGGCCCCAAAAGCCTGCCATTGACTTATACATGAGGTCGACTTGTAGTCGAGTATACAGTTGCGTGCAGACTAAAGCAGTTGGGATGGTTTCATTATACTTAATGGATGAGAACAAAAAAACGCGCGCGCACAAATATCCCCTAGTAACAGCAGAGTCTCAGAAACGGTAAAACGAGATGAATGAAAACGCCACTTTAAAAAGAATCGATGCGGATCTTATGGCTCCCCCCCCCGACGCGAAGCTCCCTTTGTGGAGAGACCACCGGCATCCTGGGGATTGTGTGACCTTCCGCGTGAGTGTCACAAGGTCACACCAGCGGTGGGAACAGCTCTTCTCGGAAAGAAGCGACTCCGCCTGACAATGTCTCAGGCATGACTGATAGTCGGGGAACTCGCCGCATCAAAAGACAAGGTCAAATTCCTAAGTGTCAGAAACAAAAAAATTGCCGGCCTCACTATGGCAGGATAAGAAGAAGAAGAAGAAGCTGGGGAAGGCGAAGGAGAGGAGGAAGAGGAAGAGGTGACCGCCTGGTTGTGTTGCCTTCGCTTTGCATTCACAATCACGAAGCATTTTAATCTCTCCCTGCTCTTTTCCTCCAACGCAATCCACTCCTCGGGAGCAGGCCAAGCAGGAGGGGCCTTCGGAGACCCATCCGAGTAAATGAATCCAGATTTTATGAACTGCTGGCAGCCAAACGCTCCCACAGCATGGCCTATTATTAGCCCACTTGCATTACGTGGAAAGGGTTTTCTTAAACCGCCAAGAGAAATAAATGGGCAAATCTAATGCCGGAGTTAAAGGGGGTCTGGGCAGCGCACACAGCAGTAATCCATAACAAGATGCACAGAGCCAAAGGAATAAATACCGCGCGATCCCTTAAGATACATCTCAACTCTCCCCTTTCAGTTGAAAACTGAAATACATTCAAGTCACTGGATATGAAATTCATACAAGTGCTCATTTAAAAGGGAAATTAAAAGGAAATTAAAAGCCAGTTTTCTGTCCAAGTTGTACAGGGCGAGCACTTGCGTCTCTATATTGGGAGAAAGGCAGGCTAATAATAATAATAATAATAATAATAATAATAATAATAATAAGAGTTTTTGTGGGTTTTTCGGGCTATGTGGCCATGTTCTGGCCTGACGTTTCGCCAGCATCCGTGGCACCTTCAGACAATGGCATTCTCTGACGATGCCAGCCACAGATGCTGGTGAAACATCAGGAATAAACTCTTCTAGAACATGGCCACATAGCCCGAAAAACCCACAAAAAACTATGGACGCCAGCCATGAAAGCCCTTGACTTCACAATAATAATAATCAGCACTGTGTGAATCACAAAAAAGACACCATTCCGTTCAGATTGTAGTACTTAGTACAGAGATATGATTATACTAGACAAAAAACGTTGGTTGCCATTTGCTGCAGGTGCCACCAAAACACTGCACCTTTGCTTCCGAATTTAATGTACAGATTCTGGACGTACAGATTCTCCTGTACAGATCATGCTGTTTTCTGCCCTAAAAAATGTGTGGAGTTTGTACAGAACTAGCCCCCG
Organism: Sceloporus occidentalis; assembly: GCA_023333645.1. Classification (NCBI taxonomy): domain Eukaryota; kingdom Metazoa; phylum Chordata; class Lepidosauria; order Squamata; family Phrynosomatidae; genus Sceloporus; species Sceloporus occidentalis. Next base: position 4,499,507 of record JALMGF010000069.1, read on the forward strand.
AATTGCAAACGGGTTTCAAAAACGGCACAGTTTTCGGATACGTCTTCGCAGGGGGGAAGAAAATGGCTACTTGTTGCTTTCTTCAAGAGGAAAGCGTAGTGAAGAATGGCAACCTCATTTGGTTGCCCATGGCTTGAGGACTATTCCTTGGCTCGCCGCAAAGGAGATGCTGTGTGCTTTCCGCACAAACGTTCGCCGGTGCTTTGTTCTCATTTCAGAAGCACAGAGCAAGGTGGCACTTGGGAGTTCGACATGGAGTTCGGTGCTAATAGGGAACTCAATGGAATTGAGCCCACACCTTTGTGCAGGGCAGCTGAATATCCCTCCCTTTCCTGAGGGTTACTTCACCTGGTAAACAATGTGTCTATAAATACACCCACAAACACATTGGCACTTCTGCCAGCTCAAGTTTGCATTATCATCCACCATCTCCTGGGAGTGCCAGGCCACAGAAAGAGCCAGCTGGTGCGCGGCACTGATTGCCCCTTCAGGAGAAGTATGTAATAAAGCCTGAAAGCTGCAATATGAACTTCGCACATACTTGTCCTTTTGGTTTATTCATTAGAAATAATTATCGGTAAGAGACATTCAGGGCCACGCGACGGACGCAGACGCCGATCTTCACAGCGCTAACGTTGTCGGCCTAAAAAGCAAAGAATTGCCCTTCCCCAAATAAGCTAAGCCTGCACAAGACAGGCTCCGTGCGGAAGGACTTTGACATTATTCTCATGGAGCAAAGCCGTAGTTTACCAAGGGGCGGTGAAATGCGGCCTTGCAGATGCTTTGGGACTGCAACTCCCATAAGCCCTTCGCCACTGCCCAAGGAGGGACACAGATGTAGTGTAATGGTTATCAGAATGGTTTTTTGTGGGGTTTTCGAGCCATGCGGCCATGTTCGGGAAGCTTTTATTTCTGACATGTTCAGTTGCTGGAGCAACTTCAGAGATACGCTCTTCCAGAACATGGCCACATAACCCCAAAATCTCACAAAAAACTATGGATGCTGTCCATGAAAGCCTTCGACTTCACATTATCAGAATAGCCCATTATCCCAGCTCAGATTCCATTCCAACCTTACAGTCAATGGAGACTGTAAGACTGCCTTTCTCTGTCACTGCTCCAACATCTTTATCGCTCCGACAGCAAGAATCGGTGGATAAGGAGGGCTGACTAATCAACGCACAACCCTCAACATTCTCCTATCTACATATACTCCCCCTCTCATTTTGATACATTTCACTATCAGTATCTATATCTATCCATCTATCTATCAATATGCACACACACACACTAAATAGGCATAAGCTACAGCTAATTTTGGAGAAGGACCAAAGCGTTAGAAAAGTGGCTGGCACTTTTGGAGGGTTTCTATGGGGCACAAAGAAAGGTGAAGGTCAGCAGGATTGTCCCGAGACCCACAGTTCTCCCTCCCCGACGCGTTACAATGCAGAAATTGTGTCACTGGCACTTCGGATCAATATCTATTTATGGACCGAGAAATTACATGTATGGTGACCTCGCCATCAGTGACACATTCTTCAGCAGCATCTGAGTCACCGGAGGCCCATAAACAAGCTTCCAAAAATAGGCCCTGTTTACTAGCGCTGAAATCCAGGCGCTTCGACAAAAAAAGCTTGCGCACAAATCAAAGAAGAAATCAGAAAGACTGGCCAGAAAAGAAAAGTCAAATCCAAAAGTGAAGCACTGCTGGATTACTGAGTGAGGCTTATTAGGCGGCACCAAATTCCTACCCGTTTTCGTATGTCACAAATCCGGCACCGACAACAAATACTATGGTTGTTTTAAGAGAGGCTTGTGTATTCTTTATAACCATTACTAACATCACAGAACGCCCTCTTGTCCAAAGGATTGCTCCCAGAGCGTCCTTTGCGATTTACAGGTTGCAAAAATATATACACATATAACCATGGGTCACAAGGATCATTCGCAGGAGGAGATGGAAGTAATTGCTTAGAAAGTGGTGTTAAACAAAGAGTGGAAATCGCAGAATTGCTGAAGAGGGAGCATTAAAAATGTCAGCATGGATGAAAGACATTCGCCGGCGTTTATTGTCGAGAAACAAGCTACTGGCCTACAGATGTCTTGAAGAGCGCTTGGCTAATAGGATCAACATTGCCAGTTTTGATATAAATTATAACTCCGGAGCCAACAAAACCAAACAAAAAAGACAGAAGTGGAACAAGTTCAAACTATTCTTTTAGAGTAATAGTCTCCAGTTGAGCGTAATCACCCAAAGCTACAAGTGATAAGATTGCCAAAACTACGCAAAACATCTGCGAGATGAATTCATCTCCAAGGGGAAGCCAACAGCTTGTTATCACTAAAGAGGCGAGGCGCGCTCTGCATTCGAACGGCAGGCCCCTTGTTATGGCTTTTGGAAAAAGCAATTGCGCCAGATGTTGGCAGCGATCTTCAAATGGACGGCAGGCACCTGCTGAGAAGGGCTGAGAACTTTATAAATGTGCATTGTTTGGATCCCATTCCAGAAAGCATGGTCATAGCTGTCCTTCAGTATAAAGGGAAAAGAGCACACACTTAACACAAAAAGTTCACCAGGAGCCTTCCCTGTTGTTCAAAGTGAAATATGCTTCTTTCCTTTATGTATGCGTGTGTGTGTTTTATGGCTGCCGGGTATCCCTTTCTATAAGGGATATCCCCTATTTGAGGTCTGGAAAGCATCTCCTTTTATACAGACTAAATAAGATGCTCCCCAAAATCTGTAATTTGGGGGTGTTGGCACTTTATAAAGAGAGAAATGTGTGCATCATGTTCTGAATGTGGACAGTACAGCCGGCCCAGTGGGTTTCCATGGCCAAGCGAGGATTCAAAATCTGGTCTCCAGAGTCATAGTCCAGCACTCAAACCACTGCACCACACTATCTCTGTGTTTAGGCAGAACCAAACCTTGTTCATAGCTGTTAACGCTGCACGGTTATGAACTCTTGAGCGTCCTTTATTGCTGTTTTGAAAATTGGCATCTTACGTATGTGTGTTTAAGGAAACAATATGCTGAAGCTACAAAGCCAAGGCCCCTTTCTGAGCACAAGTTATGTTGCTGTTCATATTGATGAAAGCCGAGCGATTTGATCTTTCCCAGATGTTGTCTGGAGAGGGAAAGGTAAGTGGAGACATCCTCGGATAATGAAAATTCAGGGCCATAGCCTCCACCACAAACGTATCCGCATCGTCTCTGACTTGTGGCAACCCTAAGGTTGCCCTTTGAAAGCCATCCAAGTTGGCAGCCATAAGCTACATGATGCAGCAACTATAAAGCGATGTACTTTTGTAAAGGACTTCTTACATTGACTGTGGCATAGATATGAGAATTACAGAACTCTCCTCTTCAGGCTAACCATGGACTTGTCACGGACCACTGTGAGATGCTTCATTTTAGCAGGAAGCCTCAAAATCTGTGCCAAGGTGAAAACCTAGTTCAAAGTGAAAAGCGTATCTGTCCAGATACCACCGGAAACCATTTGTTTCAAGGAGGACTCTGTGGTGAAGCGTCCCCAAAGAATCAGGCCCAGCAACTGCAGAAAGATGGTCAGTCCCTTTGCAACTCACCTGTGCCCCTCAGAAAGAAAAGGATGAACTGAGTAAGGACACAACCCTTCAGCAGATTCTGTCACACGTGAGAAATACAGCGTTTGCCTCCGGCGACGGATACAGTCCTATTAGCTCCAGCTCATCCCAAGATCAAGGGGTTTACAAAGTCTATTTTGAAATAAACATCATGTTTCACAGGGGGGAAAAATCACGATCTTCACAGTGCCAGCGTAGCTTTGAAATCAAAAGCCCCGCAAGCAGGAATAGATTTCCCTTTTTCGCCTCCGCGTTATTGTTTCACCTGAGGAACCGTCCTTTCAAGCGCCAGGGCGGCCTGTGAAATAACTGGCTGCAAATCTTCCACTCATGGAGGAAGGCAGCGGCCTCGCTTTGAATAAGCACAGAGCAAGTAACTCTGGCGTTCGGACCCTAAGGACACGCAGGCCCTTCTTCAGCCAGCAATTTGAAGATGCTAACACAATCCCAGATGAGATGTCTATGTCTGTGCCTTCAGGTCGCCTGTCAACTTATGGTGACCCCGTAAATTTCATAGGGTTTTCTTCGGCAAGGAATACTCAGAGGTAGTTTTGCCAGTTCCTTCCCCTGAATTATAACGTAGAGCACCTTGGCAGTTTCGCATCCAAGTACTAACCCTGTGTAGCTTCCAAGATCAGAAGGGATCTAGTGCCTTTAGGGCATTTAGTGTATATACTCATGTATAAGTCTAGACATTTTAGTTAAAAAATTGATCCTAAAACCTGGGTCGACGTATCCATGGATCAATGTAAATACTGCACTTTAACTCGTATAAGAAAGGGAACTATTCCTGGTGAAAGACAAAACCGTAATGTGTCCTGGAAGCACTGACCCCTCTTTACTCTCTCATCCATCCAGCCTTTAGGGTAAGCCCAACGTACAGAATTTTGCAGGTTCCTTGGCATTGTTTTCCTTTGCTTCATCATTTAGATTCCTCTGTTGCATGCCCCTAAGTTTTACCATCAGGTTATTCACGGGTCACATCGAAATCTGCAATTTTGGCTCCACAGGCATCTGAGAAAGTAGACTGAGGTATAGGAAAAGCTCACGCTTTGTGTACGTTTACAGCGCTATGAAAATAAACTGTAATAATAATAATAATAATAAAACTTCTTTCTTTCAATGAGTCTCAAAGGTGCTACGAGATCTCTCTATGTACTGATTCTACAGACTAACACGGCTATATATTTGAATTCTCGTGGTTCAGGAGAAGACCTGAACCAAGAACATCTTGGCTAACAAATCACATTCTTAGACACTACTGGAGTATCCAGGCTCCAACATGTATATCCTACTTTCCTATAGTGGGGAGCAAGGAAAAGGGAACTGTCAGGTAACTTAGGCCTGTTACAGACTGCCAAAATAAAGCTGCTTGGGGTCTCTTTGGAGGTATGCTGTTTAAATGATGCATGGGTCCTAAGAATCTGGAAGCTGCACCAATGCTGCACTCCAGCGCTTAGGAATGGAGTGTGGCTTTGGCGCGAGCATCCTAAGAATCCAGAAGCTGCACCAAAGCTGCACTCCAGCGCTTAGGAATGGAGTGTGGCTTTGGCGCGAGCATCCTAAGAATCCAGAAGCTGCACCAAAGCTGCACTCCAGCGCTTAGGAATGGAGTGTGGCTTTGGCGCGAGCATCCTAAGAATCCAGAAGCTGCACCAAAGCTGCACTCCAGCGCTTAGGAATGGAGTGTGGCTTTGGCGCGACCTCCGGACTCTTAGGACCAATGCATCATTTAAATAGCATACCTCCAAAGAGACCCCAAGCAGCTTTATTTTGGCAGTCTGTAACAGGCCATACTTGTCAGGGGGGAAAACCCCCACATATGCTGTGTTAATTATATACAACAAAAATATGCCAATTAACCCTAAATATGTCCATCAACCCTACCTCCCGATCATTAAAAGCGCTTCTCGTGTGAACTTGACTGCTGAAAATGCTGCCACCTCTTTTCCTAACCACAGAAAAGGAGATCTCTCTGAGTCACTGGGATCCAGATGCATCATTAATTGCTATTTAGCCCAAATATAACTTCAGGAAAGGTTGCAAGCCTCGGTACGCTCCAGCCCAACCACGTGCGTCCTGGACTAGTTTCAGATTAAGAGAGAGCTAATCCGCCTTCTGTTTAGATTACCTAAATTGGTTTTCTACCTGAGCTACTTTGTCCTTGTCCTCATTTCGGCAGATTGATATTTTTTTTTAACCAACATACAATGAATCGTTTGTGAGAATGTACATATACGAAATTATCCACGCCATTCTCTTGTGACTTTAGGCAGACAGCAGCAATGTTGGTTCCAGAATTTGGGGTTCCCTTATGCCACATCTTGCCACTGCCACCTGGACCAAAACAGTGGTCCCCCAAACTGTGCTCTTTAAGGGATTTTGGACTTCAGCTCCCAGCAGCCTCAGCCACGTTGGCCAGTACAGTGCTACCTCGGGTTACGAAATTAATTCGTTCCGCGGCGCCGTTCGTAACCCGATACATTTCGCAACCCGAAAAGGCGCTGGAAAGCCACTAGCCGCGCTTCACATTTGAATTTCGCGCCGAAAAAAATTTCGTAACCCGAAAAAATCTTCGTAACCCGGAACAGTTTTTTCTAATCTAACTTTTTCGTAACCCGGAAATTTCGTAACGCGATCAATTCGTATCCCGGGGTACCACTGTAGTCTGGGATTCTGGGAGCTGAAGTTCAAAATCCCTTAAAGAGCACAGTTTGGGGACCACTGGACCAAGAGAAGACATAAGAAGAGGCTTCTTCTTCTTCTCCTCTTCGTCTTCTTCCTTCTCCTCCTTCTTCACTTGCTCAGACCGGTGGCAACAGCTCCGAGAAGATTAACAATCAAAATTAGGACATTTTTACCCGAAATGAATATTAGTGACATAAACGACATAGTTTTCCATGTCAGAACAAGACATGTTAGGAAGGTATTTCATAAAGGGCAAGTATGTCATACCCTCCCAACTGTCTCGATTTGGAAGGAACAGTCCCTATTCATCCCCCATCTGCTTTTAAATGTTCCCGTTTCTCTCTGATCCTCCCACTTTGTCCCCCTTCACCCTCAACTTCTGCAAAATGAGTTCAAAGTGTAAAAGTCGTTTGCGTTCAGTTAATGGAACAAGAAAGAGAGGACAAGAGAGAAGCAGACTCTTGTCCCTTACCAGTCTTCTCCGTGCCTGAAAGATCTCGCCTAACAGATCTTTGGAGGTAGAGGGATCTTGTAGCACCTTTCAGACTAACTGCACAAAAGCAATGGGCAGCATGAGCTTTCCTAGACTTCCATCTACTTACTCAGATGTATTACAATGCGTCCGAGGAAGTCTACGAAAGCTCCTGCTGCCCATTTCTTTCTTTCAGTGAGTCTCAAAGGTGTGACAAGGTCTCTCTGTGCACTGATTATACAGACTAACATGGCTATACCTTTGAGATCACTGCAGGAAAACCCAGTGCCTAGGTACCCATGTTTGCTTCTACTCTTTCTACTCAGCACACACTACAACTTGTCCTAAGTACTTTCTGGTGGAACCAGAAGAGTAACAGATAAACACTGCCCGTAATGACACAACAAATGACTCAAACAGGAGATGAAATGTCCAAAAGTCTAAACTGCCCACCTCCCCGCCAAAAAACGGAGCAATGTGGCTGACACACCGCAGGGCCACCGGAGAGGAGATAATGTTTGCAACTGCCTAAAAGCCTTCTAGCTTCAGACAATATCGCCGACGGTGTATATAAAGCCACTTGAAGAGGTCATAAGTGACCGATTTAAGGCCATTTGCTTGCATGTAGGAAAAAGCGTCATTATTATACCCATTTCCCACAACATAGCACTTTCCCCACCGCCTCTCCTTGCAGCCAAGGAACAGTCGTCTCTCGCCGATATTTTAAACACTTCCCTGCCAACTGTTCTTTGGAAGAGTCAAAATGGTCTACTTTTGTTTAAAAAAAAAATGGAGCAGTAACAAGCACTTTACTCAGGATGTTAACATAGGCCTGTCAAAATAATGCTGCTTCGAGTCACAGTGGAGGTATGGTGTTTGAATGATGCATGCGTCTTAAGAGTCCAGAAACCACACCAAAGCCACATTCCCGTCCTTAGGGCTGGAGCGTGGCTTTGGTGCGACTTCTGGACTCTTAGGACGCATGCATCATTCAAACACCATACCTCCACTGTGACTCGAAGCAGCATTATTTTGGCTGTCTGGAACAGGCCTTTCTTTCTTTTTCCAGCAAGGCAACAACAACATTGTATTGCAGCATTATCCCACACAATGCATTACCTGATAAGAATCTTTCTCTTCTTATTTTTCAACAACTGGTGTGTATATTGCTCAGGACGTTCAATGCAGAAGTCCCCCATCTTCGCCCCGCTGCAACTTTAAGGCACATTACTGCAGTCGTTCTCATCCCCCCCCCCCCGCCAAATATTTCTGAAAGGGTGCATCTAGAAACATTGCAATTTGATGTGAAGTCGATGGCTTCTGTGGCCGGCATCCATAGTTTTTTGTGGGTTTTTCGGGCCATGTGTCCATGTTCTAGAAGAGTTTATTCCTGACGTTTCACTGGCATCATCAAAGGAAAATCTCCGAAGATGTCAGACACAGATGCCGCCGAAACGTCGGGAATAAACACTTCTAGAACATGGCTACATGGCCCGAAAAACCCACAAAAAACTATGGCAGTTTGACACCACTTTAACCACCCCACACAATCCTGGGATTTGTCGTTTTGGGGAGCCCCCAGCACTCTTTGGCAGAGAAGGCTTGCAAAACTGCAAATCCAGAATTGCACAGTAAAGTGGTGTCAAGCTGCATCATTTCTACAGCGTAGATGCACCCAATGACTCCATGTTGCTTGGAGAGCTTCACCGAGGAAGGAGCAATGTGGCTGACACACCGCAGGGCCACCAGAGAGGAGATAATGGCCTGTTACAGACTGCCAAAATAAAGCTGCTTTGGGTCTCTTTGGAGGTATGCTATTTAAATGATGCATGGGTCCTAAGAGTCCGGAGGTCGCACCAAAGCCACACTTCATTCCTAAGCACCGGAGTGCAGCTTTGGTGCAGCTTCCGGATTCTTAGGACGCATGCATCATTTAAACAGCATACCTCCAAAGAGACCTGAAGCAGCTTTATTTTGGCAGTCTGTAACAGGCCAATGTTTGCAACTGCCTAAAAGCCTTCTAGCTTCAGACAATATCACCAACGGTGTATTGCCAAAGTTACCTTTCCAGACCACAGCTCTCAGAATTTGCTAGCCCTGTTGGGCAATGGCTATGCTGGGATCTGGGAGTTGTGGTCTCCAAAAGTAAGCCTTTCAGGTTCTGGAAAGGAACCTGGGAGGCAACTGCACCATCGGTAAGAGTCCGGTGTAAATAATTGGGTTGCTCTTGTAAGACAACCAGACAATTTGCGTTGCCTGCCTTGAAAGAAGTGGGCCAATAAAGAAAAAGTTATTGTCTCCGGACAGCTTTCCGCAGGCACTAGGGAGATTATTAGCCCCAGCCAGGCAAAAAACACACTTTCTCTGTTGTGTATTAAAATCTTTTGGGTACTCCGGTTATTACATATTCAAATTACGGCGTCCAGAGCTGACCTTCAATTTCTCCGACTGTAACCAATTTACAAAACAGAGCCTCATGAAAAGTGGCACAGAAAATTGTACCTGTCTAACAAGAAGTCAAGGTTTGAAAAATGGCTTTGGAAGAGTCGCGTGATTTAAAGGAAAAAACAAAAACGCCCTACAGCATACTCTACTGACTATATATATATATATATTTATATATATATATTCCTTTTCAGCTGAGGAAATGTACTTGCTTTCTGCACAGAATAGGATAAATAACCCACCTAGGCTTGGAGGACATTTTGAAGGCAAAGCCTCCAAATCCTCCCAAAATGAAGTCCCTTCTTTTCTCATGCTAACCATCCTATTATAATGACATCTTCAGAGGCCCCTGGGGCCTCAGGGAAAAATAAACCTTTGGAGCGCTTAATACTCCAATGGATCATTAACTTATTCGCACCAAGGCAAAAATGTCTTGGCTGCATGGGATGCTATTTCCACAGCTGTCCAAAGGGAAGGGCTGAAGAAAGCAACCTATATAGCTGTGGTTTTTCTCATGCTCCGAGGGCATTCCTCCACACTTCAGGGTCTTGCAGATAGCTGTCAACAATTAAGGACTTATTAACAATTACGAAACAAGGGCATGCATATGCAAATACGTCCGCTGTACTCAACAGGCCACTGTGCAAATATGTGACGTATTAAAAATATTAACGTCAGGCTAGTACATCCTTATTTTCTTTGGAGCGTGAAACCTGCTTGCCATTCAGTAACACTGTTCTTGCAACATAAAACCCAGGCGCGCCCAAAGCAGCGGCCAAAAAGCGACAACGCGCACACATACATAAAATCCCTGTGCTCTTTGTTTCTTACCTATTTGGATGCAGAACATCTGGGGACCTAATCTCTTTATTGATATGCTCTCACGCTTCTTCAAAGAGCAATATGTCCTCCTCTTGCATTCCCTTGAGCCATCAGATGCTTCGCTTTTGCTGTGTCTGTTGGACAATCCAACAACTACCCTCTACCTTTCCTAGCATTATTGTCTTTTCCAATGAATCCTGGCTTCTCATGGTGTGGCCAAAGTACAACCGTCTCAATTCAATCATCTTGGCTTCCAGGAAGAGTTATGGATCGAACTGTTCTAGGACCCATTTGTCAGTCTTTTTGCCCATCCGCTGCATCCTCAGCACTCTTCTCCAGCGCCACATCTCAAATAAATTAACTGTCTTCCTATCTGCTTTCTTCACTGTCCAGCCCTCACATCTGTACATGGTGATGGGAAATACAATGGCTTGGACGATTCTGACTTTAGTGTTCAGTTGTACCTTTACTCTTTAGGACCTTGTCTAGTTCTTTCATAGCTGCCCTTTCCATCCCTAGTTGTCTTCTTACTTTTTAACTGCAGTCTCCATTCTGATCAGCATTTGATGCAAGGCACAGGAACTCTTTATTTCAGTTTCCTCGTTGTCTAGGTTGAATTTATGCAGAACCTCCATGGTATGGCAACCCTAAAGCACAGCTATCTCTCTTGTTTTTGGCCAAGATTTGTTTGGAGGGCGTTTGCCATTGCTTTCCTCAGAGACAGAGAGAAGAAGACTTGTCCATGGTCACTCAGTGTGCTTCAATGGACATAAGGGCCTGTTACAGACTGCCAAAATAAAGCTGCTTGGGGTCTCTTTGGAGGTATGCTCTTTAAATGATGCATGGGTCCTAAGAGTCCGGAGGTTGCGCCAAAGCCACACTTCATTCCTAAGCACTGGAGTTCACCTTTGGTGCAGTTCCGGATTCTTCCGATGCATGCATCATTTAAACAGCATACCTCCAAAGAGACCTGAAGCAGCTTTATTTTGGCAGTCTGTAACAGGCCAAGGAGATTCAGATTCTGGTCTCCCAGACCACTGAGACCATTACTCCATGCTTGCTCTTGGGTATCCCTTATTCCTCCGAATAGTGCAAGAGAAAATGGAGGATTCTGCATTTGAAAAGGGCATGCTATCTAAGGAAAGAAGAAAAATCCAACATAATCTCTCAAGCAATTCGGGAGAATTGGGCACTACCAGTGTGGCAAATAATGAACCGACTTGTGACAACTAGGCGCAAGTTCTCATGACTTACTTTGTCATTTAGCCTACTCTGCAGTGTTGTTATAAGAACAAACTTCTTATATATAACCTCATTGTTGAAAGAGCAAGAATACCAGTATCGGGATACCGATTTATTTAACACAGGCCGAGTCTCCCTTATCCAAAATGCTTTGGACCAATTGTGTTTGGGATTTTGGCGTCTACCTAATGAGACATCTTGGAATGGGACCCAAGTCTAAATATGAAATTCATTTATACTTCACATGCATCTTATAAAGGTAGTTTTGCACATAGTATTTTTAATAATGTTGGACCCGAAACAAAGGCCTGTTACAGACAGCCAAAATAAAGCTGCTTTGAGTCACTTTGGAGGTATGGTATTTCAATGATGCATGAATCCTAAGAGTCTGGAAGCTTCACCAAAGCTGCACTCTAGTCCTTAGGACTGGAGCGTGGCTTTGGTGCGGCCTTTGGACTCTTAGGACGCATGTATCATTGAAATAGCATACCTCCAAAGTGACTCGAAGCAGCTTTATTTTGGCTGTCTGTAACAGGCCAAAGTTTGTGTACGCTAAAGCATTAGAAAGCAAAGGTGTCACTATCTCAGTCACCCATGTAGACAATTTTGGAGTATTTCAGGTTTCTGAATTCCAGATAAGAGAGACTCAGCCTGTACAGCCATTGAAGAGTAAGCTATTGCTGGCAGAGCGCAAGCAACACCTAAGTGCACTCAGCCAGACACTGAAAAACCCGTCCTGCTTAAGGATTATTTTTAATGAAAGCAGACATGTAGCAAACTTAACATGCTTTGCCTGGCAATTTATCATGGGTGTGTCCGAAATGCTTGCTTAAGTAGCCCTAAACATGCTATTGCAGTCACAATTCTTGGTCTTTTCGGTAACTGTTGTGTTGGTATAGATCTGATTCGGGTTTTTCTGCACACAGAAGGGGGGGAAATTGCATTCCTGTCCTAACTTGGCAGATCCATTGCCGTCTCTTACGCCTGTTACAGACTGACAAAATAAAGCTGCTTTGGGTCTCTTTGGAGGTCTGCTATTTAAATGATGCATGGGTCCTAAGGTCGCACCAAAGCCACACTCCATTCCTAAGCACTGGAGGGCGGCTTTGGTGCAGATTCTGGATTCTTAGGATGCTCGCGCCAAAGCCACACTCCATTCCTAAGCGCTGGAGTGCAGCTTTGGTGCAGCTTCTGGATTCTTAGGATGCTCGCGCCAAAGCCAAACTCCATTCCTAAGCACTGGAGTGCAGCTTTGGTGCAGCTTCTGGATTCTTAGGACGCTCGTGCCAAAGCCACACTCCATTCCTAAGCACTGGAGGGCAGCTTTGGTGCAGCTTCTGGATTCTTAGGATGCTCGTGCCAAAGCCACACTCCATTCCTAAGCACTGGAGTGCAGCTTTGGTGCAGCTTCCGGATTCTTAGGGTGCATGCATCATTTAAACAGCATAACTCCAAAGAGACCCCAAGCAGCTTTATTTTGGCAGTCCGTAACAGGCCTTAGTCACCCGGATCTTGAAAGTTCAGGCCGCCACAACGCACCTTTTAACATTCACACTACCCTGCTTACATATGGTGGAAAATAATACGATAAGCCTTGTAATTCAGAAGAGTACAGCTGCAAAAGCTGAACACAGCCTTTCCCTAAGAAGATTTTTGCATGACTGGAGCAAAACAACCATCAGCCCAACCGACCCAGAACTCAGCTTCATCTCTACCGTGCAATGGCTTAACCTCTGCATGCCCCAAATGGCATTTCTGACCCAAATATCCTAGTATAGTATCCCAGCTAACTTTGATGGGGGGGGGGGGAGATAAAACGTTTGCATTTCACAAAGCCGGCTGCATCTTGACACAAACCCAGAAGGACGTGGGAAACAGGGCAGCGGAGGTATATAAAGGCCCAATTGTAGCAGCCCACTGGATTGGAAATGACTGGTAAGCCTAATGAAACAAAACTTTTTGGCAGCGAAACAGAACGAAAGGCATGAGACAATAAAAAGGCAGGAACAAAGGGAGCAGAGTTGTTTCAGCTTAGCAAAATAAGCTCACTTTGTTGTTGGGAAAAGCCAAAGCCGATTAAGATAAACCAGTGACTAAGCATACGTCTTCTCAACTAATGACACAGCTCCCCATATAAAGTATATACATGGCAAGGCTCTCCAGAAATAAGGACGACCGAGTTGTTTTCACAGGGGTTCGGGAAAGCAAGGGGTACCTACAACAAGACTGACGGGGTGGCGGCGGAGTATCAGTTGCTTTTACACGCACTAGTTATGGTTTTAAAAGAAGGAGAATCCCCTTGGCCTAGCAGAAGTGCATCCAACGGCAATCTACTTGACAGTTGAACCAAGTGTTAAGAGGATGAGGGCTTTTAAATAAATGCATACTTGCTCTCTCACACGCATGTGCATTCCTTGATTCATTAATATTCTGATTACCTCTGTACATTCGGTGTTGTTGTTGTGTGCCTTCAAGTTGCTTCTGATTTATGGTGACCCTAAGGCAAAGCTATCATAGGGTTTTCTGGGGCTGAAAGTGTGTGACTTGCCCAGTGTGTGATTCTATGGCTCAGCAAGGAACGGTTGTACTCAAACCACTACACCATACTGGCTCTCTCTGTACAGCCACAGAAGTGAAAAAGCCCAAATATAGGCCTGTTACAGACTGCCAAAATAAAGCTGCTTGGGTTCTCTTTGGAGGTATGCTATTTAAATGATGCATGGGTCCTAAGAGTCCGGAGGTCGCACCAAAGCCACGCTCCATTCCTAAGCACTGGAGTGCAGCTTTTGGTGCAGCTTCTGGATTCTTAGGATGCTTGCGCCAAAGCCACACTCCATTCCTAAGCGCTGGAGTGCAGCTTTGGTGCAGCTTCCGGATTCTTAGGGTGCATGCATCATTTAAACAGCATACCTCCAAAGAGACCCGAAGCAGCTTTATTTTGGCAGTCTGTAACAGGCCCATGTTAGTTTTTTGTGGGTTTTTTGGGGCTCTGTGGCCATGTTCTAGAAGAGTTTATTCCTGACGTTTTGCCAGCATCTGTGGCTGGTGTCTTCGGAGAGATGCTGGCGAAACGTCGGGAACAAACTCTTCTAGAACATGGCCACAGAGCCCACAAAAAACTATGGATGCCGGCCATGAAAGCCTTCGACTTCGCGCACAATGTTATCAGCGAGGATTTGGGCAGACCTGCTTTTTATTACAAAGTTGAACGCTGCCCTGAAAACTGAGATTAAAAGGCGTCTATTGTTCTGGGATGTAGCAACGTTAAGCAATAACTTCTTTATTTTAAACAAGACGACACAATTTTGAAGAAGGCAAAGAAGGAGAGAGACGAGGCGGAGGGCTCTCCGAAGAGGCACCAAGACCTACTAAATCGCTTGGATGATCTCAGCTTGGTTGTCTATTTTTCAGACTCAGCATGAAGCCACCAGATGGCAAAACAAAACAAAAACGATTCCTCAAGGGTGCATGCAAGAAACACAGAAACATGCACGCGGCAAAACTGTTATTAACTTCAAAACTAGACGGAGGAGTTTGGCAGATTTGACAATAACTAGGGAAGAAACATTCAGACGCTGCCGTAATCCTTTAATAAAGGGCTCAGCGGGCTGTAAACATCATCCTGCCGGAATCGAAGATTATCATTGAAGGAAATAAAATGAACGGTTTTGCAAAACGACTATCAATCCAGCGCAATAACTCTTTAGACGTCCCCTTGCCACAAAAGAGGAAGGTGTACACAAAAACAAGGCTTTCAAAGGCAACCCTAAAAATATAGGATGCGGTCGGTGGAAGCTTCCTTCTGTAAAACGCCGCCAGGATGGATGACGCAAGCAGAAACGTGGACTGAAAAACCTTTGTCAGAGATGAGGCGACTTACCAAACCCACTCACTCGCAGTCAATAAATCAACCTTCCTAAAGTGATATTAAACATAGCAATGACACCATCAGCCATTTGTAAAGGCACAACTGGAATCAGAGCTGGTCCAAGACATTTTATTTGGTGAGAGGTTTTAGTATGTGAGCAAAATCAAAATGGTGCCACTTTAGCACTTGTTCATATGAGGCAAAGTCTATCCGTAAGCACAAGTCCCTAGCAAACTAACCTAAGCTAAGAGCACACTAATAATAATAATAATTAATAATAATAATAATATAAAACGTTATTTATATCCCGCTTCTCTGTTGCAAAACAACCGAAGCGGCTTACATATTAAAATACCATATGAAGTACACTACAGGTTGACTTTCGCTTATCTGGAATTTGGCAATGTTTTAAAATCCAACACTTTCTTCACAGGTGGCTGAGATGGTGACACCTTTTCTTTCTGATGGTTCAATGGACACCAACTTTGTTTCAGGCACAATGGCCTAATACAGACAGCCAAAATAAAGCTGCTTCGAGTCACTTTGGAGGTATGGTGTTTCAATGATACATGCGCCCTAAGAGTCCAGAAGCCGCACCAAAGCCACGCTCCAGTCCTAAGGACTAGAGTGCAGCTTTGGTGCAGCTTCCAGACTCTTAGGATGCAAGCATCATGTAAACACCATACCTCCAAAGTGACTCGAAGCAGCTTTATTTTGGCTGTCTGTATAGGGCCAATGTTATTAAAAATATTGTGTATAAAATGACCTCCAACCTATGTGTATAAAGTGTACGTGGAACACAATTTATACTTGGGTCCCATCTCCAAGATCTCTCCTTTACAGATATGGCAAACATTCCAACATTTGAAAAAGTTCCAAAATCCAAACCACTTCTGATCCCAAGTGTTTTGGATCGGGGAGAATGTTTTCTTGTGTCCCTTTGCCACATATTGTAATGGACGTTGTGCCACGGACAGATAAACTTGATGATGAAAAGGGAGAACCAACCTGTAGTAATACGTGAATAGGCCAACATGGCATATGGAAGCTCCTATCTCTAGTTCAGATCCGTAGTTTCTTCCTTCCCAGTTGCCCTCCACAGCATTGCAAAGCCACCATCTTTGGCGGAGTGTTAGAATCCTGTTAGTATTCTACCAGATAGTGGTTAGTGTTATAGTGTTATAGTGTTAGTGTTCTGTTGCTCATGTTCCACCTCTGATGGAAATCAATCCAAGCTTCAAACATACCCAAGGGTCGCCACCTCCACGGTTTATATTTTTTAATGGAGATGTCAAACTGATCAGAGTTCAAGATACGGTTGCGTTCTTATATCAGTATCTATTGTAAGGCCAAAACTAAAGAAGCGAACAATAGCAGCATAACCTCGATGGATTTATCAGTTGAACCGGAGGTTTGCTGGATAAGGATCAGCAGAATGGGAGAAACACTTGATTTCTCTAAAGAGGAGTTTATCCGCTGGGATCGGCGACGCAACAGCTTCTCAGAACGCGGCAGACGTCCATCAAAGTGTCAAGCTCAACTAGGGCAGACTCAATGGGAACTTGCATAAATGTTGATTTGCTAACTTGATACAACTGTAGTTGGGACTAGCAAGTGGTTTAGGCCTGAATGGATATATATATATATTTGGATAAAACATGCATGCCGGAGTGTGGTACCACTCGAAACAAAGCTACACAAAGAAATCCCTCTTTAAGCACATCATGTAAAAAGATAAAGACATCACTGGGGTAATTTGCAATCACAAGAGGCTCTACACAATGCCTCTTGTCACCTATTCCACGTTTACTAAAGGCAGAAAAAGCACAGTGCAAGAAGGGTCACTTTCCTGCCATTTGTGGACCAGTTTGGGGGGAGAGAATTTGAGGAGCCTGGAAAAAGTTTGTTTTCTGGACTCTAAAACAGCACAGGAAGAGGATTATGGGAGCTGTAATCCAAAAAATAATAATTTTGCAACCTCTAGAAACAGGCCACCACAGAAGTGTACTTACAAGGGGTAGGAGAATGGTTTATAAGCCACACAGGGCTGCCACCAAAACCAGCAGCCCCATCTCCAATTCCTCCCATCAGAAACTACATCATATATTGTCATGGCTTGCATTTCCATGTCTCTGAATGGCACCGGTGGTACCACATAAACCATAATAACATCAGGATGTGGTATAAACTGTACTACTGTTTACAAAGGGAAGAAGGGCACAACTCTACATAAACTTTTGTGCCTTTGCCAGGAGGTCCCATCCTTCTTTTAAGACAGTAGTAAGTCCAAGAGAGTCACAAGGTGACCCTTTCACTCTTAACACACAACCAGCCACACAACGGAGCGCACATGTAAGTCACTCCCAAAAAGGATCGCACTAGATGTGCCTTCTAAAATCTACCCTACTAGATGTCTACTCTAGGAAAAAGGGGAATTTATTGTTAAACTTTCTCTTTCACATAGGCCTGTTACAGACTGCCAAAATAAAGCTGCTTGGGGTCTCTTTGGAGGTATGCTGTTTAAATGACGCATGGGTCCTAAGAGTCCGGAGGTTGCGCCAAAGCCACACTCCATTCCTAAGCACCGGAGTGCAGCTTTGGTGCAGCTTCTGGATTCTTAGGATGCATGCATCATTTAAACAGCATACCTCCAAAGAGACCCCAAGCAGCTTTATTTTGGCAGTCTGTACCAGGCCATAGTTTTCTCAATCCAACATGTGCTCCACAACTGTTATGTTCCAGAAACCTTCACTGGATATTTTAAAATGAAAGTAGACATTGTAGTGTTGAACACACACTCCAGTTTCTGCATCTCCTAATGTAACACACACATTTTTGTTCCCTTCTCCCTCCCCAAATCACGACTAAAGACCATCAAAATCCAAACCTTACCTTAGACAAAATAAGAGCACATCATCAGTGATTCTGATGCGGGAACACTATATTACTTATAACAACATGCTGATTTGATGGCTGGCACAAGGAACACTGCTTTGCAAAAAGCACAATGTTCTTCAGCAAAGAGTGTTTTTTGTTGAGCTACTCACTGGTAATATACTGCCAAACTCTCTCACACACACATATCCTATACACCATAAACACACGCCACACACTTATATGCAATTTCTGGATACAAAGATACCCAAGGCAGAGAAATACCAGGCACACAAGTCTGTATAACAACCATTCACCTTCACAAGAGACCATAGCTGCAGTATGTATTCAGATTTCCAAAATGCCATCGTACAAAGAATTCAGAGTATGCTGCAGAGTTGATCCACAGTAGACCTTACCTTGCCAAACTGTTCGAAGTATTGCTTTACGTCTTCCACTACCGTATTAGCCGATAATCCACCTACAAATATTTTCTTTGTTCTTGTGACCATCTGTAAGAAATTAGGGAAAAAAAGAACGAGAGAAAAGAGCATTAGTCCAGATTATTCAAAAACAATGCCTGTCATAGACATGGTTTTCAGATGCTATCCTTAATCCAGTTAACAAAAATCTCCCCCTTTCCACGAAAAGGAATGTACATTCAATTCAATTATACGAGGGACCGCTGTTTGGTTAAGAGTGCTTTGATGGCTGGCTTGAGGCATTCGCCAACCCCAATGCCCACTGGGCATTTTCTTTTAATAAGCATTTTCATTTTGAGAAGGCTTTCTCTCTCCGCTCATATAAAACAAAAATGAATGGCAGCCAAGCATCCAACGTTTCCTGCAGACTGACCACCATTGTTTCAAAATAAGTCCCTGACGCTGGCCACCTCCGACAGTTTCCGTTCCAGCCCTTTTCCAAAGAGCTCAGGATGGAAAGTCACCCAAACGTCTGCTAACCCGGGGAGGGTTACTTCTGGTTTAAATGTGGAGGCACAACGCCCCCAAATAACACAAATGTATTAGTTAATGATTCAGAAATACGCATATCCTGCCTTCAAAGACCATTACAACTTCACCATTTGCACAATCGTCTCTAGAAGAACGGGGCAGGTCTCCTCTAAGACTGCAGGATGGCTCCATTTCCCAACATAACCACTTTCCCTTCTTCAGAAGAACAACCATGTTCAGAGATGGGACAACACATTTCCAATTATGGGGATCCTTCTGGGATCCCCCAACACATCTCCTGTTAACATGGGATGCATCTGGAAACATGCTGCTTGTACGCAAATGGAAATGGCTATAGATAACAACACTGCACCAAGTATTTGCCTCCTCCAAAGGGAGCAGAGGCAATTCGGTTGTTGTGAAATGTCATCAAGTCAACTTTGACTTATGGCAATTCTACGACTTATGGCAACTTTGATTTATGGCAGGCAACTCTTCCTCCGAAATAGACCCTACAGCACTTGGTGTTCAGTGACAATGTCCCATCCAAGTACTAACCAGGGTTGATCTTGGTTAGCTTCCAAGATCCTTTAGGTCTGAGGTTCTCAATCTTTGATCCTCCAGTTGTTTTGGACTTCAGCGCCCAGAAGCCTTTGCCAGCATGGCCAACGATGAAGGAATCTGGGAGATGAAGTCAAAAACATCTGGAGGACTAGAGATTGAGAATCGCTGCTTTAGGTTATTTAGGCCAATCCAAAACTGTTTGAGTCCCCAAAGGATCATACGTCCCACCCATGCAACCTTCTCATCCTTCTGTATATTCCGATTTGACCTGATAGCTTTGCCAATGCTCAGTCTCAGTTTCATCTGTGACAAACCTAAATTGCCCTCCACAGGTTGAAGGACCAAGACTATAATGCACCCAGGAGACTGAACATACTGGATAAATCCAACTGAGAATCTGAACCAATGTAGCAGCCCAGAACATTGCTTGCAACAATCAAAAAGGAACTAAGCTGGGATCCATGACTTACAATAAAAGGGGGTTTCCCTGCTGAAAAGCTGGGTCTCTGTTTGGTGCTTCTACATTTTAGAAACGTCTAAAATGCGGCTCTGCATCAATTCAGAACCCATACCTTTGACTACAACAAGACCTTCAAGGAAGTTTTGATTTGCTAGCTTTTTTTTTGGCGAATGCGGGAGGCAGGGGAACAGTGGAAGGTAGAAAGCGGGATAAAGAATCCATCGTCAATCACACACGATTTACAAGGAAATCTTAACAGGTGTCAAAAACAACCCAGAGTGGCTTTTGGCCGTGGCAGCAAATGTGTTGTGACTTGCGCTGCGTGCGGGAGCGTTCTGCGACTCTGAGGATCAATTAAAAACTAATTTTAGTGAGATTGTCTTGTGCGCGGCTTAGGCGGCGCAGAGTGGGAGGCATTCGAGAAGAGAAGCCAACAAGGGAGAAATTATTCTTTGGCTGCAAACATCGCTGCTGGAAGACATTAGCTTGAACATGCAACACCTTACAACAGGGACCTGCACAGCTCCCTGAGTTGAACTGAGGATATTGTTTGCTGAGTCAAATAAGGGCATACACAAGGGCAAAGGGAAAAAGAAATCCTTCGAGCCTGCACACAAGAGCTTTGGCCTCTTCGGCTCTCCGGCCTTCTAACTGGTCCAAGGAAAGGACCATAACATGCGCTGTCAAATTCACACCTCGAGGAATAAGAGTGTGGGTTTTGGCCACAAGATGAAAAGTCTACATGGCCTGTTACAGACTGCCAAAATAAAGCTGCTTCGGGTCTCTTTGGAGGTATGCTATTTAAATGACGCATGGGTCCTAAGAGTCCGGAGGTCACGCCAAAGCCACACTCCATTCCTAAGCACCGGAGTGCAGCTTTGGTGCAGCTTCTGGATTCTTGGGATGCATGCATCATTTAAATAGCATACCTCCAAAGAGACCTGAAGCAGCTTTATTTTGGCAGTCTGTAACAGGCCCATGTCTCCTTTACGTCTCAAATAGCCATTGGGAGGGTCCAACTCGAGAAGTACCTTCTCAGCGTTCAAAAAGACCCTTTCAGCACATGGTTCCAGTTCACCTTCTCAGCACTTTAGCTGGAGACAGATGACAGAAGAAGAGAGGAGCTTCTCATGGCAGGCATCACCAACTTCTTTCCTCTGCCACGTCTACTTTTTACGGAGGCTATGAATGAACCTTGATCCAGGTTGGCCCCGCAGCTCCAACAGTAGGATCCTTATCACTCAATTTGCCCCTTTTCTCTCAAGATCCCTCCCCAAATCTAACCTATCCTGGACAAAATGCTTGGTTGTTCAGTGGATCCAGTGTGGGAAACTGAAACACCCTGCTTACCAGACAAGGCCGTGGAATGAGACAGGCACCTTCAACCATGCTTTAATGCATCAGTTTCAACTTTGAGGAAATGGGTGGCGGAGATAAACCCTGACTCCACAAAACCCAGCCCAGCAGTTGTTATCCCAGGACCATTGCCTGCATCAACAGGTCTAAAGATTGCGTCTGTTTTTCCTGAAACGGTTGCAGGATTCATTAAGTAACCATCTATTTTGCTTCTATTATAACACTGACACTGGAATCTGAGTAACAGGACAATGTGTGCCCCACTAGACAGAAAGTACAGGAGGAAATGTTCATGCTTGCAACATCCAAGCGGATCTGGAGGCCAAGAAGATGCAAGATACCCAAGTCCACATGCCTTCTATCTCTGACTGAAGTGGGGAAGACCCACCTGAGATCATGAGGTGATGGCTTCACCTGCAAGAAGCACCCTAAAACTTGAGATGGAGATCCGTTTTTAAAGCATCTTTCGATCTGCACTGTGCTTGGACCCTCCTTATTATCCCACCCCCCAAAAAGACCTCTAAGCTTATTATGGAACAAATTTCAAACCCTACTGAAAGATGGCTAGGGTGGATACTGGCCCCCTGGACTCTCATCCTCGCCATCTTTCAGCAACTTAATTCGCTCCCTTTTAAATAAAATCACCTTTAAAACCGAGCAGCATTAAAATTCAATTATTCCTCTTCTGGCTGCAATCCGCGGCTCGACAATTGAAGTCCAAGCATATATTTTGCTGTAGAAAATTGTCATTTACAAATAAGAACTGGCTGAGGCAGCCTTGTAACTAAACCATTTGCAGGCCTGTCAGGGGCCTTTTGCATGCCAGCGTTTGATTTAATATGGGGCCAAGCATTTGGTGTCATAGGGAAAGAAAGGGGGGGGGACGACGACAAGGGGAAAGGCAATTATTCTTGGTTAAAAAATGCAATTTGATATGCAATGTCTGGAAGGGGAAAAGAAGACAAGGGAGGAAGAAAAGCAGCTTCTTTTCAGGTAGGAAGGTAAAAAGAGGGGGGGGGATCACTTTGCTTCAGTGGCTTTGGTCAAAGAAATATTGGTAATGACAAGGAAATGCACAGCAACAGGGTTTTTAATGTTTGGAGATGCATGGCAAGGGAGGAAATGGTTCCAGAAGGCAGCTCTTGGGCGGAAAAGAAAGAAAGCACAAAATTAAGTCTCACCATGGCAATCTGTGTTTTCCTGAAAAGACAGTTCAATTGCTTCGTTATACATGTTCCCCTCCTTTGGAGAATACAAGTGATTTGTTGCCTTAGCGATTCTTTCCACCGTATCGGGTTTAAGCAGATGTCATCGCCCTCCTTCTTCCACTTCCCAACGTTTCACGGAGGAAAACTGGGATGGGCGCATGTCCAAGCGACATTGGAGCGTGGCCAAAACGGCAAAAAGTTATTACGGAGGAAGAACGCATAAGCGACGAGAGGCTGCAGCAGTTTGCTTTTGCTTGAGCCTACTGGGAAGGGCAAGTTTCTGCCCCTCCAGGAAGTTAAGCTTTTGCACTGTGAACTCAGTTTGCAATCACTGAAGCAAGCGGAGGACAAATGTGGAAGGGAGAGAATAAACTGTCCCTGCCAAATCGGGAAGGTGGAAGGTATGGCAATGCCAACCTCTGAGATTGCTCACAACAGGGATGGAAAAGACATCCAGCCTGACCAAGATTTTAAACAAAGTTATCCAATTTCTATACATATAAGTCGACCTCATGTATAAGTCGAGGGCCAAAAGTATGGATTTTGATATGACCCATGGATTGGTCGAGGGTAAAACTTAGGGGCATGTAACAAGGGATTGAAAGGACGAAGGAAAGGAAAACAATGCCAAAGAACATACAAAATTACACAAGTGTAACTATTTCTGCTCACCCTAAAAGCTAGATGGATGCGAGAGCCGGGGGTAAATTAGTGCTTCCAAAGGAGATTATATTCTTGCTTTTCAGTTCAGTTCTCCGGACGATGGATCAAATATTGATCAGAATGGAGATGGCAGTCAAGGAATAATAACAGCAGTCAGCATAGCAATAGCAATAAGAAGACTAGGAATGGAAAGGGCAGTGATGAAAGAACTAGACAAGGTCCTAAAGAGTAAAGATATAAACTGAGCATGAAAGACAGAATTGTCCAAGCCATCGTATTCCCCATCACCATGGATGGATGAGAGAGTTGGACAGTGAAGAAAGCAGAGAAAAAGAAAATCAACTCATTTGAGATGTGGTGCTCAAGGGTGCTTCAAGGGCCTGTTACAGACAGCCAAAATAAAGCTGCTTCGAGTCACTTTGATGGTATGGTATTTCAATGATGCATGAGTCCTAAGAGTCTGGAAGCTTCACCAAAGCTGCACTCCAGTCCTTAGGACTGGAGCATGGCTTTGGTGCGGCCTTTGGACTCTTAGGACGCATGTATCATTGAAATACCATACCTCCAAAGTGACTCGAAGCAGCTTTATTTTGGCTGTCTGTAACAGGCCAAGATCTCTCTACGTACTGTTTTGAATGTTGTAAGCCGCCCCGAGTCCCAGTCCTGGGAGATATAGCACTGTGTATACTCTGGACAGCAAAAAAGATAAGCAAATGGTTCCTTGAAAAGATCAAGCCTGAACTCTCCCTGGAAGTCAAGATGATGAAACTGAGGCTGTCATACTTTGGTCCCATCATGAGAAGATTCATCAGAAACGGCAATAATGCTAGGAAAAGTAAAGGGTAGAAGAAAGAGAGGAAGAGCATAGACTAGATGGATAGACTGATTCAGGGAGATCATGGGTCTGAATCTACCAGACCTAGGCAAAGCAGTGAAGGACAAGGGAGCTTGGAGATGTCTCATCCACAGGGTCACCATAAATCGAGGTCGACTCGAGGGTAGCTAACAACAAATTCACACACTCCAGTTCATTTGCTGGTATTCACAGAACTGGGATGACTTCAAGTCTGCTTAAGATTCAGATTCAAACTACTTGTAAGATCTGACTAACCAGAAAAGAGTGAGAGAGAGAATGAAAGAGAGATCCTCAAGGACTTTTGAGCCTGAAGGGCACAGGGGTGGGAAAACTTGGGAACCTGTGGCCTCGCTTCCCTGTAAAGCATGACATTCACATGGCCTTCTCTTCCCAGGCACTTCAATTTGACAGGGCTTGTCGGGAGAACTCAAAAGGTGTAAAGTGCTTTAATCTGCATCACAAATTGCCAAAATTAATTGAAACTTCAGAGGAAACTAATTAGACCCAAAGCTAAAAATGTTCCTCAGAGTGCCTTCCCTCCATGCAGATCATAAATATACAGATAGTTAGATAGATATTAGTGGGAAATATTCTGCTTCATTCACCTAATCTCTACTTTTTGACATTTCATCCTTCATGGGTGCTTGTATCTTCTAAAATGTATAAGAGTCGGGTGGGGGGAAGGAAGAGAGGAGAAGTCACAATCTATATATATATATATATATATACAATGCCAAGTTACATTTCATAATCTATTGTGCTTTGCATTCAGGATACAACTGTGCGGCGGATGAAAAACACAAGTTGCCTAATGGGAAAAGTGAACTTGTAACGGAAATCTTGGCGCTCTGTAGCAGAACAGAAAAGGCAGAGGAGGAACAGAGAATCACCTTGGTGCCAATATTTTAAAGGCCTGTTACAGACTGCCAAAATAAAGCTGCTTCGGGTCTCTTTGGAGGTATGCTATTTAAATGACGCATGGGTCCTAAGCGTCCAGAGGTCGCGCCAAAGCCACACTCCATTCCTAAGCGCTGGAGGGCAGCTTCTGGATTCTTAGGGTGCATGCATCATTTAAACAGCATACCTCCAAAGAGACCCGAAGCAGCTTTATTTTGGCAGTCTTAGGCCTGTTACAGACTGCCAAAATAAAGCTGCTTCGGGTCTCTCTGGAGGTATGCTATTGAAATGATTCATGGATCCTAAGAGTCCAGAGGTTGCACCAAAGCCACACTCCATTCCTAAGCACTGGAGTGCAGCTTTGGTGCAGCTTCTGGATTCTTAGGGTGCATGCATCATTTAAACAGCATACCTCCAAAGAGACCCCAAGCAGCTTTATTTTGGCAGTCTTAGGCCTGTTACAGACTAAAGAGCAAAGATATACATGTCTGAATGGCACAAACCGTTGTATTCCCTATTGCCATGCAGGTTTGTGAGAGCTGGGCAGCGAAGAAAGCAAATTCATTTAAGATGTGGTGCTGGAGAAGAGTGCCGAAGATACTGTGGATAGCCAAAAAGACAAATGTGTCCATGAACAGATCAAGCCTGAAATCTCTATTGGAAGCCAAGATGATGACACTGAGGCTGTCGTACTTTGGGCACATCATGAGAAGGCATGACTCCTTAGAAAAGAGATTAACGCTAGGGAAAGGTTGAAGGCAGTAGAAAGAGAGGAAGTCCAAATGCCAAATGGACAGACCCCATTAGGGAGGCCACAGGTCTGAATGTAAGGGCCTAAGCAGAGCACTGGAGGACAGGGGGTCTTTAGAGATGTCTCATCCATAGGGTCACCATAAGTGGAGGTCAACTTGAGTGAATAGCGAACAACAAGTACAAACTCCTCCCAGGAGCTTCACATGCTCCCCAAAAAACCTGTTCTGGTTTGGGGACTCCTCTGCAGTAAGTTCTGGGTGGCATGGAAAACTACAGCCAGAAAGAAACTGGTTGTCCTGGCATCAGAGACTGAAGGACTTTGATAGACCTTAGCTTCTACCTTCTTGTTGAGGTTAAGAAAACAAAAAGCAGGGCGCTAATCCCGACAACAAAACTAGAAAAAGATGCCAGTTGTGGCTGTTGTTGCATAACTACAAGTATTTTTCAAATCCTAAGAGGAACTTATCAGAGAGGTTTCTTGCCAAAGGTTTGTTCAGATGGCGTTTGCCGTCGTCTTCCTCTGAGGCTGGGAGAGTGTGACTTACCCATGGTCGCCCGGTGGGTTTTCATGGCTTATCTATCGGTGATTCAAAACCTGCTCTTCCTAAGTCCTACTACAACACTAGACAAACATATAATGATCCATAAAACGCATTTTTGGACAACAGAGGAACACACGGCAGCCACTTTAAGGCAAATTAACACGGGTGGCTTCCTATATAACCAAAAAACATTCATGTTTGTGCTGGTTTATGACTGTAATAAAGATGAACCGAACCGAACCGAACATTCGTGTATAAGCAGATGAGTTTCACCAGATTTGGTCTTCTTGGGTGCAACCAATGGGTTTTCCTTCTGAGTAGAAATACAAAGGAGCGGACTGTAATAGAGTCACACAGTTCTCATACATCCGAGATAAAACACCATGCCATTCAGCCCGATTTGCCAAATAACAAAAGATCACTCATGTAACCTTGGTGTCACCTTCAACCAAAGCAAATACTAATTAAAACGTGTTCACCATTATTAAAGATTACAATTACAAACCCATCTGAACTGCGGAAGAGCCTGACAATGGGAAAATAAGCCAAGAGCTGGCAGACAAAATGGCTTACATGTTTGATTTACACTTCCGTTGATCGCAGCGACCTCAGGTACAAATCAAATACCAATGCCCCTGAAAGGTACCCGCTAAAAAATGTAGTAGAATGACTAATCCTATAAAAACTTAATACAATCCTGCTATAAAAAGACTTGATTTAAGAGTGTAACGAACACAATGCACAAAAATTCCTTTGGCGGTTCAGGTTGATTTGTGGAAAGAGGTTTCTTTTTCTTTTTCGAACCAGGTATATTTTGGTAATTCTCATTTCTGGTTTTTCTGGATTTCTTAAAACTCCACCTGTTATCCTTGCTGTATTTAAGGATGCTATATGAAGCTAAGATCTATTAGAGTTTGGGTTTTTGGGTGGCGAGAGTGGGAACCGCATTATCTTAGGCCTGTTACAGACTGCCAAAATAAAGCTGCTTGGGGTCTCTTTGGAGGTATGCTATTTAAATGATGCATGGGTCCTAAGAGTCCGGAGGTCGCGCCAAAGCCACACTCCATTCCTAAGCACTGGAGTGAAGCTTTGGTGCAGCTTCCGGATTCTTAGGATGCATGCATCATTTAAACAGCATACCTCCAAAAGAAACCCGAAGCAGCTTTATTTTGGCAGTCTGTAACAGGCCCTAATCTCCTTTAACCTCTGCTGGTCAGAGGAGAAAATACTAGGCCTGAAGGACAAACGCCGTGACTCCATATAGGGCAAAAGTCTAGTTTCATACATTTACCCAGTATCTCCCATTCTCCTACAATGGGGTGAGAGAGAAACATGGCACCCCAGATGTTCTACAATGCATTTCCTAGTAGCCATTGGTAAAGAATGCTGCAAGTTGCAGTTCAGTATCTTCTGGAGAACCACACTTTGTCTACTGTTCTCTCCCAAACAAAAGCACTGGTGACCTGAACAGTGTAGTAACCGGACACATCAAACGTCCAGCTGCTTCTCATCACGAAGGTGGCAATCGTGTTTCACAATGGCTCAGTGATGCCACGGTCCTCGTTTCTAAGACTCCAGATCCTGTTCTAAAACTTCCAACGGATAAGGAAGAATGGAGAAGAAAGGGGGTGGGTGGGAAGAGAAAGAACAAGGTTGAAAAGCAATTTACATCCCTGCCAAACTACTCCAGCTGATTTCTCAAAAAAAGGGAGGGAAAAAAGCCCAAACCTGAACAAATGGAAAAAACTTTAACCCTTAGCCTTGATTAATTTCATCTACATAATACAGATGCTGGCAGCAATCAGCCTCTGATGAGCAAGTCTTCCCTTAATCGCCTGAGAGAAGCCGATGTCTCTGCAACACTTCAATTGGTTTTTTCCACAAAGATGAGCTTTCGTCTGAAGAGACCCCAATGAGCACTCAGAAAGGTCCCCAAGATATACTCCTTCCTTCCTTCCTTCCTTTCCTTCCCCCCTTCCCTTCCTTTCTTCTTTGCAATTTTCCAAAAACAGTCTTGGCCAGAAAGTGATCCTTTCTATCGCTATCCCTTCCTTCTTTCCTTCCTTCCTTCCTTCCTTCCTTCCCTCCCTTCCCTTCCCTTCCCTTCCCTTCCCTTCCCTTCCCGTCTGTTCCTTCCAGGCAATTTTTCTCAAACAGTCCTGGCCAGAAAGTGATCCCTCCTATTTCTATTCCTTCCTTCCTTCTCTCCTTCCCTCCCTCCCTCCCTTTCCCATGCCTTCCCTTTCCTTCCAGGCAATTTTTCTCAAACAGTCCTGGCCAGAAAGTGATCCCTCCTATTTCTATTCCTTCCTTCCTTCCTTCCCTCCTTCCTTCCTCCTTCTCCCTTCCCTTCCCTTCCCTTCCCTTCCCTTCCCTTTCCTTCCCTCCTTCCTTCCTTCCTGGCAATTTTTCACAAACAGTCTTGGCCAGAAAGTGATCCCTCCTATTTCTATTCCTTCCTTCCTTCCTTCCTTCCTTCCTTCCTTCCTTCCTTCCTTCCCTCCCTCCCCCCCCCCTTCCCTTCCTTTCCCATGCCTTCCCTTTCCTTCCAGGCAATTTTTCTCAAACAGCCCTGGCCAGAAAGTGATCCCTCCTATTTCTATTCCTTCCTTCCTTCCTTCCTTCCTTCCTTCCTTCCTTCCCTCCCCCCCCCTTCCCTTCCTTTCCCATGCCTTCCCTTTCCTTCCAGGCAATTTTTCTCAAACAGCCCTGGCCAGAAAGTGATCCCTCCTATTTCTATTCCTTCCTTCCTTCCTTCCTTCCTTCCTTCCTTCCTTCCTTCCCTCCCTCCCCCCCCCTTCCCTTCCTTTCCCATGCCTTCCCTTTCCTTCCAGGCAATTTTTCTCAAACAGCCCTGGCCAGAAAGTGATCCCTCCTATTTCTATTCATTCCTTCCTTCCTTCCTTCCCTCCTTCCTTCCTCCTTCTCCCTTCCCTTCCCTTCCCTTCCCTTCCCTTTCCTTCCCTCCTTCCTTCCTTCCTGGCAATTTTTCACAAACAGTCTTGGCCAGAAAGTGATCCCTCCTATTTCTATTCCTTCCTTCCTTCCTTCCTTCCTTCCTTCCTTCCTCCCTCCCTCCCTCCCTCCCTCCCCCTCTCCCTCTCCCTTCCCATGCCTTCCCTTTCCTTCCTTCCCTCCTTCCTTCCTTCCTGGCAATTTTTCTCAAACAGTCCTGGCCAGAAAAGTGATCCCTCCTATTTCTATTCCTCCCTCCCTCCCTCCCTCCCTCCCTCCCTCCCTCCCTCCCTCTTCCCTTCCCTTCCCTTCCCTTCCCATGCCTTCCCTCCTTCCTGGCAATTTTTCACAGTCTTGGCCAGAAAGTGATCCCTTCTATCTCTATCCTTCCCTTCCCAGCAATTTTTCACGAACAGACATGGCCAGAAAGTGGCCCCTTCTATCTCTTCAGTGTCTAGAAAAATCTGCACAGATCCTTCAAGTGTGATCTCACGGCTGACACCCAACATTCTGCTGTCTGGGACAAAGGATAAAATGACACCATCCCTCACTCAATGTTGATGGGACTGGTGGATTGAATTTTGCTGCACCACTGGTGAGGAGACACCATCCTGAACAACACCTGAGGAGGTCAACAGTCCAGTATAGGTGAAACATAGCAGGTCATATAGGACACACCACAGCACATTCTCCTGCAGCATCTTGCTCCCACTCTGCTATGGAGGGTGGTTGTTTTACTCTGACTAATGATAGGGCTAGCCTTCTCAGATCTCCTTAGAGAAGGAGGAGGGAGACCAAAATGGTGAAAGGTCTGGAAACTGTGCCCTATGAGTGGCGGCTGAGGGAGCTGGGTATGTTTAGTCTGGGGAGAGAAGGCTAAGAGGGGACATGATAGCCATGCGTAAATATTTGAAAGAATGTCATATTGAGGATGGAGAAAGCTTGTTTTTGCTGCTCCAGGGACTAGGACACAGAGCAATGGATTCGAACTACAGGAAAAGAGATTCCACCTCAACATTAGGAAGAACTTCCTGAGCTGTTCGATAGTGGCAGATGCTGTGGTTGAGTCTCCTTCTTGGGAGGTTTTTAAACAGAGGCTGGATGACAATGGAAAAGGGGAATAATTAGAATCAAAGAATCATAGAGTTGGAAGAGACCCCAAGGGTCATCCAGTCCAACCTGCCTGCCATGCAGGAACTCTCAAATCAAAGCATCCCCATTGACAGATGGCCATCCAGCCTCTGTTTAAAGACCTCCAAAGAAGGAGACTCCACCACTCTCCGAGGGAGTTTGCTCCACTGTCGAACAGCCCTTACTGTCAGGAGGTTCCTCCTAACGTTGAGGCCCTTGAGGTCTCTTCCAACTCTATGATTCCTATGAAAGAGCTAAAATCCCCACACTGCTGGCTAGCAACACTGAGGAACCAAGCTTATCCCATGAAGACCCTGAATCACCTCCGCATGTGAAGCAGAGACTCCTGGCCTGACACCAGAGCAGGAGCAGAAAGGAGGGTGTGCCAACCAAGAACTTTAGGATTACTGGGAAAGTGCCTCGCTTGTGCCTCTGTTCATGAGGCTCTTTGAGAGAAAGGGGAACATCAATGAAATGCTTAGCTGGATCAAGGACCAGCAGAGAGGGAAGACAGGGAGCGTCCTCCAGCTCCGATATAGATTCCCAGCTTGAGAGAGGCCACAGCTAATATATCAGCATCCAAGGCTCTCTGGCAAGCTCCACGCTCCTCTTTTTGGCTGACCAGACTTCTATTTTGTTCCCAGGGAAAATGGGCAGTATCCAAGACCTGAATATGTATAACAGAGACGTGCCAGAAAAGAGAACAGCCCAAGCAGACCTTACCACAAAGAGCTGGTTCAGACACAATGGCCAAAAATATGGGTTGTGTTTGCCGTTGTTGAGACTCCATGCTGAGCAACACTGTTGGGAAGGCTTTGACTGTGTGTTGCTGCATGGCAGGGTGTTGGACTGGATGGCCCTTGGGGTCTCTTCCAACTCTGATTCTATGACTCTACACAGCATCCTCGAGCAATGCTAGAACTAAGCCCAACACTGGAAGTCTGGCACAACGTTGGAAGTCTGCCCTGGGCCCTGCTTAGAAAGAAATGGTTTGCAATATATCAACTAACACCAAAATCATCCATGCTACCATATTTCCGATTTCGATGTACAGTTGGGAAAGCTGGAGAGTGAAGAAAACTAAGTGAAAGAAGATAATTTCATTTCAAATGTGAGGCTGGGAGCATGTTTTGCAGGTACTATGGACTGGCAAAATACCAACAAATAGACCCTAGATCAGATCAAGCCTGAACTCTGCCTAGAAGCCAAAGTAACTAAACTGAGGCTATTGTATTTGGACACGTGAGACGATATGACTGTGTAGAAAAGACAATCCCGAGTAAAGTGAGAGGGGGAAGGAAGACGTTACAATAAAGGAAGCCACAGCCCACAAGTCAGCAAGATCTGAACAGAGGC
This sequence comes from Sceloporus occidentalis, assembly GCA_023333645.1. Taxonomy (NCBI): domain Eukaryota; kingdom Metazoa; phylum Chordata; class Lepidosauria; order Squamata; family Phrynosomatidae; genus Sceloporus; species Sceloporus occidentalis. Next base: position 4,531,215 of record JALMGF010000069.1, read on the forward strand.
CTCTCATTCATAGAGAGACCATACGTTAAAAATGACTTGATGGCAATTAATAAAAATAACAACGATAAAACAAATGTTCCTGATAATGTCTATATTGTCAAAATGGGTGTGTTTGGCCTGTTACAGACTGCCAAAATAAAGCTGCTTCAGGTCTCTTTGGAGGCATGCTGTTTAAATGATGCATGCATCCTAAGAATCCGGAAGCTGCACTAAAGCTGCACTCCAGTGCTTAGGAATGGAGTGTGGCTTTGGCGCAACCTCCGGACTCTTAGGACCCATGCATCGTTTAAATAGCATACCTCCAAAGAGACCCGAAGCAGCTTTATTTTGGCAGTCTGTAACAGGCCTTTATATTAGTTAGAGTATCAAACCAAGGGAAGGGGAAATAGGAGTCAGGTACAGCTTTGCATCCAACACAAAATGCTCTCACAGCTCATGTTACTTATTGAGTCCAGGCGAGAAGAAGAGCCAGCATCGTTCAAGGACTGCTCCGGTGGTCCTGTGGCCAGCATGACTGCACCGAACACTGTTATCTCCCCATTAAGAAGTGGGACCTATCTATCTACTTGCGTTTGCATGCTTTCAAACTGCTAGGTTGGCAGAAGCTGGGACTAGTGATAGGAGCTCACCCCATCATGCAGCACTTAGGTCTCAAACTTCCAACCTTCCAATCCTCCAATCATCAGAATTGGCATCTTAACCACTAAGCCACCGCATCCCATGTATGCAGGGACGGCCTGGATTCACTGCAGAACTGCCCTTCCCACATGCAACCAGTCTGCAGACAACGCAGATCTTTGGTCCTGTGTCATCCGAACAAGGCAACATGATGGCACAGGGAAGCCAATACAAATGGCCCATGTAGACATGCCCAAGGTCTACATGGGTCATGTCTACTTTCTGATATTTTAGCGTTCTACATACATGATGCATGGGAAAGCATTCAAACATGGACTTCCCACTTACACTGTGATATGCCACGGTCCCCAAGGGCCATGCACTAAGCTTTTCCTAACCATCTGAAATCTGACTGGTTATTTATACTTCTTTTCCAATGCAGGAGATTTTTCTTGCTGCCACACTTTAGAAACATATCCCCATAAATCCTCCCAGCATGGAAGTTCGAGCTTTCAGAAAATGGGGTGGTAAGCGGGGAGGGAGGCCGCGACGGCAGCTAAAAAGCCACCAATCAAAACAGCACTCAAGTCCCGCTGTAACATAACTAAATGTGTAATGTTACAGATGTTATATAGCCACCAATGTCGGCTCCATTTAGATCATTTTTACAAACCCAGCAAGAAATATGCCCTCACTGCTAGGAACCACGCTAACAGGTTCTTTGGCGCAATTCTTTATCGACGCTCAGACACACAGCAAGCAACTTCCAAGCGCAAACTTCCAAGGACTTGTTTTTCAGCTTTGTACACCGCCGATTCAAGAGGAGGGTCCGCAGACGCCCGATGTTCAGAGCTGGCCTTCCAAATTGAAACGGCCTGTGCAGAAGATATGAAGACAGCAAAAAACCACTGTCACGCCCCACCAGACAACCGCTACAGAGAGACACAAGAAAAAGGTCAGACACTTGACCTACAGCGCCAAGAAGCTGAAGGATCTTAGGAACTAGATAGAAAACTGCCACACAATGGCAGTATGAACCAAGAAGCAATGTTATGATAAAATCCGGGCAGATGTTCAGCACAGAGTCGCACTGGAGGACTTGGAGATTCCTACAGAGGTGATCTCTTAGGTAAAAAGAATAATGGGTTGGGTTTTTTCATGTGCGTTTTCATCACATTCACGGGGGCCTTTCAACCTTAACCCCAGCAAATGTGGAAGGACCACTGTATACTATGCTCTATGATAACACTTTAATATCATGACTACAGAATCCTAGAGTTCACAGTTTGGCAAAATATCATAGCTCTCTAGCAGAGAATTCTTCTGGGGATAGAAAGAGCCTAAGGCCTGTTCCAGACAGCCAAAATAAAGCTGCTTCGAGTCACAGTGGAAGTATGGCGTTTCAATGATGCATGTGTCCTAAGAGTCCAGAAGTCGCACCAAAGCCATGCTCGAGACTGGATCGTGGCTTTGGTGTGGCTTCTGGACTCTTAGGATGGTGCATCATTGAAACACCATACCTCCACTGTGACTCGAAGCAGCTTTATTTTGGCTGTCTGGAACAGGCCTAGGTCTCAGTGAAGGGCTTTCAGTGGTGTGCTGTGGCATTTTATTGATTTAAAAAAGAAATACTGCCTTTGTATCATCATCATCATCATCATCATCATCATCATCATCATCATCATCATCATCATCATCATCCCATTATTAGGAAAAGGGGACATAATGACATAAATGACTAGGGTTGAAGCTCTCTCCCTCTCACCCCCATTTCCTTCCTTCTTCTTTTCAAGGTGACTTCTGAAGCCTTAAGTGGTTGACTCTGAAGAGCACCTTTGCCCACAGTAGGCTGCCCCTGCCACTGCGTCATCTGCCAAGACCCTCTTTCGAGTGCCATCCTTGACAGCAACGGGGCAAAGTGCCTTTCCAGTGCCCTTCCCTGTCTGGAATGGTTGGCGTCCCCATGACTTTTCTTCAGAAGCCAGTCAAAAATCTTGATTTTGCCATTTTATATAAGGGACGTAATTTTATTACCCCGCCGTATATAATGTGGCTTGAGCATCCGTGGATTTTGGTATGGGCAGTCCTGGAATCAAGCCCCAGCAGATACCAACTATATAACCACTGATGTCCTTCTTAAATGCTATCCTTTTGTAGAAGTCTCCAACATGCCCAAAACTATTTGAAATAAGTAACCTGGGATAGGGATAGGGATGCTATCCTAGATTGCAGTATAAGTATTATGTGCTGTCTTCTACCAAATCTTGTTATAACTGCTAGACTATACTTTACTCAATTCAAGCCTATAGGAATTCAACTATACAAGTAGCTTTGCTGTAAGATTGCATCATAGGAACTAGGCACCTCAACAAAGAGATTGCAATTCATAATAGTTCACACTTCTGGCAAGGAACCATAGTAAAGGGAGTTTTGCCACTGTTCTGTGCCTTCAAGTTGTTTCTGATTTATGGGGACCCTAAGGCAGTGATGGCGAACCTATGGCACGCGTGCCAAAGGTGGCACTCAGGGCCCTCTCTGTGGGCACACATGCTGTCTCCCTAGCACAGAGTTTGCCAGAGTTTCTTACTAGAAAGCCAGAGGGACGTGGCACTTGGCAATAAATAAGTGGGGTCTGGGTTGCAGTTTGGGCACTCGGTCTGTAAAAGGTTCACCATCACTGCCCTAAGGTGTAACCTGTCATGGAGTTTTCTTGGTAGGTTTCGTCAGAGGGGGTTACCCATTGCCATCCTCTGAGGTTGAGCGAGTGTGACTTTCCTGAGGTCACCCAGTGGTGCTTAACTACAGTTTAATATATAAATAGTCAATTCAATTTTTGACTAGCTAGGAAACAATGGCCTATTACAGACTGCCACAATAAAGCTGCTTCAGGTCTCTTTGGAGGTATGCTGTTTAAATGATGCATGCATCCTAAGAATCCGGAAGCTGCACCAAAGCTGCACTCCAGTGCTTAGGAATGGAGTGTGGCTTTGGCGCAACCTCTGGACTCTTAGGACCCATGCATCATTTAAACAGCATACCTCCAAAGAGACCCCAAGCAGCTTTATTTTGGCAGTCTGTAACAGGCCTATATGAATAACTGCGATCTGAAGCAGATTTGCAAACCATGATTTGTGTTAATTCTGGTTTAGTTTGATGACTGCACTGACAAGCCATAGTTAGTGTCATCACTCTGCCTCCAGAGACAGAAACGATAATGCAAAGCTGAGTACTGAAATGGTGATAATAGCCCGAAACCTTTGGTTTGTTGTACATTTGGAAGCCTAAAACACCGGCTTGGGTTCTAAACTATGGATGGCACAAACCATGATTTGGCATATCTAAACCTAGAAAACTTACCGAAGGCATACCATAAAAAAGAAAATAACTATTTTGCACAAGCATACATATATCAGCTCAAAGACACCGTTGTGTTAGTATGTAGAATGAGCATGTAGAGAGATCTTGTAGCATCTTTAAGACTCACAGATGATGATGATGATGATGATGATGATGATGATGATGATGATGATGATGATGATTCAAAGGCCTGTTACAGACTGCCAAAATAGAGCTGCTTGGGGTCTCTTTGGAGGTATGCTATTTAAATGATGCATGGGTCCTAAGAGTCCGGAGGTCGCGCCAAAGCCACACTCCATTCCTAAGCACTGGAGTGCAGCTTTTGGTGCAGCTTCCGGATTCTTAGGATGCATGCATCATTTAAACAGCATATCTCCAAAGAGACTCAAAGCAGCTTTATTTTGGCAGTCTGTAACAGGCCAAAGATAATAATTTTAGTCTGTAGAATCAGTATGTAGAGAGATCTTGTAGCACCGAGACTCACTGAACAAAAGAAGTTAACACCATGAGCTTTTCTAGACTTCAGTCTACTTCTGAGGAAGTCTAGGAAAACTCATGCTGCCAACTTCTTTCTTTCGGTTAGGCTCAAAGGCGCTACAAGACCTCTCTACATGTATCAGCACAGTTCAGAAGTAACTGAAATCATGGTTTCCCATTCCACCCGAACCGATCTCTGCTTGAAACCTTATGCATGAGCTTGCGCTCTCAGCTCTCCCTTCAAAGCTTATTAAGGGAGTCTCCCAATGCTGGAAGATTTATTGCTCTGCACTGTAACTGCTGCACATCGTTTTGTTTGTTAATTGCGATTAGCTTTGCCTGCAGAAGAGTAGGTGTCTAATAAATCAGTTATCTCCAGGACGAATTGATCTTAAAAGTGGTTAGCTTTGTAAACTGAAGAACTTGGTAACAGGCACAGTTTAAAGAAGATTTAAAAGCCCTCAAGTCTTTGGTTTATATGCTCTTTCCCATTTAGGCTTAAAGAGACTTTCACAAACCATGGCGTCTTCTGGAGACAAACCATGAAAAGGAAGAGCAACAAGAATACAAGGTAAGTCTACACAAACACTATGCAGAATTGCAGCTGGCCTGAGATACTGAGTAGGAAGTTTCTTTTAGTAATGACAATAAACCATGGTTCAGCATTCAAGTTTATGGAGGGCCAAAAAAGAGTGAGACAAAAGACAATGTTTATCAAATTAATATAGGGCACAAGGCACACAGTGCACCTTTGTGCATGGTGTGCATGCATGCATCTCCCTCTCTCATAACACAAGAGGACTGCCCAGATTCCAGCATTATTCTCTGATAACACAGTGGCTAATGTAATTGAAAGAGAGGGGATTTGGGGCATGACATTCATCACGCCACTGAACTCGCATTACCGCAAGATGCGTGTGGTGCCCACTAGTGTAGACCGCTTGAAAGGACGTTCATCAAATCCATGGAGAAGGAAGGCCTGAGAACTGTGCTCAGGAACTTCCATGCAACATAGCTCTGAAAACCAGTTGCAGCAGGAGAGGACTACAAACATGTGCCCTGATTTTATGCTTCCCTGGATGAACTCTGATCTGATCTAAAAGGTTATTAGTCTTCCTAGAGTTTGATGCGGTGGCCTAATGGTTAAGATGCCAATTCTGACTATTGGAAGGCTGGTAGATCAAGGCCCGAATGACGCATGATGGGATGATCTCTTGTCACTAGTCCCAGCTTCTGCCTACCTAGCAATTTGAAAGCTTGCTAATGCAAGTAGATAAATAGGTACCACTTCTCAGTGGGAAGGTAACAGCTTTTGGTGCAGTCACCTGATCACTGGAGTCGTCTTCTGACAATGCTGGCTCTTTCACTTATAACGGAGATGAGCACCATTCCTTACAGTCGGTTACAACTAGATGTTCATGTCAAGGGACTACCTTTACCTTTAGAGTTCAAATATCAACCCTAAAGCATTGGGAAGTCTACTTTTCTGGACTCCAGAATTCCCCCTGTCTACCTGCCGGCACAACCAAGTCACTTTCCCAAGCCCTGGCTTGGTAACAGTGGCCTGTTACAGACTGCCAAAATAAAGCTGCTTCAGGTCTCTTTGGAGGTATGCTATTTAAATGATGCATGCCTCCTAGGAAACCGGAAGCTGCACCAAAAGCTGCACTCCGGTGCTTAGGAATGGAGTGTGGCTTTGGCACAACCTCCGGACTCTTAGGACCCATGCATCATTTAAATAGCGTACCTCCAAAGAGACCCAAAGCAGCTTTATTTTGGCAGTCTGTAACAGGCCTATATTACCAAACAAGTTCTCCCTGTTTGAGTGTTATGAGACTCTTTGAGGAGTTTATGTTGTTAGGGCTGCTGGCAAAGCAGAGCACCTTCTCTAGATGTGTACCCTCTTCTTCTCCCGAAACCTACCAATCTGGGCATCCTTGCCATCTCAAGCCAGCACACCAGCGAGTGGCAAGACAGCTCTGGAAACTCGGAAGAGACTTCTGTACCATGTCTCTGTCTAATGTAACACATGCTGGCATCTGGCTGAACCCAGGAGGAATCAGGGAGGGGAGCTGGCACCGAGGAGTGGATTAAAAGTCAATTGCTGTTGCGCTGCCAGGTCTCCTCGCCGCTCTCCTCTCCCCAGGGCTATTAAACCTGCCGCACTCCAGGAGCCACCGAGTGTTGTCACTTCAGTCTTTCACCTGAAATCACACCATCCTTTTTAAAGATGTCAGTAGCACAGTCCACCCCACTCTGCTGTTCGTTTCACCTTCACAAAGCTGCACAAGCTAGGAAAGAAGCCGAGGCTTCCTGAGATGCCACGCAACCTGTTTGTCACTTCTCCATGTCACCAATAATAACAATAGAGAGGCCCATAACAACGGCAACTCAAACTTCACTCCCTCTGCTGCATGCTTAAATACTCTGCTACTAGGAAAACAAAGCCACCCACAGCCAAACTAGATCAGCCTTCTCCAGCCTGATAACCCTTCCAGATGTTTTGGACTAAAGCCTGAATCCAACTCCCAGACCCAACCAGAGTAGTTTCGCTAAATCAACACTTGTATAAATCCCACTGATCTCATCTAATTGTCGCAAGCAACTCACATTTAGGTCCACAGCTCCCGTAATCTCCGATTGCTAGTCATGCTTGCCAATGCCAATGGGAGCTACAGTCCAATAAATCTGGAGGGCACCAGTTTAAGACTGGACTATGTCATGATTTGCTGGTTCCAAGTAACACAAAAGGGGAACAGCCAGAAGCCAAGCCAAAACGCTTTGAAACAGTGATCTCCAAACTTTGGTCCTCCAGGTGTTTTCGACTATAATTCCCAGAAGCCCCAGACATCTTGACTAAGAGTCTGGAATTCTGGGAGTTGAAATCCAAAACATCTGGAGGATCAAAGTTTGGGAAGCACTGCTTTAAAAGCAGACGGCCGCAAAATATATCAATACAGGTTGAGTCTCCCTTATCTAAAAGGCTTGGGTCCAAGCGTTTTGGATTTCAGAGTTTTTCAACGTTTGGAGTATTTGCATTTACAGAGTGAGATATCTTGGAGACCCAAGTCTATGTCAGGGATGATGGGAGTTGTTGCTCTTCACCTCAGGCTGTAACTCACCACCTTGTTAATGAAGCTGAGCTGACCAGCTTTGGCCAGTGGTTATTGCTTTATCTCAAAGCAGCAGAGTTTTCTGAGAATAGGCTGAAGGCCCTGACAAACTTCTCCAAGCCTTCTCTTCTCCTTCTTCTTCAGATGTCTCCAAACACCATCAGGATTCTGCTGGTTCTTGTATCTTCACTCAAGACACCAACACAACTCAGTAGTCTTAGATAAAAGATCTACTTCATTCTACTATATACAGGCCTGTTACAGACTGCCAAAATAAAGCTGCTTGGGGTCTCTTTGGAGGTATGCTATTTAAATGATGCATGGGTCCTAAGAGTCCGGCGGTTGTGCCAAAGCCACACTCCATTCCTAAGCGCTGGAGTGCAGCTTTGGTGCAACTTCCGGATTCTTAGGTTGCATGCATCATTTAAATAGCATACCTCCAAAGAGACCCAAAGCAGCTTTATTTTGGCAGTCTGTAACAGGCCATAGTTACTATCTCTATATGCCCAACTCAAGTCCAACCCATGAACATCATCTGATCACCTTGAACATGTAACAAGTCTCAGGTGTTACCAATGTACATTCCTTAATTTTGTCCTTGGCTCCCAAGACTTCTAAATTATAGCATCCTTTACACCTGTGTGATTTCTTAATTGTTCATGCTTAGTCATTCTGACTCTCACATACATGTTTTATTTCTATAACTGTATGTCCCATGTTGCATTTCCTTGACAGTCTAAACATGAAATTCATTTGCATTTCCTACACACCTTCTAAACATAGCCTGAAGGACATTTTACACACAATCGTTTTAATAATTTTAATAAAGGCCTGTTACAGACTGCCAAAATAAAGCTGCTTGGGGTCTCTTTGGAGGTATGCTGTTTAAATGATGCATGCGTCCTAAGTATCCGGAAGCTGCACCAAAAGCTGCACTCCAGCGCTTAGGAATGGAGTGTGGCTTTGGCGCAACCTCCGGACTCTTAGGACCCATGCATCATTTAAATAGCATACCTCCAAAGAGACCCCAAGCAGCTTTATTTTGGCAGTCTGTAACAGGCCACAGTTTACATACACTGAGCCATCAGGAAGCAAAGGTGTCACTACGTCAGCCTCCCAGGTGGACAATTTGAGCGTTTGGAATACTTCAGCTATATGGGAGAATCATTCTGTATATTATTTTATTAAAATATAACCTAAAAATAATAATGTAGTGTTTTGCAGTTGTGTGCTTTCAATACATTTTGTTTTGTTTTGGTGTAACTTGCAGGGAGCCACAGCTGCAAGGCAAAGCAGATGCTTCAGAGACCTTGGGGAAAGGTATTTTTTCGAGAGGTAACTCCCCAAATTCCCAAGCCATCAGGGCCAAAAGAGTAAAAGTAACTCTTCTAAGCTCTAGTTACAGGACTGTTCTGGATCTTGGCTGGCCTAAGGATAGTCCGATGTGTCATAGCTCAGAGGTCAAGCACTTGCTTTGGACACCAAGGCCTGTTCCAGACTGCCAAAATAAAGCTGCTTTGGGTCTCTTTGGAGGTATGCTGTTTAAATGATGCATGCATCCTAAGAATCCGGAAGCTGCACCAAAGCTGCACTCCAGTGCTTAGGAATGGAGTGTGGCTTTGGCACAACCTCCGGACTCTTAGGACCCTTGCATCATTTAAATAGCATACCTCCAAAGAGACCCCAAGCAGCTTTATTTTGGCAGTCTGTAACAGGCCTATGCAAAAATCAAAATCAAAATGGGTCTCTACTTGAAAAATTAGGGTAGTAGCAAGATACAAGAAGTCCTACACTCCATATAGCACTCTGGCTCTTCTCCTTCTTCAAGTCACCTGTCGATGTGTGGCGTCTCCATTAGTTCCATAGGGTTTTCTCAGGCAAGAAATACTCAAGAGGTGGATTTGCCAGTTCCTTCCATTGAAATACAGCCAACAGCACCTGGCATTTATTGGCTGTCTCCCAACCAAGTCCTAGCCACCGCAAACCCTGCTTAGCTTCCAAGATCAGACAGACGCTGGTGCTCCTAACAATATTATTTATTTAAAAGATGCAACAGGGAGAGTTTTATGTAAGATAACGTACACCATCCGATGGGTCCAGTTCTGGGTTTCTTTACCGTTGTTAATATTAATATCTTTCTGTCCACAATCAGACAGTTAAGACTGAGAGAGGCCCCAGAGGAATAACTGAAGGATGACTCCTTCCCATCTCCAGCAGGACCTGCAATTTCGGATGCTGAGCACAACGGCGTGTCACAAACGCACGCCGCACCTAAATGAGTTTTTGATACGTTGCTGCAAATAGCTAATAAAGGAGGGGAAGGGGAGGGGGAAGCGCACTGGCCTTTAGCATAATTGCTCTCCTCTCCTGTCAATAATCTCAGCCTCATTTGGGACAAATGGTCTGTCTTCAATTAGGCAGCCTTTAAAGAAAAGAAAAGGCGATGGAGAAGAAGGAGGAGAGGGAGGGAAAGACCTCTCAGACGTTCACACAACTCCCTCTTCCCCATCCCAATCTGAAAGGGCCTTTTCATTCAAACTAAAGAAGCACATACTTGGCAAAAGGGAAGAAATACCTAGCCAAAGAAACAGAAGGAAAGTGGAGGAAGGAATTTGGAAAGACACGTTACTAGAAAGATGATATGTTACGTAGTGGTTTGAGCAATGGACACTGGGAGACTGAGGTCTGTTCCAGACTGCCAAAATAAAGCTGCTTCGGGTCTCTTTGGAGGTATACTGTTTAAATGATGCATGCATCCTAAGAATCCAAAAGCTGCACTCCAGTGCTTAGGAATGGAGTGTGGCTTTGGTGCGACCTCCGGATTCTTAGGACCCAAGCATCATTTAAATAGCATACCTCCAAAGAGACCCCAAGCAGCTTTATTTTGGCAGTCTGTAACAGGCCTGAGGTTCAAATCCTGGCTCGGCCACTGGGTGATCTTCGGCAAGTCCATCTCAGACTTGCATGCGCACATGCAAGTGCTTGACCTCTGATCTATGACACATCGGACTATTTGCAATGGCCAACCCGCTCTGAAGAAACTTATCCAGAAAACCTCATGATGGGTCTGCCTGAAGATCACCGTAAATCAGAAATGAAGGTGTACATGACAACAATCTCATCTACAAGCCTTTCCTTATATACAAAGCATATCCAACCTTACTTCACATAAGCAACCATCAGAAGGCAAACCTAGTTCTGCACTTTATCATTTCACATTGATGTCAGAGCCAACTGCATGGCTGAATCTCATAGAATCATAGAATCGCAGATTTGGAAGAGACCACAAGGGCCATCCAGTCCAACCCCCTCTCTATCAAACCATCCCCAAACACATTAATATTAGGGAGATGCTTGACCGCAACTGCAAAGCAGAGCTCCTTAGCACCTTATAGCCTGAGAATGCCATCTTCTATATGTCTATTCAGACGTAAAAGAGCAAGCATGGTATAGGGTTGGACTAGGGTTTTGGAGATCAGGGTTTAAATCCCCACCTTGCTGTGGAAACCCATGGCCTTCAGCATGTCTCTCAGAGGAAGGCAACGGAAACCCTCCTCTGAACAAATCTTTTCATAGCTTCGTCTGAGGGAAACCTCAGTTGGAAACGTGGAGATGGAGGGCCGAATGTACTTACTTGGGAGTAAGACCTGTTGAATTTGGTGGGACTAACTGATGGATTATTGTATACCTTCAAGTCACCATGGCTTCCTCCCAAGTTAAGTACATTCGGCCCTCCATCTCCGCGGATTCTACATCCACAGATGCAACCATCCATATATAAATTGCAAAAAGCCAGTCTTGGTTTTGCAGTTTTATATAAGGGACATAATTTTACTTGTGCCATTGTATATGTAAGGCCAAAATCCATGGATTTTGGTAGTCCTGAAACCGAACTCCAGCTGATATCAAGGCCCCACTGTATGTATAGGTTGGCATGAACCGGTCTGCAATCGTCTTCACCAGATCTGGGATTTATTTATTTACTACATTTTGTCTTTTCCAAGCACCATGGTTCTATCTTAGCTGCTTCCCCACCAGCCCCTAAGTTTCCATCGTCCTCATATTCCCCCTCCAAAACACCTGCTCAGTTTTATTCCTGACCCTGATAGGTAGATGAGGAGAGCGACTTACTCAAAGTCCCAATTCGATTTGAACCTAAGGCCTGTTACAGACTGCCAAAATAAAGCTGCTTCGGGTCTCTTTGGAGGTATGCTGTTTAAATGATGCATGCGTCCTAAGAGTCCGGAGGTCGCGCCAAAGCCACACTCCATTCCTAAGCACTGGAGTGCAGCTTTTGGTGCAGCTTCTGGATTGTTAGGATGCTCGCGCCAAAGCCACACTCCATTCCTAAGCGCTGGAGTGCAGCTTTGGTGCAGCTTCTGGATTCTTAGGATGCATGCGTCATTTAAACAGCATACCTCCAAAGAGACCTGAAGCAGCTTTATTTTGGCAGTCTGTAACAGGCCTTACTTACTCTGAGCACTACATGACACTGGGTCTCATCCGGCAAAGAGTGTGCATATATATGTAAAGACAAACAGACATGGAGGGGCATGGGAAATTGTAATTCATGCAATGAAGCGTATGCATTGGGGGAAATCAAAACGCGCGATCGTCTTCTGCTTCCCGTGCCATAGTGTGGTCTATGTAATCATTTTATTCATCCCATTTTTATTTCAAAAGCTGGGAGTGGGCTACCATGGGCTTCTTCTGCAGTCATCGTCACAACAGCCCTGCAAAGCCGATTAGGCAAAGTAAAGACGGACTGGGCTTTGAATGTGGAACCCCTTGGTTGAGGTTCGGGACTCCGGCCATGCTCTACGTCGCTTCCTACTGGTTTAACGGCAATAGATTTACCCGCCTCAAAGGAAGCCTCAATCCTATGAGTCAAGTAGTATAATATACAGTGGAAACACAAGGAGTTGTTGAGTTGTTTTTTTTACTGCAGGATGCACTTTCCCCAACAACGCAGCAAGCACTCCTTATCAACAACCCACAACAAAGAAACGGGATCGCCGCCTTATTAATACAGAAAGAAATAAAAAATGCCGAGGAATAACTTCTCCTGACAGTGTGACAGCTGTCATTCTAAACTGAAAAAGCTATTTGCCAAGAATTATCAAGCCCTGCTTGCCTCTCTCTCTCTCTCTCTTTCTCTCTTTCTGATAGATGACAGAAGAAAGAACAACAAAGGCCACACACATATCATAAATCACAACTTTTATTGAATGCCTAGCCACATAATAGCAACAGTCAAAGTGAATAAAGACGCTTTCCGGGGCTCATCTGTATGGGGAGAAAAAGGAGGGGAGACGGTCTCGAAGAAAACGGCGAGACTAAAACACCGGGACAGTCTTTTTAACAATCGCTTCCGGGATGAAAAACGCAAGCTCTGGTGCCCTGGCGGGAACAGATACAGTGGAACATTGCCATAGGCGGGCGCGCCATATGCGGCCTTGAGCATACGCAAGCGCGGGGCGGAAGGGGCGGCACGTCCCATTCAGTTGAATGGGCGGGCGCGTCCGTTGCGCCCCGCGCACCTCCGTGTTTACAATGGGGCTGGAGCATAGGTGGAAATCGCCATACGCGGCGGGATCCGGAACGGATCCCCCGCGTATGGCAAGGTTCCACTGTATTTAATACTGGGCCTGATAGCAATACTAGACACCAAGAAACCAGACGGTCTAGATGCTTTTCGAAGGCCAAGTTGCTAGCTCTCCTGAGTCCAAAGCTTAATTCCATGCTGTTTAAGCTCCTGGGTTAAAACCAAAGGTAAAAAATAAAACCACAGATGGCTTATTAAGCAGAAACGCGAAGAAACATTAAGAGAAGGTGGCGAGGGAGAGAAGGTTGAAAAACGCACATAGAGAGAAGAAAGCTCTAAAAGAAATACTGGGTGGTTTTGGGACCACTGGCTTGTCTGGTTTATTTGTGGGAAGTTTTGTTTAGTAGTTGGTTCGGTCTCACCTGAATGTCTTTTCCTCCCATATAAACCAAATCTTATGAGGTACAATGTGGGGAATCGTAAGAGATGGGTAACGTTAACCTGGAGGAGAGAAGACTGAGAAATGACACGATAGCCATCCTTAAATAGCTGAAGGGATGTCATGTAAGAGAAGGAACTCAAACCAATGGATTCAAATCCCAAGGAAAGGGATCCCAGCATTCAAAGGGAAACCTTTCACAAGTGAGATCTATCTGACAGTAGAGCAAACTACCCCAAAGGGCGGTGGACTCCACTGCTTTGGAAGTCTTTAAACAGAGGTTGGATGGAGATCTTTTTCAAAATGCATGGTCCTCAACGTGTTTTGGACTCCAGCTTCCAGAATTCCTAACTGTTGGCCAAGTTGGCCTGGGTTTCTGGGATCTGACGTCCAAAACAACGGAGGACTAAAGATTGGGAACCACGGCTCTAAAGAACGACTGAATAGGAAGAGTTTGTACTAGATGGCCCTTGTAGCCCCTTTCCTAGGAATCATAGAGTTGGAAAAGACCACCCAGGCCATCCAGTCCAACCCCATTCTGCCATGCAGGAAATCTCAATCAAAGCATCCCTGACAGATGGCCATCCAGCCTCTGTTTGAAGACTTCTAAGGAGACCCCATGACACTCCGAGAGAGTTTGTTCCACTGTCGAACAGCCCTTACTGTCAGGAAGTTCCTCCTAATGTTGAGGTGGAATCTCTTTTGCTGTAGTTTGCATCCATTGTTCCACGTTCTATTCTCTGGAGCATCAGAAAACAAGCTTGCTCCATCTTCAATATGATATCCCTTCAAATATTTAAACAGGGCTATCATCAGCAACCTTCTCTTCTCCAGACTAAACATCCCCAGCTCCCTAAGTCATTCCTCATAGGGCATGGCTTCCAGACCCTTCACCATTTTGGTCACCCTCCTTTGGACACATGGCTCCAGTTTCTCAACATCCTTTTTTAATTGTGGTGCCCAGAACTGGACACAGTATTCCAGGTGAGTCTATGATCTGTTGACTGTTGGATGAGAAAAGAATCAATCACCACTGTACAGTAGTTTCTAAAAACAAAGTGAGAGCCTGTTTCTGACATTTCACCAGCATCAGAGAAAGATGCCAGCCACAGATGCTGGTGAATCGTCAGAATCAAACTCTTCTAGAATATGACCATCACACAGCCCAAAAACCCCACAAAAAATGATGGGTGCCCGCCACAAAAGCCTTCGACTTCACAAAGTGAGAACCGCAGCTTTGGTACATCAAAGTCGATGTCAAGTTAACTATGCTTTGGGATTCAAAGATATAGCTGCGTTAGTCTATGGAATCAGTATGTAGAGAGTCTACTTCCAAAAGCATCTGAAGAGGTAGGCTGAAGTCTAGGAAAGCTCAGGCTGTCAACGTCTTTGTTTAGTTAGCCCTGTTACAGACAGCCAAAATAAAGCTGCTTCGAGTCACTTTGGAGGTATGCTGTTTAATTGATTCATGCATCCTAAGAGTCCAGAAGCCGCACCAAAGCCATGTTCCAGTCCTAAGGACTGGAGTGCAGCTTTGGTGCAGCCTCCAGACTCTTAGGACGCATGCATCATTGAAACACCATACCTCCAATTAGTCTCAAAGGTGCTACAAGATCTCTCTACATACTGACCCTATATATTCATCTGAGGAAGTAGACTGAAATCTAGGAAAGCTCGTGCTTCCAACTTCTTTCTTTCAGTTAGTCACAAAGGTGCTGCAAGATCTCCCTAAATACTGACCCTATATATTCATCTGAGGAAGTAGACTGAAATCTAGGAAAGCTCGTGCTTCCAACTTCTTTCTTTCAGTTAGTCACAAAGGTGCTGCAAGATCTCTCTATATGCTTCAGAATGGATATCTGAATGGACAAAACACAGTTAATGTAAACCATGGTTAGCACAAACCAATGCCCCGGGTCCTTAAAAGGTTAACTGTGGCCTGTTACAGTCAGCCAAAATAAAGCTGCTTCGAGTCACTTTGGAGGTATGGTATTTCAATGATGCATGAATCCTAAGAGTCTGGAAGCTTCACCAAAGCTGCACTCTAGTCCTTAGGACTGGAGCGTGGCTTTGGTGCGGCCTTTGGACTCTTAGGACGCATGTATCATTGAAATACCATACCTCCAAAGTGACTCGAAGCAGCTTTATTTTGGCTGTCTGTAACAGGCCTAAATGTCAAGCGGTATCCCATGCAGCCATCTGCCGGCAGCCCCTGAAATGCATAGCAGGCTGAGAAGTAGGAGGCGCTTAGAAATGAGAAATTTCCTCCTAAGTTTATCTTAGGATCTAAGCTATTTGGTTAGCAAAGTCACTTCAAGACAGGTTTTCGGTCCTGGATTGCTTGGTCAACGAGAAAAGGATAATTTGTGCGAAACCACAATCTAAGCTTCCTTCGTCATGATTTGGTGGGCTGTCTGAACTGGACTATTCTAAAACATCTGCAGATGTTAACAATGTAATCCTAAACAGATTTAACAAAGCCCACACAATTCGAAGGAATCCTGCCTAATAACTGTGCCAGAGATTCCATCCTCAGCACCATTAATTTATAAGTAGCATTCAGATGCATATCTTCCTATCAGGATGGAAATAGCACAATGCTTAAGGAACGATAAACCAAACGAAGGGAAATTAATATTACTCGGCAGCATGCCTTGCTGCTTTGAACCTGGGAAAAACCTGGAATTACAAGTTGGAGTCTCCTGAGATCTGAAAGCCCTTGTACTTCAAAGAGGTACTCTGGCGACTCAAAATGACTGTTTATGAGCAACACATTACCATATTTTCCTTTGGATTTCATATACAATTAACCGTCGGCTGCCGGATCGTTACTGTCGCTGCGCAACTTCTCATAAAACGATTTAAGAGCACCACCGCTACAGATGTATCCAGAACAAAAGTCCGGTTAATAATGAGATGATATTTTATTTTAAAGGGATTCCTAGAAGAGCAAAGCAAGTCTGAACTCTTCCCTGGAAGCCAAGATGACCAAAATGTGACTGCGGTACTTTGGAGAAGACTGGACTCATCGGAAAAGATGATGAAGGTAGAAGCCAGTAGGAAAAGAAGAAGACCACATTACAGGTGGATAGATCAAGAGAAGTAATAGTGCCACTGTATTCTGCTTTGGTCAGGCCCCACCTGGAATATTGTGTCCAGTTCTGGGCGCCACAATTCAAAAAGGATGTTGAGAAACTGGAGCCATGTGTCCAAAGGAGGGCGACAAAAATGGTGAAGGGTCTGGAAACCATGCCCTATGGAGGAATGACTTAGGGAGCTGGGGATGTTTAGCCTGGAGAAAAGAAGGTTAAGAGGTGATATGATAGCCCTGTTTGAATATTTGAAAGGATGTCATGTTGAAGAGGGAGCAAGCTTGTTTTCTGCTGCTCCAGAGAACAGGACCCAGAACAATGGATGCAAGCTCCAGGAAAAGAGATTCCACCTCAACATTAGGAGGAACTTCCTGACAGTAAGGGCTGTCCGATAGTGGAACACACTCGTTCCTCGGAGGGTGATAGAGTCTCCTTCCTTGGAGGTCTTTAAGCAGAGGCTGGATGGCCATCTGTCAGGGATGCTTTGATTGAGAGTTCCTGCATGGCAAAATGGGGTTGGACTGGATGGCCCTTGCGGTCTCTTCCAACTCTATGATTCTATGTCCTCTCTAGAAATATATAGGACCTGCAACACAACTATGTGGTCAATTTTAACCAAAAGTCATACCAAAGGAGCTGGAGATTCCTAGAGAGAACACTCCACAAGGCCTTTGTAGCTCCTCCAGCACAACTCTGTGGACAACTTTAACCAAAAGTCACCCTGAAGGAGCAAGAGATTCCTAGAGAGAACACGCCACTAGCGCTTTGTAGCTCCTACAGCACAATTCTATGGCCAATGCCACCAACTGGGGCGGCGGGAGCCATGTCATTTGCCATACAGCCCAAGCCATTTGCAAGTTAACTTGCAATAACTTAATATCGTAAAGGTGTCACGACGTTCACATCGATGGAGCAGAAGCAGAGTGAATCGAGTGGCGGAGCCTTTTTCCGCAACGGAAGTGGTCAGGGCAGCTCCGGCGTCCACTATCTGATGACAAGCAGA
The DNA here is from genome assembly GCA_023333645.1 of Sceloporus occidentalis. Lineage (NCBI taxonomy): Eukaryota > Metazoa > Chordata > Lepidosauria > Squamata > Phrynosomatidae > Sceloporus > Sceloporus occidentalis. The sequence continues at coordinate 4,548,859 of JALMGF010000069.1, forward strand.
AGCCCAGCCTTCCTTGAATGGGCTGCAGATAAACACACTAAATGGCATTTTGCATTTCCATAGACGTCTTTCATCTCGGCAGTTCAAAAAGATCTTGGCACTTTGATTTTGCAGAGAATAAAGAGCACAAATGCATTTGTTTTCGTTCTCCCCCAACAGAGAGTTTCTCTGACAAGAGCTCTCCCAGAAGATAAATCCAAGGACGGAGAGCTGGGGGGGGGGGGGAATGAAACAGAAATTAAATGATCAGAGACCCCCCCCCATATATATGTGTGTGTGTGTGTGTGTGTGTGTGTGTGTGTGTGTGTGTGTGTATATATATATATATATATATATTCTTGCATTTTCTTCAGGATATGCAAGAGGAGTAGCTGAGGTTTATGACCTGCCACAAGCCTCTATCAGCTTGCTTACTTTGATGGAGGAGCAACCTGTTGCACTTTACCAGAGGTCTGTTTACTCCAGCAATCTACTCCCTAATAGGGGCCCCAGCCAGAGGCTTTAAGGATTAGCAGGGCACAAAACTAGAGCTCAAGATGAAAAAGGAGAATTAACAGGTCACGAAGGCCAGCTGTTGTTCCTTAGCAACTGTTAGTCAAAGGTAGACTGCCCCAGAACAAAGAGGTTCTTCTGTCTCAATGAATCTGCACTGAGAGACCCACCTCGCCGCTATTCATACACCAGTTTTAATGTCAAGTAACTGGAGTTTGGGAGTCACTAGCTACAGGTTGAATCTCCCTTATCTGGAATTGCAAGATATCCAACATGCTCCAAAAAGGCAAAACTTTCTTTGTGGGTGGACGAGATAGATAGCCACACTTTTGCTTTCCGATGGTTCGCCGTACACAAACTTTGTTTCATGCACAAAATTATGTAGGATAGATGAAAGGAAAGAGATCTGTCTGTGGATAATTTTAACATTTGAGAGCTTGGGAAAAAATGTTGTAAAATAAACAAAGACACAAGTTCTAAAACCACTCACTCCTATCAAAATGAATGCACACTCGGCCCGCCACATTCACTGGGGCACAGGATCTCTGTGAATGTGGGAAAACCGCAAATAACAAAAACACAATGTTTTTACCTGAGAGAGCACCTCTCTAGGGATCTCTAGGTCCTCCAGTGCAACTCTGTGGTCAATATCTGCCAGAAATTGGCCATAAAATTGTGTTGGAGGAGCTACAGATGTCTAGTGGAGTGTCCTCTCTAGGAATCTCTAGCTCCTTCATCAGCGCAACCTTTGGTTAACACTGACCACAGAGTTGCACTGAAGGAGCCAGAAAGGCCAAGCAAAATGTTCTCTCTAGGCATCTCTAGCTCCTTTAGCGCAACCTTTGGTTAACATTGACCACAGAGTTGCACTGAAGGAGCCAGAAAGGCCAAGCAAAATGTTCTCTCTAGGAATCTCTAGCTCCTTCAGCGCAACCTTTGGTTAACATTGACCACAGAGTTGCACTGAAGGAGCCAGAAAGGCCAAGCAAAATGTTCTCTCTAGGAATCTCTAGCTCCTTCAGCGCAACCTTTGGTTAACATTGACCACAGAGTTGCACTGAAGGAGCCAGAAAGGCCAAGCAAAATGTTCTCTCTAGGCATCTCTAGCTCCTTCAGCGCAACCTTTGGTTAACATTGACCACAGAGTTGCACTGAAGGAGCCAGAAAGGCCAAGCAAAATGTTCTCTCTAGGAATCTCTAGCTCCTTCAGCGCAACCTTTGGTTAACATTGACCACAGAGTTGCACTGAAGGAGCCAGAAAGGCCAAGCAAAATGTTCTCTCTAGGCATCTCTAGCTCCTTCAGCGCAACCTTTGGTTAACATTGACCACAGAGTTGCACTGAAGGAGCCAGAAAGGCCAAGCAAAATGTTCTCTCTAGGAATCTCTAGCTCCTTCAGCGCAACCTTTGGTTAAAACTGAGTTGCGCTGGAGGACCTAGACATTCCTAGAGAGAACGTATTAATAAAATCCATGAATAATCCAATCCGCAAAAGCCAAAGCTGCAAACGTGGGGGGACGAGCGTATTTTGTTACTGGGCAGCAAGTTCACTCCATGCATCTGAGGAAACAGACCAAGTCTCCAAAAGCTCATGCTACAACGTCCTTTGCTCAGTTAGTCTCAAAAGGCGCTACAAGGTTCCCTTGGCAAACTGATGAGACGGCTATGTCTCTGATGTTTAGTTATTTTTATATTTTCCTTTTAAAAAGTAACTCTTTGATTTTCTGTTTCTCCAAAGTAACAGAATCTTTGAATTTTAGAGTTGGAAGGGGATGCAGGGGCTTTCTGGTCTCAAGCTCGCATCATACAGAACTACACTCATTCCTCCACATTTGTGGCTTTGACTTTTGAGGATCTGATTATTCACGGATGTCATTAATATAATCAGCCTTTATATTCATTGGAAAACATATTCCCACACCTTCTTTTCTGCCCTTCTTTTAGTTTAATCTTCTTTTTTTGGAGTGGGGCAAATAGAATTATGCCCAACCTTTTCAGTGTGGCTCCACCATTGACGTCGGTTACAATACAGGAAAGAGCAGAGCGCATCCTTTTTAATGGTGTCATAAAAAGAGTTTTGACGGCTTCCAAAGCTTTCCAGACTTTTAGAAACTGAATTTCATGGTCCGCAAGCAACATATGCAAAAACGTAGCCTCCTCTTCTATGTCAAGTGCGCCGCGCATTTTTGAATGACACCTTGTTGGTGCGCTTTTGAAGAGAACAGACACGCCATGGTTATGCATGCGATTTTTTTGTTGTTGTTGTTGCTACAGTCAATGCCCAAAATGTGATGAATGTTGACATTCCCATGCGAATGCTGACAATCCCAGATGGATCCTGAAATTAGATATATCTATTTCCTCCCTTTCCAGACGCAGACCAGTGAAACGTTTGACGTGACATTTAGGTGACAATGTTTGAGTTTTCGGACATTTACATGTGAATGTCAACCGTCACCAGATTTAGGATATTTACTGTCTTGTGTGTGTATTCTCTCTCTCTCTCTTTCTTACACATACTCACACTCACTTACGTATACAGAAACAAGTACACACCTAATTTGTTTGAATATATACACATATAAATATATACACAGACATGCACTGTGACAAATACAATATATCTGCAATCAATTCATCATTTCATTGATACCAAGACTGGGACTTAAGGCTACTAACAGATAAAAAGATATATGAAACCATCTGGCTATATAGAAAACCATCTTGCTAAAAACATACAAAAATCAGGATTAAAATAACATTAAACTGTCCATGCAACAAAAGCAATTGAAAATATAAAAAGTATATTTTAAAAGTATTACACTGTACTACCGAGAGCCAACATGGTGTAGTGGTTTGAGTAGGGAGCTGGGGATGTTTAGCCTGGAGAAAAGAAGGTTAAGAGGTGATATGATAGCCCTGTTTAAATATTTGAAAGGATGTCATATTGAAGAGGGAGCAAGCTTGTTTTCTGCTGCTCCAGAGACTAGAAGACGGAACAATGGATGCAAGCTACAGGAAAGGAGATTCTACCTCAACATTAGGAGGAACTTCCTGATAGTAAGGGCTGTTTGACAGTGAAATGCACTCCCTTGGAGAGTGATAGAGTCTCCTTCCTTGGAGGTCTTTAAACAGAGGCTGGATGGCCATCTGTCAGGGATGCTTTGATTTGGATTTCCTGCATGGCAGAATGGGGTTGGACTGGATGGCCCTAGTGGTCTCTTCCAACTCTACGATTCTATGATTCTATGAGTATGAGATTAGGACTCTGTTGACCAGGGTTCGAATCCGGGCTCAGCCACGTAAACCTACTCAGTGGTCTTGGGAAGGTTACTCTCAGTTTCAGAGGATGGCAATGACAAACCAGCTCTGAAGAAACTTGTCAAGAAAACCCCATGACAGGTTTTGCCTTAGGGTCGCCATAAGTCGGAAACAACTTGAAGGCAGCCACAACAACAGTGTACTAAAAGAGAAAGCTTTTCCAGTAGTCCCTCCACATTCGCTGGCGTTCGGGGTGAAGGACACTCGTGAATATGCAAAACGACAAAGGAAAAAACACTATCCCTTTTTACCTAAGGAATCTCCAGGCTCTCCAGCGCAACTCTATGGTTAACATCTGCCAGATGTTGGTCAGAGAATGATGCTGGAGGACGTACAAATGCCTAGAGAAGTGTTTTCTCTACCAACATCTAGGTACTCCAGCACAACTCTATGGTCAACATTTGTCTGAGTCACGATGGAGGACCTAGAGATTCCTAGAGAGAACAACCGCAAAAGTCAAAGCCACAAATGAGGAGGGCTGGCTGTACATGCCTTACAAGTCTTTACGTTGTAATCATAAATTATGGGACTCTGGGAGCCGCCACTGAGAAGACTTCTTCTCACCTTCCCACCAAGTGTGTCTCTGAAGATGGTGGGATGGAGAGAAGTAAGTTGGCCAAAGACCTTAGGACTTGGGCAAATTCATATGAGAAGATGCAGTCCTTCGGACAGTCTGGGCCTGAGCCATCTAGGGCTTTCGAGGTCCTACCCAGCACTTTGAATTGTGCTCAGAAACAGACGGGAAGCTGGTGGAGATGTTTTAGCAAAGGAGGTGCGTGTCCCAGCATTAACAATCTAGTTTTCAGGTCTTTGTTGGAAGTATCTGGACACTCTTCCAAACAGCCCCAATGCATTATCGTCTGGAATGCCTCCAAGGCACTCTGAAACACACAAGGTTTGCTGTTTAATCACACATTAGCCTCACAACTCCCTTGTGGGGTGGGCAATACTAAGAGATTGAGGATCGCCTAAGGACACTGCTGCTAAAACAAGGATTTGAAGCCAGGTCTGCACATTAGTGTGCACCAGCATGGCATAGTGGTGTGCATGTTAGATCTTGGCCAAGGCATATGCTCTCAGCCTCATGGAAAGGCAATGGCAAGCATTCTCTGAAGAAATCTAGCCCAAAAAAACCTTGTGATACGTTGGTCTTAGGGTTGTCATACGTTGGAGAAGACTTGAAAGCACACAACAACAACAGCAGCATGTTAGATTCGAGTCGGACATTTCACCGTGCCAGGCTGGTTCCTAAAAAGTAAACTCTTGTGCCTCCCCACATATACACACAAACACACACTCTTTCCTAAGATCTCAAGCTTTTAGGTCATCCTCCTTGCCTACGCATCCATAATAAAAGATAGTGGCTGCCACTATCCTGTTAAGGGGTTTACCTCATCGTAAAGTGACCAGACGCAGCCGCTGCACGTCTTCCATCACAACTGTCCCCTGCACACCACAACCGGAGACACATACTCTTGCCTCCGACCAAAGGATACCTGTGTGGCTGCTCCCCTGCAGAGCTATCGTTCAAATAAATACTAAGACAGAACGAGAGAGAGACCATGTATGCTGCAAAGCTAAGTCCCCCCCGAACACATTGCCAAATACTACTGAAAACAAAGAATTAACTTCCTAGGAGCTGGTTCTGGGTGAAACTGTTTGCCCCTATTTGAAAGGAAGGAAGGAAGGAAGGAAGGACGGACGGAGGGACGGAAGGAAGGAAGGAAGGCAGTTCTTTTTTTGCTATTGTCATGTGGCTCAGACTTGCTATGATGGAAAGTGTAATGCTACTGTACCACTTACAAAATAAATAAAACATATATTGCCAAAAATCCCCTCCCCACTAAGGAAGCTCTGGAACTCGAACCACCACCGCTGAAATCTCGTCGATAAGCCCCATCTGTTCCTGCTGTTACTCTAGCCGGAAAGCCAGGCTCTCTTACCTCTGAGATAGCCTGACAGGTTGCTCTCGAAATAGCTCTGTCATCACGCAGCCATGTGCCCCTGCCTGGGAACCGGCAGCAACAACAACAACCACAAAAGATAATGCCTTGCGCTTAAGTGTTTCTTCCCTCCCTCCCTCTTCGCCTTGCTTGGAGAGAAGGAAACACAACAGGATGCAAGACCTTAGCAAAAAATCACTTTTAAGCTGGTCTCCCATCTCCATTAACTAGAGCTCTAACAAGGCAGGAGAAGCTGTTGTTGCTGCTGTTGTTATATTTATGTATTTCCCACCTTTCTCCCAGTATAAGGACTTGATATAAGGACTCTTCTTCTACTCTTTCTGCCATAGGAGGTCAGGAAGAGGCAGAGGATAGGGAATGAAGGAAGGAAGGAGGGAGTGAAGGAAGGGGAAAAAAGAAACTAAGAAAGAAAAGAGGGAGGGAGGGCAAAAGGAAAAAGAGAGGAAAGAGGAGAAAGGGGAAAGAAAAAGGGAAGGAAGGAGGGAGGAAGGGAGGAAAAGAAAAGAAACGAAGAAAGAAAAGAGGGAGGGAGGGAGGGCAAAAGGAAAGAGGGAGACAAGAGGAGAAAGGGGAAAGGAGGGAAAGAAGGAGGGAAGGAAGGAAAAGGAAGGAAAAGAAAAGAGGGAGGGAGGGGGGGCAAAAGGAAAAAGAGAGACAAGAGGAGAAAGGGGAAAGGAGGGAAAGAAGGAAGGAAAAGAAAAGAGGGAGGGAGGGAGGGCAAAAGGAAAAAGAGAGACAAGAGGAGAAAGGGGAAAGGAGGGAAAGAAGGAAGGAAAAGGAAGGAAAAGAAAAGAGGGAGGGAGGGAGGGCAAAAGGAAAAAGAGAGACAAGAGGAGAAAGGGGAAAGGAGGGAAAGAAGGAGGGAAGGAAGGAAAAGGAAGGAAAAGAAAAGAGGGAGGGAGGGAGGGCAAAAGGAAAAAGAGAGACAAGAGGAGAAAGGGGAAAGGAGGGAAAGAAGGAAGGAAAAGGAAGGAAAAGAAAAGAAACCAACAAAGAAAAGACAGAGGGAGGGAGAAAGGAAAAAGAGAGAAAAGAGAAAAGGAAAAGGAAAGAAAATGGAAGGAAGGAAGGAAACTAACAAAGAAAACAGGGAGAGAGGGGGGAAAGGAGAAAGAGAAGAACAAGAAAAGAAAAAAGGAAGGAGGGAGGGAGGGAAGGGAAAGGAAAAAGAGAAAAGAAGAGAAAATGAAAAGAAGGTGAAAAGGAAAGGAAAAAGGGAGGGAGAGAGGGGAAAAGGAGAAAGAGAGAAAAGAGGAGAAAAAGAACAGAAAAATGAAGGAAGGAAGGAAGGAAGGAAGGAAGGGGAAGGGGAGGAGGGGGAGAAAGAAAGAGCGAAAAGAAGAGAAGAGAAGGATCAAGATTAATGAAACCTCACCATGTTTCTGCTCATTATGGATACAGTCATAGACATTGCTGGACATATCATTATTGTTATCAAAAAACACAGGAAGAAAAGGGGAACGAGAGTCTGCCTAAAAAGTGTCACATCATTCTCCTGACCCTGTGTGTATGCCGCACGTACAGATAAAGGCGTGTGCACATCCATATGTGCACACGCCCATCATTGTCAAACTGCACTTTATTTGCAAGTCTCACTGCAAACTGCCACCCTTGGAATACATTTCCTGCCTGGGAAAAGCAAGCCAGGAGTTGAGCTCAGCCAGAGCTAACTCAATCTGACAGCTCTAGCACTGATGCCTGCCAACCTTGATTGACTGGTTGGATATATTTAGACCTCGGGGAAGAAGAAGACAAAATGGGAGAGTTGAGGAAGAAGGGGTAGGCAGAAACAGAGGAGGAGGAAGAGGAAGAGAAGAGGATTGCACTTTGAAAAATAAACAGATAGCAATGTGGAGGGAATACAAAAGCAGGTGTAATTTCAGACATGTCCTTACAACATGATGGTCCCTTTCCTCCCAATGAACTCATGCCCCAAACAACTATCCATTTCCAGTTTCAAGTCTAGGAGGAACTAGTTCTGCATAAGGGCACCTTCTTTAGGGGCACAAAGGTCCCAGATCCAGTCCCCAGCATTGCTTTCGGAGATCTTCGGAAACAGGTCTGCTCCAGATCCATGAAGGACAGCTGCCAGTCAGGGGTCAGACGGACCGATGCGCTGACTCAGTGTCGGAAAGTTTGGTCGTTTGACGTATATAAGTGGGGGGATTAAAAAATCTTGCTGTCGCTAAGGTTTCGGTGGAGAGAGGCCATCTCAGCATGGAGAGATAGCCTGTCAATTATTTGCCAGCCCTGCAAAGTCTGAGAAACCAAACACAAGTGTGCAGGTGTGTATTTTCTGCAGTCTTTGCAAGGAGTGGAAAAAGTGGTGACCTAAGTGCGCACACGCACAGAGAGAGCGCAAGCACAAAAGAACAGGTTGGTTGTTCGCAAGGTACGACGCATCCGGCGCTACTACTTTTACCCGTCCATGCCATAAGGCGATATTTATAATGTGGGTTTTACTTCCATTACTTACAGAAATGTGAATAACTAACTATCTTGGAAATATGCAAGCACTCTCGGAGTGTGACCAGAAGTGGGTTGTGGGGGAATCAACTCACAAATATCTGCAAACACATAAATCTATGAGCCATAAAACCTGGGGTGCTTGGAGTGTGGTAGGTCTGGAGTCCACTTAGAGAGCACCCGTTTGCCCCCTTTAGTAACCAACTTAACATATTCTGGCTGCATATTTGTATTTTAAGCCTGGTAACGCAAGAGCCATTCACAAAGTTCATCCGCACATCATGGCGGAAGGCAGCGATAAACAATGTTGTGTCAGCTGTGACAAGTGGGAGTAAGTGTTGGATGGATGAAAGAAATGCAGCCTTGGCTTCCCCAGCACCATCATTTAGTACATTATTAACTCAGTGTCAGCAGGTATAATTCCTTGCTCCTAACAGACTCCCCTCCATTTACTCCACCTCCCATTTGGCTGCACTTTGGCTGCCTTTTTACTCCCGGGAGTACTGTCCACCATCTTAATTCCTCACTATTCTCTGTCCCTTCTCCCTCCCTCTGTTTCCAGACTTCCTCGACTCCCCCACTTCAAGAGTTTCATTTTTCCCCTTTCATAATGTCGGACTCTCGTTCGGCGTAAATACGCCCCTACTTCTTCCGAGTTACATGGAGACTTGTAAAACTATAAATATACGCTTTACTCAGCCAACTACGCTTGTCAATAAAGAGACATTCCTTGTGTGGCGTAGAAAAAGGAATGAGACAACTCATTCCAAAGCAGCGTGGGGAGGCTGTGTGTATGGAGGCAGGCCCTTGTAAGCTGAGGAGAGGAAGAGAAGATGTACAAGATGTTGCTGAAGTGTGATAACACTTTTGTACTGCCTGTAGGGCTGGAGTCGTGTGTTTGTAAGACATACTACAGGGTGGGAGCAGGGGGTAGTATATCACGCCTACACAGACAAACACACTGCATACAATCCAATACTCCTGCCTGAAATTCATGGGGTACTCCTAACCACCTTGGTGGTGTGTTTTGAACACTTTTTATTATTATTATTATTATTAACCTTTATTTATGAAGCGCTGTACATTTACACAGCGCTGTACATACAATCTTTTTAATTAGACGGTTCTCTGCCCTCGGGTTTACAATCTAAAAAGACATGACACAGAAGGAGAAGGGAGCGGTGGAGGGAAAGAGTAAGAGGTCCAGCAGTTCCTCTCTACCTCCGAGGCCTGGACCAAGGCAGATAGACTGGAGGGAGGGCTTGGCTTCATAATGGATGGTTTTTTAGTATGTTCTACCTGGTTACACCTGCACGGAAAGTGCTAACTCTACAGAGTCGTTGCACACTGTGTCAAAAATGGATGTGACTTCATCAAAACACAGCAGTAGATACGCAGCTAGGAGTGAGCAACAGTCAGTCAAGCTCACTATCACTCAGTTTGTCACATCTCCACAATCAGGTTTTTTGCGCTGAGCCCTATTTTCAAACCAATTTGCAAATTTTGTTTTGCAAAAAAGAAAATCTGCCTGAAAATGCTCAAAATCCCATGTGTACATTTTTTGTACATAATCTTTCAAGGGTCCCCACCCCCACCCCTTTTCTATCCCAGGATATAAGTCACGTTGTGTGCATTTCCCCTTAATATATGTGGTACATATGATTTTCTCCAACGTTAAGACAGTTTGTGAATATGCTGACCTTGATTAAAAGGTTCAAATTTTGGAACAAAATGATGTTCCGCGTGCATACATTTGTGTGCTGAGCGTACATACAGTTCACATCAAAAGGCAGAACATGTTTCCCTCAACCCCACCTATGGCATTCAGAATATGGCAATGGTCCATTCCTGGACAAGGGGTTGTCTGCATGGCAGACACCTTAAAAGTCTCCAAATATCCACTTACCTGGCAAAGCAGATATATAGTGTGATGCGGCAGCTAAAAAGGCCAATGCTATTTTAGGCTGCATCAATAGAAGTATAGTGTCTAGATCAAGAGAAGTAATAGTGCCACTGTATTCTGCTCTGGTCAGGCCCCACCTAGAATATTGTGTCCAGTTCTGGGCGCCACAATTCAAAAAGGATGTTGAGAAACTGGAGCGTGTCCAAAGGAGGGCGACAAAAATGGTGAAGGGTCTGGAAACCATGCCCTATGAGGAACGACTTAGGGAGCTGGGGATGTTTAGCCTGGAGAAAAGAAGGTTAAGAGGTGATATGATAGCCCTGTTTAAATATTTGAAAGGATGTCATATTGAAGAGGGAGCAAGCTTGTTCTCTGCTGCTCCAGAGAACAGGACCCGGAACAATGGATGCAAGCTACAGGAAAAGAGATTCCACCTGAACATTAGGAGGAACTTCCTGACAGTAAGGGCTGTTCGACAGTGGAATGCATTCCCTCGGAGGGTGATGGAGTCTCCTTCCTTGGAGGTCTTTAAACGGAGGCTGGATGGCCATCTGTCAGGGATGCTTTGATTTGGATTTCCTGCATGGCAGAATGGGGTTGGACTGGATCAGGGCCCTAGTGGTCTCTTCCAACTCTACGATTCTATGATTCTATGATTCTATACAGGCTTCCAAAATAGAAGAATGTCCTCTGTTCAATTCTACTGTTCTACAGTTCATAGAGAAGTGCATATCCCCATCTGGCGTCACCATGCCCATGTCGCTGACACTTATTCAGATACATAGCCATTAGCTAGCAAACTGTTGATACAAACATTTTAACACACCTAGCTAACAGTGTGCTAAGGTGAAGGTCTTTGTGCGTTTCCTATTCCAGGTGAGCTGCTACTTTTCTGACAACGACATCGAGGTGGGTTTTGTTTCCTTTTAACTAATGTGCCGGACTACACCAATATAAGACTAAATCGGAAAATTAAATAGTGAAATGCACTTCAGATGTCACGGCTTAAATAATAATTATTGTCCTTTAAAAGGTGCTCTTTTAAAGGAGGTTGTTTTGGATGAACTCACATTAATTGAAGGATTTGTTTCCGAATGGCGTTTCTTGCACCGTAAAATAAAGTGATGAAAAAGAAGCAACCGGCACTGGATGCTGGTCTAAACAATGAAAAACTACCCAATAAAAAGTTTAAACGTTTAAATTTAAACAGCCATTCTTGTTCCAGTGAGCGGGTGAGAAAATTGTAACAACAGTCAGGGCTTTGAACAAATATATGAACAACCAATTTACAAAACGAGGAGTGTTGTATTTTTAGAGTCATTTGCTTTAAGCCATGGCGTAAACCTGGTTTAAAACAACCAACTCTAAATGAAACAGGTCCAGTTGGGGAAGGGATGTGGAATTATGCAGATGTTATTTGACTGCAACTCCCAGCAGTCTTAGCCAGCATAGCCAAAGGTGAGAAAAGATGAGAGTTGCAGTCCAGCTACACATGGAAACCTGCATGATTCCCACTCCTAGTTGACTCAAAGAAAGCCGGAGAGGGGTCTCCTACTCATTCCTCAGCTGTGCATTTGGATCCGGACCCAAGTTGTGACCCACCTTATTGCAAACATTATAGAATCATAGAATCATAGAATCGTAGAGTTGGAAGAGACCACTAGGGCCATCCAGTCCAACCCCATTCTGCCATGCAGGAAATCCAAATCAAAGCATCCCTGACAGATGGCCATCCAGCCTCTGTTTAAAGACCTCCAAGGAAGGAGACTCTATCACCCTCCGAGGAAGGAGTGCATTCCACTGTCGAACAGCCCTTACTGTCAGGAAGTTCCTCCTAATGTTCAGGTGGAATCTCTTTTCCTGTAGCTTGCATCCATTGTTCTGGGTCCTAGTCTCTGGAGCAGCAGAAAACAAGCTTGCTCCCTCCTCAATATGACATCCTTTCAAATATTTAAACAGGGCTATCATATCACCTCTTAACCTTCTTTTCTCCATTGATGAACCCCAACTTAACATATCAAGATTTCCCAGGAATGGCCCACGCTCTCGTCCTACACATACACACACAGAGGCAGATTAGAGCCCAAGATGCTTAATTTATCAATTAGACGCCATCTGCAGATTGTGCTCCTTGAAATAATTGTCGAATCTGACAATGCACTGCTGCTTTTAGAAAGTTTCGGCAAGCTTTGCTTCCATTTAATTAAATGTCTGCACTTTACTTTGATTGCGCTCAAAGCACCGCTGCTTTGCCCAGATTGAGCTCCCTGGCCACCTGCTGTGCTCTATCTAGCCATGATTCCACCGTTATGGCAAAAATGATGTTTATTCCTTCCTTTCTTTCCAAGAAAAAGGTTCTTCGCTTTCCTCCCAAGCCCACCTACCTTAACTAAAAAGCGAAAGGGGTGAGGAACAATGAAAGGGAGTTCTCTCTAGTGGAAGATCAGAAGGTCCTGAGCACCTTCTGAGACACCGTACCAAAGGTAGCCCACCAGATCCTTGACACCCAACACCCAACCAGTCTACTGTATATACTCATGTATAAGTCTAGAAATTTAAGTCAAAACATTGACCCCCAAAAGCTGAATCAACCTATCCACAGGTCCATTTAAGTACTGTATTTTGACTTTCCCATCTCAGTAGAGCGTCAACAGGCAAGAGCTTAGTCCATCCCCGGAGCAACCAAAGCAAGCACTAACTCCGTCTACTCTTTCCAACATGATGCTCTTCTGGCCTTTTTGAATGTTTGGGTAAGGAAATGGCAATGGTGGCGATTTTGGTGCTTCCCCTCAAAGAAGTGCTGAGATGAATCAGGAGTAGAATGATCTGAATAGGGCATTTAGGTATGAAGACATCCTTTGCTACATGCTCCTAAGTTGTATCCTCCACTTATCTACCAGTCATAATCAAAATCCATAATTTTGGCCCCAAAACTTGCCCTCGACTTATACATGAAGTCGACTTATAGTTGAGCATATGTTGTGTAATCCCATGCAAACAGCGAAGAAGAGGAGATTCATGGCCATCCAAACACATGGTTTGGAGTGTCACATGTTGAACAAGCCTGAATTAGTCTTATGGAAACCTCGCAGTCACAGTATTTTAAGGCTGCCGTAGGGAGGACTGTTAACTACAGGTTGAGTCTCCCTGGCCTGTTCCAGACTGCCAAAATAAAGCTGCTTGGGGTCTCTTTGGAGGTATGCTATTTAAATGATGCATGCATCCTAAGAATCCGGAAGCTGCACCAAAGCTGCACTCCGGTGCTTAGGAATGGAGTGTGGCTTTGGCGCGACTTCCGCACTCTTAGGACCCATGCATCATTTAAATAGCATACCTCCAAAGAGACCCGAAGCAGCTTTATTTTGGCAGTCTGTAATAGGCCCCTGATCCAGAAATCCAAAATTCAAATTACTCCCAAATCCAAAATTGCCCGCACAGTGGTTCAGTGACATCTTCATAGAGAGATCTTGTAGCACCTTTGAGACTAACAAAAGAAAGAAGTTGGCAGCATGAGCTTTCCCAGACTTCAGTCTACTTCAGGTGCATTTGGTCTACAAAGATACAGCCGTGTTCGTCTCTAGAATCAATATGTAGAGAGGTCCTGTAGCACCTTTGAGACTAAGGAAAGAAAGAAGTTGGCAGCATGAGCTTTCCTAGACTTAAGTCTGGTCCTAAACATTTTGAATAAGGAGACTCAACCTGTAATATAAATCTGCCTTCTGTAATAGTCCTTGAAAATCTCCCTCCTTTCCGGAGACTGGTGGACAGAGGGAAATTGGATCGGCAACCTCTCATTGTGCATCAGTTTGAACTAAAGGGGAAACTTGGCTCTGGTGGTTGCCCACTGGCCAGCACCCATGGCATCGCCAACTCCCAGAATCCTCCAAGTCATTATAGCCAGAGGATTCTGGGAGTCGTTCACCTAAAAAGTAATTTCTGTGAAATATGGCCAAGATGCTTCTCTCTTCCTTTGTCCCATAACTCCAATCTCTAAAGCAATTGTCCAAGCAATAAAACGCCTACGAATGCATGTTTTGTTTTGTTGCGGCTGGCTGCCGTAGGATAAAATTATGCATGCAATCATGTATGTCGTTTTAATGTAATATAAAAGATGCATGCAAAAGGAACCAAGTTAAAAGCATGCGTAGACATCTGAGGAGAGTGACTCCGTGATTTTGTGTGAAGCAGGAAGGTACAGTTACTTGTAATGTAATATCAAGTTGGGTTCACACCAGCGGTGAAGAAACTGCACTGACTAGCCAGTAAATTCAACATTTGCCTTTATCCTTAACAACTCTCAAGATAACAGTTCCTCCGGGACACACAGGCAACCCAACTGCGTGGGCTGGTAAACTATGTTGTATTTATCTGCAAACATTCGCGGAAGAAACCAAGGCATGCCCTGAAGCAGATACAGTGGAGGTTGCTGCATTTTATCACTACAGCTACTTCTAAAATAAAATTGCACAGACTTTGCCACAGATAGTGGTAAACAGCTCATATTTATGTAAGATTTAATGTGCCGAAGAAACAGCAGAGGTTGCCTCCATTTCCAGAACGGTGTCATAACAGATTGTTTAAAAAGAAATATTTCACAGAAGGTTTACTGCTGAAGTCAGAAAGGCCTGTTACAGACTGCCAAAATAAAGCTGCTTCGGGTCTCTTTGGAGGTATGCTGTTTAAATGACGCATGGGTCCTAAGAGTCCGGAGGTCGCGCCAAAGCCACACTCCATTCCTAAGCACTGGAGTGCAGCTTTGGTGCAGCTTCTGGATTCTTAGGACACTCGCGCCAAAGCCACACTCCATTCCTAAGCGCTGGAGGGCAGCTTTGGTGCAGCTTCTGGATTCTTAGGATGCTCGCGCCAAAGCCACACTCCATTCCTAAGCACTGGAGTGCAGCTTTGGTGCAGCTTCTGGATTCTTAGGATGCTCGCGCCAAAGCCACACTCCATTCCTAAGCACTGGAGAGCAGCTTTGGTGCAGCTTCTGGATTCTTAGGATGCTCACGCCAAAGCCACACTCCATTCCTAAGCGCTGGAGTGCAGCTTTGGTGCAGCTTCTGGATTCTTAGGACACTCGCGCCAAAGCCACACTCCATTCCTAAGCGCTGGAGGGCAGCTTTGGTGCAGCTTCTGGATTCTTAGGATGCTCGCGCCAAAGCCACACTCCATTCCTAAGCACTGGAGAGCAGCTTTGGTGCAGCTTCTGGATTCTTAGGATGCTCACGCCAAAGCCACACTCCATTCCTAAGCGCTGGAGTGCAGCTTTGGTGCAGCTTCCGGATTCTTAGGGTGCATGCATCATTTAAACAGCATACCTCCAAAGAGACCCAAAGCAGCTTTATTTTGGCAGTCTGTAACAGGCCAAAGTCAAAACACCTCCGAAGTCATTATCTGTTTAAGCGACTTTCTAAACATGAAATATATATATTCTAGTCTTTCAGGTGGCTCCTTCATCTGGCGTACAATGCGAAATGGATTTACGCTGGGCATTTACACGGAACAGCTACTGCAATACCCTCCGACGAAGCATTATTTCGGCATAACTCCATCAACACGTGAAATAAAAGAGAAAATGGGAGCTAGGATTACAAAGCGTACAGGCTCCTCAAAGACCCCCACAAATGGCTGCATTTCTGAACAAGAGGAAGAAGTAAAGGAGGACAATAATTCCAATTTAGGAATTAATGAATGAGGTTTAAGAGTCTCGTGAGCTTTCATAGACGAAAGTTTACTGGATCAGATGCATTTGGAAGTAAACTTTAGTCTACGAAAGCTGAGGCACCAAATGTGTAACTCCATCAAATGTATCTGCGGAAGTAGACTGAAGTCTAGGAAAGCTCATGCTGCCAATTTCTTTCTTTCAGTGAGCCTCACAGGTGCTCACTGATTCCATAATCTAACATGGCTATATCTTCTGCAGTGCTGGTAAAAGAGTTCTGAGCATGCCAAAAAGACCTTTAAATTGAAGCTTAAAAGCCTGAGGCTATCATACTCTGGACATATCATGAGATGACAAGAGTTGTTAGAAAAGGTGATCATTCTTGGTAAAGTTGAAGGCACCAGGGACAAGTGGAAGATCACATTACAAATGGATCAGTTCAGTCCAGGAAACCATGACCATGACTTTCCAAGATGTTCGGAGAGCTCTGGAGTTCTCGCTTTCATCAGATCACTGTAAGTCATAGGCCTGTTACAGACTGCCAAAATAAAGCTGCTTCAGGTCTCTTTGGAGGGATGCTGTTTAAATGATGCATGCGTCCTAAGAATCCGGAAGCTGCACCAAAGCTGCACTCCAGTGCTTAGGAATGGAGTGTGGCTTTGGCGCGAGCATCCTAAGAATCCGGAAGCTGCACCAAAGCTGCACTCCAGTGCTTAGGAATGGAGTATGGCTTTGGCGCGACCTCCGGACTCTTAGGACCCATGCATCATTTAAATAGCATACCTCCAAAGCGATCCAAAGCAACTTTATTTTGGCAGTCTGTAACAGGCCAAAGACAACTATTTGCCAGTCAAATTACAATAACATCCCATCCCTCACATGAAATGGACTCTATGCCATCAACGCTTAGTCTATAATAAATCCGTGAGTTGCTATGGAGCCGCAAGACTCTTGGTTCGTGGTGTAGATGCTGAGCAAAATGGACCTTTGCTCTCTTCTCTTATGAGCACTTCTCTTATGAGCACAGACACAAAATGATTATCGTAACAATTTTATTTTGGGTTCTGTTTCGTCTTACAGAGTGAGGACCAACGTTCACGCAATGAAAGGGATCATAGTGGGTATGTTACAGTGAGAGCCAAAGTGGTGTAGTAGTTTTTAGCATTGGACCTGGACTCTGGAGACCTGAGTTTGATTCCCCGCTCAGCAATGGAAACTCGGATTCTCATGCTCCTGAGCGAATGAAGTTCAGATCTGCGAAAAACAACATGTCCTGTCCCTGCCACAGGTGCCCCCCATGTACTTGCCCCCCAAACAGTACAGCCGCCAATCTCACAGAAGGGTCAATTACTCTACAAGACGGAGAAGCAATGGAGACAGGCGCATGTCTCGACTTTCAAACCTGCCCTGAATTAACTTTTAATACAGAACAAAATGTCACATTCGCTTCCCTCCATAATCTAAAAAATTCTCCTTTATATACCAGAGCAATAAAGGGGAGTATTTAAAAATTCAACAGAGAGGTTAGGGAGGAGAAAGGGATTCTTGCAAGAATATGTTTTATGTCTGAACGGCTCGAGATTTTAAATGCTGCTGAAGAAATAGATGTTCACAGAGTGGCAGGAGAGAGGGGTGGCAGTTAGAGAAGGCAAAGGTGCTTTATAGTATAATAAGCCAGGTTTCAGGTTAGTAACTTGCCACAAGTCCCTAAGTGGAAATGAGGAATGAAGTAGCGCTCATCTTCAAATGTGAAAAGCCAACAAACTGGGTTTCTAAAGCAAGGCCCATCCTCTGACACAGACTTCACTTCATCGAACCGCAAGGGCATCACGGGAGGGTAAGCAAAGCTCCCAAATACCATTGCTTTCGCTCGACTGTCCATCTTGAAAGCCGATCTGAGATCTCTGCATCCTGCGTTATTCAGCTCCATGTTGAAACACACACACACACACACAATGTGAAGTAAGCCTTTTGTTAATGGGTGTCCTCAGATGCAGCTTTGACGAAGGTGGCAGCATTAATAAATGACCCCTTTGTACAACTCAACGCAGCTGCTGCCATCTGAAGCCATCACTGCAGAGCCCAAATTTGATCTGACAGGCTCCTCTCCTTTCCCCGCCATGGCAGTCTGGTTTTATTGTTGGCCCTGTTTTCTTCACAGGCCAGATTATGAGGAGAAGGGTTTCAGAGGAGGGAAGCGCTCACTGACAAAACCTAGAAGAAGGGCACCAGAAAGCCAGAAGAAGAGCTGGCAATGCTAGTTCTCCATCCCATCCCATTATGAAGGGAGTATTCTTCTCTTCCTGCTCCAAATCCCCAAGAGGATGAATCAATTGTTGTTGTTGTTGTTGTACATTTTGTTTAAAAGGAACCTCAATAGCAATAGTGTGGCAGCACGCTTTCCGTGCAACAGCTCCTAGGTTCACTCCTGGCATCTCCAGGTAAAGTTGTGAGGACCCTCATTTGAAACCCTGGGTAGTTTCTTTTCATTTAATGCTGCCATCTTCATCCAAGCTGCATCTGAGGACACCCATGAACAAGAGGCTTACTTCACATTGTGTTTGTGTGTGTGTTTCAACAGGCGGTGCAGATCAGACTTCCCCAACCTTGTATCCTCCACATTTGTTTTGACTTACCAGCCACATCAACCCAAGCCAGCATAGGTGAAAATGCTGAGAGCTGTCATCCAGAATAACTAGAGGGCACCAAGTTGGAGGATGCTGATATAGACAATATTGATAGACAGAATAACAAATTGGTTTGTATAAAGCAGGGGCGTCACTAGGGATGTGAGCGGTGTGGGCCGCACCAGGCGACACCCTAAAGGTGAGATAACACCACTGCTCCCTTCTTTGGCCAGAAGCGGTCCCAGGTTAGCAATAGCAACCGCAATAGCA
This sequence comes from Sceloporus occidentalis, assembly GCA_023333645.1. Taxonomy (NCBI): domain Eukaryota; kingdom Metazoa; phylum Chordata; class Lepidosauria; order Squamata; family Phrynosomatidae; genus Sceloporus; species Sceloporus occidentalis. The sequence goes on from JALMGF010000069.1 coordinate 4,567,563, forward strand.
TGCACATTTCTATACTGCTTAATAGTGAACTCAGCACTCTCTAAGCGGTTTACAATCTGTAAGCCAACTGCCCCCAATAAGCTGGGGACTCATTTTACCGTCCTACAAAAGGCCGAGTCAACCTTGGCGCCCCTAGGATCGAACTCACAACCTTGTGGATGCAGTACTGGCATTTCACTACCGCAAACCATGGTTTAAAACAAAACCTTATATTTAAAAAGAACTACCACTACATTCAGTGATATATGGGGATTACGATTTATGAGTAACATCATAATAAAAGCATTACCACGGATTCTGTATGGTGTGACATGTGGGTGGGTAACACCATGAGTTACCACACCCAGGTGATGCCACTGGTATAAAGCAGCAACTTATGATCTAGCTTTAAAGGGGCTTGAGGAAAATCCACATTACTATGGGTTCTTTGGCTTAGAAAGAAAAGCGTAAAAAGGTATCATTAAACACCAAAGTCAGAATCATCCAGGCCACAGCATTTCTATGCATGGTTATGAAGCCTGGACAATGTAGAAAGATGACTGGAAGAAAATAAACGCTCCTGAAATGTAGTGCTCGAGGATTGCTCTACAGATACCACGGACTGTGAAAATGACCAATAAATGGGCAAATAAAGCCTGCATTCTCACTAGAGGAAAAGATGAGTAAACTGAGACTGCCATATTTTCAATGTATCATAAGTCAACATGACTCAGTGCAAAAGATGACAATACATGGTAAAGTGGAGGCCAACAGGGAAAGAGGGAGACTGCATTGTAGTTGGATTGATTCAGTCAAGGAAGCCTTAACTCTGAGCTTGTAAGACTCGAGCTCTTGGAAGTCTCTCAACAACAGGGTCTCCATAAGTCAAATCTGGCTTGGCATCAAGTATCTACAAAGTTTAGAAAAAAGCTAAGGAAAAGAGGAGGAATGGTAAAAACCTAGACGATTATATGGGGCATGGAGAATGTGGAGGTGTTTTACTCCCTCTCTGACAGCTTCAGAGTCCTGGATCATCTTCTGAAACAAAATGGTGGGAGTTTCAGGGTAGTTAAAAGGAAGGGTTGATTTGCAGAGCGCATAGTTAAACCATGGAATTCACCGACGTTAAACGTTGCAATGGCCGCCAACACTGGATGGCTTTAAAAGGGGATTAGACAAATCCACAGAGGATAAGACTATCCGTGGCTACTGGTCATGATGGCTATATATTACCTCCAGTATCAGAGGCAATATATCTCTCAACACCATTTGCTGGGGATTAGGAGTGGGAAGACGTGGCCTAAATCCAACTGCCAGTCCCAACCAGAGTAGATGCAATGAATGGACTGCTGAATAGTAAAGGCAACGCTTCTGTATGTTTCACTGATTCAATAAGTCTACTGTAGCTGGAAGCAGCAATTCGAGTCGGACCGCTGTGTCTTTATTGCAGGCCTCTTAGTGGTTTGTCACTGTAGGAACAGAATGATGGGCCTAATAGTTGTTTGGTCTGACCCAGCATGCCCTCCACTGTCCCAATCTGGAAGGGACAATCCTGATTAATCCTCTGTCCACCCACTTCTTCAACTGCTTTTAAAACGTCCCAGGTACTCTTTCCTCTTCCTACTTTCCTTCCCACTTTGTTCCCCGCTTCCTTCAATTGCTATAAACTGAATTCAAAGCGTACAAATACAATGGGACCTTGTTATTTACTGGGGTTTGGTTCCAGGATCCCCCCTGGATAACAAAATCCATGGATGCTCAAGTCCCATTAAATATAATGGCAGAGCAAAACGGTGTCCCTTATATCAAAGTTTGCTATTTGGAATACTTTCAAGCCGAGGATGCTTAATTCCATGGATAATGTACTTTGCATTTAATGAACTCAGCAAGGGATGGAAAGAAGAAAGGGAAGATTCTTGCTCTTCCCAGTAAGCTCAGGCAAAAACAAACTGCTGCAGCCTTTCCTAGCTTATCTGTTCTTCCTTAATCTTGGCCTGTTACAGACTGCCAAAATAAAGCTGCTTGGGGTCTCTTTGGAGGCATGCTGTTTAAATGATGCATGCATCCTAAGAATCCGGAAGCTGCACCAAAGCTGCACTTCGGTGCTTAGGAATGGAGTGTGGCTTTGGCGCGACCTCCGGACTCTTAGGACCCATGCATCATTTAAAGAGCATACCTCCAAAGAGACCCGAAGCAGTTTTATTTTGGCAGTCTGTAACAGGCCCTTGTCATCTTGACCACACTCTGATGTTGCTCGGCCAGACATGTCCCGGTCCTCCTCTGGAAAATGTCAAAGGGTATGATCCTTTATGGCTCTCACATTCTCACGGCTACAGAATAAAAAAACGTCCTGCCAGAGGTAATTGCAAACAGCCCCAAAAAAATCCCAGCAGTTGCCCTACAGTCTACGCAAGATGGAGATGTGCTACATAGCTGTGGGAAAAGAGCTTCAGCTAAGCAATTCATTTCTTGTCTCTGGCGCTGTATCTGGGACACAGAATAGGTGCTAGTAAAAATGACTCAGCTTTTTAAGATCCCTTCAGATAGGGAAAGTTTAAAAGGAAGAGAAACTGTGTCAGGAGAGACCTCACACATTCAACCGGCGCGGCCTATTTATCTTTTCAAACGGGCGCCGTAACGTCGTAGGCACCCAACTCCAATGTATGTCCAACCTTTCCTCCTATATAGACTTCTAAAGAAAAGCATCTAAGCAACCCTGGCACCACTGTCCATCTGCTCCTATGTCTGGCGAGCTTCCCTTTCCTAATTTTAGAATCCAGGTCTCCTTTTTCCTGAAATTTAAAATTCTTCTGCCGTCCTCGATAGCCAAGTACTGCCTGCTGAAAATAAATACTGCCAGTATCAAGGCTTGGGGAAAAGGTTATTTTTGACTGCAACTCCTGGGACGCCCCAGGCAACATGCAAGTCGACGAATTCCGGGAAATGAAGTCCAAAAGAGTACCTTTCTCTGGCCAACATCACAATACCTTTCATACCTTGAAACTACGTGTGAAAGGGATCTAGGAGTCCAAGTAGACCACAAGTTGAACATGAGTGAACAGTGTGATGCGGCAGCTAAAAAGGCCAATGCTATTTTAGGCTGCATCAATAGAAGTATAGTGTCTAGATCAAGAGAAGTAATAGTGCCACTGTATTCTGCTTTGGTCAGGCCCCACCTAGAATATTGTGTTCAGTTCTGGGCGCCACAATTCAGAAAGGACATTGAGAAACTGGAGCCATGTGTCCAAAGGAGGGCGACAAAAATGGTGAAGGGTCTGGAGACCATGCCCTATGAGGAACGACTTAGGGAGCTGGGGATGTTTAGCCTGGAGAAAAGAAGGTTAAGAGGTGATATGATAGCCCTGTTTAAATATTTGAAAGGATGTCATATTGAGGAGGGAGCAAGCTTGTTTTCTGCTGCTCCAGAGAACAGGACCCGGAACAATGGATGCAAGCTACAGGAAAAGAGATTCCACCTCAACATTAGGAGGAACTTCCTGACAGTAAGGGCTGTTCGGCAGTGGAATGCACTCCTTCCTCGGAGGGTGATAGAGTCTCCTTCCTTGGAGGTCTTTAAACAGAGGCTGGATGGCCATCTGTCAGGGATGCTTTGATTTGGATTTCCTGCATGGCAGAATGGGGTTGGACTGGATGGCCCTAGTGGTCTCTTCCAACTCTACGATTCTATGATTCTATGATTCTTCTGTTTGTCCACATAAACTGGCAGCAGCTCTCCAAGAGAAAGGACTGTTTACATCCAAACCTGTGTGCTAAACACAAAAGTCAGCAGAGCACAATCTTTGCCAGGTTCTCACCAAGTTGGCATTAGTCCCTCCCTACGTCAGACTATCATATATACTCGGCTATAAGTTGACCTCGTGTATATGTCAAAGGGCAGGTTTTGGGGCCAAAACTATGTATTTTGATATGATCCATGGATAAGTCGAGGGTCAAACTTAGGGGCATGTGACATGGATGAAACAAAGGGAAATAATGCCAAAGAACTTACAAAATTCCAGCAGGCATAAGTGCTTATGAAGGATCAGAGCTTCCAGAACAGACTGCACTCTTGACTTTCACCAAGGGATGGTTCCTTTTAAAATATGAGTTAACATATAGTGCATATATTGACTCGTAGATAAATCGACTTGGGTTTTTGGGTCAACTTTTTGACTAAAATTTCTAGACTTATACATGAGTACATACAATACGTATCTGCTGCCTGGGGACAAGTTAAATTCAGAGACACTCATGACCGAAAGAATTGCCACCAAATGACAAAGTGGAGTTTGGTATGGTTGTAGTCTGCACTGGTAGAAGGTCTACCCGCAATGATGAAATGGATCCTCAAGGTATTCATGGATCCTTGAGGTATTCAGGATATTATCTGACCCAGGAAGCCTCCTTTTAACCATCCATTAAGAAGCCAAGCCCTTCCTCCAGCCTTGGTCCAGGCCTCAGAGGTAGAGAAGAACTGCTGGACCTGATCCCATTCCCCACCACCACTCCCTTCTCCGTTTGTGTCGTGTCTTCTTAGATTGTAAGCCTGAGGGCAGGGAACCGTCTAACTAAAAGATTGTATGTACAGCGCTGTGTAAATTTACAGTGCTTCATAAATAAAGGTTATTATTAATAATAATAATAATAATAATATGAAATTTACACCTTGCTTTTCTACCCACAAACTGCAGTCAAGGTGGCTCAGTAACTCAGGGCAGTCACCAACACTGAAAGGCTCATTCTGATATTGGTTTATTAACTAATTATTTGTCTTTCCCGCATTAAAGAAAAGGATATGGGATTCTTAGGCAGGCTCCCAGCCAAGCAAGTTGATCAGTGCCAACCAACTCAAGCTTTGCTTCAAGTGGGGTAGTTGTTTTGTGAGCTGCCAAGACACACGATGGAGACGAACATCTTATCCGAAGATGCCAGTCACAGAAGCTGGTGAAGCTTCAGGAATTAACTCTTCCGCATAGCCCAAAAACCCCACAAAAATCTAAGAACAGGTTTCTTACCTGTAACTAGGGTGCCCAGGTCAGAACTGAGATTTCAGGGCCAAAATTCATGTTCTAGAGGTGGACACTTGTGATATGACAAAAGATGTGCCCTGAGGATGGTATAAGACGATGGCTCCTGACGAAAATGTAAGCATCAACCATTCAAACTAATAAACAAAAAAACCCCACCAAGTCTAAGTACAGTGGTCCCTCCACCTTCGCTGGGGTTAAGGACGAAGGACCTCTGTGAATGTGAATACTATTTTTTAACATAAGGAAACACCTCTCTAGGAATCTCCAGGTCCTCCAGTGTAACTCTATGGTCAACATCTGCCAGACGTTGGCCACAGAATCATGCTGGAGGACCTACAAATGCCCAGAGAAGTGTTTTCTCTAGGGTCATCTAGGTTCTCCAGCACAACTCTATGGGCCACTTCTGGCAGAGTAATACTGGAGGCCCAAGAAATTCCTAGAGAGAACATAGTAATCATAACCGCAAATAATCAAATCCGCAAATGTGGAGGGTCAACTGTAGAGCCAAAGCGAGAAGTAAGAAGCTGGAGGTGTAAATCAGTGCTTGCGTCTGAACGAAAGAAAGAGTGGTCGGCGCATGGCTAATGAACAGTTGTATGTGTCTGTCTATCCCTGAATCTGCAAGTCAAAACTGCAAATGTGGAGGGGCAACTGTATTTAGGAGCACACACATACACTTTTCAAGACAGTGCTCTCTTGCTAAGATTCCTCCTCCTCCTCATGATGCTGGGAATTAAAGACAGTCTAAGCATCAAGATCTGGGAACCCTACCAGTAACTCTTCTTCAAGGGATCATCTGTGAACTCACACCTAGGAGCAGGAGAGACACGTGTGCATAAGTCTCAGACACCAAAAAGCAGACCAAGACCTTTCCCAGATGTGATGTGGCGGCTGACGCATGAAGAAAGAAAAAAGCGCTTCCCATCACTCATTCAGACAATGCCTAAAAGGGCCTCATCTCATCCCGAAAATGGAAGCCGTTGCCGTGGGATGCCTCCCTTCTCCAACTCTTTGCCACAGAATAAAGCAGCCCGCTTGCTGTGTCAACCAATTAGTTTAGAAACGCGAGGAATAAATATTTAAGAGGACCCCTTTCTTCCCGAGCCACATGGCACCTGAATCTACTTTGCTCTCCTCCTGCTTTCCTGATAGAACCTCCCACTGGTTCCAGGCAAGGTTTAAACAGCTGTGCAAGATCAATGGGATCGGAAGCTCAACAAAGTGAAAACCCCACCTTGGCCTGCTGTTTCTCATAAACCGGAGCAGCAAGGAGGAGAAGAAGGAGCGGGAGAAATCTGCTCACTTCTTCTGCTAGGCATTTTTAGAGTGGTTTATGGTGGTTTCCCCTCCGCTCTCCTTGATATCTTTTCCTTCCAAGTCTCTCCGTTTCGCACAAAACTGGCGGCTAAGGTCGGGACCATTTTTGGCACGACGCGGAGTATTGCGATTCTCAATACGGCGGCAGCGCGGCCACCCCCCAAGTACCAACATACCTTGCAGCAATGGCCTAATCTCACTCCCCGTTATTGCTCTCGATGGTATTTAACATAATAGCGTTGACCAGGATGAGCTTATTTGAAATTAACATGGAGATGGCTGGTACTTCAGCAGGATCTCTGCAGCAATTCACCATTAATTACCGAACTGTTATTTTTAAGTGTTAGCCATAAACCAGGCTCCTGATACATTTGCATTCAGAAGGGAAAGCGAAGCACAGTGGCGGCGGGCGGCGAACGGGAGGGAGATACAGTATAGGGAGGTAAATGAGAAATAAATTAGAACAGAAGCTAAGTGCTGCTTCCAACTTTAATATTCCCCAATTAGTTTATGATCTGGAGGTAAAGCGTTTAACCTCGGGGTCACGATCTCCCTCCTATCCCCATCCCCTGCACGAACTATGAATATATTTCCTCTAATTTCTTACACTTCCATCTAAAAGGAAAACACCAAACTGGGTATAATATAGGATCCATGAAGCCTCCTGTTACCTGTCGCCTATAGAGACTTGGGGTGTTAATACTCCCCAGAATCCACACCTTGTCTTTCTAGGAGTCATCAAAGACGGTAATCTTTCGCTGTCGTCAAATCTGGTTACGGCGATCCTAATGGAAAGTATGGCGATCTTACGAGAAACCCCCAAGACTCCCCAGAAACATATTTGGGGTAACCACATTAACCATGCGCCAAAATACAGCACAGTTCACAAAATAGGGGTGCCTTTTGGAGGGGGACAACTAAAAAGCACAAAATACATCATGCAAGCTTTCAAAGGCCCACTGCTGTCTTCTTTATCAGGCAGAAGGTGTTACAAATCGGATAAGGGAAGAAAAGTGGCAATGTTAAAAGAGTCATAGGCCGGTATTTTGGGTAAGATGTTGTTTATGTTAAAGTTAGCCTGGAGGGATCTGAATGCATGCAGAGGCCACTCTCCTTCTTGGCCATGTGGGGACTGAGACAAAGGATAGTAAAACCTGGACTCTGTTAGCAGCAGTAAAGTAACTTCTCCCAGGATCCAGTCTCTCTGTCCTTTGTGAAGCCACAGGCTCCTTTCTTTCCAAGTCACCTTCTTATCAACAATCTTGCTTAGCCCCTCCAAAATCTCAATCTGTGGCTTCCTTGGTTGAGTTTATCCCTCTGTAACACATTCTTCTCTTTTCCTACTGCCTTCTATCTCACCAAATGTTGCCTTTTCTAATAAGTCATTCCACCTGAACATTAGGAGGAACTTCCTGACAGTAAGGGCTGTTCGACAGTGGAATGCACTCCTTCCTCGGAGGGTGATAGAGTCTCCTTCCTTGGAGGTCTTTAAACAGAGGCTGGATGGCCATCTGTCAGGGATGCTTTGAATTGGATTTCCTGCATGGCAGAATGGGGTTGGACTGGATCAGGGCCCTAGTGGTCTCTTCCAACTCTATGATTCTATGATTCTATGATTCTAGTCCATAGTACGGCTCTCGTCCAGCACATTTCAAATGAGATTATCTTCATCCTGTCAGCTTTCTTCACTATCCAGCTTTCAGGACCGTGCGTAGAAATCAGAAACACTACAGCATGGATGATTCTGGCTTTGGTATTTAATGATATATCTTTCTGCTTCAGGACCTTACCTGCTGCCTTTCCAAGTCTTAGCCTTCAGACTGCAGTCTCCGTTTTGATTAATGGCGGAGCCAAAGTATAGAAAACCATGTGCTATCTATAGCTATGTCTTCATGAGCTTCTGGTACAGAAAGTGGTATATTGCCATCCTGAATGCACTTCCTCGGAAGGTGATAGAGTCTCCTTCCTTGGAGGTCTTTAAACAGAGGCTGGATGGCCATCTGTCAGGGATGCTTTGATTTGGATTTGGATTTCCTGCATGGCAGGGGGTTGGACTGGATGGCCCTTGGGGTCTCTTCCAACTCTACGATTCTATGATAGTAGCCACAGTTCTATGGAGTTCCTTTTAACAATGTCCAAATGGACAATCATCACAAAATCCGGTGGCAGTGAATTCCATACTTTAACTAACGATAATCTAAAATGAAAGCTCATAATCATCATTATAATTGATAATTATAATATTATAATATTATCATTATAATCATCGCCTTCATCACCATAACTGATGATGATGATAGTGATGATGATACTTACTACCGTTTATGTTATGCCTGATTCTCACTTTAGGTAGGTGGAAACAAGTCGTCCATAGATATGAAATACAGAGGGAAAGAAAGAATTGCTTTATTTTAAAACAGTATTTTAGAAACAAAACAAAAAAAGTCTAAGAGGACTATAAAAGAGAGCATGAATATAATTAAGCCCATTAAAACACAGGGCACAGAAATATCCTGGCATAGGAGAGAAAGAGCCAGGAATCTTCAATGCAACTAAGAGCAAGTAGCAGCCCCCCAATGAACAACAAACCGGTCATTAACAACAGGTTTGGAGGAGGATTACAGTCTAAAGAGCTATAATCAGAATAGGTACTCTGTTTAGCAACTAAGCGGTTCCATCTGTTTAATTTACAATGTCAGGGAGAGATTTGAATAGCTTCCAGACAGGCAAAGTCTAGAGGAAGAATAAATACCACAAGCAAAGGTGGAAATACTGTATGTACAATTCCACACTCCAATGCAAATCAACTTAGGGCAGTATCAAAAAGGGCTTTACAAAGTGTCCCCCAATCTTCACGTGCAGAGAATGAATAAACACACGGACATACAGTGGGTCCTTGACATCCGCGGTGTTTGGTGCCAGGACCTTCCATGGACACCAAAATCCATGGATGTTCAAGTCCCATTATATATACACAGGGAAAGTAAAACGGTGTGCCTTGTATATGACAAAATCAAGGTTTGCTTCTGGGGTGGGGGAACTGAAATATTTTCAATTCATGGGCATTTGAATTTCATAGAATCACAGAGTTGGAAGAGACCCCCCCCCCCAAGGCCATCCAGTCCAATCACATTCTGCCATGCAGGAATTCTCAGTCAAAGCATCCCCGGCAGATGGCCATCCAGCCTCTGTTTAAAGACCTCCAAAGGAGACTCCACCACTCTCCAAGGCAGTGTCCTCCACCGTCGAACAGCCCTTACTGTCAGGAAGTCCCTCCTAATGTTGAGCTGGAAACCCTTTTCCTGTAGCTTGTATCTGTTGTTCCATGTTCTAGTCTCTGGAGCATCAGAAAACAAGCTTGCTCTCTCCTCAATGTGACATCCCTTCAAATACTTAAACAGGGCTATCATATCACCTCTTAACCTTCTCTTCTCCAGGCTAAACATCCCCAGCTCCCTAAGTCATTCCTCATAGGGCATGCTTTCCAGACCCTTCACCATTTTGGTTGCCCTCCTTTGGACACATGGCTCTAGTTTCTCCACATCCTTTTTGAACTGTGGTGCCCAGAACTTGAGACAATATTCCAGGTGGGGCCTGACCAAAGCAGAATACAGTGGCACTATTACTTCCCTTGATCTAGAGACTATACTTCTACCATGGACATGGAATTTGTGGATGCTAAAACCATGGACATGGAAAATGGACCATATGCTCACATATTGGTGCACGGTATGTATAAAATGTCTCCTACCTTAGATGGCAACCCAAGGTTCTTGAATGTGCCTGAGTACCTTGATCTTAAAAGCTACTACTACACTGGGCAAAACAAAGTCGCCGGGGACTTCCTTCTTCACTTGGAAAGTGGGTGCAGAGCCAGGTTATGGAGACAGTGGTGAGGAGTCGGTGAGGATGGCCACAGGCAAAGTCTCTCTCTCTTGTCCGTTCGCTCGCTCTCTTGGCTCCTGCCTTAAAACTTGACTGGCCTTTAGCTAATTCTTAATTAAAACAAAATCTTGGGCGAAAAGAGAGGGAGGGGAGTCAGGCAGCGGAGGGAAATCTTTAGAAATAATTGGATCACACAGCAACACTTTATTAAGTTCTTAACCTAATCCCGTAAATTTAATGATCAACGTTCAAGTTGGAATCATTCGTCCATTTTAAACACACACAAGCATGCACACACACACTCCTAATTGTGCAGTTAACAAGGGGCACCGTTTTACTATGTCATTGTATTGAATGGGACTTGAGCATCCACAGATTTTGGTATCCACGGGAGGTCCTGAAACCAAACCTCAGTGGATGTCTCATGTACTTGGTCTCCTATGGGTTTCCATGGAAGAGGGACAGAAGAGCACATCACACAAAGATGGACTATCCTCTTCCTCTGGGGTAGATGTTCGGACTCTCATTATGCAGCATGGCACTCCATCCATTTCTGGCAAATGTCTGGAAGCTTTACAAGTTTCCTTTCATGAACATAAAATCTCTACAATGATGAATCACGGCACTATAACTGTGCAGTGTGAATGGGTACCTGATCTTTTGAACCAGAGATACCAGGGATCAAACCTGGGACTTTCCGCCGGCAAAGGTACATTCCCTTCCCAACAGCAGAGCAGGTGCTATTGAGAGAAGAAGGTCCTCATTCCCTTCCCAACAGCAGAGCAGGTGCCATTGAGAGAAGAAGGTCCTCATTCCCTTCCCAACAGCAGAGCAGGTGCCATTGAGAGAAGAAGGTCCTCATTCCCTTCCCAACAGCAGAGCAGGTGCTCTTGAGAGAAGAAGGTCCTCATTCCCTTCCCAACAGCAGAGCAGGTTCTATTGAGAGAAGAAGGTCCTCATTCCCTTCCCAACAGCAGAGCAGGTGCTATTGAGAGAAGAAGGTCCTCATTCCCTTCCCAACAGCAGAGCAGGTGCTATCGAGAGAAGAAGGTCCTCATTCCCTTCCCAACAGCAGAGCAGGTGCTATCGAGAGAAGAAGGTCCTCATTCCCTTCCCAACAGCAGAGCAGGTGCTATTGAGAGAAGAAGGTCCTCATTCCCTTCCCAACAGCAGAGCAGGTGCTATCGAGAGAAGAAGGTCCTCATTCCCTTCCCAACAGCAGAGCAGGTGCTATCGAGAGAAGAAGGTCCTCATTCCCTTCCCAACAGCAGAGCAGGTGCTATTGAGAGAAGAAGGTCCTCATTCCCTTCCCAACAGCGGAGCAGGTGCTATTGAGAGAAGAAGGTCCTGAGATGCTACAGAGGAAAAAAGAACATGCCACAGAATTCGGAGGGGAATTAATAAAGAACGGGTTAATGAAAAACAGAGTTAGAATTGGTAACAACAACAACAAAAGCTTCCTTGCTGCTGGCGTTGCTTTATAAAGCATTATAAAAAGCAGCCTTCGGCGTGTTTTGAGCGTCGCACCCTCCTTAGATCAAGAGCTTTATAATCATCAGGTGCTAGTCAATCAGCTTTTACGGTCGCACTCAAAAAGCCTTTTGCAAACACTGTTGTGACTCTGGAAACGAAAATGCCAAAAATGATTTAAAAACCCAAAGCTTCAAGTACAAAGTTTTTAAAAAGATTTGAAAGTGGAGTCAGAATTGGGGGGACCAAGGAAAGGAGGGCCGACGCGCACCTTTCGAATGGGTGAAACGCGGTAAGAGTTTCAAGTCCTGACAATGGCCATGTGTGTTCAAGCTGGGAAGACAAACACAGGTTGTTGTTTTCAAAAAGGAAAATGTGTGTGTGTGTGCCTCCAAGTGCCCATTTCTCTCGGTTAAACGGAGAGGGTACAGGATGTCCATGTCCCGATGAGGTGTTGTGCCAACATCCCTCCGAGAACCACATCAAATATAATTTTCAAACCAATTAGTTCGGGGAGGAAAAGGCATCCAAACCCAAACCAAAGCAATGCCTTCTTCATTCTAATTACCAGGGCATCCTATTCAGTTCCTAATGAGAGCCGAGACAAAGGCGGTATATGCATTAGGGTCTACTTCAAGAATGCTTTTTCTTTTTAGCAAACAGATCCTCTTTTGTTCTGGTTAAACACCAATTACTCCCGCTCTCTCTAACATGCAAATCGAACCGAAAATAGGGCAGGGTTGCTGCCCATCCTGAAGCAGTGCAAGGTTTTGAATGATTTTGGAAAGGGGGGGGAGGTTGATGGGGGAAAGAAAGAAAGAAAGAAAGAAAGAAAGAAAGAAAGAAAGAAAGAAAGAAAGAAAGAAAGGCAACCCTCTGGGGGTTTTCAATTCCAAGTACTTTGTACTCTGATAAAGCTCTTTTCAAAGAGCTTTTTTGTATTATCTACAGCAGTTCCCATAAGGAGGGATTTCTGCCATTATCCAAAAAGAGAGTGCGAGGATTGGGGAGGGAGAGGAATAGCACATTTTTTAAAAAGGTGTACAATATAAAGCAAGGGAAGCAGAAATAGCCAAACAAAGCTGTTTACATGCAGCTCCTAGTCGTGGCGTTCGCAGTAGGAACAACTCAGAACATTATGAAAACTATGGTACCTAGGGAAATAGCTAGAGCGGAGAGGGGGAATGGAACCGGAGCCCAGATTTACAATGTGTTCTTTTGTTCAAGTTGGAGAGTATTCATGAGAGATGCCAGACTGACAGGCCTGGGAAGTACAGTACTCCAGCCTTTTCAAGTGGTACACAACCTGAGTTAACAACCCTTCCACTCACCCCAGCCGAGCCCCAACTTGTGCCAACTCTGGATGGGGAAAAGGAAGACCCATCTTTTCGTTCCTGCTTGCTTAGCATCCGGTTGCCTTGCCATCATGAAAGACACAGGCTTAAAAGGATGGGCCGATAGCATCAGTTTTGTCATCATCATCCCCTTCCTCCTTCTGCCTTTTCCTCAGTTCAGGACTCAAGGCGGCTTACAAGATACAAGCAGGTACTGCTGTACCAAAGTAGAGAGATCTTGGAGCACCTTTGAGACGAATTAAAGAAAGAAGTTGGCAGCATGAGCTTTCCAAGACTAAAGTCTACTTCCTCGAATGCATATTATTATTATTATTATTATTATTATTATTATTCAAAGGTATAGCCATGTTTGTCTTCAGACTCAGTATGTGGAGAGATCTTGGAGCGCCTTTGAGACTCACTGAAAGAAAGAAGTTGGCAGCAGGAGCTTTCCTAGACTTCAGTCTACTTCCTTAGATGCATATATAGGGTCAAGTATGTGGAGAGATCTTGGAGCACCTTTGAGACTCACTGAAAGAAAGAAGTTGGCAGCAGGAGCTTTCCTAGACTTCAGTCTACTTCCTTAGATGCATATATAGGGTCAAGTATGTGGAGAGATCTTGGAGCACCTTTGAGACTCACTGAAAGAAAGAAGTTGGCAGCAGGAGCTTTCCTAGACTTCAGTCTGCTTCCTTAGATGCATATATAGGGTCAAGTATGTGGAGAGATCTTGGAGCACCTTTGAGACTCACTGAAAGAAAGAAGTTGGCAGCATGAGCTTTCCTAGACTTCAGTCTACTTCCTTAGATGCATATATAGGGTCAAGTATGTGGAGAGATCTTGGAGCACCTTTGAGACTCACTGAAAGAAAGAAGTTGGCAGCAGGAGCTTTCCTAGACTTCAGTCTACATCCTTAGATGCATATATAGGGTCAAGTATGTGGAGAGATCTTGGAGCACCTTTGAGACTCACTGAAAGAAAGAAGTTGGCAGCAGGAGCTTTCCTAGACTTCCGTCTACTTCCTTAGATGCATATATAGGGTCAAGTATATGGAGAGATCTTGTAGCACCTTTGAGACTCACTGAAAGAAAGAAGTTGGCAGCAGGAGCTTTCCTAGACTTCAGTCTACTTCCTTAGATGCATATATAGGGTCAGGTATGTGGAGAGATCTTGGAGCACCTTTGAGACTCACTGAAAGAAAGAAGTTGGCAGCAGGAGCTTTCCTAGACTTCAGTCTACTTCCTTAGATGCATATATAGGGTCAAGTATGTGGAGAGATCTTGGAGCACCTTTGAGACTCACTGAAAGAAAGAAGTTGGCAGCAGGAGCTTTCCTAGACTTAAGTCTACTTCCTTAGATGCATATATAGGGTCAAGTATGTGGAGAGATCTTGGAGCACCTTTGAGACTCACTGAAAGAAAGAAGTTGGCAGCAGGAGCTTTCCTAGACTTCCGTCTACTTCCTTAGATGCATATATAGGGTCAAGTATGCGGAGAGATCTTGGAGCACCTTTGAGACTCACTGAAAGAAAGAAGTTGGCAGCAGGAGCTTTCCTAGACTTAAGTCTACTCCCTCAGATGCATATTATTATTATTATTATTATTATTATTATTATTATTATTATTCAAAGGTACAGCCATGTTCATCTGCAACATCAGTATGTAGAGAGATCTCGTCGCACCTTTGAGATTAACTGAAGAAAGAAGTTGGCAGCAGGAGCTTTCATAGACTTAAGTCTACTAAATCCAAAGTACTGCCAACTTCTTTCTTTCAGTTAGTTTCAAAGGTGCTACAAAATCTCTCTTGAACCCCAAATAATTTTGACCAACATGTCTAGACTTAGACGTCCCCATTATTCACATGAACACTCAAGACAGTCTGCTTATAGGTCCATATGGAAAATTTCACCTGCCCTTTAGACCGTGCAAACTCTCAGCCAAAGGTTTTGTTGTTGCCATTTTACAATAATCAGTACCTGACTCCATCAAACTGAAGCCCTGGAAGAGATGAGAAGCAAAGCCCATTTGGCTTCCTAAGAGCACCATTACATTGGGTTCCTTCAACTGCTTTCCATTCAAGATTATTGCCATTATCAGAACTTGCTAAGTTTAAGAAATGAGACAGGAGTCTGCTTTTCTCCTCTGCTCTCACCATCCCTTTTTCCCTTTTGTGCTTCGTCTCTTAGACTTGAAATCTGTTTGCAGAATGCCTTGTTTGTTATTGATCTCACACAAATTACTCAGAGCCCTTTCAGCTCAAAAGCAGAGCAGAAAAGTTTTAAATAATGCAATAAATATCATCGGAGGAGATGAAGCAGTCTTCCATTTGGTCCTGACTGAGAACACCTCTTGAACCGAATTCTCTTTACTGACGGAAGGTTTTCTTTTTAATATGTATAACCATGCACCGTACCAAACAAAATAAACTTAGCCCTGTGCTCCATTTTGTTGCTGCTGTCTCCCCAGAACTGTTAGAAGACCAAACTCTTTTATTCATTTCATTCCCTCGACCCCAACAGACTGGCTTTCTTGGGTCATTTTAGGTTGTTCACCCCACGAACATTTTGCCTGTGGCCTGTTACAGACTGCCAAAATAAAGCTGCTTGGGGTCTCTTTGGAGGTATGCTATTTAAATGATGCATGGGTCCTAAGAGTCCGGAGGTTGCGCCAAAGCCACACTCCATTCCTAAGCACTGGAGGGCAGCTTTGGTGCAGCTTCCGGATTCTTAGGACCCATGCATCATTTAAATAGCATACCTCCAAAGAGACTCGAAGCAGCTTTATTTTGGCAGTCTGTAACAGGCCTTAATGTTGTTGGCTTGTCTTTTGGATCGAATTAAAATTGTTTAGTCGGTAGAAGTGGAAATCCTTGGAGGGTCTATGGAAATCTCTCTCTTCCTCCCCGCCCCTCCGAATACCCAAATCCCTCTATGATTTCCTTATACAGTTTTAAAGGAATGGTCATCCATCCAGATCGGAGTATGATATTTCTCACACGGTCCTTGAATTTCAAGCCTTCCGCTTATATCTAAATGTAGATTCAACTTCAGATCAAGGCTAAGGTTTCTGGATTCTCAAATATAAACTCAGTGCGGGGGTTTTTTTTGGGGGGGGAGAAGGACGTGAAATGAGTCCGGCCAATTCATCTTTGCCACCAAGTATTACATTATAGCCGACGAGGCTTTCAAAAGTCTGTTTTGTTGGCCCTTTTTTAATATATTTCTGATTTATGCCAGTTTGAAGAGGTTTCAACGCAGCGGCGAAAGAGAAGAAAGCGTTCTTTTAATTCCAGAATCTGGCTGGCTTTAAAGAGACACCAAGAATGTAATAAATCCTAAATGTCACGCTGCTACTGATTCAGGCGCTAGGGAGGATTCATACAGGTTGTCCCTCTCCAGAGGAAACAGGATCAAAAACATCACATCTCCCTGTCCATTTTGCAGACTCTCTCTCTCTCGTGTAAAAGAGCGGCTGAACGCTACATTTCGCCATGTTCAGCAAGACGACAACTTCTTGTGTAGCGCTGCTCCCTTTCCCCAAACTGGTGTCGTCTATGCCACTCTGCAGATGAAAGAAATCCCAGCAATGTACGTGAAGCCAGAGCAAACGCAAGCCTACTCAAGAGACAATCCCCAAAGAAGTTAAAGCAAAGTAATTGGACTTGGGTTGATGCAGCTCTGTTGAAGCCAGTAGCGCTGAAACGGCCCAAATTTGTGTAAAGGTTGGCATGAATTGGTTTTGTAGGGCGGAGTGAAAAAGCCGCACATATAAAATGCAGGCCCACAGTCAAGGAATAAGGATTGAAGATGCTGGCTAAGAAGCCTTTCCGAAATACACATGTAGTACTACAAACCCTCGGCCCCCAATTTATGCTCTCCTATCCTCTACTGAAAGAGGAGGCAATGTCAATTCCCCATACGAACTTACCCAAATATCACCGTCCTCCTTCCTCACCTTCTAAGACAAAGGTGAGCAAAGTGTGGCTTGCAGCTGTGACTTTTGTGGCTTTGGTTATTCATGGGTTTTATTCATATGTTTTCTCTAGGAATATCTAGGTCCGCCAGCGCAACACTATGGTCAATGCCAACCAAAAATCGCACTGAAGGACCCAGAGATTCCTAGAGAGAACACTATACTAGGCCTTTGTAGCTCCTCCAGCACCATTCTATGGTCAATGTCTGGCAGATGTTGACCACAGAGTTGCACTGGAGGACCTAGAGATTCCTAGAGAGAACACTATACTAGGCCTTTGTAGCTCCTCCAGCACCATTCTATGGTCAATGTCTGGCAGATGTTGACCACAGAGTTGCACTGGAGGACCTAGAGATTCCTAGAGAGGAAACTCCGCTAGGCCTTTGTAGCTCCTCCAGCACCATTCTATGGTCAATGTCTGGCAGATGTTGACCACAGAGTTGCACTGGAGGACCTAGAGATTCCTAGAGAGAACACTATACTAGGCCTTTGTAGCTCCTCCAGCACCATTCTATGGTCAATGTCTGGCAGATGTTGACCACAGAGTTGCACTGGAGGACCTAGAGATTCCTAGAGAGGAAACTCCGCTAGGCCTTTGTAGCTCCTCCAGCACCATTCTATGGTCAATGTCTGGCAGATGTTGACCACAGAGTTGCACTGGAGGACCTAGAGATTCCTAGAGAGGAAACTCCGCTAGGCCTTTGTAGCTCCTCCAGCACCATTCTATGGTCAATGTCTGGCAGATGTTGACCACAGAGTTGCACTGGAGGACCTAGAGATTCCTAGAGAGGAAACTCCGCTAGGCCTTTGTAGCTCCTCCAGCACCATTCTATGGTCAATGTCTGGCAGATGTTGACCACAGAGTTGCACTGGAGGACCTAGAGATTCCTAGAGAGGTGTTCTTTCAAGTAAAAACATAGTGTCTTTGTTATTTGTGGTTTTTCCACATTCACGGGGGTCCTGTGCCCCTAACCTCAGCAAATGTAGAGGGATGAGTGTACAAGGTTTGCTGTGGCCTCTCTAAAATATTGTCTAAACTAGCCTTTCCCAACCTGGCACTCGCAAGATGTGTTAGACAGACTACAACTCCCTTGAACCTGCCAGACAGGGATCATAGTACAACACACCTGGGTGGGCTAAGATTTGGAAAAGCTGGTCTAGCCGGACTTTCCAGGTGAACCAACAGCCAAATAGTCCAACATCTCAGTTCTTTCTAGCAAGTCTCTCCATCTCCGGCTGTCACTGGCTTATTCACCTGCTAGTTTACATCCTCTACATCTCTCAACCATCCCAAATATTGCCTCCTAAACCGCAATGTGACAATCCAGCTTCGGGCTGCCGAACACAAATGTCTTAGTACCAACTGTGCCTGACTAACCTCATAATATTGTGCATTTGGGTCACAAAGTAATGAGGAGGAAAAGAACTTGTAGCCTGAGAAAAGAGTAGCTAGGAACTGAAGAGAGAAAGAAGTGCAGCCATACCTCGGTTAACAATGCCTTTGACAAAGAAAACTCCCTTTTTACAGCTCACAAAGTCCTCTTTTTCCTTTCTCTAGCCAGAATTATTATGTTTTAATGTAGGTCCTGTCCAAATGAATGCTCCCACACACAACCCGCCCGCATCCCACACAGTCACACAATACTTTTCGTTCATGTATGTGACGGAAAATGTTCCTAGTGTGATGTCTGTTTTAAATCACATGGGGATTTCTATGGAGGAGTGTTGCATCGTGTCATTCCCATACGCATACGCTTTCTACAATGGGACAATCCTGGCAAAACAGCATCTCACCTGCTGTTTAAAACAACTAGGCCTTAGTAGCAAAGGTGACAGCAAGCCTAACATTTCCTCCAGTGCAACCAGAAAAGGGGGTATTTGCACTAGTACTGTAACAAAACCTTCTTTTAATAAATGCGCACTGCAATCTTAAACAAGACTTACTAAAAGGGAGGGGGAAAAGTTTTCCCCAAGCAATCCCATGCATTAATCGTTCCACCAAACAACAAGACGCTACGCAGGAACAGTCAGCTGTGAGCATTTTATTTACAGTATATGCCCTCCCACCAAGTTTGCTGCCTACACGGAACTGGAAACTCTTTGCCTCCAAGCCTCTGAACTTATTATTCAACAACAAATGAGCACTATATTTAGCACATTTTCCATGCAACGTCTCTCTCTCTCTCTCCAAGGGCCATCGAGCCAGGAGGCTTTCAAAGGTTAAATGAGTCTATCGGACGCAGAGAAACAGAGATTTCCAAACACAAGTTATGTTTCGGCGTTATCCCTTATGCGCCATCTGCAAAGTGCTTTTCCTTGAGAAATGCACCTGCCTTAACGCTTCCAGTATCAACTTCGCAGAATCTTGCACGGTTTATCAGGAGCCAGGCTGGAGTCAAGGGGGAGAGAGGAGAGAAATCTCCCTGATGGATTTCTTCTGGTTGCGCATAGGTGTCACATGCCTCCTGTCCACAAGCGCTTCTCATCTATAAGTGGCACCAGAGAAAAAGACACAGACACACACAGCTGGACGTCCATCAACCGACCCACAATGCTGCAAATACTCTTTTCTGGTGCTAAAGAACCTTCTCCCTCTTGGGGTGCAGCTACGCTGTAGAAATACACTTGTCCCTCTATATTCACTAGGGTTAGGGGCACAAGACCACCGTGAATATGGAAAAACCACAAATAACAAAAACACCATGTTTTTACCTGAGAGGACACCTCTCTAGGTATCTCTAGGTCCTCCAGGGCAACTCTGTGGTCACAGTCTGCCAGACATTGACCACAGTATTGCGCTGGAGGAGCTACAAAAGCCTAGTAGAGTATCCTCTCTAGGAATCTCTAGGTCTTTCAGTGCAACTTTTAGTTAAAGTTGACCATAGAACTGCATTGGAGGAGCTACAAAGGCCTAGTAGAGTATCCTCTCTAGGAATCTCTAGGTCTTTCAGTGCAACTTTTAGTTAAAGATGACCATAGAACTGCATTGGAGGAGCTACAAAGGCCTAGTAGAGTATCCTCTCTAGGAATTTCTAGGTCTTTCAGTGCAACTTTTAGTTAAAGTTGACCATAGAACTGCACTGGAGGAGCTACAAAGACCTAGTAGAGTATCCTCTCTAGGAATTTCTAGGTCTTTCAGAGCAACTTTTAGTTAAAGTTGACCATAGAACTGCACTGGAGGAGCTACAAAGGCCTAGTAGAGTATCCTCTCTAGGAATCTCTAGGTCTTTCAGTGCAACTTTTAGTTAAAGTTGACCATAGAACTGCACTGGAGGAGCTACAAAGGCCTAGTAGAGTATCCTCTCTAGGAATCTCTAGGTCTTTCAGTGCAACTTTTAGTTAAAGTTGACCATAGAACTGCACTGGAGGAGCTACAAAGGCCTAGTAGAGTATCCTCTCTAGGAATCTCTAGGTCTTTCAGTGCAACTTTTAGTTAAAGTTGACCATAGAACTGCACTGGAGGAGCTACAAAGGCCTAGTAGAGTATCCTCTCTAGGAATCTCTAGGTCTTTCAGTGCAACTTTTAGTTAAAGTTGACCATAGAACTGCACTGGAGGAGCTACAAAGGCCTAGTAGAGTATCCTCTCTAGGAATCTCTAGGTCTTTCAGTGCAACTTTTAGTTAAAGTTGACCATAGAACTGCACTGGAGGAGCTACAAAGACCTAGTAGAGTATCCTCTCTAGGAATTTCTAGGTCTTTCAGAGCAACTTTTAGTTAAAGTTGACCATAGAACTGCACTGGAGGAGCTACAAAGACCTAGTAGAGTATCCTCTCTAGGAATCTCTAGGTCTTTCAGTGCAACTTTTAGTTAAAGTTGACCATAGAACTGCACTGGAGGAGCTACAAAGACCTAGTAGAGTATCCTCTCTAGGAATCTCTAGGTCTTTCAGTGCAACTTTTAGTTAAAGTTGACCATAGAACTGCACTGGAGGAGCTACAAAGACCTAGTAGAGTATCCTCTCTAGGAATCTCTAGGTCTTTCAGAGCAACTTTTAGTTAAAGTTGACCATACAGCTGCACAGGAGGACTAGATATTCCTAGAGAGAACATATTCATCAAATCCACAAATAATCAAAGCCGCAAATATGGAGGGATGAGTGTACCAAGAACCCTAATTTGTGCTGCACTTTGCAGACTAAGAAGGGAAGAAATCCCTGCCTTTATGAATTTACAGTGGAGAAGGTCTCTCACTTCATTCTTCACAGGAGACACGGACCTCACATTTGGCGTTCTCATGCAAAGCGATTGCACACAGCGGATGGGAATAATTTGACCACTTTGAGGGAGGGAGGGAGACAGATTCTTGCTGCTTCCGGGTGGCTTCAAAGCCAAGCATGAAGGAGGAAACTGATCCCTGCTCCACAATGACCAGAGAAAACTGGGAAAGGCTGGAAGGGGCGAGGAATCAATTTCAGCCACACATAATAACTAGCTTACATAGTCAGCAAAAGCCTTATCCTTCCTCTGGAAAGACAAGTCAGAAGAGAAGAGGAAGAACCACTGAAAAATACTAAGTACATTAACCCTCTTGCATGTTTGGAATCAGAAGCGAGCGCTGAAATAGTACCAAGAAATCACCACCACGACATCAGCTAGAATGGTGCGTATGCTTTAATTTGAGAGTACTGCGCAAAGGGAGCGCCAGGGTGGTGTAGTGGTTTGAGGGTTGGATTACAAGTCCGGAGATCAGAATCCCCTGCTTGGTTCAATTCCACGCTCAGCTATTGAAACTCATTAAGAGTCATAGGCCTGTTACAGACTGCCCAAATAAAGCTGCTTCGGGTCTCTTTGGAGGTATGCTGTTTAAATGATGGATGCATCCTAAGAATCCGGAAGCCGCACCAAAGCTGCACTCCAGCGCTTAGGAATGGAGTGTGGCTTTGGCGCAACCTCAGGACTCTTAGGACCCATGCATCATTTAAATAGCATACCTCCAAAGAGACCCCAAGCAGCTTTATTTTGGCAGTCTGGAACAGGCCATACATTCTCAGCCCCAGAAAACCCTGTGATAGGTGCCACAAGGGAATATATCCAAAATGGCTTGGCAACCAGAACAACAACACTGCTTAAAGGAGAGTGGGGTCAGACAGAGCCAAATTCACATAAGCAGGGAGAAACAAAACCCACCGCGTTCTAAGAACTGGGGCCTAAATAATCCCAGTGATATAAGTCCTGTTTAATAACGTAACAGCAATGTTATACAGTGAGCCCTCCATATCCACTGAGTTTTAATCCACAGTTTCAAGCACCCACGGTTTGAAAATAGTCTAAAAATATTTTTGCCCTTTTATATAAGGGACACCATTTTACTATGCCATTGTATTTAATGGGATTTGAGCATCCATGGATTTTGGGACTTGAGCATCCATGGATTTTGGTATCTACCAAATGGGACTTGAGCATCCATGGATTCTGGTATCCATGAAGGGCCCTGGAATCAAACTCCAGTTGATACAGAGGGTCCGCTGTATCAATCTGTTGTTGCTATTGTTGTTGTTGTGTTCCATCAAGTAAACTTTGATGTATTGTGAACTTATGAAAGAGAGACCTCCAAGAGCCATGGTTATGAATGACACACTCTGGGCAGCCATGGCTTCCTTGATTCAGCCAATCCACTTACAGTGCAGTCTTCTTCTTTTCCTACTGCCTTCCAGTTGAACAAGCTTTTGGTCAGGCCTCACCTGGAATAATACTGGGTCCAGTTCTGAGCACCACAATTCACAAAGGATGTTGAGAAGCTGGAGCGTCTCCAAAGGAGGGCAAACAAAATGGTGAAGGGTCTGGAAAGCATGCCTTATGTGGAAAGACTTAGAGGGCTGGAAAAGAGATGGTTAAGAGGTGATAATGATAGCTTTGTTTAAATTGATATTTGAAAGGATGTCATGCTGAGCTTGTTTTCTACTGCTCCAGAGACTTGAACCAGGAGCAATGGATGCAACCTTCATGAAAAGAGATTCTACCTCAACATTAGGAGGAACTTCCTGACAGCAAGAGCCGTTCGACAGTGAAAAACGCCGCCTTGGATCATGGTGGAGTTTCCTTCTTTGGAGGTCTTTAAACAGAGGCTGGATGGCCATCTGCTGGGGATGCTTTGATTGAGAGTTCCTGCATGGCAGAATGAGGTTGGACTGGATGGCCCTTGAGGTTTCTTCCAACTCTATGATTTTATAAGCATTATTATCCTTTCCAATGAGTCATGTCCTCATGTAGTGTGTCCAAAGAACGACAGCCTCAGTGTTGTTTCTAATGACAGTTCAGGAATGGTTTACTCTACAACCCATTCATTTGTCATTTGAGCAATCTATGTTACCTAGGAACACTCCTCCAGCACCAACAGCAATAGCATTTACATTTCTATACCGCTTCATAGTTAACTCAGCACTCTCTAAGTAATTTACAATGTGTAAGCCAATTGCCCCAAACAAACTCATTTTACCGACCTATGAAATGATGGAAGGATGAGTCAACCTTGGAGCTCCTGGGATCGAACTCACAACCTTGTGGCTGCAGGACTGACATTTAACCACTGCGCCACCAGGCACTAGTATTAAACATTAGTCATTAAATAATACAATCAATATTATTAAGATTGCTACTATTACTACTGCCGCTACTGCATATTAGTACTACAGTGGGCCCTTGTTATCCGGTGGGGTTTGGTTCCAGGGCCTCCTGTGGATACCAAAATCCATGGATGCTCAAATCCCATTAAATATAATGGCACAGTAAAATGGTGTCGCTTATATAAAAAGGCAAAATCAAGGTCAAAATCAAAATCAAAATCAAACTGCCTATGGGAGTTTGTATATTTTTAAAGCATTTTCAAGCCGTGGATGCTTGAATCCGTGGATAAAAAAAGCTATGGATAAGGAAGGTCGGCTGTACTGGTTTGGAGCCACATGGAAACATGCATGATCGAAAAGGATCCAAGGCCTATGAAACCTCTGAGGAATTAACATGGTGAGGATTACAAAACCCAGGTGCCATTCCTGTACAACCGTTCCCTTTGTCAAGCCACAATAATCCGAGATACAATTCCATGATTTTCGGCCCAAATTTGTCAAACACGTGTGCGTATGTGTCTATGTGTGTGTGTCTGTGTGTGTGTTTTAAACTACAACTTAATTGGCGTCTACCTGACCCCAATACCAGATTAGTAAAGTGCTTTTAACCAAGTGCAGGAGGGTTAATAACAAACGGGGTAAGAAATTATTGGAAACCTTATCTTTCCCCAATGTAACGCAAGAGCTACAAGGGATTTTCGGCAGCGGGGAAATATTGCTCCGATAAAGCGGCTACGCCGAAAGCCCAAAACGGCCTTGCCTTAACCCATCTCCGGCAACTTTTTAGTGATCTGAATCACCCTTAAAATAAAATAAGAAAAGAAAACCCACAACTTCATGGCTGGGCAAGGCTTGGATACTTCAACGTCCGAGGACAAAAGCCCGGCAAGGCCTGGAAGCCAGGATATTTACACACTGCCTGTCCTTCTCGCAGCCACAATGGAGCCCATTCTCTCGGCGGGGAGGACGGGGCCATTTATTATTTCGAACACAGAGCAAACTGGTTGGACGAGGGGAAAGAGCCTCACATGCATAATTGAACTGCGCTGCAAACTGGCGGAGCTGCCTTTAATGACCTGCCTATTACATTATACTCCCTGAGCTCACAGCACCCTTGTTAGGGAACAGGAGGTGGGAGGAGAAGGGGATATTAGATGTCGAGCCAATAACTTGCTTCAACCGGGGAGGAGGGACGGACCCACCCTCTCTCTTCCTTGCTATGGGGCTGGTTATTGCTGCCCTCCCCTCCTCGCCGCCCCCCCAAACTTTGTGCCACAGGCGGCCAGAGGGAAAAGGGTGGAGCCCGGGCGGCTTAAAACGTCTTTCCGTGCGTCGCCATCTGTTATTTTTGACCAGGCCTCCCGAGGAGAGGGAACTCAAGATTTCTCTGGAGCATTCTCCACCCAGATGGACCCCATTCATCGCAAGGCTAGGATGGGAACCGTAAAGGAAACATTAAAAACAACACTTGTATTATTTGTTCGCTGAAACTTATTGCAACGTATGAGTTGGTTCGTAGAGGTGTCAAATGTTTCAACATGGGTTTTCCATAAGGAGCACAAACGCACGGATCTTTGGAAACGGTCGCAAAGAATTCCGGAAATAGCCATCTCTTCAGTTCCTTGATGCCCTAAATTTCATAGCCATCTTCAAAATTTTCCAACCCTATTATCTTCAGACCTCGGGTTCCTCTCAAGTTCTACACTTCTTATCCTTTGCCCTTCAGGATTCGGGTTTTGTCAACTGTGAATGGACTTTATTATGGACATTTAATATTTCTGATCGCCCTTTTGGCGGCTTGCTATACTTTGCAGTGGCTGAATAATCATTTTAAATGCCCCAGTCATACCACAGTAAGCATATGCTATTCTTGGTTTCATAAGCGTATGGCAGTATTGTTCAGTACCTGGCCTTCCTTGGTTGCTCTGATACAATCCTTACTATGTGTAGGGTATATCTACCCTTTCCTCCGGTAACATTAAAGAAAATGCCATCTCCCATGTTGAAAAAGAAAGGATGCAAACTTTTAATGATGCGGATAGCATCAATTTTTATCATCATCTTATATCCCACCTTTTTCAAGGCAGCGGTACACCCCACTCAAATTGTAAGAAGCCTTGGTTTGCACCCTTTGGGGGGGAAACTTGTTTCATGTCTGTTGGTAATACTTCTAGAGCCTGCTACATGGATCCACAAAAAGGTTTATGGAAAAGAAAAGAAAAAAGATGAGAGAAAACAACAAAACACACAGAGACAGAGAGAACCAACAGAGTAGTTAAAAAGGAACCAAAGCTGTCTTGATCCCACATGTCCTCTGAAATAAAACTTCCCACACATAAACTGTAAAAAACCGGCAAACAAGACGAAAAGGTCAAGACAACCAGAGCTTGTGTTTAAGCACTAGCTTGGTCATCCTAAGGAAGGAGGATTTGCACACAGGTGAGCGCAAGGGATTGAACAGAGGCAACTCAGCAGCCTCTGAAAAGGAAAACAAAGAGTTGCTAAGATTCGGGAAACCTCCTCTTCCAAAACCAAGCATCCTAATGCGGCTCCAACCCTTCCCTGTCGATCCTTTCATCACGGGTGGGAATTATGAGGTTTCTTCAAATATTGTTCAACCAGAATTTCGAGCATCTCTCGCTGTTACCCAAGCTGGGAGTTGCA
The DNA here is from genome assembly GCA_023333645.1 of Sceloporus occidentalis. Taxonomy (NCBI): domain Eukaryota; kingdom Metazoa; phylum Chordata; class Lepidosauria; order Squamata; family Phrynosomatidae; genus Sceloporus; species Sceloporus occidentalis. The sequence goes on from JALMGF010000069.1 coordinate 4,593,777, forward strand.
GTCCAACAACACGGCAGAACCATTCCTATCCCTGCTTTACCTGACTAGTAAAATAAACAAACCTGCAGGCTTGTCACTTTCGTGGATTGGTTTTTAAAAGCTGTCTAGAGTCCTAACAAAGGACTGGGAGTCAGGAAGAACTGCTTTCCTTAGGGACACACACAAACATTATTCATCTTTCACCTTTAATACAAATCCAACAATTGAAGGAGAAGAGATGTACAATGGGTCCTTGGCATCCCCTGGGGTTTGGTTCCAAGGCACCCCATGGATACTAAAAGCTGTGGATGCTCAAGTCCCGCTGTATACAACGGGGTAGTAAAATGGTGTCTCTTATATACAACGGCAAAATCAAGGTTTGCATTTGTTTATTTATTTGAATACTTTCCAATTGAATCTGTGGATGCAGAATCCGTGGATATGGAGGGCCAACTATATAGGCAAGTGTTCTGCACAATTGTGAAATGGAAACCAAAGATTTCAGTGTCCTGGTCAATGAATATGAGAGCCAATGTGGTGCAGTGGTTTGACTGTTGAACTCCAGAAGATCAGGGATCAAATTCCCATTGAGCTGTGGAAACTTACTGGGTGATCTTGGGCAAGCCACTCTCTCTTAACCTCAGAAAAGACAATGGCAAACCCCATATGAAGTCCCCCATGACAGGTTCGCCATAAGTTGGAAATGACTTGAAGGCGCACACCAACAGGCCAATGTACGCCAAAGCACCAGAGTAACCAACAAGCCCTGGGCACTTCATTTTATTTTGTACATTGTACATTGCCTAAATAAGAACTAAGAACTAAATGTGATCTCCGAGTAACACCTGGGGGGCAGGTACCTCTCAACAGTACAAGGGTTAAGATGAGGCAGATCTATGGCTTGGTGGCCATACAATGTTTGCATTCACCTATGTTTCACTTGGGTTTGCCTAAAGGCACCAGATCATGTCCAAACCTGGAAGCTGAGCAAGATCAGCCCTGGTTAGTACTTGGATGGGGGGCCACCAATGAATATAGGCCTGTTACAGACTGCCAAAATAAAGCTGCTTGGGGTCTCTTTGGAGGGATGCTGTTTAAATGATGCATGCATCCTAAGACTCTGGAAGCTGCACCAAAGCTACCCTCCGGTGCTTAGGAATGGAGTGTGGCTTTGGCGCGACCTCCGGAGTCTTAGGACCCATGCATCATTTAAATAGCAGACCTCCAAAGAGACCCCAAGCAGCTTTATTTTGGCAGTCTGTAACAGGCCTATATTTCAGCGGAAGGAACTGGCAAAACCACATCTGAATAGTCCTTGCCTTAGAAAACCCTATGAAATTCATGAGGTCACCATAAGATGGCAGGTGGCTTGAAGGCATAAAAACACACATGACCTAAATACCCCATGAAATTCATGGTGTCGCCATAAGTCGGCAGGGAACTTGAAGGCTTGTACGCACACACATGCTCTATTGGTGCATTTGAAAATGAACAAAATGTCAGAAAATGCAAAGTCTCCAGGGACTCCCTCCTCATTGCTTTGGGAAGGAGTGGGGGGGAAAGTGAGGAACATGTGAAAACTCAAAATGTTGAACACGTGAACATGCACGAACATCCCCTGGCTTCTTCCCTCCACTTTTATTCCATCTTTCTGGTATTTACAAACCTGGCCGCCGGAACGCCACCAGACTTTCGATTCCTGCCAAGTGCTCCCAAAGAGCTTGGAAGGAATCAGACGCAGGGGGGAAGCGCAAGCGAGTGTTCCCGCCAGCATCCACCCAGCCATCCACCCACCCACAGAATGAATGACTAATATTAGATGAGGCGTAAGTTAAAGTTAAGGCTTTCGCTGACAAACCTGACAGCTCCTCGACACGCCAGGCCCCCGAGGCAGCTGGTCAACAAGATGAGAAATCTGGATTTAAGTTAATAAGTCCCAGCTGGCACCCTGATTTTGTGGGTTTTTTTTTTCTTTTAAGGTAGGGAGCAGGGTCGGGTAAGAGGGGCAGGGTGCCTTTGTCTGGCGTTTCGAATTTCCTTTGATCCAGGGACCAGTTCAGCATGTTCTGGTTCGCCCTTTCCCTAAAAATGAGCCAGTCGGTGTGGGAAACGGCTTGGTATGCAACACACAGTGACGAGGAAGGGATTTTTGCGCCGTCAAAGCCTGATGGCCTGGAAAACTAGGAGGCCTCGTCATGGCTAGATAACAACCGGCAGCGGGCAGGCGAGCCGGGCGGAGGGGGATGGAGAGAGGAAGTAATTCCAGATGCAGACATCGCTAGCTTAGCAAGTCACTTGCAGGCCAAGCTGTTTGCAGTTCCAGGAGCTGGAAAGGGAGACCTTGATGGAGAGCCCTAAAGGGCGCGATGATCCTGGGTGAAGGGGGAAGACCAAGCCTGTCCCAATCAAGCTTGACTTAGTTTATTTTATTTTCAAAGGAACATAATAATAATAATAATAATAATAATAATAATAATAACAATAATGATGATGATGATGATGATGTTTATTTGCAATGCCCTTTCCACCAAAAGGGGTTACATCAAAACATATCCATGGACTTGCGATTCACGGTTTTGATCATTTGCGGATGGCAAGTCCTCCCTTCCATCCCCCCTTCCTTCCTTCCTTCCTTCCTTCCTTCCTTCCTTCCTTCCTTCCTTCCTCCCTCCCTCCTTCCCTCCCTCCCTCCTTCCTTCCCTCCCTCCCTCCCTTTCCTTCCTCCTTCCATCCATCCCTTCCTTCCCATCTTCTTCCCCCTCCCTGGGGGAAGGTGGTCCTGGGGACACCAAGGCCTGTAATCCATTCTGGCTGCATGGGGATTCACTGAGCAGCGCTCAGGGCCCAGTGTGCGCACATCCCACCCACCCCTTTGCTACAGCCAATGTGTGTACAATACATCAAAATTGGCTGTGGTGCAGGAGGCAGGGCATGTGCATACCAGGCCCTGAGCCGGTGTGGACTGCAGGCTCTGGCAGCGCGGGAGGAAGGAAGGAAGGAAGGAAGGAAGGAAGGAAGGAAGGAAGGAAGGAGAGGGAAGAAAAGGGGAGGAGGGAGGGAGGAGTCCCATTGCCCCCAATGGTAGACCACCACTGGGAACAATGGGACTTGAAGATTTGCAAAATTTTAGGTTCAAAGGGGGATCAGAAATGTATCCCCCGCAAATCCAGAGGGACCACTGTTCAATAAAAAGTGAACAATAAAACACCACACTATAAAAAGCTAAAATAATATGCTAATATGCTAAAAACAAAACAAAATCTTCCTCAATCACTGCCCATCTTGTCCACCTTAGCAACTTAATCCGGTGAATTGAAGAGGAAGGTCTTCCAACACTTTACAAAAGTGGATCAAACCCTCCTCCAGCCAGACGTGCAAAGGACGGCTGTTCCACAAACGCTGAGCCAGATCCCCTAAGGCTTGCTGTACATGGAACTGCCAATAATCCTCTGTGTGCAGATCTTACATTTTTAGATGGTACATACCATGCTAGCTGAGCTGCCAGATATGGAGGGAGGTTAACCTGCAAGGCCTTAAATACTAGGACCAAAAGCTTATAATGAGCCCTGGCCCAAACTGGAAGCCAGTGGAAGAGACATGTGAGTATTTGGGGAGATTTAAAACGAGAGGAGTAAGTGAGCAGGAAGGCAAACCTGCCAGTGTTACAATAGTTCAGGCATGAAATAACCAAGTATTTTAAAGGGACTCTCTCAATAGTAAAAAATGTATGGATCCTATGGATGTTCAGAAGATGGAAGTTATATGCCATAGCAGTTGCCCCGATAAGGGGACACAGGGACAAACAATAATCCAATAGGACTCCAAGGTTTCTGGCAACTGAGACGGGGCTAGTGTATAACCGTGTACACACAATGAAGGGCATCAAAGTAAGAATGTATGTAAGAACGCATTTGTTAGTTACTAGGTCAAGTTGCAATCCCATCCTCACCCTCACACACACAGAGAAAAAATAAAACCCAGCTTCTACCAACAGCCAACATCTGAACTCCTGTCACACTTCATTAGAGTTAGCTAAAAGGAGACGAGCAATATCATCCTAATGACGACAGCCTGGCCAAGGAGGCAACATGCGCTAGCCTCTTATGGACGGGAGAGAGGAAAAACCTCGCATCCGAGACGAGGTGGAGGGAGGGAATCAAGATCTGGAGGATGTACTTTGTGGGCCATTAACCTGGAACATAGAAAACTAATAACCAACACACTCGAGGAGCCTTGGTTTTCGAAGGTGTGCAAGAACAGCTCTCACCTGGAGCAACCCTCCCTTTAAAAAGAAGCCAGGTGTTCACGCAAGGACCCTACTAATGCCTCAGAATCTGATAAATAAAATAGAAACAGAAATCTAAACATATAGTATGCACATACGAAACAGGTTTCTCCCTGGAATACTACTGTAAGAGATCCCTAATGGTTCCATGAGACACTGCTGCAAATGTTGTTATGGATCGCTCTGTAGCATTCAAAGGAAGGGACGTAGCTCCGTTTTAACCCGAAACGATGGCATGTGTGAATAACATATGGGTTGAAATGCCTCAGAGAGATTCGCGAATCCAAAACATAATGGGAACCATGATCCCGATACGCATTCGCATCTCTTCGGAACAAAAAAATGAGCGTGAATGGTGTCCTGGTCCCTCCTGAACAAACTTTGGCAAAGTGGTTCCAATGACAACCTCCTATGTTGGAACCTAAGAGGAGCCATGCTAGATCAGACCAAGCATCCATCTAATCCTGTTTCCACACCGTAACCAAAGTGATGTCTCTTTAAAAGTCCACAGTTTTGGTGTAAAAGGGAACAGGTCTACCCTCACTTGCCTCTCTCCCAAAAACTGGCACCATTGCTGTACTTGGAACCATCAAGCTGGCATGGTTTGTGAACTGACTGGGACTTGGAAGGTAGCGATTCAAGTCCATCATGAGCCAAGAAACTCACTGGATAACGTTGAGCAAGTCTCTATCTCTCACACATACACACACACCTCATAGGGTTGTTGTGAAAATAAAATGGAAAGCATGGGAACCATGTACGCTGGATTCAGGCCACCAAAGGAATGGCAGGACAAAAGTGCAAGAGATAAAGGTACAGAAGAGAAGATTTAGGCCTGTTACAGACTGCCAAAATAAAGCTGCTTGGGGTCTCTTTGGAGGTATGCTGTTTAAATGATGCATGCATACTAAGGCCCTATACAAACAGCCAAAATAAAGCTGCTTCGAGTCACATTGGAGGTATGGTGTTTCAATGAAGCATGAGTCCTAAGAGTCTGGAAGCTGCACCAAAGCTGCACGCCAGTCCTTAGGACTGGAGCATGGCTTTGGTGTGGCTTCTGGACTCTTAGGACGCATGTATCATTGAGACACCATACCTCCAATGTGACTCGAAGCAGCTTTATTTTGGCTGTCTGTATCAGGCCTAAGAATCCGGAAGCTGCACCAAAAGCTGCACTCCAGTGCTTAGGAATGAAGTGTGGCTTTGGTGCAGCTTCCAGATTCTTAGGGTGCATGCATCATTTAAATAGCATACCTCCAAAGAGACCCCAAGCAGCTTTATTTTGGCAGTCTGTAACAGGCCTTAGTAATTCTTGCTAAGAGCATGAAGACCGCTTTGTCTGTCTGGAGAAAAGGCTTAAAACAGTGATTCCCACACTTTGTTCCTCCAGGTGTTTTGGACTTCAACTCCCAGAAGCTCTAGCCAGCTTGGCCAACAGCCAGGAATTCTGGGAGCTGAAATCCAAAACACTTGGAGGAACAAAGTTTGGGAACCACTCAACCATGAAGACTTGCTTAAGAAAAGGTTACGGTTAACTGAATTGCAAAAGAGTTTTGGAATGAAAGGAGGAGATAGGGACTCTCCTAAGAGGTTTTAACAAAGATTTGTACTGGAAACTTGCTATTATTGCCTTGGTCCTCTTTCAAGTTATCCACATCCTGTCCCTAGTTTACTATTTACCTTGGTCCTCGGCTTCTGCAAAAGTGCCAATGGGAGACAGGTGATCTCAGGCAAGATAAAAGGGCCCTTTTGTCACATCTAAGCAGGAAAAACAAAACCTCCCTTCCTTTGTCCAGCCTAGGATCAGAGATCAGACATATGGCTCCTGCGGGATTGCTATTCTCTGGAGTAATGAAAGGATATTTCCATAACTAATATTTAGGAAGAGGCACTTGAGCATTAGGAGATTACAAGAGCTGAGAACCGCTTTTGATCTTCCAATTTGAGCCTCCGCTCGCCCACCCCCAAATAGAAAATTGGCCAAAAAATCACTTTAGTTGGTGGATTAAAAGCTGTAAGAACTGTGAGAGCGGCAGTCTGGGAACAGGCTACGCTGAGCATACCCAACATTGAGGCATGAATGGGCTCTTTAGCAAGAACAGCGCCAGATGAAATCCTAGACAGAGGAAGGCTGGGTTCTGACTTTGTTTAGAAAGTCACATTTCACCTAAATGGACATAAGCCTTATGGGATTTTTCCCCCCCCAGATACTGAAGCCAGAATTTCTGAGTAGCTGCATGGCAGTGAAAGTGGATTGGTTTGATCTAACTGTGCCTGATGTATATGTTGTTGTTGTCGTCGTGTTTGTTCAAGTCATTTCTGACTGATGGTGACCCTATCATGGGGTTTCCTTGGCAAGATTTCTCCAGAAGGGATTTGCCCTTGCCATCATCCTCTGAGGCTGGGAGAGTGTGACTTGCCTAAAGTCACCCAGTGGGTTTCATGGGCGAGCTGGGGCTCGAACCCCAATCTCCAGAGTCATCGTCCAATGCTCATACCACTGCACCATGCTGTCTCTTCCAATATACATGCTCCATCCATAAATATGGGATCAGTTATACAGTGTGAAGTGGGTGCAAGTGTGAAAGACTCTCACTGAACAGAGCTGGCGGCCTTGGCGAAATGCATTCTGAATCCTACACTCAAAAAGCATGAGGAAGGCCATCTCTCTTTGGAGCCTGGAGCAAAATAATAATAATAATAATAATAATAATAATAATAATAATAGAAGAAGAAGAGGAAGTGGTAGTAGTAGTAGTAGTAGTAGTCCCTCATTCCCATTCCATGTACAAGTTGAGTCTCCTTTATCCAGAATGCCAAAAACTTTTAGGGACACCTTTGGTTCAGTTTTCACAAACTTTGTTTCGCGCATAAAATTACGAAAAATATTGCGCATGATTGCCTTCAGGCTATGTGTATAAGGTGTATAGGAAACATAAATGAATCTTGCATTCGGATTTGGTTCCCTTTTCCAAGTTATCTCATTGTGGATGTATAAAATCCAGTACGTGGAGAGCTCTTGTAGCACCTTTGAGACTAAGCGAAAGAAAGAAATGGGTCGCATGAGCTTTCGTAGACTTCAGTCTACTTCCTCAGATGCACCGAAGTCTACGAAAGCTCATGCTGCCAACTTCTTTATTTTCGTTAGGTCTCACAGGTGCTACAAAATCTCATCACATACTGGGTTCGACAGACTAAAATGGCTATATCTTTGAACTCTACCAGTATAAAATACAGGTCTTCCGGAATAAAAACACCACCACCACCCAAATGCTTCTGGTCTCAAGCATTTTGAATCAGGAATACTCAACCTGTACAAACATTGCCAGGGTTGGAAGGTGAATCTTTAATACTAGGGATGGGAAATAATCTTCATCACAGTCAAGGGCAGTTTAGGGGGCTCAGGAAAGCCAAGGGGCAAACATCCTTCCAATGCCTCTCAGGGTTTGCTCTGCAAGGGGGCTGCCCCACTGCTCCCAATGGTAGGGCCATCCTTGAACACAAGGTATGCTGGCATCTAAGAAGCTTAAAGAAAGGGGAGGGAGAGAAAGAAAGAGAGAGAGAGAGAATAGCAGCACACAGCTTGAGCCTCTGGCAAACATAGCATCATGCTACTGGGCATAATGGCAATCTTCCCTAGGCTGGCAGCTGCAGTCCAAAACATCAGGAAGGTGCCAGCTTGGGCAAGCCTGTTCTGTGGGAATAAAATGGCACTCCCACCCTCTATCCCCAGGGGACTTGATGATAATAATAATGAAAACCCAGTGTAATTCATGTTGGTCATTAGGCATTGAAAAACCATTCAGTTTCATAACCAAACATCAATAAGCGCTTTTGAATTCTCTCCCGATCTGATCTACCTCCTGTTTTCTCATCTCTTCTGACTGTTGCATCTATTATCCTCCTCAACCTCAGGCGCATTCGCCAGACGCCGCTAGAAACGTCGGAGCCACGTTTCTGCTTCCACGAAGGCTAGAAACTTGGGCCTGTTACAGACTGCCAAAATAAAGCTGCTTCGGGCCTCTTTGGAGGTATGCTGTTTAAATGATGCATGCACCCTAAGAATCCGGAAGCTGCACCAAAGCTGCACTCCAGCGCTTAGGAATGGAGTGTGGCTTTGGCGCGAGCGTCCTAAGAATCCAGAAGCTGCAGCAAAAGCTGCACTCCAGTGCTTAGGAATGGAGTGTGGCTTTGGCGCAACCTCCGGACTCTTAGGACCCATGCGTCATTTAAATAGCATACCTCCAAAGAGACCCAAAGCAGCTTTATTTTGGCAGTCTGGAACAGGCCTTGATCTTTAAATGAGAAAACACACATTCTAGGCAGTCTTGGAAGGGAGGGGAGGTCACTGTTTGGAGTTGGGTTACCATGGTAGGATAGGCACCAATTTCCACACTTGGTAGCATGACTGCAATGACGCAGTCCATTTATTGCCTTCATCAATGGACATTTTCGTATCCAAATCAGCCAAGAGAAGAACTATGTCCGCAGCAGCAGTAAAAACAACAACATCACTTCTGAAAACGGGGACCAGGCTAGCCGGCAATAAATAAATCAATAAATAATGAAAATACACCAAGACATACTGTCAGGGAACTCCAGATGTTGCCTGAATGTATGACATGAGCACACAGTGCTGACACAGGTACTCTCAATGCCTGACGTGCCAGCAAATGAAGTGTGAGAGACAAATTGATCCAGATTCCTCATCTTCCTCCTGTGACAATTCAGTAAACATTAGGAAAATTTACATTTCACAAGCACCGCTCTCTGAATTTTAACTAGACCTGGCATTTCGCCACAGCCAAGCTGTTGCTTCGGAGGCATGAGTGTGGTCGCCTTAGGTCAGGGCTTTGACCGAGGTCAAGACTACAGGCAGGAGGTTCGGCAGGTGAATAAGAGGTGAACGCACAATTTGGGGGGGGAAGCGCACACATCTCCGGATTGTCCTCCGAGGCAAAAGGTCAGCTGCACGAATCACTGGGAAGGAGAATTCGCCATCCTCATTTACATCTGGACCGAAAAAGAAATTTGGACAAAAGAATTACAATGTCAATGGGATCATAGGGCAACAGTACCAAGACTTAACTATTTCACTTTTCTTGTAAGGGGTGACATGATAGCCCTGTTTAAGTACTTGAAGGGGTGTCACGTTGAGGATGGAGCAAGCCTGTTTTCTGCTGCTCCAGAGAACAGGACCCTGAACAATGGATGCAAACTACAGGAAAAGAGATTCAACCTTAGGAGGAACCTGCTGATAGTAAGAGCTGTTTGACAGTGGAAGACCTTCTCTTGGAGAGTGGTGGAGTCTCCTTCTTTGGAGGTTTCTAAACAGTGTCTGGAAGTGCTTTTTGTGTGTGTGTTTCTTCATGGTAGAAGGTCACACTGGATGGCCCTTGGGATGTATTCTATGATTCTAACTTGGACAAAAGCACAGGGGAAGTTTCCAAAAAGCATGGCTACATACCATGGTTGCTATAAACTACAACCAGGTTCCCAGGCACTATGCCCCCGACAAACGGTTGTCAGTGAACAACAGCGGGAGAGAAATATGCCCTCATATCCAGCCTGTGGCTTTTCCAGAAGCTCTTTGTTGGCTTCAAGAGGCAACAAGATGCTGAGCTCTCTGTCTGTCTCTGCATTTATTTATCACCTCTCAGCCCACCAGGAACCCCAAGGCAATGGACAAAAGGTAAAACCCATTCAAACCTTCAGTAAAATACGTAACTAAAACCCAAATAAAACACACAAGGCTTTTGTTTAAAAGCAGCTCTTTAAAGAAAGAGAGAGAAAGAAATAGAGTTGGTTGTCTTTTAAACAGTATTTACACCCCTAAATCTTCAGATCCAAAGGCCAACTGGAAGAGAGTCTTCACTGTCCAACTGAAACTCCAAAGAGATAAGGGAGCCAATCTGACCTTCTTGACCAAAATGCCACATTTGGGTTGCTGATACACAGAAGGCCCTGACCTTCCAGATCGGGGAAAGTAATAGTGTCACTCTATTCTGTTTTGCTCAGGTCTCATCTGCATATAGTTCTGGGCACCAGAATTCAAAAAGGATGTGGAGAAGCTAAAGTGCGTCCAGAGGAGGAGAACAAAATGGTGAAAGGTCTGGAAACCATGAAATCCTATGAGGAACGACTCAGGGAGCTGGGGATGTTTAGCCTGGAGAAGAGAAGGTTAAGAGGTGATATGATAGCCCTATTTAAATACTTGAAGGGATGTCATATTGAGGAGGGAGCAAGCTTGTTTTCTGCTGCTCCAGAGACTAGGACCCAATGGAGCAATGGATGCAAGCTGCAGGAAAAGAGATTCCACCTCAACATTAGGAGGAATTTCCTGACAGTAAGGGCTGTTCGACAGTGGAACAAACTCCCTCGAAGTGTAGTGGAGGCTCCCTCCTTGGAGGTCTTCAAACGGAGGCTGGATGGCCATCTGTCGGCGATGCTTTGATCTGGATTTCCTGCATGGCAGAATGGGGTTGGACTGGATGGCCCTTGCGGTCTCTTCCAACTCTAAGATTCTAGGTTACATGACAGACCTGTTTAAGTATGTGAAGGGGTGTCACACTGAGGAGGGAGCAAGCTTTTTTCCTGATGCTCCAGAGAATAGGACCCAGAACAATGGATGGAAACTACAGGGAAAGAGATTTCGCCTCAATATTAGGAGGAACCTCTTGACGGTAAAAGATGTTCGACAGTGGAAGACACCCCCTTCGAGACTGCTGGAGTTTCCTTCTTTGGAGGTTTTTAAACAGAGGCTGGATGGCCATCTGTCAAAGATGCTTTGATTGTGTATTTCTGCATGGCAGAAGGTTGGACAGGATGGCCCTTGTGGTCTCTTCCAGCTCTGTTATTCTATTCTATGGATACCCACCAGCCTAGCCTCACAAGAGTGGTGGGACATGTAATAAGGCCTCCCTCCTGATTTTAGGTCTTAGACGGGCTCATATGGAAAGAAAGCAGTCTTTCAGGAAGACCTTTGGGTCTGATTTACAAAGACTCTTCATGGATAAACACATGCTCAATAGTTTCTCAGTCAATGTGGCAACTGGACTATACCAGCTTTCCGCAAGCTGGGCCATTACAAATGTTGCCAGACTACATTCCTGCCATCCAAGCCAGGCTGCTTTTTGTTAAGACTTCTGGGGCTTTAATCCAAACCATCTGGAAGGAACCAAGTTGGGGAAGGCTTTACCACGGGCCTCCTGGTGTATTCCAAACCAAGGTCCGCCTGAGTTTAAACATGATCGGCCTTGGGTTAAAGTTCACTCCTCCTCTTTTAGCTGATCTGTGGTATCGCCACCGAACACATCTGGAAACATGTAGGTGCTGGTAGACAAGCACTTCTGTTTAGTTCATGTTGCACCTCTTTGATGTGCAAGTTTAATTTGTGAAACTAAGAGGCCCTGGGGCTCCTGTCTATCTTAAAGTCACAGCCTCTGCCCTCTGAGTTAACCCTATTCCCACATGTGCGAGAGCTGGTTGCAGTTAGCAGAAAGGCAAGGCCCTCTAAAAGTCCTCTCCAAACCAGGAAAGGTACCTTATGGTTCCTTAAGGAGGCCAGAAACTAGCTCCAAAATGTCTACTGTGTGTGTGAGAGAGAAAAAAGGCAGATGCACATTGAACTCTTTTTAAAACTTGTGCGCTATACATGGTTTTGACTTGTAGCTTCCTCGGGTCTCACAACTGGGAGAAATGACGGGATAATAAAAAATCTATATTGTGCATAAAATTACCTTTAGGTTATGTGTATATGGTATATATGAAAAACGAAGGTCAGGTTTAGATTTGGTCCCATCTCCAAGACATTGCATTATGCATATATGAATATTCCAAAATCAATATATATATATATATCCAAAATCCAAAACACTTCTGCTCCCAACCATTTCAAACAAGGGAGACTCAACCTGTACTATGCTATGCACTAGTGGATTTGAAAAACCTCCTCTTACAGCAACGTGTCTGTCTTTGAACAGTGAATTACAAAGGATTCTGGGCCATAATGCAAAGTATTCTGGAACAAATTCCTTTGATAAAGGACAACAACTAAAGTTGCATCTCTAATACTTGCTTGAACTAACGTAATGACTTAGGGTAGACCTAACAAATTCTTGAGCTGCTCCTTAAAGGCTAAGCTTCGTAGCAGGGGATACAAGCCAATTTTAGTTTATTGCACCAACCACAGAATGCTGCCTCTTGTCCAAGCGGATGAAACAGCATGCAAGGCAAGCATGAGGATCCACCAAGGAAACTTTCACACCCAAATGGGTGTCTGCAAGGGGCAATTTGTACCCAGTATGTTTGGAACGTGTCAGTAAAATATTTGTGGTTATACTGTGCCTCGTTCCCAACTGTTGTGATTTGCTCTTGGCACGAAGGTACTGCAATCCTGTGAGCATCCTCCAGACCTCTTTATTAGTTTGCAGGAGGCAAACTAAAACAGGTAGAAGAATGGTCAGCTACCTTTGTGCTATGAGTAACTTTCTAAACTAGCTATATTCTGCAGCAACGTAAGGTGTGATTTATGAAGAATAAGGGCTACCCGGGAAGCTCTTACCTGAGTAATCTTTCCACGTATGCCTGTTTGTTTAATTCGAAGATATAGCCGTGTTAGTCTGTGGAGTCAGTATGAAGAGAGATCTTGTAGCACCTTTGAGACTCACTGAAAGAAAGAAGCTGGCAGCATGAGCTTTCCTAGACTTCAGTCTTACTTCCTGAAACATCTGAGACTTCCCGAAATTAAGCAATGCATCTGAGGAAGTAGACTGAAGTCTAGGAAAGCTCATGCTGCCAACGTCTTTGTTTCTGTTAGTCTCAAAGGTGCCACAAGATCTATCTACAATCTGTTTCTGCTTAAATGAGAGGTGATGAAAATTGTTCCGGTGGGCCACACATGGCCTACTAGGCTCCCATTGTGGGACTCCAACCCACACTTTCCGTTTCTAAAATAGGGGTTTTATGACCTGAAATATCATTTAGATGGCACGCTGCTCTCCCAAGGCTTCTGTTTTGCTATTTGTTTAGCTTTCTTTCTTTGGGTATTGGGAGGTTGGGGAAGCATGAAATGGAACCCAGATGCACAGAAGTTACCCACCCTGGTTTAAGTGCAGTTGCACATTTCCGAATTAACGCAAGACGTCAGCAATGCTTGGCAACACAGCAAGCTGTCTTTTACACCGAAACAGACAATTGGTCCATCTAGGCCAATAATGAAAACACTGGCAAGCAACAGGCCTCCAGGAGTTTCAGATGTTTCCTGCTTTATCCAAAGGTTGAAGTTGAAATCTTCTGCATGCAAAAGTACTGTACTCCTGAGCCACGGACCAACAGTTACGCAAATGAATACACAAGTACACTACCAGCTTTCCAATACCCCATGTGCACCAATTCATCTTCAGTGTGTTGGCAAGTTTCCATGTTCCAGGTCAGACCTTTTGGTTCCCAGAGACCAATATTATTCCTATTCTGCCTAGTAGTGGATGTCCAACATCCCTGACAAGATTTGTGTGCGTTTTTCGGGTTGTGGCCATGTTCTGGGAGCATTTATTCCTGACGTTTCGCCTGCATAAGAGAATGGTGGCAAGGAGGTGTGTACGGTATATATACTTCCAGAACAACGCCACATAGCCCCCCCCCCCCAAAAAAAAAAACCCACAAAAAAAAACTATGGATGCCAGCTGTGAGAGTCCCTGACAAGATTTCCTAGCTTAGCTGTTTAAGAACCATTTAGGAAATGACTGTGCCAAGACCCAAACTGTCATATTCCTGAGTACGTCATACAAAGCAGACCCAAGCTAGATGTCCTCGACGAAAATAAAAACTGAGGCCTGTTACAGACTGCCAAAATAAAGCTGCTTCGGGTCTCTTTGGAGGTATGCTATTTAAATGATGCATGGGTCCTAAGAGTCTGTAGGTCGCGCCAAAGCCACACTCCATTCCTAAGCACTGGAGGGCAGCTTTGGTGCAGCTTCCGGATTCTTAGGATGCTCGTGCCAAAGCCACACTCCATTCCTAAGCGCTGGAGTGCAGCTTTTGGTGCAGCTTCTGGATTCTTAGGATGCATGCATCATTTAAATAGCATATTTCCAAAGAGACCCGAAGCAGCTTTATTTTGGCAGTCTGTAACAGGCCTAAGATTCACCTCCCGCCTCGTAATATATTCTGGAGCTGCCCCTCCTTGCCAGTTGCTGCCCTGGGCCAGAAACCACCTGGCAGTCTGCATCAGGCCTGCAAGGTAATTTAAACCGACTCTGAGCAGCCCCACCAAATTTCAAATCAAGATATGGTAAAAAGCACACGCCATATTTCTATTAGCAAGGGACTTTCTTTTTAAGCGTTTCCAAGTTCATTTCTCTTTCAGGTTTCGTTTGAAATAAAGAAATACATGCGATATGGAAAAGCGGGTGTTGGACAGCGTGCTGCACATCCTGAGTATAACTGGCAAGCCACTGTGGTTGCTGTTGTTGCGTGCCTTCAAGTTGTTTCCAACTTATGGCATTAATGATAGGTAAGCAATAGATGTAGACATTTGAGTTACTACTCAAGCCTGGTCTGTCAGGCTAACTAAGGCCTGTTACAGACTGCCAAAATAAAGCTACTTCGGGTCTCTTTGGAGGTATGCTATTTAAATGATGCATGCATCCTAAGAATCCGGAAGCTGCACCAAAGCCACACTCCAGTGCTTAGGAATGGAGTGTGGCTTTGGCGCAACCTCTGGACTCTTAGGACCCTAAGATCCAAGCCACTGTATTCCCCACTACTGTGTACAGATGGGAGAGCTGGACAGTGAAGAAAATGAATAGGAAGAAAATCAGCTCATTTGAGAAACAGTGCTGGAAAAGAGTGCTGAGGATACTGTGGATGAACAAAAAGACAAACAAAAGGGTCCACATCCCTGGAAGCCAAGATGGAGGCTATCATGCTTTGGTCCCATCATGAGAAGGCAGGACTCACTGGAAAAGACAATGATGCTAGAAAAGGCAGAAGGCAGTAGAAACAGAGGAAGACCACAAGCCAAGATGACGAACCCGAGGCTGTTGTACTTTGGCCACATCATGAGAAGGCACAACTTATTAGAAAAGACAACAATGCAAAGAAAGGTGGAAGGCAGTAGAAAGAGAGGAAGACCACAAGCCAGATGGCTAGACCGCATCAGGAAGGCCATGCACCTAAAACTGCAGGACCTAAAGAGAGCAGTGGGGGACAAGGGGTTTTGGAGATGTCCCATCCATAGGTCAGCATAAGTCAAAGTTGACTCGAGGGCAGTTAACAACATCAGCTGAGGCAGTACTTTGTAAGAAGGCTTCAAAAATGAGATGAGATCATTTAGAGGTGGCATGGTGGTCAAGAGAGAGAAGTGGTGGTCATGACCTAGCAGCCTAATAAAGGACTTCTTGTTGGTATATGTATGTGTGAGAGCCTTCAAGTCACCTGCTGACTTAGGCAACCCCATGGATTTCATAGAGTTTTCTCAGTCAAGGAATCCTCAAAGGTGGTTTTGCCAGTTCCTTCCTCTGAAATAACAGCCGACAACACCTGGTATTCGCTGGCAGTCTCCCATCCAAGTATTAAAGAGAGCTGACCCTGCTTAGCTTCCAGAATCAGACACAATCTGGTACCTTTAGGGTATTCAGCTGTTATGCTGCCAACCTATTAAGTATTATACTAGTTAGAAGAGCAAAACTGAATTATGCTAGTTCACTGGCTCTTGAAAGGAAGTCATTTCCAGATCCCAGGAGGCTCTGCCCAACACTCACCAGATGCGCATTTTGGCTCTGTCCCATACTAATTGTTTTTTACTATTTGAACTTACCGTAAGCTGTCACAGGCATTCTTCAGAATTGCAGGGTGGAGTACTAAGCATGTTGAATACCTGTCAAATGTTGTCTTCAATATACCATTTATTTGTCAGATTCTGGGTCTGTCCAGATCCCAATTCTGTCTCATCCTAGATGGGACTGGTATGACTTCACTCCCTGACCTGAAAAGCCACTGGGCCAAACATCTCTAACCTTCATCACAGCCACAACAGAAATGATTATATACTATTAAGTACATTTTGGCTGCATCTGCACTGCAGAATTAATGCAGTTTGACACCACTTTAATGGCTCAATGCTATGGAATTTGGGGGTTTGCAGTTTTGTGAAATGGTTAGCCTTCTCTGTCAAGAGAACTCTGGTGCCGCAGCCAACTTCAGCTCCCAGTATGCCATAGGATGGAGCCATGGTAGTTAAAGTGGTTTCAGACTGCATTAATTCTGCAGTGTGGCAATGGCCTTAGTCTTGGAAGCGCTGTATCTTCCTTTCATTTGCCCTTTTTTTGCCATGCACTTTGCCATTAATTCAGTCTCCTACTGTAACATACAAACACTATACACTTGTCCCTCCACATTTGCGGATCTGACTTTTGCGGATTTGATTCTTCACAGATTTTATTAATATGTTCTCTCTAGGAATGTCTAGGTCCTCCAGCGCAACTCTATGGTCAACTTTAACCAAAAGTTGCACTGAAGGGCCTAGCGATTCCTAAAGAGAACACTCCGCTAGGCCTTTGTAGCTCCTCCAGCGCAATTCTATGGTCAATGTCTGGCAGATGTTGACCACAGAGTTGCACTGGAGGACCTAGAGATTCCTAGAGAGGAAACTCCGCTAGGCCTTTGTAGCTCCTCCAGCACCATTCTATGGTCAATGTCTGGCAGATGTTGACCACAGAGTTGCCCTGGAGGACCTAGAGATTCCTAGAGAGGAAACTCCGCTAGGCCTTTGTAGCTCCTCCAGCACCATTCTATGGTCAATGTCTGGCAGATGTTGACCACAGAGTTGCACTGGAGGACCTAGAGATTCCTAGAGAGGAAACTCCGCTAGGCCTTTGTAGCTCCTCCAGCACCATTCTATGGTCAATGTCTGGCAGATGTTGACCACAGAGTTGCACTGGAGGACCTAGAGATTCCTAGAGAGGAAACTCCGCTAGGCCTTTGTAGCTCCTCCAGCACCATTCTATGGTCAATGTCTGGCAGATGTTGACCACAGAGTTGCCCTGGAGGACCTAGAGATTCCTAGAGAGGAAACTCCGCTAGGCCTTTGTAGCTCCTCCAGCACCATTCTATGGTCAATGTCTGGCAGATGTTGACCACAGAGTTGCACTGGAGGACCTAGAGATTCCTAGAGAGGAAACTCCGCTAGGCCTTTGTAGCTCCTCCAGCACCATTCTATGGTCAATGTCTGGCAGATGTTGACCACAGAGTTGCACTGGAGGAGCTAGAGATTTCTACAGAGGTCTTCTCTCAGATAAAAACATAGTGTTTTTGTAGTTTTCCACTTTCGCAGGGGTCCTGTGCCCCTAACCCCAGCGAACGTGGAGGGACGAGTGTACAAGCCATCAGAGCTACCCTTTAAAAATATGAATCAGGGTGGTTTTTATGGTGCGCTTTCAAGACATTTCTGACTTATGGCAACCCTAAGGCAAACCTATGACCGAGGTTTTTGGATATGATTTGTTCAAAGGCGGTTTTGTCCTCTGAGGACGAAGGGGCACAACATGCCCAAGTTCATCTATTGTGTTTCCATGGGCAAGCTGAGATTTGAGCCCTGGTCTCCCAGAGTCCTAGTCCCCAAGCCTCAAACCACTGAACCACACTGGCTTCCTTGGAAACAGGGACCTTGCTACAGATGGAGCTGGGAGTGGGGAGAACGCTCTTCTACTTTCTGCCACATCAAAAACACGCGGCTTAATTACATCCCCACAGTCAACATAGCTTCACTTAAAACTGCAGAAAGTGCCTCTGAGAAAGCCCAAGACTCTTCCCGTTGCTGAGGCCTCCGGTGGGAGGCTGCGAAGCCTGTTGCCAAGGAGGATCGTTCCCCGAAGATTAATTTATTAACTCTGCCGATGTGGCTGTTTGTTTAGAAGAGCCTGAAAGGGGCCTCCAGGTGAGCAGGAGGATAAAAGGAACGCGCAAGCATCAAAACAATCGGAGCTTAATGCCACATGCATCGCCTGGGCCTCTCCCATAGAGGCCTGCAACAGACTTGGAAAACAAAAATTAGAAGCAACTTGCATAGACGCCAACATCAAACGCAAGAGCCGTTTCAAGTGGCCTATGCACTCCTGGCACTGAGTTTCCCACAGGGTCCAGTATAACATCAGAGGAAGGCTTGGTTCAACAACAAGCGCACCACTGGGCTAGGGAAGGAGGAAAAGGGTTCATTCCTTATTTGCAGGAAGTTTCTTCGCAAGATAGATGCTTCAGCAAATAAAGACTGTGCCCAAAATCAATAGAGTCTCCCTTATACAGAATTTGAAAATCCAAAATATTACATAGACTCATGTGTAAGTCTAGAAATTTTAGTTAAAAAATGGCCTAAGTCGAGTTATCCATGTTAAGTACTTTGCGTTCACTCTTATTTAAAAAAGGTAACCATCCCCTGTTGAAAGGCAAGAGTACAATGTGTCCTGAAACCATTGGTGCCTTCTACCCTCTCATCCATCCACTCTTTAGTGTTGAACGTAAACAGTTTTTGTCTTCTGGAATTTTGTAAGTTCTTTGGCCTAGGTTTCCTTACATTCAGTCTGCACATCCTTTGTTGCATACCCTAAGTTGTAAAGGCAATGGTAGTCCCTTGACATGGAATATCTAGTCCAGTGATGGCGAGCCTATGGCATGCGTGCCAGAGGTGGCACTCAGAACCCTCTGTGGGCACATAGGCTATCGCCCCAGCACAGCGTTTGCCAGAGTTTGTCATGGGACATGGCACTTTGCAATAAGTAAGTGGGTTTGGGGTTGCAGTTTGGGCACTCGGCTTCTGAAAGGTTCACCATCACTGATCTAGTCGTAACCGACGGTAGGGTTTTACCCTCAACTTATTGATGGGTCACATCAAAATCCATAATTTTGGCCCCAAAACCTGCCCTCGATTTATATGTGAAGCCGACTTATAGTCGAGGATATACGGTACTCCAAAAATCAAAACCTTTTCTCATGGATGGCTGAGACAGATACATTTGATTCCTGAGGGTTCGATGTACACAAATTTGGTTCATGCACAAAATTATTTTAAAGTACAGTCAGCCCTCCTTATCCACGGATGCTTTATCCACGGATTCAGGCATCCATGGCTTGAAAATATTCAATATATGTATATATAAATTTTTAAAAGCAAACCTTGATTTTGTCATTCTATATAAGGGACCGCATTTCATTATCCATTGTATTTAATGGGACTTGAGCATCCATGGATTTTGATATCCACGGGGGCCCCAGCGGATACCAAGGGCCCCATTGTATTGCATAAATATACCTTCAGGCTATGCGTATAAGGTGTGTATAGCAAGCATAAGCGAACTTTGTGTTTAGACTTGGGTCCCGTCACCAAACAATCTCATCACATCCGCATATATACAAGTATTCCAAAATCCCAAACACATCTGGACCCAATAATTTTGGATAAGGGGGTGTTAACCTGTAGCATAATTGTCTGTAAAAGATCTCTACATACAAGCAATATATTGGGAAGAAAGCAAGTCGGAGGTAAGAAAAATATGATGGTCACTAATAAACCATTCTCCATTTAAAAGAAACTCCTGCAGGACTTCTGCAGGATATGGCACATGGGGTCTTGTCCAGGCTAGACACGATTCATGTACTGAGGAGGTTTTTAGGAGTGGTGTATTAGGCACCTCTCTGTTTTATCTTCTGTTGTATCTTTGGCTATGCTTCTCGTGATCTTCCTATGCTGGTGGAAGGGAGCGCACACATTCGTCGCGAGGTTTTGCACGTCATCTTATTGAACGTGGAGAAATCCAGATTGTGAGGAGGGAGCATTCAAGCACCAGACTTCCTGAAGCTATCTGCCCCAGATCTATATTGGACCAGAACCAGTCCCCACCCGAGTCCAGGCCAGTTTGAAAGTGTTCAACTTCATATTCTGACATTGGCGCAGATTTTTGTAAAACACATGTGCAGTATTAGCATCCAGACTTCAAAAAACAAAGCAGCCCTGAGGCTCACAAGTAAAAACAAAACAAAGAAATGGTAATACCTTTTATTCCTCTAGCTCTCTAGTCAAGAGGGACAGAGAGAAGCCATTAACTGTGCATCCCAGCAAGCTGAAAGCTGATACTTCCATACCTCTCCTTTGTACTGAGCCTGCTTTATCCATCTTGCAGCTGCAGAGACACACAGTGGCCGCCTCACCGGGCCAGATTTGGGGGACATCTTCTTTCTTCCACTAGCCCCCACATTTTCGTTCCGTCATGAAGAGGTCTGAAGAAGGGGCTGGGGAAGAGTCAAGCCTAAAATACCCTTTCAGACATGAAGCTCTCCATTGAATAGCCTTGGGTCTGTCTTACTCAGCTTCCTCTCCCTAACAGCCTGGTCACAAGGATAAAGACACTGCAGGAAGAAAACCATGGATATCATTCTGCATTTCTTGGGAGGAAGGTCAGCATAGATTAGTAAAAAAGAAAACCTAATAAATAATTGGCCCAAGGTTACACAGAGACCAAATAGGATTTGGACTTGGATCTCCCCAGTTCCATTGCACTGAAACCACAACAAAATATGAGCGGCTCTTTTACACCTTTTCTAAGAAGAACATGCACTTGTGTCTTCGAAATGCAACATATTTGCAGACGATACCAAATTAGGAGGACAGGATCAACATCCAAAATGATCTAAATAAACTGGAAAGCTGGGCCAAAGCTAACAATGAAATTCAGCAGGGAGAAATGTGAGATACGGCACTTAGGGCGGAAAAATGAAACGCATAGATATAGGATGGGGGACATCTGGCTTGACAACTGTACATGGGAAAGGGAACTAGGAGTCCAAGTAGACCACAAGTCGAACATGAGTCAACAGTGTGATGCGGCGGGTAAAAAAGCCAATGCGATTTTAGGCTGCATCAATAGAAGTATAGTGTCTAGATCAAGGGAAGTAATAGTGCCACTGTATTCTGCTTTGGTCAGGCCCCACCTGGAATATTGTGTCCAGTTCTGGGCACCACAATTCAAAAAGGATGTTGAGAAACTGGAGCCATGTGTCCAAAGGAGGGCGACTAAAATGGTGAAGGGTCTGGAAACCATGAAGCCCTCTGAGGAACGACTCAGGGAGCTGGGGATGTTTAGCCTGGAGAAGAGAAGGTGAAGAGGTGATATGATAGCCTTGTTCAAATATTTGAAGAGATGGTATTTTGAGCAAGCTTGTTTTCTGCTGCTCATGTACATGGGCAGGATTCACTGAATTAAACACACTCAACCTCTTAATGCTGCACACCTAATTCCCCACCACCACCACCACCACCAAAGAGACTCCATCTTATTTTTAAATGCAAGTTCTTCTCAGTCATGCACTATTAACTTCGCCAATTTATTACCAGACTGAAAGAAACAAATTAACTTTGATGAAAAAGCAATGGGGGGAAAAAAACGAAAAGGAAAAAGGAAAAGAAAAGAAAACTAATGCATTCAGTCCTCAGACACAACTCTGATGAGAATTCAGGACAAAGAGAGGAGGGACAGGGGGGAAAGACCAAATGGGGAGATTAGAAGAAATTAAAACTGCCCTGAATGTCTTAAAGAGACAAAAAGTCCCCGTTTTTCAATGAGTTTGCACGTCTCCAAGTTCAGGCATGGCAGCAAAATAACCATACGGTTACCCCTCTTTTGAAATTACAGCCATAGTAAGGGATAACAGGCTGGAATAGGGTGCCATCTAGCTGTGTTGGACTACAATTCCCACAATCCCCAACCACTTAAGGTCAGGTTGAAGGGTTTCTGGGAACTCTAGGAACTGCAATTTTGGGAGACATTGAGGCTTCTCTGTGAGACAGAGCTCTGGTGCCACAACAAACTACGGCCTGTTACAGACTGCCAAAATAAAGCTGCTTCGGGTCTCTTTGGAGGTATGCTATTTAAATGACGCATGGGTCCTAAGAGTCCGGAGGTCGCGCCAAAGCCACACTCCATTCCTAAGCGCTGGAGTGCAGCTTTGGTGCAGCTTCTGGATTCTTAGGATGCTCGCGCCAAAGCCACACTCCATTCCTAAGCGCTGGAGTGCAGCTTTGGTGCAGCTTCTGGATTCTTAGGATGCTCGCACCAAAGCCACACTCCATTCCTAAGCACTGGAGAGCAGCTTTGGTGCAGCTTCTGGATTCTTAGGATGCTCGCGCCAAAGCCACACTCCATTCCTAAGCACTGGAGGGCAGCTTTGGTGCAGCTTCTGGATTCTTAGGATGCTCGCGCCAAAGCCACACTCCATTCCTAAGCGCTGGAGTGCAGCTTTGGTGCAGCTTCTGGATTCTTAGGATGCTCGCGCCAAAGCCACACTCCATTCCTAAGCGCTGGAGTGCAGCTTTGGTGCAGCTTCCGGATTAAATGCATCATTTAAATAGCATACCTCCAAAGAGACCCGAAGCAGCTTTATTTTGGCAGTCTGTAACAGGCCTTTAATTCCCAGGATTTCCCTATCAGTTAAAGTCGTCTGAAACTGGATTATTTCTGCAGTGTGTTTCGGCCCCAGAGCTTGCCATTTTATATAAAGGACACGATTTATAAAGGAGAAACGCAATACGTATAGCTGTAATCCCTGTGAGTCTTTTATCACTCAGAAACAATTTCTTTTTATGCTAGTGCATCTTTGTATATTTTGTTTTGTATTTTTATAAATATCTGTAACTCATATTTAGATGTCTCAGGTGCACATTTTATTGGGCTATGACTGTAATAAACAATATCTGTCTACTGTATATACAGTCCGTCCTCGCCTTACGCGGGGGATCCGTTTCGGATCCCTCCGCGTAAGGCGAATTCCGCCTATGCTCGAGCCCCATTGGAAACAATAGGGCTCGTGCGTGGCAGCATGGTGGCGCGGGCGCGCGCAGGGCACAATGGGCGCGCGCGCCCATTCAATTGAATGGGATGCACCGCCCCTTCCGCCCCGCGGCTTGAGCGCGTATGCTCAAGGCTGCGTATGGCGCGGGCGCGCTGTACTCATGTATAAGTCTAGAAATTTAGGTTAAAAATTGGCCCAATAAACCTGAGTCGACTTATCCACAAGTCAATCTAAATACTGTACTTTATATATGATCATATACTTTATATATGATCATCCTCTGGTGAAAGGCAAGAGTTTAATCTGCCTTGGAAGCATTTACCCTCTATTTTACTATCTATTTTACTACGCCGTTGTGCTTAATAACACTTGAGTAACCACGGATTTTTGCCGTGTGTTTTGGGTCAATGGATGGATAAATCCGCAGGTGCAGAGTCAAGATTTGCTGCCTGGTATTTTTCATAAACATATACCCAAGCCCCGGATGGTTGACTCCACGGATGAAGAATCTGTGGATACAGAGTACAGGTCCTTGAATCCTTCTCCTCGAAGTAAGACAGAAATAAACAATTACTTGTGTACAGTGGCATTTGGAAACCTTTTCCGCAAAGCCCCAACTGTAAGGTGCTACTCTATGGAGTTCAACTAAGGAAACCCAATTTGCATCCAGGGCCCGGTGCCAGTTCCCACATCATAACCCATTTACAATGCGAGTGTCATCCAGCAAGCACAGGCTGGGCTGCCCACGAAGAACCCCATTCAATCCTTCATCCGGCAAACATGTCGATAATTCTCCTTCGCTCTCCCCCAAACACATGAACCCGCGCCGACTGTCTGCCAAAAACTGCTTGAGCCCCAAACCGGAAGCCCAAACTGTGACTAAGTGGAAAGCGGTACCAAAGCAAACACATAGTCAAGATTTATGGCAAAGTCGGAGAGGCTGGATCCCTGCCCAGCGTGGAGAATAAAAAGGGTCAAATGGGTATTTGATTTGTGTTGGTCATGCCCAAACCTTACAACGTCCTCTGCTCAGATACGATCTGACAGCATACTACATTTTGCCTTGAACAAAATAAAAATTAGACCAATTCATTTGCGAGGTTTCTATACCACTATTAAGCAGCTTTTAAAGGAAGGTTTATAAAAATACATAACAAACAATAAAATGATATCATTGCCATAAAATACATCACGGCCGTAAAACAATTATTAAAACAGCAGTTAAAAGGCCCGAGAGAATAAAAAGATTGTTGCCTGGCGCCAAAAAAGATCAGTGCGAGAACGCGGGTCGTCGCTTTCGTCCACATCCGTCGGTCCATCTATCCAACTGCGGAGGCTGTCTGGCACAGTTTTTAATCTTCTCTGGAGATGCTGGGAATTGAACCTGGGACCTTTTCCACACAAATCAAGTGCTCTACTACTAAGCTGGCAAGAAGCCATCTTACACTGGGTCAGGCCATTGGCCCATCTAGCTCAATACACTCAATCCCTCCACATCTGCAGCTCTGACTTTTGTAGGTTTGATTATTCACGGATTTGATTAATATACTCTCTCTAGAATACCTAGGTCCTCCAGAGCAACTCTATGTTCACCTTTAACCAAAAGTCACACTGAAAGACCTAGAGCAGTGATGGTGAACCTTTTAGAGGCCGAGTGCCCAAACTGCAACCCAAAAGCCACTCATTTATTGCAAATTGCCGTGTCCCACTGGCTTTCTATTAACAAACTCTGGCAAAATCTGTGCTGGGGTGATGGCACACATGCCCGCAGAGAGCGCTCTGAGTGCCACCTCTGGCACGCATGCCATAGTTTCGCCATCACTGACCTAGAGATTCCTAGAGAGGAAACTCCACTAGGCCTTTGTAGCTCCTCCAGCGCAATTCTATGGTCAATGTCTGGCAGATGTTGACCACAGAGTTGCACTGGAGGACCTAGAGATTCCTAGAGAGGAAACTCCGCTAGGCCTTTGTAGCTCCTCCAGCACCATTCTATGGTCAGTGTCTGGCAGATGTTGACCACAGAGTTGCACTGGAGGACCTAGAGATTCCTAGAGAGGAAACTCCGCTAGGCCTTTGTAGCTCCTCCAGCACCATTCTATGGTCAATGTCTGGCAGATGTTGACCACAGAGTTGCACTGGAGGACCTAGAGATTCCTAGAGAGGAAACTCCGCTAGGCCTTTGTAGCTCCTCCAGCACCATTCTATGGTCAATGTCTGGCAGATGTTGACCACAGAGTTGCACTGGAGGATCTAGAGATTCCTAGAGAGGTGTTCTCTCAGGTAAAAACATAGCGTCTTTGTTATCTGCAGTTTTTCCACATTCACGGGGGTCCTGTGCCCCTAACCACAGCAAATGTGGAGGAACAAGTGTACTGTGTTACTCTGGTCGCTGTTCCCAAAATGAATAGCAACAATCCCATGCTTTCAACTAACCCTGTGGTTCCCAAAAGGTGGTCCTCCAGATGTTCTGGACTTCGTCTCCCAGAATTCCTGACTGTTGGCCAAACTGGTTGGGGCTTGTGGGCAGTGAAGTCCAAAGCACCTGGAAGTCCAAAATTTGGGAACCACTGAACTAACCACGAGTCCAACCCTACAAGGGCCATGAAGGAAAACCAGCTTCCAGCCTGCTGCCCAACATTTGAGATATGAAACTTTCTTAACCCAACCTGAAGATGCTAGCAATTGAGCTGGGATTTTTCGTATGCCAAACCAATACTGAGATGACCCTTCTTGGGAAGAAGATTCTTCATGAGGGGTTGCCACAACTAAAAAGGCAGCCACTTCCCAGTCACTGCATATGTCTCACCTCAGATGGCAGGGCATAATGTGGAAAGTTGGAGCGTGAGAAGCAGACAAAGTATGCAGCACCCAAAGGAGAAGATAAATGAAACATTCACAGGCATACCAAAGTTAGTTAAACAGGATTTCCCTTGGCTATATTGCATCAAGGCTGCAGGAACCTGGTGGAAAATTCATCAGCCAAATGCGTGAACCTTTCCTGCTACTTCCACAAATGATAGCGTTAAGACCTGAAATGTTATCTCCAAGTTATCTTTCCCATTTACAAGGAGGAAATTATATTCACTCTGCAACCTGACTTGCTGGGAGGAAAAAACAGTCCATACGATTCGTCTCTGAAACGCCATCGCATATCAAACAGCATTTTCCCTACAGAAAATTGACTGGGTACCCTAAATGCATCAGATCTTGGAAGCTAACCAGGGTCAGCCATAGCTAGTACTTGGATGGGAGACCGCCAACGAATACCAAATGCTATAAGATCAACTTTGGAGGAAAGAATTCCAGATTAGGGGTGCTCAAAATGTATCTGTCTCTATTAAACTGTAGACCTACAGGTAGATCCCCACTACTCTCTCATCCATCCAGCCTTAAGAGTAAGAGTCTGCTGGAATTTGGTATGTTCTTTGACACTGACTTTGTTTTGCTTTGGTTCATCCTTTGCTATGTGCCCCTAGATTTTACACTCAACTTACCCATGGGTCATATCAAAATCCATAATTTCGGCCCCCAAACATGCCCTCAATTTATACATGAGGTTGATGTGTAGTCAAGTATATACGGCAGGTTCTGATTCCCTGCTCGGCCATGGACAAGTCACACACTCTCAGCCCCAGAAAACCTCATGCTAAGTTTCCCTTAGGGCCAGCGTAAGTTGGAAACTACCTGAAGGCACACAACAACAACAACAACAAAGTTGAAAGCAACATTTACAAGTAAAGCAACACTTAAAATCAATGGGTTGGAGTAGTCGAAGTCTCCTAGATTAAGGCCTGTTACAGAGTGCCAAAATAAAGCTGCTTGGGGTCTCTTTGGAGGTATGCTGTTTAAATGATGTATGCATCCTAAGAATCCGGAAGCTGCACCAAAGCTGCACTCCGGTGCTTAGGAATGGAGTGTGGCTTTGGCGCGACCTCCGGACTCTTAGGACCCATGCATCATTTAAACAGCATACCTCCAAAGAGACCCAAAGCAGCTTTATTTTGGCAGTCTGTAACAGGCCTAAGAGTTGCACCAACTGAGCAGGCAGCCAGATTTTCTTATTAAATTTTACTATTCTTCAACACAAGTGCATATAATGCACAGCTGGCAAACAAAACCTGGCAAACACCTGCAAGAGCCTAGATGGTGAAGATTTCATCTAAGAGGCTATCACACGGTGTCATATGCAAAACCAAACCCCACATCAAGTTGCCACTGTTGCCTCAAAGCTATTGTTTCTAGGCATACGCAAGTTTTAATTGATATACTAACTAAACTTCCCTCCATTAATCAAATAAGATTTGTTTAATCGGCCCTATTTAGGAGGACTTCAATGAATGAACGAATGGCTTCCTGTTGGTCACAGGCCAACAGTTGAGGAGATATGAGTTATACGGCTTTTTCTTGGCCAAACGCCACCAGATATTTCCACATCCGAATCCTCGCTATAAAGAGACCCAGACTCTTTTCCGTCGCAGGACTTTCCCTTGCTTCGGATCCGTGCCCAGCCGCCGTTCCCGCAGAATACAGGATTTCTTTCATCCTGATAATTTGAGCTTTCATTGCTTCTCTGCCTTGAAGACTTCGCACTGCACAGATGGGAGAGCCCCGCACACAACAAGATAAGCAAGCTGTTTTATTGAAGCTGCCATTACACAATGCTCCAGAGATGGCATAACTAGCAGCAAGATATTAAATCGGACTTTGTTATGGCATGTATCGACTCAGAGTGGCATTATGTTTACAGGGAAGCCATACGTCTTTCTCCCCCTCCTAAATATGCTAAAGGCTGTGTATCCTGCTTATTTCATTAAAATCCTATTAAGGAATTAAAAGCTGTTGTGCAGGAGAAAGAAGGGTATCTTTGCTACTTTAAAGGCCCTGTGTTTTAATTAAATTACTGGCACCTGTATATGTAATGTGCAATAAATCAACTATAATTTGCTACTAGATGTGGCTATTAATCTCCTCCAGGTTATTTATTACTCGGGCTTTGTTAGTAGTAGGAGTCCTTCCATATGACCCAACTTATCCCACTGCTTGGTGCCTTTTGTGGCCACAATGTGATGGAATAATTGGGGAACTACACGGCTTACAAGGTGCTCAAACAAGGGCTACCCATTTCATGGTGAAGGAAAGGACGGGGATCTACTACAGTGTTGCAGTGAGCAGTTTAGGACCCTATGTTCACCTTGCTTTTGAGGGCCTGAATATATACAGTGCTACCTCGGGTTACGAAATTAATTCGTTCCGCGGCGCCGTTCGTAACCCGATACATTTCGCAACCCGAAAAGGCTTTCCGTTAGCGCTGGAAAGCCGCTAGCTGCGCTTCGCATTTAAATTTCGCGCCGAAATGAATTTCGTAACCCGAAAAATCTTTCGTTACCCAGAACAGTTTTTTCCAATCTAACTTTTTCGTACCCCGGAAATTTCGTAACGCGATCAATTCGTATCCCGGGGTACCACTGTACAACTATTATAAGGTTCCTTTTGAGGCCTCGCTCTTTCAACACTTGCCAATTAGAGACAAGTTCCGTTAATTCAACTGGGGTTCCATGCTTTCCTCAACTTTTCTTGCCTACAAAGTTCCCTTGGGACCACTTCCACAGGTGCAGATAACCCATCTGTGCGATTCGCAAAGACGACAAAGAAGCCATTTTATTTTCCTTCCATGTCCAGAAATGCACTGATAGCTGAGCCTCAGCCTTGCACATCTGACAGTACAACAACAGAAGGGGATGTCCACATGGGAGTATTAGATGCTTGTGTAAAGTAAGAGATGTGGGATGTAGCTATGATAAGCATGTGCGCACACACACACATGGAAAAAGCATGATACTGCCCAAGGTTGCATGTGCCAACATCAGTCGTTCTCCCACATGGTTGAATCTGCCTATAAATAATTTCACGCACCTGGACAAACAGGAGGATTAGTACAGGATGTGCACCAGGTGCACTGTGGCTTGGGAGGTTCAGGTGTGCCAAAGACGTACACAGTGCCCATGAGGAAGGTCTCCAGTGTTTCTAGTGGGATGCCAGGGATGAGATACCGAGTCCTAACCAAAACTACAAGCTGGGGGAAAAATAGGAAGCTCAATTCTTTACATATGATGCCTTTTGGTTCAGCTATGAATTGTATCTGAGGTCCAATTGGACAGAAAACAAGCCACAATAATAGTTGCTTATAAAAACAGGGTTGGGATAAAAATCAGGTCTGCAGAGAACTACTTGGCCACATAGTGCTGGCACATCCCAGTTCTGGATTTCCTGCTGCTTTGCTGCATAAAAATCAAAACGACAGCAACTTGCAAATACACAAGAGCTACGGCAACATAGATATTTGCATGGATCTAAGCTCCTGGGCTCTGGAACGCTTTATTCAAGGGACACAAGGCTGGCCCCACAAAGCACAAATTCAAAGCCCAAAGACAAATTCAGGTGGGTCTCTGGCAACGGACCTCGCTTGTTCCAAGAGCAAGCTGCTATATCTGCTTTTATGAGCAAGTTTTAAAATCCTGTTCCAATTTGGTATGCTTTCATACATTCATGTTAGGCTTTAATTGCATAAGTCTAGAAATTTTTGTCAAAACATTGACCACAAAAACTGGGTCGACTTATCCACGGGTCAATGTACATACTGTATTTTTACATTGTACTCTTCCCCTTCTCTGAGTAGAGTGGCAAACGTTAAGAGCTTAGTTCATCCTGGGAGCACCCAAAAGAAGCACCAATCTCCTCTACTCTTTCCACCATGATGCTGCGTCTGGCCTTTTTGAATGCTTGGGTGGGAAAATGGTAGTGACGGCACATCTTTGGTGCTTCACCTCAAAGGAGTGCCAAGAGGAACTGGGCTTAGAACAGTGGTTCCCAACCTGTGGGTCGGGACCCCTTTGGGGGTCGAATGACCTTTTCATGGGGGTCGCCTAAGACCATTAGAAAACACCTATTTAATTACAGTTATGAAGTAGCAACGAAAACAATTTCATGGGTTTGGGTCACCACAACATGAGGAACAGTATTAAAGGGTCGCGGCATTAGGAAGGTTGGGAACCACTGGGTTAGAAGGATCTGAATGAGACATTCCTGTACGGAAACAGTAAACTTCGTCCTTTACATCCTTTGTTACATGCTCCTAAGTTTTATCCTTAGCTTATCCACGAGACCATAATTTTGGCCCCAAAACTTGCCCTTTAATTATACATATATACTTAAGTAAATCAGATGATATGGATGGACGGATGGACGGACAGATAGATCTCACAGCTGATTGTGTGAATGCATTATACTCTTCCTCCTCCATCCTGCCCTCCAAGAGACATACAGGGCAAAAACCCTACCATGGTAGCTTACATAATGCAACTAGACATCGGCAAGTATAACTACCACTTGTAAAAAATATGGATTAGCTCTTGACTAACGAAAAACAAAGAATCTAATCATCGCTGAAATTACAAGGAGGCCAGAGCTGGCCTGGGCCTCCCTTACCTTTTGCGATGACCCCCAAGTTTCGCTTTATAGAAGGTCCCAGGAGGGGTATGATTTTTCCTAAAACTGGGAGACAAAGCATAGCTTGTGGATTCATTAACACGCACAATTCAAGCGCTCACTCCTTTTCTGATACTGAGGACATCAGTTTCCCTTTTCTAACTCTGCATTTCTAACTTCCCTATGCTTTAAAGTCACTGGATGATAATATATATATATATACATGAACAGGAACGCTCTTTTAAAATAGATAAAGGTGTTTGAAAACTGTGATGCACTCCATGGCTGAAGCAGGGAACTACCACAGCGGACTTAAGCTTTTTTGTGAGTATGGTATTCATGGACGCTATGTTGTTTTTGTGTGCCTTCAAATTGCTTCCGATTTATGGGCAAGATTTGTTCAGAGGAGGTTTGTCACTGTCCTCTAAACCTGAGAGAGTGACTTGCCCAAGGTTACCCAGTGCGTTGCTATAGCCGAGTGGAGAGTTGAACTCTGGGCCTCCAGGTTTGGAAGGATTTTCGATGGAGTCCCTCCATGCCAGTCATCTCCTTGGCCTCTGAAACCCTACAGATTTTATCTACTTCACACGTGACCTTTCAGTGCAAATGCCACGGATTCTCAATAGACACAAATATGAACATTTCCAAGGGCTGCCAAGCTTCTCAAGGACCGTCTCTCGACTCCAAACGTCCCAAATTTCACAGGACTCAAAAACGCCGGCTGCCCCTTCTCTGGCCTGCAAAGTCAGGCAGGCGGTCGGTGGAGGGTGGATGACGACAGCCACAGGATCTTCAGTTTCTGCAGTAGTTGCCAACGTTGGCAGAGTGACAAAAACAGGGCTCGAAATGGAAAAGATGGCTTCGCTAGCAGCTCTTCCCCACAGTTCGCAAAGTACCTTGCTTCCAGTATAGCAATGCTCACAAGAGGTAAAGCAGAAAGCATTTAAAAGGGGGGGCAAAGCACACACAACATTGTTTTTTAAGGGCACTAATCTACACCAAGACCCACAAAATGGGTTTAGAGTGCAGCCAAAGAGGGTAAACTTGCCAGAGTAGTCTCAAGTCACCTTAAAACAAAAAGCAGGGACGTCGTCCCTTGCGTTAGCAGATGCAGAATATACAAACACACACAGAAACACACACGTAAGGGGGCATATATAACACACACTCATCGCACACACATCTCAAATAATCAGCAAGGTCAGGAGTGTTATGGGCCAAGTCAGGAAAAAACAAATGCTGGGTTAGGAGAGGATGAAACGCTGGCGCGTCCATTGGCTGAGAGAGCCCCAAACGCAAAACCTGAAAGAGATTATGTAACTTAAGCTGCCCAGCGATCATCTGTTCCTCCAGCTTTGTTTTAAAGCGGCAGTGTGTCTAGCAACCCATTTCAAGCATGAAGCCGACTCCAGATGGAAAGCAGCCTCCTGCCACTTTCTGCCTCACAACTTACCTTACATCTAACGTTGTATATTTTACGTGGGTCAGACTTCCCCTAGCTCCCAAAAACAAACAGCCTATCTATGCTTTCCCCCTCCACACACACCCTTCTTATGTTAATATTTCGATATGGTTGAACGCCAGGCAAACAGGATTAATACATATCTACCCGGGCGGCTGAAAAGACTTTTTACCTTGTTTCCTTCTTTCTTCTTTGACCCTTTTTTCCTTTTGTGTAACGCGTTTTGTCACTCACTCTCATTGCTCTAAGTCTGCAGGTTAGCACTGTCTCTTACTGGTTATAATTTGCTCCAGGAGCCTCTTTTGCAATGAGATAAAAACACTGACTGCCAAAATAAAGCTGCTTTGGGTCTCTTTGAAGGTATGCTATTTAAATGACGCATGGGTCCTAAGAGTCCGGAGGTCGCACCAAAGCCACACTCCATTCCTAAGCACCGGAGTGCAGCTTTTGGTGCAGCTTCCGGATTCTTAGGACGCATGCATCCTTTAAACAGCATACCTCCAAAGAGACCCAAAGCAGCTTTATTTTGGCAGTCTGGAACAGGCCGAAGATACACACATACATACCACCTGAATTAGATAGCAAAAGTAAAGGTTATATAGCAAGTCCGCCACCTGAATTATATAGCAAGCAAAGGTTAACAGATGACTGCTTAAAGCCTGGGGTAGCACAGCAGCTAAGCAACTGAGTTATACATCCTGAAGGGTTTTCATTTTTAAATGTTATTGATGTTAAAGTACTTCCAAGCCATCTTTCATCCAATGGGCTCCTGGGCAACGTGCAAAACACATAGAGCATTAGTCAAGCAAAATGCAAATACAATGAAGCCCTAACCTCCGCAAAAAGTGGCAGATATTACAAGAAGACATGCCATAACCTTTTAAAGCGCAAGGGCAAAAAAGAAAGACTGAAAGCAGTGTCGAAAAGCTTGTTCAGATCTCACCTCTGCCATGAACTCGGGTGGACTGCAACCCTAGGCATACTTTCCCAGGCATCAGTCCCACTAAACACACTGGGGCTTGGTTTCCATGTTAACATGGATCGGATTGCACAGCAAGGAAACACAGGCGTCTTTCAGTTCTGACCTCCTCTATGCAAGGTAGTGACATCATCAACAACAACAACAACTCCCTTCTTCATGCCCTCCAACAATTCACATCTCAAAGCCAGGACATGCAATGGCCAAGTAATATCTGGGCAAGAGAGCAAACACTATTAATGAGAAACAACACAGAAGCTAGCGAGAATGCAGTGGTTTCCTTTTGCCTCAGCTAACTGAGAAGGACAATTCAAAGATATGTTAGTCTGCAGAATCACTATGTAGAGCGATCTTGTAGCACCTTTGAGACTCACTAAAACAAAGAAGTTGGCAGTAGGAGCTTTCATAGACTTCAGTGCATCTGAGAAAGTAGACTTAAGGCTATGAAAATACATGCTGCCAATGTCTTTCTTTCAGTGAGTCTCAAAGGTGCTACAAGGTCTCTCTACATACTGATTCTACAGACTAACATGGCTATATCTTTGAATAACAACAACAACAACATGCATCTGAGGAGTTAGACTGAGGTCTATGAAAGCTCATGCTGCCAATTTCTTTCAGTGAGTCTCAAAGGTGCTACAAGATCTCTCCACATACTTGACCCTATATATGCATCTAAGGAAGTAGACTGAAGTCTAGGAAAGCTCCTGCTGCCAACTTCTTTCTTCCAGTGAGTCTCAAAGGTGCTACAAGATCTCTCCACATACTTGACCCTATATATGCATCTAAGGAAGTAGACTGAAGTCTAGGAAAGCTCCTGCTGCCAACTTCTTCCTTTCAGTGAGTCTCAAAGGTGCTACAAGATCTCTCCACATACTTGACCCTATATATGCATCTAAGGAAGTAGACTGAAGTCTAGGAAAGCTCACACTGCCAACTTCTTTCTTTCAGTGAGTCTCAAAGGTGCTCCAAGATCTCTCCACATACTTGACCCTATATATGCATCTAAGGATGTAGACTGAAGTCTAGGAAAGCTCCTGCTGCCAACTTCTTTCTTTCAGTGAGTCTCAAAGGTGCTCCAAGATCTCTCCACATACTTGACCCTATATATGCATCTAAGGAAGTAGACTGAAGTCTATGAAAGCTCCTGCTGCCAACTTCTTTCTTTCAGTGAGTCTCAAAGGTGCTCCAAGATCTCTCCACATACTTGACCCTATATATGCATCTAAGGAAGTAGACTGAAGTCTAGGAAAGCTCCTGCTGCCAACTTCTTTCTTTCAGTGAGTCTCAAAGGTGCTCCAAGATCTCTCCACATACTTGATCCTATATATGCATCTAAGGAAATAGACTGAAGTCTAGGAAAGCTCATGCTGCCAACTTCTTTCTTTCAGTGAGTCTCAAAGGTGCTACAAGATCTCTCCACATACTTGACCCTATATATGCATCTAAGGAAGTAGACTGAAGTCTAGGAAAGCTCACACTGCCAACTTCTTTCTTTCAGTGAGTCTCAAAGGTGCTCCAAGATCTCTCCACATACTTGACCCTATATATGCATCTAAGGATGTAGACTGAAGTCTAGGAAAGCTCCTGCTGCCAACTTCTTTCTTTCAGTGAGTCTCAAAGGTGCTCCAAGATCTCTCCACATACTTGACCCTATATATGCATCTAAGGAAGTAGACTGAAGTCTATGAAAGCTCCTGCTGCCAACTTCTTTCTTTCAGTGAGTCTCAAAGGTGCTCCAAGATCTCTCCACATACTTGACCCTATATATGCATCTAAGGAAGTAGACTGAAGTCTAGGAAAGCTCCTGCTGCCAACTTCTTTCTTTCAGTGAGTCTCAAAGGTGCTCCAAGATCTCTCCACATACTTGATCCTATATATGCATCTAAGGAAATAGACTGAAGTCTAGGAAAGCTCATGCTGCCAACTTCTTTCTTTCAGTGAGTCTCAAAGGTGCTACAAAATCTCTCCACATACTGATTCTAATCTGCAGACTAACATGGCTATGTCTTCAATTCCTGTTATTATACTTGGCCCTCTTTATCTGCGGACCCTTTATTGAAAATGCTCCAGAAATATATACATTCCCCCAAAGCAAACCTTGGTTCTGCTATTTTATATCTAGAGCACCATTTTATTATGCAACTGTATAGAATGGCAGCGGAGCATCCATGGATTTTGATATCCATGGAGGCCCCTGGAACCAAAGCCCAGCAGATACCAAGGGCCTACTGTATTACTGTATATACCCATTTATAAGTCTAGAAACCTGCCCCCAACTTATACATAAGGTCGACTTATACTCGAGTATATACAGTATTCCATGGTCCCAAGCAGTTCCGGGTAAGGGAGACTCAACCTGTAGTAAGCATTTAACTCTATTGCCAGCCTCATCTAAAACTGGTAGAGGAGAGTCACCGGATACCCAGGATAGACACTGAGGAATTTCAGGTCATCTCTCTCTCCTTCTGCCCTTGCCTTTCCTTTTGGCTGGAAAGGTCAGCAGCATAATAGCCTCTTGTTGATGGAAGCCAGAAAAAACGCAGCTACCTCAAATAAACCGGAGCTTTAAAAGTGGAATTAATGCTCTTTCTCTCTCACGCAGCAGCAGCAGCGCCGCCACCGCCACACAGAGCACAACCCTTGTGCAATCTCTCTCCTCTAATTCCTAAAACAAGTGCCCTCTCAGTGCGGAGTGGGCAGCAAAGACTTGATTATCAGCAATTAGCAAATCAATGATTCTGAAAGACACTGATTTAGGCAAGCAGGCCTTATTAGCAACATTCAAGGGAAAAAGGACAAGGGCAAAAGTACAGCACAACAGAGCTGACTTCTGGAAGAGGGAGAAGCAAAATATGCCCTCCGACGCGGTGCTGCCACAATACGTCTGAGCCTTCCTGTCGACTTATGGCAACCCCATGGATTTGATAAGGTTTTCTTAAACAAAGAAAACTCAGAAGTGCTGAAATGCAGGGTAGAGCACATGGTATCCCTTGGCAGTGTCCCATCCATGTGCTACTCAGGGCTACCCCTGCTTAGCTTCCAAGATCAGATGGGACCTGGTGCCTTTAGGTCATGCTGCCAACTTCATTCTTTCCATGAGTCTCAAAGGTGCTACAATATCTCTCTACGTACCGATCTACAGACTAACACAGCTATACCTTAGGTGTGTTTATGTGCATTGAAGCTGCCTGTCAATTTATGGTGAAGGTGAAGCTGAAGGCTTTCATGGCCAGCATCCATAGTTTTTTGGAGTTTTATTCAGGCTACGTGGTCATATTCGAGAAGAAAACACATTAATTTCATAGGGTTTTCCAAGGCAAGGAACATTCAAGAGCTGGTTTTGCCAGGCCCTTCCTCTGAAATATAACGTACAGCACCTGGTTTTCGTTGGTGGTCTTCCATCCAAGTACTAACCAGGGCTGACTCTGCTTAGCTTCCAAGATCAGATGAGTTCTGGTGCCTTTAAGAAATTCTGAACTGTGGCAGTAATACCAATATTGTGTTATTACGTGCGTTCAAGTCGGCCGCTGATTTACGGTGACCCCATGAATGTCACAAGGTTTTCTTAGGCAAGGAATGGTCAAAGAGATGGTTTTGCCAGGTCCTTCCTCTGAAATATATCCTACAGCAAGTTGGCGGTCTCCCATCCGAATACTAACCAGCTTAGCCTTCAAGATATGATGGGATCTAGTGCCTTGAGGGTAGAAAGAGGGGTCTACTGATATGGGATCAATTCCACATAATGTCTATCACACAATGAGGACTAGCCCATATGATTTAAACACAAATGAAGAGCATAGGAGATATAGGGTTGTCAGACTGGAAGCTAGAGATGGAAACTTCTATCTTTGAATGAAGAGGGAACTTCAGCATGTATTGCTTGTCACACAAGCAAGTTCAAACATGAAAGGCCATGTGGAACAGTACTGTTTTAGATGCCCAGTGGAAGCTCAGAATAGATGGAGCCAGCCTGGTTTCCTCTGGCGGTGAGTTCCACACTTCAGATGCTACAGATATAGGATGGGTGACACCTGGCTGAATGAAACTACGTGTGAAAGGGATCTAGGAGTCCAAGTAGACCACAAGTTGAACATGAGTGAACAGTGTGATGCGGCAGCTAAAAAGGCCAATGCTATTTTAGGCTGCATCAATAGAAGTATAGTGTCTAGATCAAGAGAAGTAATAGTGCCACTGTATTCTGCTTTGGTCAGGCCCCACCTAGAATATTGTGTCCAGTTCTGGGTGCCACAATTCAAAAAGGACATTGAGAAACTGGAGCCATGTGTCCAAAGGAGGGCGACAAAAATGGTGAAGGGTCTGGAGACCATGCCCTATGAGGAACGACTTAGGGAGCTGGGGATGTTTAGCCTGGAGAAAAGAAGGTTAAGAGGTGATATGATAGCCCTGTTTAAATAGTTGAAAGGATGTCATATTGAGGAGGGAGCAAGCTTGTTTTCTGCTGCTCCAGAGAACAGGACCCGGAACAATGGATGCAAGCTACAGGAAAAGAGATTCCACCTCAACATTAGGAGGAACTTCCTGACAGTAAGGGCTGTTCGACAGTGGAATGCACTCCCTCGGAGGGTGATAGTCTCCTTCCTTGGAGGTCTTTAAACAGAGGCTGGATGGCCATCTGTCAGGGATGCTTTGAATTGGATTTCCTGCATGGCAGAATGGGGTTGGACTGGATGGCCCTAGTGGTCTCTTCCAACTCTAAGATTCTATGATTCTATGATTCTATGATTCTATACTACAGTGAAAGACGTTAGATGTGCATGCCAACTTAAGCTTATGAGGACTTGACCCACACAACAGAGCCTTCTCTGAGGATCGCAAATTTCTGGAAGGCTCATGTACAAGACCATGAAACCATGTTGTAAACCAGTTAGAGACTGCTTGGTTCAGTATGAAGCCATATAGAAACGTAAATGCTATTGCTTTGAAACCAAGTGCCACCGAGTCAGTATCCACTTGCAGTCCTCGCCTCATTCTTCCTTGAACGTAGTCGTGCCGCAATTCTACCTTGTGTTCGAAACCTCAAAACAAGATATCACGCCGTTAAAAAAAACAACACATGTGTGCGCAACTGGAGGCATTTTCTAACTTGAAATGCAACAGCCTGCCAGAAATCTGTACCTTTTTAAACTTGTGCAATGAAAGGGGAGAGGGAGGAAAAACCATTTCCATTCTGTGTGGCTGCTTCTCTGAAACTATCACAGGAATTTTAGCACATACTTTATATTTATAGTTTGCTAATCCCTTCACTTCCAGAGGGGATACTGCACAAAAAGTATAACCCACTTATTTTGAAAACCAATTAAGCTTTTTTTTTCCCCAATGCACCAGGAGTCAGAGAAGCCTTTGCAAATCTATTCAGCCTCTTGCAAACGTTAGGAACTTTTGTCACTGTCTCAGTTCTTACATCATGGCAAACTATGGCCTGTTACAGACTGCCCAAATAAAGCTGCTTGGGGTCTCTTTGGAGGTATGCTATTTAAATGACGCATGGGTCCTAACAGTCTGGAGGTCGTGCCAAAGCCACACTCCATTCCTAAGCGCTGGAGTGCAGCTTTGGTGCAGCTTCCGGATTCTTAGGGTACATGCATCATTTAAACAGCATACCTCCAAAGAGACCCCAAGCAGCTTTATTTTGGCAGTCTGTAACAGGCCTATGGCTTGCACTAACCGAAGGTTGAAAGTGGGCTAGAGAACATGTTGCTTGTTTTGAGTCCCAGTCCTGGGGAAAGAGCGGGATACAAATAAACATAATAAATAAATTGTTTTAATTCAGCCCCCACATTGGCTAATATACTAAGCGGTCAATTTCGCTTGCATTTTGCTCACGTGCGGAAAAAGACCTATGCAATCTGATAAACTCTGCCTACCTTTGGTTCTTCTGACCTGCAGGTCTAGCGCCACAACCCAAATGAATCAACACTAAAAAAAGGTTTTCCATCCCTGCTTTAGAAGCTAAATCACAACTGGGATCTACAACTGTACAGCAATAAAAACACTGTCTGGAGCACCTCCTGCGCTTCGGTTTTCTGCCCAGTCAGCGTCACCGTCTCCAGGTCAAGTATGGGAACATACAACTGGGGGGGAGAGAGAGTCCAATTTTGAGCTTCTTTTTATCTCTATGGTGGCAAAAAAAAGCTCTGTGGAAGCAAATAAAAAACCCTAAAGAAGAAGGGAAAAGGTTTTTGAGTTTCAAAGACCACTTTTTACAATGGCCTGTTACAGACTGCCAAAATAAAGCTGCTTGGGGTCTCTTTGGAGGTATGCTGTTTAAATGACGCATGCACCCTAAGAATCCGGAAGCTGCACCAAAGCTGCACTCCAGTGCTTAGGAATGGAGTGTGGCTTTGGCGCAACCTCCGGACTCTTAGGACCCATGTATCATTTAAATAGCATACCTCCAAAGAGACCCCAAGCAGCTTTATTTTGGCTGTCTGGAACAGGCCAATATGTTTTAATTAAGCTGGGAAGGCTGGCTTGTCTGAGCAGAGAAAGCAGTCGAGGGTGAGAGGAAACTTTTGTTGCAGGGTATTACTATACTTACTACTGTCTACCCCCCTTCCCCTTTTAAAATATACTTTGGAGGTTTTTAAATAGACTAGGGCTAGGGAAAAGCAATCTTTCAAAAAGAGAAAAAAGAAGAGCAAGCATGCAAGCTCTAAAAAGCCGGAAAGGGAATCCAAACAGATCCCAGAGAAAGGTGAAAACATTAAAAAAAGGTTGGAAATGTTTTATTCAGTCGTATCGTTATTTGAGAGTGAGAATACCGTCAGTCAATCTCTTTCCTCTGGGTTGACCTGGGTCAAATCCAAACCGGCTTTTCCGGAGACCAAGGGTGAAAATAAGCTCCAGCCGAGGCGGATAACTGCCAGACATTATACAAGAGACAATTATACAAGGCATCTCATCTGATTTTGGAAGTTAAGCAGGACCTAGGTCCAGATGATGATGATGGTGAATACAAGGCATCTCATCTGATTTTGGAAGTTAAGCAGAACCTAGGTCCTGATGATGATGATGATGATGATGTATACAAGGCATCTCATCTGATTTTGGAAGTTAAGCAGGACCTAGGTCCAGATGATGATGAATACAAGGCATCTCATCTGATTTTGGAAGTTAAGCAGGACCTAGGTCCAGATGATGATGATGGTGAATACAAGGCATCTCATCTGATTTTGGAAGTTAAGCAGAACCTAGGTCCTGATGATGATGATGATGATGATGATGATGATGATGATGATGATGTATACAAGGCATCTCATCTGATTTTGGAAGTTAAGCAGGACCTAGGTCCAGATGATGATGATGGTGAATACAAGGCATCTCATTTGATTTTGGAAGTTAAGCAGGACCTAGGTCCAGATTATGATGATGGTGAATACAAGGCATCTCATCTGATTTTGGAAGTTAAGCAGAACCTAGGTCCTGATGATGATGATGATGATGATGATGATGATGATGATGATGATGATGATGTATACAAGGCATCTCATCTGATTTTGGAAGTTAAGCAGGACCTAGGTCCAGATGATGATGATGATGCTTACTATTACTACTATTACTTTCATCATCATGCATCCTAAGCGCTGGAGGGCAGCTTTGGTGCAGCTTCTGGATTCTTAGGACGCTCGCGCCAAAGCCACACTCCATTCCTAAGCACTGGAGTGCAGCTTTGGTGCAGCTTCTGGATTCTTAGGATGCTCGCGCCAAAGCCACACTCCATTCCTAAGCACTGGAGTGCAGCTTTGGTGCAGCTTCTGGATTCTTAGGATGCTCGCGCCAAAGCCACACTCCATTCCTAAGCGCTGGAGTGCAGCTTTGGTGCAGCTTCTGGATTCTTAGGACGCTCGCGCCAAAGCCACACTCCATTCCTAAGCGCTGGAGTGCAGCTTTGGTGCAGCTTCTGGATTCTTAGGACGCTCGCGCCAAAGCCACACTCCATTCCTAAGCACTGGAGTGCAGCTTTGGTGCAGCTTCTGGATTCTTAGGATGCTCGCGCCAAAGCCACACTCCATTCCTAAGCACTGGAGTGCAGCTTTGATGCAGCTTCTGGATTCTTAGGATGCTCGCGCCAAAGCCACACTCCATTCCTAAGCGCTGGAGTGCAGCTTTGGT
The DNA here is from genome assembly GCA_023333645.1 of Sceloporus occidentalis. NCBI lineage: Eukaryota > Metazoa > Chordata > Lepidosauria > Squamata > Phrynosomatidae > Sceloporus > Sceloporus occidentalis. Next base: position 4,634,940 of record JALMGF010000069.1, read on the forward strand.
GCAGCTTCTGGATTCTTAGGATGCTCGCGCCAAAGCCACACTCCATTCCTAAGCACTGGAGGGCAGCTTTGGTGCAGCTTCTGGATTCTTGTTGAATGTTGAAATGCCGTCTTAATCATCAACAGATAGAACAAATCTCTTAACAAAAATGTTTCTTACTTTGGAACAGCCAAGAGCTGTAGGTACAGGGCACTGTGCTCTATAATGTTCCTTAATTCACCGAACTTCATCTTGCAACCATAATAAATGAAGGTACGCTCTTTTAAAAAAAGAGCCATTTTCGTTTTTCATCTTGCTGATACAGCACTGTCTCATTACAGAGAGACCCGGAGACCAGCTAATGCATCCAACAAGCATTTCGGAGACTACAAGGAACATTACAACAGTATAAGCCATTCAAAAAGCATTTTTAATCACATACATACTTACTTCTCCAAGGTGGAAACCAAACACAATAAATATTTCAAAGAGGATCTGATAACCTTCCCCTGTCAAGGACCTGCATGCTGAAATATTAGGACGTATCTGTCTTAATATAATATGTACATTCTTTTCTATTATAAAACTTGTCTGAAAGGGCATAGAAAACTGGCTGGAAAAATAGGTGGCTCCAGGGAAACAAGGCAAGAAACAAGGCCCATGACCATCAATACCGATTGAGTATTGGGACCAGAACTATTTTAGATTTCTGCTTTGTTAATGGATTATGAAATAAACTTGTCCCTCCATATCTGCTAGGGTTAGGGACACAAGACCCCCGTGAATATGGAAAAGCCACAAAGAACAAAAACACCATTGAAAGGAATCTCTGGCCTGTTACAGACTGCCAAAATAAAGCTGCTTGGGGTCTCTTTGGAGGCATGCTGTTTAAATGATGCATGCATCCTAAGAATCCGGAAGCTGCACCAAAGCTGCACTCCAGTGCTTAGGAATGGAGTGTGGCTTTGGCGCAACCTCCGGACTCTTCGGACCCATGCATCATTTAAACAGCATACCTCCAAAGAGACCCCAAGCAGCTTTATTTTGGCAGCCTCTAGGTCCTCCAGTGCAACTCTGTAGTCAACTTCCGACAGACATAGAACTGCGCTGGAGGAGCTACAAACACCTAGTAGAGTATTCTCTCTAGGAATTTCTAGGTCTTTCAGTGCAACTTTTAGTTAAAGTTGACCATAGAGTTACAATGGAGCTAGATATTCCTAGAAAGAACATATTAGTCAAATCCGTGAATAACCAAATCCACAAATATGGAGGGATGAGTGTACCTGGATTTGCATCTCAGTACGTAATGCGATGATCTTGGAGAAGGGACCCAGGTCTGAACACAAAATTCATCACTCTTGATCCTTAGGCTTGAGCTGATAAGGAGTTAGGCTTCAATATGGTCCAGGGGACCAATAGCCTTTTACCAATTGTTAGCAGTATTAATAGACAAAAGTCAAGCTCCCTATCCTCCTTCTCTTTCTCATTCACACAAACACACTCTCACACACACTCAATTTACTTTATATACTCATGTATAAGTCTAGAAATTCAGGTCAAAAAGTTGACCCCCAAAAAACCTGAGTCAACTTATCCATGGGTCAATGTATCTTAATTCTTGTTTGAAAGAAAGAACTATCCCCTGGTAAAAGGCAAGAGTATACTCTATCCTGGAAGCACCAATCCCCTCTTATTCTCTCATCCATCCAGCCTTAAGAATGAACACAAAGAGCTATGTCTGCTGGAGTTTTGTAAGCGTTCTGACATTGTATTGCTTTGCTTCGTCCTTTATATCCTTTGCTATATGGCCCTAAGTTTCACCCTTGAGTTATCCACGGGTCATATCAAAATCTGTAATTTTGGCCCCAAAACTTGTCCTCGTCTTATACATGAAGTCGAGTATATATAGGCCTGTTACAGACTGCCCAAATAAAGCTGCTTGGGGTCTCTTTGGAGGTATGCTATTTAAATGACGCATGGGTCCTAAGAGTCCGGAGGTCGCGCCAAAGCCATGCTCTATTCCTAAGCACCGGAGTGCAGCTTTTGGTGCAGCTTCCGGATTCTTAGGACCCACGCATCATTTAAATAGCATGCCTCCAAAGAGACCCCAAGCAGCTTTATTTTGGCAGTCTGTAACAGGCCATAGTACAGTAGTTAAGTGTGCATCAGTAGGCAGGCACATTTATAACAAGAGTCAGTATGCAGAACAAAGAAAACAGACTGAAACATAACAAGGGGGTAGAGAAATACTTGCTTTCCTCACTCCCCCAAAAAGGACCCCTTTGAAACAAGATCTTCCTGCTCTTTTCCCAAAACAGTGATTGTGGAAGACAGGCCTTGAACCCATGGTTACGATTAATGTCTAGATCCCTTCGACATTTGAAAGCACTCGATTGCAATCTCCAGGCATGTTGCTGCACTCCCTCGGCTCATGAAAACTACCTGCAGCTCTGGAGCAAAGGAAACCAAGAGCATCGCCAAGCAGAGGCCACCCACCGCGTCCCAAACCGAGCTGGGATTTGAACAGAGGTCTCCTATGTCTCTTTCAATTTCTCTAGACTGGACCACACTGGGGTTTCCCCCCTTCTTCCGCCTCTTCCCTGCCCTGCAACCCATCAGCTTTCCAAAGTTGAGATTTAAAAGCAACGGAGGAGATGAAAACAAGATGGTGCATTTGCTTCAAGTAGCCCGGGATATTAAAACATCAAATGAAATGTGACCCTTTCATGAGCTACTTTTCTTCCCCTCCGAAGCATACATGCACGAAAAATACTTTTAAAGGGACCGGGGAGAGTTGTTTTAAACAGACAGGAGGCACTTCTTTTTCCCCCCTTCCATGCACATTTCAAAAACATACAGAGAGATTGCTAATGTAATGCTTCAGGTCTGGTTATTCCCATTTGTAAAACCCGTTTCCAAGTATGTATTTTCTTGTTTGGGGGGGAAGAGAGAAGGAGAGGGGGGGATCTGAGCCCCACAAAGGAGTAGGAAATAAATTGCTTTAGCGAAGGTTAATAATATCCTGTCGCCGTGGTAAAAGACTCAATTACAAAACCTTCAGAAGCGCTCCCAAGGAAGTCGTCTGCCCGCAGTGACAGAGGCTTAAACAGGGAGGGGAAATACAGAAGATGACTAAAGTGTTTCCCCCAAAACAAGAGGTATGGGATGGAAGGGGGAAGAGAGAGAGAGAGAGAGCAAGGACAAAGAAGAGAAGACGGGGAAAGAAGACGGAGAGGTTGGGGAGACATTAAGGCCGGGAACCTGGGTACTCAAGGTTATAAACGGGAAGCCACTGAAAAACTATAAATCATCCCGACACTCAATTCTCCATAATCTCGGCAAAGAATTATGGCCTAGGGAGACCAGCACTAATTTTAGTATCAGATTTATTATGCAGGAGGGAACGGGAATTAGCAAAGCTCTTCTTCTCCGGGCTCCTAATGGGCAGATCTAGATCACACTCCAAGGAAAGCGTGGACCGAGAAGACGGAAATGATAATAATAATAAAAGATACAAGTGTTTAAAACCGCTTTAAATGAATACAAACTGGTTAGAACTTGGGTGAGCAACCACCAACCAATACTAGGTAGGCTTATTTCGGAGGCCCAAGTAGACCCTATGAAAACTATGAAACCACTGGAGACTTGCAGGCTTACACACACACCCCTAATGCCTTCAATACTATACAATGATAAAATCAAGCTATAAATTAAATGCATAAATAAAATAGGTACACATATAGAGAACACAAACAGGTCCACCAAGTACATGTTTAACCCAGAGGTGTGTGTTGGGTCTTTACCTGGCCAACGTTGCTGCAGATGGATGTACCAAGGATTATACTACCAATTGCATTTCTACATATAAGATGAGTGTATGGTTACATCCCAGTATAGCAAACATCCCTCAGGCAAGGCTGGGGTGGGTGGGTGGGAAGACCCACCAAGACCCCCAGAAAGACAAAGGAGGCCTGAATGAGGTCCTGAAGTCAGAACTTCATCTAGGTTTAAAGGCCATCCTAGACTCTTGGTAAACTGCTTTTATAGAATTCTATTACTGTGAAGCAAATGGAGGATAGAAATACTTACAATGCAGAACTATAAGCTGTACGAGGAAAACGGTCAGCTTCCTTCATGCAAGAAGGCGCATGACCCTCCACTAAACCATAGCAGTTAAAGCAGAGTCCAACTGTATTATTTCTGCAGTGCTCAGTTTCATGGCAGAGTGAAGGATTAGAACATGGCCCTCACCTAACACTTGAACCATCGCACCACATTACCCTCCATGTCGCAACTGCCATTGCTCTGGCTTCTGAGGGAGAGAAGAACAGCCAACACCTGATTGTGAGTTCTTGCATGGCAGGGCGTTGGACTGTATGGCCCTTGTGGCCTCTTCCAACTGTATGATTCTATGAACTGCGGGGTTTAATCCCCTCTCACACTGCAATCCCATTTTCCATGAGTGTTTTTAGATTGTAAGACAAGTAACTGTCCAATTATTGATTTGTAACGGAGAACCTTGGGGGCTGAAGTATGGGGTATGAATAAAGTGATTCACAGCTTCAACCTCCCACGAATGGCCATGCTCCATATTATTCAGTGGTGGTGCATGCATGTGGCTGTGTTGACACAGATGTGCACGCTTCATCACCCATTGACTAATACAGGGTGCAACAGTCCACATTTTTCCCATGCTTGGGAGCCCATGAACTGAGCACCCACAGATAGGAAGAGTCTCCTGTAATCTAAAAAGAAGGATGTGGTGGCTTAGTGGTTAAGACGCCAATTCCGACGATCGGAAGACCAGAAGGTTGGCAATTCGAGGCCCAAGTGTCTTCTGCCAACCTGCCAGTTTGAAAGTAGGCAAATGCAAGTAGATAGATAGGTACCACTTTGGTGGGAAGGTAACAGCGTTTGGTGGAGTCATGCTGGCCACCTGACCACTGGAGTTATCTTCAGACAACGCTGGCTCTTTGGTTTAGTAACGGAGATGAGCACCACAACTACAGTCTGTTCCAACTAGACATTCATGTCAAGGGACTACCTTGACCTTTATAAATATACCTCTAACATAAGATTTTCTACTTAGTAGAGGTTGAACCTAGGACTTTCTTGCGCATGCTCTCTATAGTCTGTGGCCATTCCTCTGAACAAGGCCACTTTTGCCTAAATAGGGCAGGTGAAAGAAAAGAGGCGGTCAAGATAGATCCAATCAAGTTTCATACTTGAACAAGAATACAGAGACTCACTGCAATTTTTCATGGCTTTTCTCATCTCCCTGTGTGCATGCGCCTCCTTCACTTTCCAGTAATTCCCGCTCGGTGTGAACCAAAAGGTTATAAAAGGAAGCAGGTGCCACAGGCTATTAAAAAGAAAAATGAAAACGGGGAGGAGGCTCAACCGAAGTGCGTGTGGTTATGTGTGCGAGTTTGTGAGAGAGAGACCCACAACAAGAAGAGGAGAGCTGCACCTGCCAAACAGTTTTACGAACATTACGAAAGAGCACAATGTGCTTTGATCTTTCCTGTGTAAAGAAAGAGGCTCACTCTGGCTCCGCCGTTCCCTGCAGGGACGACGGCGAGAAATGTGGTTTGGTTTTTGTTTTTCAGCAGACAAAGGGTAAGAGAGAGACATTCCAGAGACAAACTTCAGTGTAAAATTGCAGAATACACTCTGCAGCTGGGCAATTAGGCAGGAAGCATTTATATAGTTCAGCCATTGTCACGCCAGCGCCAGGGACAGACCCAGCCCTCTGGGCACGCCTATGTGGGCTTTTCCGTTGACCCCCCATCAAAAACCAAGAACTATCTGTTTTGCACACTGGAATAGTCAAAAAGAAAACTGGGCATTCTCCATTTCCTCCCCCAAAATGCCACGTTGAAAAAAACACAGGTCCCAAGAACATGCAGAAAGCAAAGGTGGACACAGACTGTGCTCCGAGGGCTCTCCACGAGTCAAAAAGGATTAGAGAACTGGGCCCTAACTAAGAAAATGAATTTCGACAGGGAGGAAAGTGAGGTACTACACTTAGACGGGAAAAATAACCACACAAAAGGCTCAGGGATAGGATGGGGACAACAGCGCAATGCGACGGGCATCTAGGAGTCGCGAGACAAAATTGTGACGCCTCCGCTTAAAAAGCCAATGTGATCCTAGGCTGCATCAATAGGAGCGTAGTGTCCAGACTGAGGGAAGTAATAGTGTCGCTATGCTCAGTCCTCACTTGGAATACTGTGTCCAGTTCTGGGCATTAAATTTCAAGAGGGATATTGACAAGCTGGAGAAGGGTAACCAAGATGGTGGAAGGTCTGGAAACCTTAAGCCCTAAGAGGAGCAGCTGAGAAAGGTGGCTATGTTTAGCCTGGGGAAGAGGAGGTTAAGAGGGGACATGATAGTGATGTTTAAATATTTGAAAAGGTGTCATAAGGAAGAAGAAGCAAACTTGTTTTCTGCTGCTCCAGAGACTAAGACACAAAGCAATGGAGTCAAACAACAGAAAAAGAGGTTCCACCTAAACATTACAAAGAGTTTCCTGAAGGTAAGAGCTGTGCAAAAGTGGAACACACTCCCTCGGATTGTAGCACACTCTCTTTCTTTGGAGGTTTCCAAACAAGAGGCTGGATGGCCATCCGTTGTGAGTGCTTTGATTATGTATTCCTGAATGGCAAGAGATTGGAGTGCATGGCCCTTGGGATCTCTTCCAGCTCTATGGTTCTCAGTGAATGGCAAAGTGACCGATCTCGTTTTGGGTTTGAACGTTATTCATACTTTGTATAATATTACAATGAGTCGCCTTGAGTCCCATCTACAGGAGGAAAGTGGGATATAAAGCCAATAAACTTTATCTTGTCGTTGTTTTAAATGAAAAGACACCTCAGGGTAGACCAGTTAAGTAAACATCTGTATAAAACCTCATAAATGGGGGAAAAGGAGGATAACGGAAGAAACTGCTTACGGGAGTTTCTGAGACAACAGAGAGACAGCCGAAGATTGCAGCTTCCTGGGGCTGTTTTTGGAGTTGTTCCTTTAAACTGGTTTGTTGCACGAAGTGTGTAACTGTGGCCTGTTCCAGACTGCCAAAATAAAGCTGCTTGGGGTCACTTTGGAGGTATGCTATTTAAATGATGCATGGGTCCTAAGAGTCCGGAGGTCGCGCCAAAGCCACACTCCATTCCTAAGCACTGGAGGGCAGCTTCCGGATTCTTAGGGTGCATGCATCATTTAAACAGCATACCTCCAAAGAGACCCCAAGCAGCTTTATTTTGGCAGTCTGGAACAGGCCCGAGTGTAGTTCACTCTGGGTTTTTCACAGGCAAACTACACATTCCCTTCACGGTCTAGGTCAGATATATGAGGGCTTTCCAAGTTGTGTACATACCACTCAAGTGCCAAAGTTTTTTGCCCAAAGGATACACAATCAAGAGATGGCCTTGTGCAGCGTCTTTGACTTTTTCTTTGCACTGCACATATTTAGCAAAGTATAATAATACATTCCTCAGTTTCTGAGAGAGGAGAATGCTAGGGGGAAATGCTAGCTCCAATAAAACCCAGGCTGTGGGGTTGACTCCAAAATATATATATATATATATATATATATATATAAAGACAAATATTTTATCTGAGATTTACCATACACCGGAGAGAATATAGTTATAGAATAGCACTGGTAATTGTAAAACGTTTGTAAGAAGAGGACAGCTTATGTACTACGTTCTGTTAATTTTTATTTTATATATATATATATATATATATATATATATATATATAGTTTTAAGGCACATCCCATGCTTCTGTCAAATGTTCACTTTGGCCTGTTACAGACAGCCAAAATAAAGCTGCTTCGAGTCACAGTGGAGGTATGGTGTTTCAATGATGCATGCGTCCTAAGAATCCAGAAGCCACACCAAAGCCACACTCCAGTCCTTAGGGCTGGAGTGTGGCTTTGGTGCAACTTCTGGACTTTTAGGACGCATGCATCATTGAAACACCATACCTCCACTGTGACTCGAAGCAGCTTTATTTTGGCTGTCTGTAACAGGCCTTTATGTTTTAACTTTTTAAAAACGTCATTAACTGCCTTGTAAATTCTTTCTAGCCTGATTCACATGGGGGCGAGGAAGTGCTTTCTGCTACCATTTCACTATAATAAATTTATTATCAATAATCAGTATTCATTTGCTATTTATGAAGGAGTCGGAATCAGAGTCAGAGTCGGAGGGCTGACATACCGGCTCCACAACCCTGATAAAATCTGTTTATTAAAAAACAAAAACCCAGTAAGAAATGTCTTATTAAGAACTGCAGGCTTTGTCTTTTCCCCAAAACCAAAAGCAAACTAGGGGTTCACAGGAGCTAAGCTGTGTGTTCCATATAGAAACTAAACATACATGTTCTTAACAACCTGAATATAATCCAAGTTACCTTCTCTGGTCCTTGTTTACTCTCAGAAAGAATAAGGCCAGCCTGAAAGGGCAGCCATGTCCCTCTCGTTCTCTTGCCAAGGCACCGCAACCATTTCCAGCTGCAACTAGATAAAGAGAGGCATATCGGAAAAGATCAAGGATACCACAAGGGTGCAGTTCAAGGTGGGAGGCTGAAACGAAAAAGGTTTAAAAGAGTCAGCCAAACTGGAGGCACAGCGTGTAGGTGGCTAGATCTTCAGAACTTCACAGCTAGATTTCTGGCTACGAACTGTGCATCACATCTTCTCTTAGTAGCCTGAAAGCAACTTCACTTGGTTCCTGTCCATGTGCGGATGCAATTCCAAGCGCGGCTGTGATTTAACCTTTGAATCCTATCCAGTTTGTATCTATGGCATCTCCAAAGGTCCAAGAGTTCTGACATGACATGGTCTGAGAGTAAGATCAGTGGAAGGTCTTCTCCATGCTACCACCAGATGTTCAGGTCAGTGGCAATGGACCTTCTCCCTTATTTTGTAATACTTTCTCTTCCAGGGATGCTCACATTACCATCCCTGGTACCGTTTTATGGTTGTTTAGTAGTGATGGGTGTGTTTATCACTTTAATCTTAATATGTGTACCAACAACTGAAGCCATTTGCTTTATCCAAACACACACAGATTGAGTCTTCCTTATCTGGAAATCCAAAATATTCCAAAATATGCAATTTCCACATGGGCAGCTGAGATGGTGACACCTTTGATTTCTGATGGTTCAACATACACAAACTTTGTTTAATGCACCAAATTCTCAAGAAGACTGCATATAATATTGCTTCCAGGCTATGTGTAGTGTATAAAGTGCACACGCAACATAAATGTATTTCATGTTCAGATTTGGGTCTCACCTCCAAGGTTATCTCATAAGATATGTGCAAATGTTCCAAACTCTGAAAACCTTCAGATTCAAAAGACTTCTGGTTCCAAGCATTTTGAGTAAGGGAGAGTCATTAAAATCAAAAGCTTGTTCACACAACAGAATCCCAGTTTGGTTCCTCAGAACAAGAAGTTTCAAATGGTGCCCTTTGGAAACCTGACGTTCCTTATTGGGGCTTTCATGTGTGACATTAAAAGCACTGAGTTTGAAGGGACGTTGGACGCCGTCTACTCCAAGTTGCTATTGAACTCATGAACTACCACGCACAAAGCAAGGACAGCATCCCCAACAGATGTCTGTCCCATCACCGATTTAAATACCTCCAGCAAAGGAGAGCCGACTACCTTTCAACGGCAGTCTCCCCGACAGCTTGTGGCATTAGACTTATTTCTTCACAGCTTTAATGAAAATCTGCTTGCTTGCGATTGCCACTCCTGGGTTCCAGCCCAGCTCTCTGGAGCAGCAGAGAATAAGTCTGCTCTGTCTCCTGCGTGACAGCCCTTCAGATACTTGAAGACAGCTATAAAATCATAAGGACGATCAGCAATGGCAGACCGGCTTCTCTAAAAGACAGCTTGCCTACCGCTATGGAGCTCTGCTGCAACACACAGCCACAGGAGAATACAGGCATGTGTGAGCATCCTTGGCAGAGCACAGAGGGGGTTCCTTGGCCGGAAAGCCCCAACGGAAAGGCCTGCTGAATGGAGGAAGTTTGAAGGACATCGCCCTAGGGCAAAGTGATGCGTGCGAACTCACCGCGCAATGACAACTCAAGCCATTCCAGGTCAGGTACCAGAGACAGGGGCCACTATCAACTGAACATATGCTACTTTATGGAAAACCAAGGGTCCACATATGCATCTGAACGTCATCAAGAGATGCCTGTACTGGGAGGAAGGCAGGATACAAATAAACATCATCATCATCATCATCATCATGCCCAGAGTCTTGTGCTTCTGAAAAGCAACGTAATGTTCAGGGTCATTTTATGACTACTAGTCAATACTAGTCAATACTCAAAAATTCTCCTACAAAGAAAGCTGAACCTTCAGTGAACAGAGTCCACAATGCTACTGACATACCACAGCACCGGTCCTCAATGTGACCAGGCAAAAGAATATGACACCCTCTGAAAAAGACAAGAACGCAACATTGTGTAGTCGGGTGCGTGGCACCCAGCTTTTCCTTCAAAACAGGCCGACGATCGCCAAGCCGCTCGCTTTAGCAAAAAAGATTGGATGCAACTGGATTGACAGCAAAGGTTTGCAAACTCATTTCATAATGACCTCCCCAGTCAAGAAAAATAGCACACTATTTAGGCATCATAAAAGCCACAAAGACAGCTCGCCTAGCAGCATTTACTTGTCATCCTTGCCCAAGGGCAGACAGAATTCCTAACAGAAAAAGCGCATTTTAAGGACTTAAAGGAGGGAGGAAAACTGAACATGGGGGTGTAGGGAGGGAAAGAACAGAACAACGCATTGCCTCATAGGTTTCCCATACTGTCAATCTACCCAAGTTCAAGGAAGATGCTGCTTTGATTGGAGAAAAGGTAGGTCAAGATCCACAGTTAGTCTGGACTACGAGGCTAAGATGCATTAACTAAAGATATACCTCTGCATCTTAGGACAACTTTTCTGTACCTTGTTTGGACAACCTTGTTGTTATGCGCCTTCAAGTTGTTTCCGACTTATGGCAACCCTAAGGTGAACTAGGGTTTGTTCAGGGGAGGTTTGCCATTGCCTTCAGAAAGAGAATGTGATTTGCCCATGGGTTCCCATGGCGGAGCAGGGATTCGAACACTGGTCTCCAGAGTTGTAGTCTAATGCACAAACCATCATGTTGAGACATGTGTACACTTGAAAAACTATCTACTCCAATGGAGTACTGCGTCTGAAGAAGGTTTATAGCCATGAATGTTTATGCTAAAATAAAAAGCAGTTAAGTCTCAAAGGTGCTGCCACATTGCTTTTCTTCCTCCTTTGTATGGTCCAGGTTCAAGACTAGGAAGCCTATAACACAGACTATTCACGTGTGAATGCAACTAAATCATAACATGACACAGTAGAATAAGGTGCAAAAGGAGACCTTTCTCTAAACCGTGGCTGTTCTTGCATGGATCTCCTCGTTCCTTTTTGGATGCGTTTCCAACCGGAAGAGAAGGAACTTGGATTACTAATTGCTTTCCCCTCCAGCTCTGTCTTCCTTCACTTGTTCAGCCAAAAAGAAAGCCATCTTCTCCCGCTTTAAAGTGACAAACTTGCCGTAGACAAAGAACTTAACAGGCTGCCAGCAGAAGCATTAGGGGACATTTCACAAACCAAACTGACACGTTGAGAACATGCTGTGGGGTGGATATAAGGAGCGCAGATCAAAAAACACACACAGAGGAATGGATACACTCTTCCTCAACATTCACCCAAACTACGGGCACTACACCACAACAGAACTGTTTTCAACAAGTTTAATGGCAGTAGGAACGGCAATGTAAATAGAGGACTGTGCTGTCCAAGGCAGGCTCCGGGGTTCCCACCTGTCCTGAAACCATCTACACACAATCCTAGTGAAACAAACAAGGCATCCAAGAGTGTAGCAAGGGAAGCGTACCAACTTTGTGGTGAGCTGGGCCTCTTGCCTTCAGGCAGATGGGTTTTGGAGTTCTTCCAAAAGAAGCCTCATGGCTGAACGTTAACGTGAAAATGTAGAGAGATCTTGTAGCACCTTTGAGACTAACTCAAGAAAGGCGTCGGCAGCAGGAATTTTCATTGACTTCAATCTGCTTCCTCAGATGCATATATAGGGTCAGTCTGTAGAGAGATCTTGTAGCACCTTTGAGACTGGTGACTATGCATCTGAGGAAGTAGAGTGAAGTCTAGGAAAGCTCCTGATGCCAACTTCTTTCTTTAGTTAGATTTAAAGGTGATACAAGATCTCTCTACATACTGACCCTACAGACTAACATGGCTATATCTTTGAATTCTACCACTATGGAAGGTTAACATGAAAAGGTTAACTTGTATTGGTGACCTTGTTGGATACTTTTTGCCTAGCAGTTTGGAGAAGGGATATGAAGGTAAAATATGAAGGATGAAAACAGACTGAGGGAGTAAGTTTACTTCTGTTGCTTACCTGCTTGCATTCTCATAGCTGTCAGAGGGAAGGCAGATGGGTCATACTTGCACACACTGGTTTTCTTTGTTTGCTTTTGCACTCTATAATCCATGGGAGCCCATCTTCCACTAGCCTTGGAGGGTGCCATCCCAACCCTGGGACTCCTCTTGAAATTCCAGTGATGGGGAACTTGGTTTCTAGCCAAGGAACAGTCTTGGTAGCATTTGTTTGGGGGACCAGTTCTAGTATTGGTTGTGATGCTGGACTCCATCAGCGAAACTGCTAGGATGTTACTCTGCTATATCATGCTTCATTATGCTGTATGCTATCGCTGTAACATGTGCCAGTGTCTGGACTCCATCGGCGAAACTGCTAGGACGTTACTCTGCTATATCATGCTTCATCATGCTGTATGCTATCGCTGTAACATGTGCCAGTGTCTGGACTCCATCGGCGAAACTGCTAGGACGTTACTCTGCTATATCATGCTTCATCATGCTGTATGCTATCGCTGTAACATGTGCCAGTGTCTGGACTCCATCGGCGAAACTGCTAGGACGTTACTCTGCTATATCATGCTTCATCATGCTGTATGCTATCGCTGTAACATGTGCCAGTGTCTGGACTCCATCGGCGAAACCGCTAGGACGTTACTCTGCTATATCATGCTTCATTATGCTGCATGCTATCGCTGTAACATGTGCCAGTGTCTGGACTCCATCGGCGAAACCGCTAGGATGTTACTCTGCTATATCATGCTTCATTATGCTGTATGCTATCGCTGTAACATGTGCCAGTGTCTGGACTCCATCGGCGAAACTGCTAGGACGTTACTCTGCCATATCATGCTTCATCATGTTGTATGCTATCGCTGTAACATGTGCCAGTGTCTGGACTCCATCGGCGAAACTGCTAGGACGTTACTCTGCTATATCATGCTTCATTATGCTGTATGCTATCGCTGTAACATGTGCCAGTGTCTGGACTCCATCGGCGAAACTGCTAGGACGTTACTCTGCTATATCATGCTTCATCATGCTGTATGCTATCGCTGTAACATGTGCCAGTGTCTGGACTCCATCGGCGAAACTGCTAGGACGTTACTCTGCTATATCATGCTTCATCATGCTGTATGCTGTCGCTGTAACATGTGCCAGTGTCTGGACTCCATCGGCGAAACTGCTAGGACGTTACTCTGCTATATCATGCTTCATTATGCTGTATGCTATCGCTGTAACATGTGCCAGTGTCTGGACTCCATCGGCGAAACTGCTAGGACGTTACTCTGCTATATCATGCTTCATCATGCTGTATGCTATCGCTGTAACATGTGCCAGTGTCTGGACTCCATCGGCGAAACTGCTAGGACGTTACTCTGCTATATCATGCTTCATCATGCTGTATGCTATCGCTGTAACATGTGCCAGTGTCTGGACTCCATCGGCAAAACTGCTAGGACGTTACTCTGCTATATCATGCTTCATTATGCTGTATGCTATCGCTGTAATATGTGCCAGTGTCTGGCAAGGAAGGTATTCATGGAGAGGCCTAGAACTACATCCAGTTCTGGAACAAGACACGGTTAGCCCCAATTCACTACAGAAGTGGCTGGATTCAGTTCCATGGCCTATTCCTTCTCAGCGGCTGTGCCCTGGATGTGAATTTGCAAGGGCCACAAGACTGTGGCTGCCAAGTGTGTGTTGTTTTTTCAACAACAAAGGTGGGTGTTGTTATTTTCTCTTTCGATGGGTTTTTTTAAAATTGCTTTCTTGATGCCTTTTTAAATCATCCTTCATTCAGCTGTGTTTTAATATGATAATTAGCCGAGTTCTGTTCTAATATTATAACTTGTTTCTCAAGAAAGAACAGGGTATAAATCTAACAAACGAGTACAGAAATTAGAAAGAAAGAAAGCCAAGGCACAGACAGATAGTGCCTCTGGGCCTAGAGCAAGTACAGTAGGACCTCGGGTTACGAAATTAATTCGTTCCGCGGCGCCGTTCGTAACCCGATACATTTCGCAACCCGAAAAGGCGCTGGAAAGCCGCTAGCCGCGCTTCACATTTGAATTTCGCGCCGAAAAAAATTTCGTAACCCGAAAAAATCTTCGTAACCCGGAACAGTTTTTTTAAATCTAACTTTTTCGTACCCCGGAAATTTCGTAACGCGGTCAATTCGTATCCCGGGGTACCACTGTACTTGAAAATCCTGCAAGCAGTTTGGAAAATTAGTGCGAGTGGATTAATAGAAGAAGCATAAGATGTAGTTTATAGAAAGAGAGGTATGATTACTATACAGAGATGGACAACCATGGAAAGGAAAGTCAGAAGCCAGTTTTTGGCATGAAGTTAAAGGCTTTCACTGCCGGGATCTATAGGGTTTTTTTGTGGGGTTTTCGGGCTATGCGGCCATGTTCTGGAAAAAGAAACCTTTTATAAAAACTACTTCTCCACCAAGCAGTGACTTCTGGCAAATGCTCAAAGGGCTGGAACTAAATGTCCGCAGCATCATCCACATCCCTTAAAAGGGAAGCACAGTGCTGCTGTCCAGAGCCTCCATCCCGCAGCTGCCTGTCCATTTGCTGCCCTCGCTGACCATCTACGTAGGGATGAGGATGAAAAGCAGAAACTACAATTGCCTTACCCTTCCCACTAAAAGACTAGGTCTGAAAGGAAAGACACCAAGGAGATCCAAATTATGGAACTAATGCAATAGGCCTGCATTTTCTGTTTCTGGTCTTAGTTACATCTTTAATTTCTTTCGCTTGTTTGCCTGATGAAGAAGCCAGTGTGACTTCAAAAGCTTGCGCCATGTAATTGTGCATTTTGGTTAGCCCAAGAAAGGTATAAGTATCTGTAAGCCACTCTGGCTGAGGAGCTGGTTATACATACAGTAAATAATGATAAACTCAACATTGGGGACAAGAAGGGAAGGAAGCTTGCTCTTCCCAGTAGGCTGTGGCAAAGGCAAACTGCTGTAGCCTCTCCTAGTTTGTGTGTCCTTCTTCATTTAATAACATTTGCCATCTTGACCACACTCTGGCTGCAAACATACTGGTTTTCATCTGCAAATTGTTGGGAGGATCTGCATATCCAGTTTAAGGTGTCCAATGCATTCTTTTCTTGCCACAAGCAGGAATCAGTCACTGCCATTTGGGATGCCTCCCCATGCGCATCAGCCACCACATCTCGAATATACCAATGTTTACAAGCAACCAGACCTGCAACTACCACATGTAAAGTGTCTTTCCCACAGCTGCCATTCGCCCAGCACACTACCATATACCTCGCTCTGAAAATAATACCACCCTAATGCTCCAGATTGTACAAGGCGCTTCAATTAAAAGCGGGAAGGGGGAGCGCAAGGCATAATTGCATTTCCCTTCACATAAGCTACATCTAAGGCGCATGCTGCGTTACACTATTTCCAGCAACCCTGCTAAAAATAAGTCCCCGTATTTTCTCAGTAGCACAGATTCTCAGCAGATCAGGGGGCGGCGGGGAGGGAAGAGAAGGAATCAGGCAAGGCAACAGGCCAAAAAAGAAAAGGAAGGGGGGAAGGGTACAGAATCTATTATCATTAACTGGGTTGTCACTGGCAGTGACAAATAAATGAATTTGATGGTTTTAGATCAGTCATTAGCAGACCTACCCGCAGGCTGATAACGGCTGAGTGCTTAGTAGACAGAGATGCTTGCTGCTTGGAAAGTTGGGAAGCGGAGAGAAGCCTCTCTCTCACGCTTGCTTCTTTTCTGCTTTCTTCGGCCTGACATCGCAGCATTAAAAAGGTTAGCAGGGAAGAAGGGATCTTTATCCACCCCTCTTCGTACACTTGGCACCTTCCCCATTAGGAGAGAGATATAGAAACCCACCGGGAAAGGAAGAAAACAACATCACCCTGATATAAATCTCCATCTTCTCCCAAATCAGTTCCGTGAACGTGAATAAGGAAAACGAGCACAGAATTAATCTCGAAACGTGACGTTCGCATTTAGGTTTATTTGCAGGCGGTATCCAATTACAAGAAAAGAGATTCCACCTAAACATTAGGAAGAACATCTTGGCTGTAAGAGCGGTTCAGGAGTGGAGGACACTTGGAAAACAAAAGCTTGGAAATCCCTTATTCTATTCTATGGCCTGTTACAGACAGCCAAAATAAAGCTGCTTCGAGTCACAGTGGAGGTATGGTGTTTCAATCCTGCATGCGTCCTAAGAGTCCAGAAGTCGCACCAAAGCCACGCTCAAGACTGGATCATGACTTTGGTGTGGCTTCTGGACTCTTAGGATGGTGCATCATTGAAACACTATACCTCCACTGTGACTCGAAGCAGCTTTATTTTGGCTGTCTGTAACAGGCCTATATTTACCATTGCTCCCAGATACAGTCATTATTCCATAGCTCAACATGCTCCATTTTTGGGGTCCTTAATACTGTTGCTATGGCTCTACAGATGGGGGCTCCCCCATTCTGACCCATAAAGGGTAGCCCCATTTTGACTGGATATATCTACTAAGCCACTCATGCATGCCTGAACATTAGATAGCGGGAATCATAATGTACTTTTACATACTCACACGCCACATACACACATACCTTTGAGGAGGAGGAGAAGGAGACTACTGCTGTATTACTCAAGTTAAACCTCCACAAAACCAGGCCTGCTCAGGTCCATTAAGCAGCAAGGTTGTTCTACCGCAAAGTTGGCAAGAGCCATGACTTTCTGGTTCCATCCCGTCACTATCGAGAAAGATTGTGAGGACAGCTACTGAAGGCTTCCCATTCTGTCACCTTGACAAGAAGGTTGTGAAAGTCAATGTTGGTCTTAAAAATGCGTGTATGTACACACACACTCATATACACAGAGAGAGTGTGCAACAGCCTTGCTTCTTTTCCAGAAAGCAGCCCCAGGCTCTGCAACCACTTAGAAGGAGGAGAAAAGGGGGAAAAGACATCTTATGAGACGGACAAGACTCTTATGAGACTGGCAAGACTCGCTCAGCTAGAGATGCATTTCCTCCATTGGCTCAGAATATTAAACTCCTGTCCAAACAGAGAAATACACATGCAACAGATTTGGTCTCGATTCTCACATGGACGGCGGAGCCAAGCTAACCACATTTGCAAGCAAGGAAAAAATGTTCTGGGATGAAAGAGCTGCTTTCCAAAGTCAGATGCCCGTCAGCTCTCTTTTTAAAAAAATGTCTTGCCCTTTTTACGCCCCTTAAACTAAGCAACCGAAGATGCAAAGTTTATACTCTATCACAGTGATGGCGAACCTATGGCACGCGTGCCAGAGGTGGCACTCAGAGCCCTCTCTGTGAGCACATGTGTCGTCGTCCCTGCACAGAGTTTGTTACTAGAAAGCCAGAGGGACATGGCACTTTGCAATAAATAAGTGAGTTTTGGGTTGCAGTTTGGGCACTCGGCCTCGAAAAGGTTCGCCATCACTGCTCTATCGTTAGCCACAAAGACGCAAAGTTTATCCTCTACCATTAGCCACAAAACCAAGCAATGCCAACCGCACAAGGCTAGTCTCTTCCACTAAATAGCTGTCTACAGGACCATAGAAGCTGTGACATCTTACCCACAAGCAAGTTGAGAACAAGCAAGTAGGCAACCAGGTTAAAGAGAAAGGATTCATGTAAACGAACGTCTTTCCAGCAAATGTTCTGACTTCCAATGTGAAGATGCCAGCCACAGACGCTAGCAAAATGTCAGGAATAAACTCTTCTAGAACATGGCCACATAGCCCAAAAAACCCCACAAAAAACTATGGATGCCGGCCATGAAAGCCTTCAACTTCACATTGTTGTAGGGGCATCCAAATACTAATGATGTAGAATGGATAGGTGCAGACCGACCGCCACTGTTAACCACTGTTAAACCCACAATGGAAGGAATGTTCCCATACCTACTAAAAGGACTGGCTTGTGTGACGTACTGACAAGCTTCACAGCCCAATGGAAAAGCACCTGCTCCGTACATGGAAGGTCCCAAGTTCACATCCCTAGTAATGAAAAGATCAGATGGTGGAAAAGCAAAGGCAGACTTCCTAACACAATGCCACTGTTAAGCAGACCATATTGGACTATCGATGGGCAATGGACTGATTTGGTATAAGGCAAGTTCAGTTACTACACAGTCAAGGCTATATTAAGTAAGCCACTCAAAATCACTGCAATGAATCAGCAGCCTCACAAGCCGAGGGTGGGATCCCCCAATGCGTTCGTAGTTTGTTCTTGCTTAGGCGGCGAGGGCTTCTACGAAAACACGCTTCTTTATTTCTCTTGAGCTCACAAATGTCTAAGTGAAAGATTTAAATAGGCATGATTTTCCTGTAAATTACACTCAAAATAAGCTATGAATAGCACTAAAAAAAAAACCCGCCGGTGTCAGTAAGATACTGAAAGCAGAGAGTATTCCGAAGAAACATCAACAGATGCGTTCAAAATTCAGACGGCACAACCTTTAAAGATACATTTACAGCGACAAGTGGGTTGTCATAGTCTGCCTACAGATAGGAAACAACACTAGTGGATCTCACTAGGAAAAGTGTTAAGTTTGGTGGAAAGAAGTGTCTCCTCTCATGCCCAGTTGGTGGACCGTTATGGCACCCAGACGCAGGTCCAGACCTCCAAATCCCAGGTTCATATGGGAGAAAGTGATTCCAAAGGTATTCTGATCCTAGACGATTAAAGGGCTTTGAAGAGCAAACACCAGAATTTTGGACTGAGCCAAGGAACAAACATGAAAACAATAAATGCAATGTGGATTTCAGTATACACCTGGAAATTATATCCTGACTCTGTATGTAGACTGGGCTTTTGTGGGCTAATGCATAAGGCCACACTGAACCCTAAATGAATCACAAACACGCAACAGCTTGAATTCTCCTGGTAGTCCTAACTAAAGTAGACTCACACAATGACATTCACATTAAGTGCTGCCTCACTATTCAACAATGGATGGAATAGGTCAACACTAGTTGGGAGTGCCAATCGAAAGCAGGCCAATGGGCCGAGTACTGAATGTGTAAGCAGTCTACACATGAAGTCCAAGAACCTGCCTCAGGAGAAGCTACACTATCATAGCTATGGTCCATCTTCGGATGGGAAAACCATCTCAAAAGCCATCCAGCCATCTCAACCACTGGAGCTCTGGAAAGCAAAGTATTGTAGGACAACGCATCCAGCTCCTTCCTAGGTTCTTCTTCTTCTTAGGTCCTCCTTCCTAAGGTCAATCCTAGAGAAGGGCAACGCATCCAGCTCCTTCCTAGGTTCTTCTTCTTCTTAGGTCCTCCTTCCTAAGGTCGATCCTAGAGAAGGGCAACGCATCCAGCTCCTTCCTAGGTTCTTCTTCTTCTTAGGCCCTCCTTCCTAAGGTCGATCCTAGAGAAGGGCAACGCATCCAGCTCCTTCCTAGGTTCTTCTTCTTCTTAGGTCCTCCTTCCTAAGGTCGATCCTAGAGAAGGGCAACGCATCCAGCTCCTTCCTAGGTTCTTCTTCTTCTTAGGTCCTCCTTCCTAAGGTCGATCCTAGAGAAGGGCAACGCATCCAGCTCCTTCCTAGGTTCTTCTTCTTCTTAGGTCCTCCTTCCTAAGGTCGATCCTAGAGAAGGGCAACGCATCCAGCTCCTTCCTAGGTTCTTCTTCTTCTTAGGTCCTCCTTCCTAAGGTCGATCCTAGAGAAGGGCAACGCATCCAGCTCCTTCCTAGGTTCTTCTTCTTCTTCTTAGGTCCTCCTTCCTAAGGTCGATCCTAGAGAAGGGCAACGCATCCAGCTCCTTCCTAGGTTCTTCTTCTTCTTCTTAGGTCCTCCTTCCTAAGGTCGATCCTAGAGAAGGGCAACGCATCCAGCTCCTTCCTAGGTTCTTCTTCTTCTTCTTAGGTCCTCCTTCCTAAGGTCAATCCTAGAGAAGGGCAACGCATCCAGCTCCTTCCTAGGTTCTTCTTCTTCTTCTTAGGTCCTCCTTCCTAAGGTCAATCCTAGAGAAGGGCAACGCATCCAGCTCCTTCCTAGGTTCTTCTTCTTCTTCTTAGGTCCTCCTTCCTAAGGTCAATCCTAGAGAAGGGCAACGCATCCAGCTCCTTCCTAGGTTCTTCTTCTTCTTAGGTCCTCCTTCCTAAGGTCGATCCTAGAGAAGGGCTCCAAGGTCCACTCAGCCTTCCATAGGTCTGTAAAATGCAGTCCTCAACTTTGTTGGGAGCAACTGACTGACAGATTGTAAACCGCTTAAGGAGCGCTACTTCACTGATAAGCAGTATAGAAATGCACTTGTTATTGCTATTCCCATCAGCAAGGACTCCTAGGACAGTGGTTCTCAACATTGGGTCCATCAAGCATTTTAGACTTCAGCTCCCAGAATCCCCGATCATTTGGGCAAGCTGGCTGGGACTTCTGGGAGTTGGAAGTCCAAAACATTAGGAGAGCCCAAGGTTGAGAACCACTGATCTAGGTGGTCCTATCCCAACTCTTCGTGCCAATATCACTCAGCAATCGGAGGGGCTGGTCATGGCATCCCGCAGTGCCCTGTTCATAGAGCTCCATGGCTCAGGATAGCTGACTGGGTTTTGAGGTGGGTTTCAGAGGCATTTACAATCGTGGCAATGGTACTACCATCATAAAAGTGAATGGGAAACAGTTATGCGGTCGTAAGTCTCGTTTATGACCTTGTAACTGACTAACAGAATGTCGGCCGATACGTAGGAGAAACATTCCATATGAACATGGCAAAGCATGGACTAATAGAAGCCTCTTCGGAGAGGTTTGTTTGTTTGTTTAGGTATTTATATCCCACCCTTCAGCCCTAATGGCTCTCTTTCTTTTGTTAAAAAGAAACCTAGAACACTATGACAAGAATCAGGGAGGTACTCCGTCACTGTAATAAATTTACATTTTCGCTACACATTTTTATTCTTTCAAATACTTTATTGCAAAAACACACGCACACACACACACCAATCTTGGGTGAAATATCACAGCCCCTGATCAAGGAGGGAAGTTGCAAGTGTCTAGGGCTCAGGATGACAAGAGTGTGTTCAACTGTGTTCAAATGTAAGGTATTGCACTTAGGGCGGAAAAATAAAATGCACAGATATAGGATGGGTGACACCTGGCTGAATGAAACTACGTGTGAAAGGGATCTAGGAGTCCAAGTAGACCACAAATTGAACATGAGTGAACAGTGTGATGCGGCAGCTAAAAAGGCCAATGCTATTTTAGGCTGCATCAATAGAAGTATAGTGTCTAGATCAAGAGACGTAATAGTGCCACTGTATTCTGCTTTGGTCAGGCCCCACCTGGAATATTGTGTCCAGTTCTGGGCACCACAATTCAGAAAGGACATTGAGAAACTGGAGCCATGTGTCCAAAGGAGGGTGACAAAAATGGTGAAGGGTCTGGAGACGATGCCCTATGAGGAACGACTTAGGGAGCTGGGGATGTTTAGCCTGGAGAAAAGAAGGTTAAGAGGTGATATGATAGCCCTGTTTAAATATTTGAAAGGATGTCATATTGAAGAGGGAGCAAGCTTGTTTTCTGCTGCTCCAGAGAACAGGACCCGGAACAGTGGATGCAAGCTACAGCAAAAGAGATTCCACCTGAACATTAGGAGGAACTTCCTGACAGTAAGGGCTGTTCGACAGTGGAATGCACTCCTTCCTCGGAGGGTGATAGAGTCTCCTTCCTTGGAGGTCTTTAAACAGAGGCTGGATGGCCATCTGTCAGGGATGCTTTGAATTGGATTTCCTGCATGGCAGATTGAGGTTGGACTGGATGGCCCTAGTGGTCTCTTCCAACTCTACGATTCTATGATTCTATGATTCTAACTGAAGAGCTGTTCCACAAGTGCCACAAATACAACCTGTCAACTAGTTCGGGTAAACTTTTGCATCTGGAAAGCAAACACAATCTATTAAAACTCGACCACATTAACTTTTCAGCTCAGAATCCTCGTTCAAGTGACGGATCCTAAAGGAGAGACCACAAATGTGTGTTTTGTTTTGGCAACCAGAAAGCCAGAATGACGGCAATGACACTTCCAAGGTCACTCTGCTGCCTAAGGTTTTTGGCCCCAAAATGAAACCGATGTAGAGAGAAATAACCCAAAAAGGAGAGTTAAGATACCTGCGGGTACCACATGCTGAGCATGGAAGTCAACATACATTTTCATATTTCACTGAACCTCCAAGTGTGAAGACTTAGGTGGTTTGCAATACAAGAAATCATCACATTCCCCAAACTCCAGACCTTGGAAACCAGGCCTTTAAAAAGCTACAGGCCAGAATGGCATAGCGGTTTGGATGTTGGATTATGACTCTGGAGAGCAGGGTTTGAATCCATACTTGGTCACTGAAACCCATTGAGTGAACTTAAGCAAATCGCTCTCTCTCGGCCTCAGAGCAAAGCAAAGGCAATGCCTCCCCAAACAAATCTGGACAAGAGAACCCTATGATAAGTTCACCATAAGTCGGAAATTGTTCGAAGGCATACAACACGCACACATTAAGCTACAGAGATGCCACTGCAAGCAAAACGGAAAAATGTAACAGTGGCTTTTGCCTTTGCTTTCTTCTAAGGCCGAGAGTGTGTGACTTGTCGAAGGTCAGCCAGTGGGTTTATATGGCTTCAGAGCCCAAGTCAAATACTCAAACTACTTCACTACCCTGGCTCTAAACACCTGCGAATGAACTCGAAAGCCCAAAGACAGTGATAAGCTTCAGCATGAGAGAGAGAACAGCAACTGGCTTATATATAACCCTACGGCAGCAACTGGCTTATATATAACATTTCCGAACTTTTTGAATAAGGCAACATTTGGACACGATCCAGGCAAAAATTAAGGGCTTTTCAGTCTCATTCAGTTCAACGTACGTCGAAACCTCTCAAATCAAAAGGAGAAGTTTAGCGGTCTGTTGGAAGTGTTCGACATTGGCTGGATCCTGCCAACAGGCTCCTAAGTGTGCAAAATATGAAACTTGGTTGAATACTGCTGTTCTGGCAATTCGGCTGCAAGTCTGAGCAATCATATCAAATGTTCACCATGCTTTTAAGGAATCTACCTCCTTCTGAATCAGAAAGGATAAGTCAAGCTGTCACACATCAACGCAGGCAGTGTAAGGACACCCAACATGTAGGCTTTTTGCTTTCCCAACCCCTTTTGAACCAGGGACATCCTTCACCTATTTCAATCCTTCATGTCAATCCATCTCCTGGAATCCCACCCAAACCAGCTCAGCGTGGAGCGAAGGCACATACGCAAACAGCCTGAAGATGCGAGCGACTGAAGGGTAGATGTCTGCCTCTGGAATGCAACTCAGAGTGTGAAAAGACATGTAAGTCAATGCTATTAGAAGAAGCCGCAAGAAAAACAGAAGCAACCAAAGCTTCAAACATGTGGATGAGATTTTACAATGGAAGTCAATCCAAGAAAGGAAGGGAAAAAACCAAACTCAGCTGCAAACAGTTTTTCCCCCCTCCTAGGATCCATACACCACTATTCTTATTATGGCATATAGGGATGGCTGTTAGAAAACACACCCACACTATGGCTTTGCAACTACTAGAGTCATTGGTGAGGGAATTGCTTCCGGGCAACTCGCCTGTCAAACTCATTAGCTCAGGTCCTGCCAAGGTAAAGGAACGGAAATGCATGGAAACCCACCGGATGACAAGTTGCACGCTCTCAGCCTCAGAAGACGGCAACAGCAAACCCACTCTGAAGAAATGGGCCAAGGAAACCCTGCAATAGAATCGCCGCAAGTTGGAAAGGCCTTGGAGGAATACAAGAACAACAAACCAAACAGCAACACAAATGCATCTGAAGCAGTAGGCTGAAGTCTATGAAAGCTCTTGCTGCCAACTTCTTTCAGTGAGGTCTCTCTACGTACTGATTCTACAGACTAACATAGCTATATCTTTGAATTCAAACAAAACAGTGGTTCGGTGGACTGCCTCGACTAACAAAGCATGGTTTGCAATCCATCAAGCCTGGCATCCTTCCGTAGGTCACTAAAATGAGTACCCAGCTTGTTGGGGGGGGGGGGGGGAAATAGCTTAGATGTTGTAAACTGCTTAGAGACTACTGAGTGCTGTATGAAGTGGTATAGAAATGTAAATGGTATTGCTGTTGCTATCCATCAGAAAGCCAAATGCAGACAGTCATGGTTTCAGTTGTAATTTGCACCACTTGGCAAGATGTCCAAACAAACCGAATCATGCTCTCCTCCAGAGATTGCTTGTACTACGGAGACAAAAGTGAATGCATGCAGTTAGAATCCAAGTGCTGGGAACAGAGAAAAAGCACAGGCCAACAAGCTGCTCTACCGGTGCAATCCCATGCTCCAAAAAAGCTAAAGGAAAGAGAAGAAATCTCCTTCCAAGGCTGCTGATGAATCTCCAGTTTTGGAGGAGACAATTTCAACACATACCCACCCCTAGCTCTGGTACCTGTTCCCCCCCCCCATGCCCAGGTTGGAATATGCAAGGCGGAAAGGAGAAAGAAAGGTGTGGAGGGGAGAAGGCAAAGACGTCGATGGACTAGACCCACAGCCCTTGCAGCTCTCAATCGTGATACCAACCTGGGAGGGAAATCTAGACATGAATTACCTCCTATTAGTTGGGGAGGAGGTATATGATTCAAAACTTAAGTATGGCCCAAAAGTTAAGGAGCTGGCAAACAGCCCCTCCATATTCCTACAAAGTTAACAAGAGACTTCTGAACAGATGGAGGTCTCTGAGATTGTAAATCTTTTATCTTTGCGTCTTCCTTCTCCTTACAGCCTTGACTGTGAGTTAGCAGTTCAATATCGAGAAAGCCTTGAGTTATTTTTTACGGGGGGAAATACCACATGCAAACATAGTCATCTATGGGGATATATACAGTCATCCGTTCCGATTCGCAGGGGATCTGTTCTGGACACACACACACACACATACACACATGAATCAGAAGACAACACAAGTATTGGAGCCCCATTGTTTTTAATAGTCGCACACCATTTTGTCCTTCCTGGCTTCTCGTCCGCGGAAATTGAAAACCTTGAACAAAAAGTCACCGAATCCAAGGGACGACTATGTACTTGGAGAAAGGAACTGGATTTCCATAGCTTTTAGACCCTCCTCCATCCTCTTATGAACGTTCTTCACTATCAAGTCCACTGGTACTGAGGGTCTTCCCTTATACATTTAGAAGCTCAAAATATAGTTTGGGGACCAAGAACTATGGTCTGTGTTATGCTGAAACTGAGCCATAGACACTCTAAATCCCCACAAAAAGCTGCATTTAAACAGGGTTCGGAAAACTGCAACCTCCTTGGAGCTGCTGCTCCTAGCAGCTCAAACAATAAATGACAATAAAAGCTATAGTTCAACACTTAAAAAGCCAGAAGTTGCCCACCTTCGACGTAAAGCTTTTTTTAATCTGCCTCTTCCCGGTCAATTTTAGTAAAAATGTATATTCGTACAAGCATCTGAAATAAGACGTTGTTAAAACTACTCTGGAAAAGGGATGCAAATGTATATTGCCTACCTTTGATGTCTTCTCTGTTATAAGTCTGCCTTCCTGAAGAGAATGTTGTGTAAGGAGCCAAGAGTGGGGCCTTCACAGATAAGGCCCTGCAACTACCTTCTTCAGTAAGGCTTAGCAAGTATGAGAGCGGTTTTAAAGGTGAATGGAAATGTATCTGTTCCACTAGGTTCTCTCAACTGTGGCGGATGACACTGCCATTTAGCCAGCCAACTAATTTTGCTAAGTTGACAGACCCTACCCATTTAATGAATGCTCATTCAGCTAGTATGTGGCCTCAGGGGTGGTTTGACAAAAGCAATCTAGACTTTTCCTTAAATACCAAGGAGACATAAATAGCCGAAGACATTGACTAGACTTGGCCACTACTTTGTATAGTAGTTACATTCTTTATTTTTTTACTTCATGCAAACATTTGTATAAGCATCCTCATACAATCACCTATGAGGATATATATATATACTTGCAAAAAGGAACTGGGTTCCCATAGCTTTTAGACTCTCCTCCATCCGCTTACATTCTTCGCTATCAAAATGCTACTGGTATTGAAAGTACCATCGTCCCAATGCCAGGTTAAAACTCCATTGAGAAAAACAGACATTTTAAAGCAGTGATTCCCAAACTTTGGTTCCTCCAGGTGTTTTGGACTTCAGCTCCCAGAATCCCTGTCTGTTGGCCAAGGTGGCTGAGGCTTCTGGGAGCTGAAGTGCAAAACACCTGGAGGACCAAAGTTTGGGAATCACTGCTTTAAAGCATTATGGCAGTCTATTTGTTGGCTGCTTTGTTTCACCCCTTTGTATTAGATGCTAAAATGCTTTGCTTTCCGCTCTTCTGGTGCACTGCCCTGACATTTTAAAACAAAGGGTGGGTTAAAAATACTTATAACAACAACTGTGTTTACTTTCAAAGTGCTCACTTTTTCCCTCCTCTGTGTTGTACCCTTTATACCTAATATTGTGGATGTGTGTTAAAGTCACTAATGGTGACCCCATGAATTTCATAGGGTTTTATTAAGCAAGGAATGCTCATTGTTAGACAAAACGAACTGAAGTCCCTTGATTCCTAAATCAATCCATTCGAACAGATCCAGTTTGGACACATATTCTGTTGATGCCCTGCATTTGCAAAAGCAGCAGTGACTAAGGCCTGTTACAGACTGCCAAAATAAAGCTGCTTCAGGTCTCTTTGGAGGTATGCTATTTAAATGATGCATGCACCCTAAGAATCCGGAAGCTGCACCAAAGCTGCATTCCAGTGCTTAGGAATGGAGTGTGGCTTTGGTGCAGCTTCTGGATTCTTAGGATGCATGCATCATTTAAACAGCATACCTCCAAAGAGACCCAAAGCAGCTTTATTTTGGCAGTCTGTAACAGGCCTAACTAATTTGTGTATTTATCACCAATAAGCCAGAGAAGCGCTTGTGCCAACATAACCTGGTCAGTCTTGAGTATGATGAACTATAAGTCATGAAGGACCACTTAATACTTTTCCTCCTCGGGCAGCAAAATGTCTTGGGATGGCCCAGACTTGCATTACCACAGATGGACACTCTTCCTCTTAACAGATGGACAGAATACAACATAAAAAACAAACCACCCCAGTAAATCCATGTAACTCTGGAAGCCATACAAATTCAAAAGGTTGTGCAGCTGAGAGTCCTCAAAGTCAAAGGGCTGGGATGGGGGGTTATTTTTAAGGGACAGTGTCAAAGGGAGGCCTGTCAAAAATCTGGTTTACTAGCCTAGCAAAGACTCGAAGCTAGTAAACAAACCAAACTCATTCACTGCCTCTACTCATAAATTCTAAGAAAGTAAGGCCTCTGTGTTCCCAGGCGACGTTTCCAAATAGGCTGCACCAAACCCAGCAATGTGCTTCGCACCTAGGCTGGACTTCCCAATACATTTACTGAAGCCCACATTGCTCCGGCTTTTCTCCCTAAGAAGATGGGATAGCGAGGAAGCTGTCTCAAATATAAACCCCCCTTGCAGATAGAAACTGTGTTCACCTCCTTTTTCCTTCCCTCCTGGGAAAAGCAGCCATGAATTTCGTGCCCAAATGGATTGATTATTCCCAACTGCCAGGACAGTCTGGAAGATGTGCCATTGGTGCTAGAAGTCCCAGTACTTACTGAGAAGAATGATTTTCTTTTTAAAATCAATAAATGGAAAAGGAAAAAAATAATAACATAATGTGGAATAAATACTTCCGGTCTAAGAAAGCCAAACAGCAGCCCCACGCTAAGACAGAGCGAGCCAATTTCAAAAGCTGGCTTCGCAACAACCCTGGTACTGAGTTTGTTTTCGGAGGTAGACCTCAGAGAAACATGACTGACATGCCCTTGCAAGAGACCAAATGTATTACAACAAGGCAATCCAGAGGAAGAGGAAGAAGAAAGAGGAGGAGGAGAAGGAGGAGAAAGAGAAGGAGGGAAAGGAGAAAGAGGAGGAGGAGGAGGAGGAGGAGGAGGAGGAGGAAGAGAAAGAGAGAGGAGGAGGAGGAGAAGGAGAAGGAGAAGGAAGAGAAAGAGAGAGGAGGAGGAGGAGAAAGAGGAGGAGGAGAAGGAGAAAGAGGAGGAGAAGGAGAAGGAAGAGAAAGAGAGGAGGAGGAGGAGGAGAAAGAGGAGGAGAAGGAGAAGGAAGAGAAAGAGAGAGGAGGAGGAGGAGAAAGAGGAGGAGGAGAAGGAGATGGAAGAGAAAGAGAGAGGAGGAGGAGGAGGAGAAAGAGGAGGAGGAGAAAGAGAAAGAGGAGGAGAAGGAGAAGGAAGAGAAAGAGAGAGGAGGAGGAGGAGGAGAAGGAGAAGGAAGAGAAAGAGAGAGGAGGAGGAGGAGGAGAAAGAGGAGGAGGAGAAGGAGGAGGAGAAGGAGAAGGAAGAGAAAGAGAGAGGAGGAGGAGGAGGAGAAAGAGGAGGAGGAGAAGGAGGAGGAAAAGGAGAAGGAAGAGAAAGAGAGAGGAGGAGGAGGAGGAGAAAGAGGAGGAGGAGAAGGAGAAAGAGGAGGAGAAGGAAGAGAAAGCGAGAGGAGGAGGAGGAGGAAGAGAAAGAGAGAGGAGGAGGAGGAGAAAGAGGAGGAGGAGAAGGAGAAAGAGGAGGAGGAGGAGAAGGAAGAGAAAGAGAGAGGAGGAGGAGGAGGAGGAGAAAGAGGAGGAGGAGAAGGAGGAGGAGAAGGAAGAGAAAGAGAGAGGAGGAGCAGGAGGAGAAAGAGGAGGAGGAGAAGGAGAAAGAGGAGGAGAAGGAAGAGAAAGCGAGAGGAGGAGGAGGAGGAGGAGGAGAAGGAGAAGGAAGAGAAAGAGAGAGGAGGAGGAGGAGAAAGAGGAGAAGGAGAAAGAGGAGGAGAAGGAGAAGGAAGAGAAAGAGAGAGGAGGAGGAGGAGGAGGAGGAGGAGGAGGAGGAGAAGGAAGAGAAAGAGAGAGGAGGAGGAGGAGAAAGAGGAGAAGGAGAAAGAGGAGGAGAAGGAGAAGGAAGAGAAAGAGAGAGGAAGAGGAGGAGGAGAAAGAGAAGGCGAAAAAAATAACACATCCCTTATCAACTCAAATTTAAGGCTCTTTGTTTCCGCTCTTGTCCTTTCCAAGCTTTCTCAGAAGAACCTAGATTTTCCAATACCAGCCAAACACTCATTTAACTCTACAGTTTGTAAGCATAAAAAGCACTTTTCTGAAAGTTTTGCATTGGAGGCCGGAAATAAAACAGGGAAGCGGAAACGTTTTTGCCCCAAAAAACATAGCGAGAAAGAGAGCACTGTGATCCCACACAGACATATCCATCAATGCGAAGAATGTTGTTTTAAAATGATCAATTTTAACCTCAGGCGGAAGGACCAGGGCTTTACCGTTTCAGCCTGTCGCAGCTGCTCAACATAGCAATAATTCGGTTATTAGGGTCAGAGAAAAGAGGGAGACAACTCCCCGAAAAGGCTTCTCCTAGCAGAGGCTCCATCATCCCCGAGACGACCCAGAGATGGTTGCGCTGGAGACACAGTTCAACCCTCCAAAGGCTCTGAAGACGCCAAAGCGTGCCGGCCTCCAATCCAAGTTCATTCCTACCCCAAACTTGAAAGCTGTGAAGCATGCCTTTAAATAAACATCATTGAGCCTTCTTTCTTACCTTAGGCTGAGCTCGTCGAGGAAACGCAACTTTAGGGTCAATCTGTGTTGGGGGAAAGAAAAAAGGGAAAGCAAGGTTGACTGGTGCATTTTCCTGAATACGGCCAAATATAAAGAATAAAGCCCAAAGGTGTAGACTGCCTGGTTAAAACCCTCATTTCTCAGGTATAAGAGTCTTGCAAAGAAAAAAAGCAGGTAATGAATGGAAAGGTTGGAGCAGACATGGAGTGAGAATGGCTAGGAAAGGGAACCAATGTACTCTTTGAGCTACCAGCAATACTGTATATTGCTAGATATATAGACAGGCATTATATAATGTCTATCTACAAACACTTTTGATTTTTCAGCATACACAAACACACATACAATCTTCAGGCTGTTTGTGTTTATTTTCTTTGGGGCTGTTAACGCCTCCACAGTTTAAGAGAAGTATTTGTTAAAAACACACACACACACAACCCAGCAACTGCTGGTTTTAAATGACTTTCTGCTAAAGTGCCAGCAAGAAAAACTTTTCCTTTCCTTCTTCTGGCCTGTTACAGACTGCCAAAATAAAGCTGCTTGGGGTCTCTTTGGAGGCATGTTATTTAAATGATGCATGGGTCCTAATAGTCCAGAGGTTGCGCCAAAGCCACACTCCATTCCTAAGCACTGGAGTGCAGCTTTGGTGCAGCTTCCGGATTCTTAGGGTGCATGCATCATTTAAACAGCATACCTCCAAAGAGACCCCAAGCAGATTTATTTTGGCAGTCTGTAACAGGCCTCTGTGACTGTAGCCCCAATACAGCATCGAAGATGTGAAAAGACTGGAAGAACAGAGTCCCGAAAGTCCAGTGCTATCCTTCCTACAAAACAAAGTCACCTATTCAAATAGATTTTGGTAGGCGCTAAAACCCATAATTGGTAGCTGCCACATAAATTAAAAAGCGATGACTTGTCAATGGCATGTTGAGAATAAGAAAAAGGAATGATCCCCAAAGCTGCAATCCTAAACTCACGCGCTGGGAAGCAAATCCTACGGGTGAATTAACTCTCTGCTATATTTGTTTGGGGCTCTGAGATGGCAGTCTCAAATCCACTGTTTGTCCGGATGCGCCTGAAATATTCTGGGATCACCCGATGTGAGCAAAACGCCGCTGCATACCTAGCATACCTTTCTAACCTTCTTTTGCACAGATGGCGAAGCGGAACAGGGCAGAGAGAGAGGGACGCATAGCACTGCTACATTATAAGGGCAGTTGCTTTGTACTTTAGAATTAATCGTAGCCAAAATAAATAAGCCTCTTCATGGTTTGGAACTGAGGCTTGTTGCTAAACACTGGCCTGTTACAGACTGCCAAAATAAAGCTGCTTGGGGTCTCTTTGGAGTTATGCTGTTTAAATGATGCATGCATCCTAAGAATCCGGAAGCTGCACGAAAAGCTGCACTCCGGTGCTTAGGAATGGAGTGTGGCTTTGGCGCGAGCATCCTAAGAATCCAGAAGCTGCACCAAAGCTGCACTCCAGTGCTTAGGAATGGAGTGTGGCTTTGGCGCAACCTCCGGCCTCTTAGGACCCATGCATCATTTAAACAGCATACCTCCAAAGAGACCCCAAGCAGCTTTATTTTGGCAGTCTGTAACAGGCCACTGTTTGTTGCCCTGTCAAGAAGTGTGGGATGTTAACAGAGCAAAACCCTACAGACTTAAAAGTTATGTCTCAGGCAAATGGTTACAGGACTGCCGCCTCAAAGGATAATTTTATCAACCCACCCACTGTTTACATTCATTGCAAGAAACTCGCAGAGCTTGGGAAAGTCGTTTTGGGGGACTACAACTCCAGAGGTCCCAAGCCAGCATAACTAGGGCTATGGGACTTGTAGTCCATGAAGCACTGCTTCCAAGCACTGGTATTGGCTTCACCTAGATGCACAACCTATGAAGAGCTGGGCCTTCATAAAAGGTTTTGCTCAAAGGACCAAACTCAGCATCTGCTTCAGCGCAGGACGAAAAACGTTTCCAAGCTGCATGCATTAAAAAGTGACGGCTTGTCAATGGCATGTTGAGGAGGTAAAAAAGGATAGACTCCTAAAGCTGCAATCTTAAACCCAACGTCCCACTTGGAATAAAAACTTTTGTTAAAGCCATCATATATCTGAGAAATGAGTGGTGTCTAACAGTTCTTGAAGCACAGAGAGAAAACGGACATTAACAACCTTCATCTAGGAAGCTAACCCTTTCGGAGAGATGAACATTATCTACGTATGTATTCAGCACCGTCTAAGATACTTTGTTCTACCAGAGAAATAACAACAGGTATAGATTTCCCATTATGCCTCTTCCGGAACAGAGGTGAGCAATGGCCAATGGCCACGCTAACTCTCCGCGAAGTCCTAATGTAATTCTAGCGGTTGGTATTTTAACATGAAGCTGGTGGTAGGAGACGAAATACAATGCGGCTGAAGCTGGACCGGTTGTCCATGCTGCCGTGCGGCGAATTTCCTTCCAATGGGAGGAATTTGGGTGAGACGTCCAGTTCCAGAAACACAGCACAGGAAGAGCGAGACCAAAAACAAAAAGATGCCCAGCCTTTGTATAGTTGGGAAGAGGAGAAAAATCACGCTTGGAAACTCTCCCCGCCACTCTCAAAACTGACACGACCCACGTGGCAAATCCATACCTGTTGCATATCCCTGTCAACTATGTCGAGAAGAGCCAACAAGGAGGGAGGGGGAAAAATGGGCGACTAGGAATAAAATGAGTTAGTCAGATAACAACGCTACTTACTGTATCTACAAGTCCTCTAGGAAGTGACTAATAATAATAGTAATAGGAACTATTTCTGATACGAGCGGCCATTACCTAAAAACCCAGCTTTTAACGTAACTGTAAACAAGAGCGGCACCTTCCATGGCATGGCAATACCCAACCGAGCTGCTTCCTGCGCTGGACGTTGAAACAGAGGCAAAAGGCTAGGCGACAGAACTTAAGGACAAGAAACTATCAGAGGTCTAACAGAGCTCTTCTTGGCTTTTTGGCTCAGGCTTTTAAGGGCAAGCCAACTCAAAAGGCCATATTGCAGAACCCAGGGAGGGCAGTTTTTAGCCTGAAAACAATGGTGCAGGCATGCCTCCGCTGCTTTCTTTGCACGGTCCTCAACCCCACATGCCCACATTAAAATGGCCATGGTAACGCACTTTAGTGCATTCAGTAGTAGTGGCTCTTGAAGCTAAGCTTCACCTCTCCCACCTCTGTCTTCCCAATGTCAATTTGAGATGTACGTTGTTGGAGGGCAAGAGCACACACCTTTCTTTATCACTTTGGGAAGGGCAATACACTTATAACAGCACTGCATCAATAACAACAATACCTACGGATACGATCTAGAGAATAATTTTCACACATCTTTCTTATCACTTTGGGAAAACGCAATACACTTATAACAGCACTGCATCAATGAGAATAATACCTACGAATATAATCTAGTTAATAACTTTCACATGTCTTTCTTATCACGTCTTATCACTTTGGAAAGCGTAATGCACTTATAACAGTACTGCACCAATAATAATAATAATAATAATAATAATACCTATAGATATAACCTAGATAATAATTTTCACACATCTTTCTTATCACTTTGGAAAGCGTAATACACTTATAACAGTATTGCTCCAATAATAATAATAATAATAATAATAATAATAATAATACCTATAGATATAACCTAGATAATAATTTTCACACATCCTTCTTATCACTTTGGAAAGTGCAATACACTTATAACAGTACTGCACCAATAATAATAATAATAATAATAATAATACCTAGAGATATAACCTAGATAATAATTTTCACACATCTTTCTTATCACTTTGGAAAGCGTAATGCACTTATAACAGTACTGCAAAAATAATAATAATAATAATAATACCTATAGATATAACCTAGATAATAATTTTCACACATCTTTCTTATCACTTTGGAAAGTGCAATACACTTATAACAGTACTGCACCAATATTAATAATAATAATAATAATACCTATAGATATAACCTAGATAATAATTTTCACACATCTTTCTTATCACTTTGGAAAGCGTAATACACTTATAACAGTACTGCACCAATATTAATAATAATAATAATAATAATAATAATAATACCTATAGATATAACCTAGATAATAATTTTCACACATCCTTCTTATCACTTTGGAAAGCGTAATACACTTATAACAGTACTGCACCAATATTAATAATAATAATAATAATAATAATAATAATACCTATAGATATAACCTAGATAATAATTTTCACACATCCTTCTTATCACTTTGGATAGCGTAATGCACTTATAACAGTACTGCAAAAATAATAATAATAATAATACCTATAGATATAACCTAGATAATAATTTTCACACATCCTTCTTATCACTTTGGAAAGTGCAATACACTTATAACAGTACTGCACCAATAATAATAATAATAATAATAATAATAATAATAATACCTATAGATATAACCTAGATAATAATTTTCACACATCCTTCTTATCACTTTGGATAGCGTAATGCACTTATAACAGTACTGCAAAAATAATAATAATAATAATACCTATAGATATAACCTAGATAATAATTTTCACACATCCTTCTTATCACTTTGGAAAGTGCAATACACTTATAACAGTACTGCACCAATAATAATAATAATAATAATAATAATAATACCTAGAGATATAACCTAGATAATAATTTTCACACATCTTTCTTATCACTTTGGAAAGCGTAATGCACTTATAACAGTACTGCAAAAATAATAATAATAATAATAATACCTATAGATATAACCTAGATAATAATTTTCACACATCTTTCTTATCACTTTGGAAAGTGCAATACACTTATAACAGTACTGCACCAATATTAATAATAATAATAATAATACCTATAGATATAACCTAGATAATAATTTTCACACATCTTTCTTATCACTTTGGAAAGCGTAATACACTTATAACAGTACTGCACCAATATTAATAATAATAATAATAATAATAATAATAATACCTATAGATATAACCTAGATAATAATTTTCACACATCCTTCTTATCACTTTGGAAAGCGTAATACACTTATAACAGTACTGCACCAATATTAATAATAATAATAATAATAATAATAATAATACCTATAGATATAACCTAGATAATAATTTTCACACATCCTTCTTATCACTTTGGATAGCGTAATGCACTTATAACAGTACTGCAAAAATAATAATAATAATAATACCTATAGATATAACCTAGATAATAATTTTCACACATCCTTCTTATCACTTTGGAAAGTGCAATACACTTATAACAGTACTGCACCAATAATAATAATAATAATAATAATAATAATAATAATACCTATAGATATAACCTAGATAATAATTTTCACACATCCTTCTTATCACTTTGGAAAGCGTAATACACTTATAACATTACTGCACCAATAATAATAATAATAATACCTATAGATACAACCTAGATAATAATTTTCACACATCCTTCTTATCACTTTGGAAAGTGCAATACACTTATAACAGTACTGCACCAATAATAATAATAATAATAATAATAATAATAATACCTAGAGATATAACCTAGATAATAATTTTCACACATCCTTCTTATCACTTTGGAAAGCGCAATACACTCATAACATCACTGCACCAATAATAATAACAATACTTATAGATATACCATCTAGAGAATAGTTTTCACACATCTTTCTTCATCGCTTTAGGAAGGACAGTACACTTATAACAGCACTGCACCAATAATAATAACAACAACAACAACAACAACACCTATGGATATAATCTAGAGTATGATTTTCACACATCTTTCTTATCACTTTGGAAAGCGCAATAAACTTTTAACAGCGCTGCGTCTATAATAATAATAATAATAATAATAATAATAATAATATCTATGGATACGGGGCAGAGGGATATAACTCCTTTTGTACCACTTGGATTATTGCCATGTTCAATGTGGCCAAAAGGACTTCCACCACCTGGTTTTTCTTAAAGTACATCTGGAGGCATAGAACTTCTTTTGTGCCACCTTCAACGTGGCGAAAAGGACTTCCGCTGTTCAAAAACCCAAACTAGAGGTGTCAAGCTTGATTTCTCAGGAGCGCATTTGAATCCTATTACCTTATGCCCCGCCGCCCTTCTAGCTTGGCCACCCTGCCACTCCATCAAATAATTCAGGAATGTTTGGCCATGGGTAACATGCTCAGGCAGGCCCTCAGGGTTGGGACAAAACGTTATGAGAACTCGATCCAGAAAAACCCACTGAGGGAAATGAAAATCCGATTTAATTCTCTTTATTTTAATTACAAAACAGCTCTTAGTAACAACAGAGCATAATCTCTCCGGCTCTTGAGTTCAAGGGGGCTCACACACAGACACCCCACATTGGCAAAGTGGAGCACTGTCTTATAGATCTTTAAAACTGTCGCAATACCAATGTTTAATGGCAATACTGGTAATCGCAATACCCATATTTAAAGCTAAACAATTATAGGGGTTGAATGGAGAGCTGCAGCAGACGTCTAGTTTCTCAGACACAACCACAACCACCAGCAACCCCACATAGAGAAAGCTAAGGCAGAAGTGACCTCTACCAGTGTCCTTTTCATTTTGCCTGCGCAAAAACTCACTAACGGAGTAACTTTAGCGGGAGGAAAACATCCCTTTCCGGCACCAAGGATCTGTGGAACTACTGGCGATTCGGGAGCGATTCATGCGCTCTTAAATCGAACTGGAATGTATCTTTTCAAGCTCTTTCCAACACTTTGAGTACCCTATGTGTATTAGACCTCACTTCTAGGGATAACTTTCCCCATGTACTAGTTGTTTAGTCTCAGAACAACGTTTTACTCTGGTAAAATAACTCCAAGGGCAAAAGAAAGGAGCAATGTAAGGCTACCTTTAACTGATCCTCAGAGAGGTGTTACTTTGGCTGAGGTTATTTACTTGAAACCGGAGGAAAAGCAACATCCGAGTTGTTTAAAACCCTTTTTTAACTTTATGCGCTTTGCGCATGGAAGAGGAGTTTTTCAAGCTACGTGTATCTCAAGTACACAGCCTGGGTTTTAATATTTAAATGGCCCACAAGCTACTTTTAACACCATGAAAACATTTCTTTCAAGCAAGAATAAACTCCCACGTTCGGCAACGGCAAAGTTGTCGTGGGAGTAAAAAACCTGAACGGATCCCACTACGCTTTGTGTATCTTGGGCAGACCCCAGAGAGAGAAAGAGAAAGGGGGGGAAAAGGGTCACTGTCTCTTTAAATGAGCCTGTCATAACATTGCAGGAAATAAAGGAGATGTGAAACACACTCGCCCGCAAAAATACATCAATGCTACATCATATATATTGATATATATATATATATGTATGTATATATTGATATATATTGAACTTACCGACTTGGAATCTAATTCATGATGGGGTTGAACACACTCACTCGCAAAAATACATCAATGCTACATCATATATATTGATATATATATATATATATATATATATATATATATATATATATGTATGTATTGATATATATTGAACTTACTGTCTTGGAATCTAATTCATGATGGGGTTGAACACACTCGCTCGCAAAAATACCTCAATGCTACATCATATATATTGATATATATATATATGTATGTATATATTGATATATATTGAACTTACCGTCTTGGAATCTAATTCATGATGGGGTTGAACACACTCACTCGCAAAAATACATCAATGCTACTTCATATATATATATATATAAGTATATATATATTGATATATATTGAACTTACCGTCTTGGAATCTAATTCATGATGGGGTTGAGCTAATACTTTATCTACACTTGCCGGATCAGCGAAGGTAACGAAACCGAAGCCCCTGAAAGGAAGACAAAGAACAAGAAGCGGATGGGTTTTTAAGGAAAGGAAAAAGAGGGTGGGAAGAAAAGTCAGCCCTAAAAAGGGAAGCGGTCAAGGGCTTCCTTCGACATTTGCTCTCCTCAACCCACCCTTAAAATACACCTAAAAGGTCCAAGCGGATGGGAAGTCTTAACCAAGGGCTTCCTTCGACATTTGCTCTCCTCAACCCACCCTTAAAATACACCTAAGGTCCAAGCGGATGGGAAGCCTTAACCAAGGGCTTCCTTCGACATTTGCTCTCCTCAACCCACCCTAAAAATACACCTAAGGTCCAAGTGGATGGGAAGCCTTAACCAAGGGCTTCCTTCGACATTTGCTCTCCTCAACCCACCCTTAAAATACACCTAAAAGGTCCAAGCGGATGGGAAGCCTTAACATATCCCCCATCATCCATCCTTCCCCATTCAATCCCTGTTTTGTTTGGTCAGGAAATTAGGGGGGGCATATAACCCTTTTTAACTTCAAAGGAGGGTTTTTTAAGTGAAGCCCAAATCCTTTTTGCAATAGGAAACCAAAGCAGAAAGTTCCAGGGACACAAACAAGACATAGGTTCCCACCGACACAAATTAAATCGTGGCCACGTTTGTAGGAATTAAGGTCGTTGGAAACTTCCAAATCAGAACTAGAAGTAGTTTGGAAGTTTCTATTCCTGACATAAAATGGGAAAAGGCATGCTTCCGGAGTTTGAACAGAGCCAGCCTTGCGTAAAACACACAGAGCCAGACAAAGAGAGGGGGGAACGGTATGAACTTGGGGGGTTCAAAAGAAGAAAGGAAGGAGCTTGTTGTGGCTTGGGTTCGGTGTGTTGTTTGTTTTACCTGGAGCGCTTTGTGGTTGGGTCCCGCATGACCATACATTCTCGGATGTCTCCGAATTTGCTAAAATAGTCTCTAAGGTTATCTGTAAAGGGGGAAAAAAAAGGAGGGAGAGAGAAAGAAAGAGCGTGAAAAAAGACGGGGAAGAGATGCAAATATATCGATACACACACACACACACACACACACGGATATATTTATGTTTCAACCATGTGTACTGAAGATGGGCCAAAGGAAAAATGAGAGGGGTGTACCTTCATTTTCCTTACAAGGAGGAGAAGGGGACCACACAACAACCTTTTCTCTACGCCTCCCCCGCCCCCCTTTTTGTATCCAACCCCTTAAAAGTGCGCACGCAAATTTAAGGTCGAATAGAGGACTTTGGTTATTTGGAGCATGTAAAATATCGCCTCTCCCTTAATGGTGCGCAAGGCTTGGAAACCCATGTGTCTGCCTGCGAGGACGGAGTATGTGTCGAGGGGTGGAAGGCATAGAAGGAGAAGGGAAGAAAGGAGGGCAAACACACACACACACACACACACCCCTCCTTTTGAATGAAACTGACCTGGGATAACAACAAAGACCTATCAAAGGAGGCAGGGCTGAAAAGGGGGAGATGGGGGGGGGTTGACCCCCGCGCTCGCCCCATTCGCCCGAACGCCGACCCCCCCCCCCTCTTACCTGGTGATGTTTGCCAACTCAGGCCGCCGATAAACATTTTGCTGGAAGGAGAAAACACAACAGAGTTAAGCACAGATGTCAGATCGGCCATTTTGACGTGTAACTTACAAAAGCTAAAAGGAAAAGGAGAGGTGGGGAGCGGAGTGGAGTAGGGGGGGGGGTTGAGGAAGAAAGAGGAGGAGGAGGAAAGGGTGAGTTGGAAGAAGAGGAGGCAAAGAAAAGATGGAGCCAAAGTGTGTGTATGTGGGGAGGAAGGTGGGGGTGCAGACCGAGGCAAGGTGAGTAACTCTGGAGTAAAAGAGACCCAAAGGGAAGCCGGCTTCTCCCTACCCCACCCCCCCTATTTATCCCAGGTTTGCAAAACAGTGGGAGGTTTAATATCACACATACATAGACACACACAAAAGGAATGAGTATGAGGTGCCTTCACATCCATATCCATAGAGAGCCAAGTACGCTAACACCCCCAAATCCACCAGGAACAAGGGAGATAGATCTTCATTGGGTTAATTGCAATTTCATTTTGGGGTCGGCGCAATAAAGGTCTCCCCTACTTTTGGGTGGATCTGAGCGTCGTCTCATGACCTTTGGGGTCGGCCCCATTAAACCATCCCCCTTTGGATAGATCCGGGTGCCATTTACTTGCATTTGGAGTCGGCCCTATAAAGGTATTCCCTGCTTTTGGGTGAATTTGGGGGTTACTGAATGGCATTTGGGGCTGGGCCCCAATGAAAGCATCCCATTTTGGGGAGGTTTAATAGCATTTAGGGTTGGCTCAAGAAAGGTCTACTTTGGGTGGGTTTGGGGTGTCATTTAATGGCATTTGGGGACTGGCCCAATGAAGGGCTCCCAGTTTGGGTCAATGGGGGGTGTTTGGGGTTGGCCCATGAAAGGTCTTGGTGGGTTTGGGGGTGTTATAAAGGTCTCCCCTGCTTTTGGGGAGACATGAGGTGTTTCTGAATTGTATTTGGGGTTGGCCCAATGAAGGGCTCCCAGTTTGGGTCAATGGGGGGTGTTTGGGGTTGCCCCAAGAAAGGTCTTGGTGGGTTTGGGGGTGTTATAAAGGTCTCCCCTGCTTTTGGGGAGACATGAGGTGTTGCTGAATTGTATTTGGGGTTGGCCCAATGAAGGGCTCCCAGTTTGGGTCAATGGGGGGTGTTTGGGGTTGCCCCAAGAAAGGTCTTGGTGGGTTTGGGGGTGTTATAAAGGTCTCCCCTGCTTTTGGGGAGACATGAGGTGTTTCTGAATTGTATTTGGGGTTGGCCCAATGAAGGGCTCCCAGTTTGGGTCAATGGGGGGTGTTTGGGGTTGCCCCAAGAAAGGTCTTGGTGGGTTTGGGGGTGTTATAAAGGTCTCCCCTGCTTTTGGGGAGACATGAGGTGTTGGCCCTATGAAGGTCTCCCAGTTTGGGGTGCTATTGAATTGGGGTTGGCCCAAATTAAAGCCTTCCCTACTTTTGGGGGTGTTGTGAAATGGGTTTGTGGGGGGGGGTTTGTCAGTGTGTACTTTTATGATAAGAGCTGGGCAAAGGGGGTGCATTTAAAGGGGAAGGGGCTAGGCATTGGGAGGG
Organism: Sceloporus occidentalis; assembly: GCA_023333645.1. Taxonomy (NCBI): domain Eukaryota; kingdom Metazoa; phylum Chordata; class Lepidosauria; order Squamata; family Phrynosomatidae; genus Sceloporus; species Sceloporus occidentalis. The sequence goes on from JALMGF010000069.1 coordinate 4,676,036, forward strand.
GAAGGGGAGAGGGGATGGGCTCCAACTTACCCAGGGTCGTGCTGGGAGTCGTTGGGGGCTCCCGCTTGGCTCCCATCCGCCTCCATGGCTGCGATGGAGAAGAAGCAGCCTCAAAGGAACCAACCCCCAGGAGGAGGAGGAGGAGGAGGAGGGAAAAGGCAGCAAATCCCCCCCCCTTTAAAAAAGCAATGCCCCCTTCACAATAACAATAACAACAGGAGCAGCCCCCTCCCCTTCCCTTCCCTTGGTCCTTGCTTTCTTCTTCTTCTTCTTCTTCTTCCTCCCTCTCTCTCTCTTTCTTCCTCCTCTTTATTTTGCCCTCCCCTGACTGAGAGAGAGAGAGAGAGAAGCCGGGGCTCCAGCCAGCTCCTGCCTTCCTGCCTTCTTTCCTTCCTTCCCCACGTGGGATCAGCTCAGCTCAGCTTAGCTCAGCTCCAGCGCCTGCCTGCCTGCCTTGGAAGCTCCCTCCCCCTTCGCCTCTCGCTCTCGCTCCCCGCCGCGCACAGCCATCCTCGCTTCCCCCAGCAAAGCAGCCAGAGAGGCAGCCAGAGAGGCAGGCAGGCAGGCAGGCGACACAGCCAGACCTCCTCCTCCTTCCTCCAAGAACGCGCCTGGGGCGGGGCTTTCGGAACGTAGAGTAACCCAGTCGCAGCACGTCACACCCCCTAAGCTCCTCCTCCTCCTCCTGCTCCTGCTACCGCTTCGCTTCTTCTCCTCTTTCTCCTTCTCTTTACAACGTCACGCTTCCCAAGCTCCGCCCCCGAATACGGAGTGGCCAATCCTGACAACGTCACGCCCCCCTCGGGCGGGGCTTTTGGAACGCGGAGTGACCAATCCTGACAACGTCTCGTTCTGGGCGGGGCTTTCGGAACGCAGAGTGACCAATTAGCGGGACTTTTAGCTCCCCCCTCCTCCTCCTCCTTCAGCGTTCTTGGAACGCAGGGACCAATTAGGTGGACGTCTTCCAACCCCCCCCTCAGGCTCCGCCCCCTCCGTAACCGAATATGTTCTGGGCGTGGCTTTGGAACACAGAGTGACCAATCCTGAGGACGTCACTCTCCCAGACTCCACCCCCTCCTCCTTCTTCTCTGAGCTAGTTCTGAGCCGGGGCTTTTGGAACGCAGAGGCTCCGCCCCTTCCTCATTCGAACGCGTCCTGGGCGGGGCTTTGGAACGCAGTGACCAATTAGGCGGACGTCTGGCTCCCAGGCTCCGCCCCCTCGCGTTCTGGGCGTGGCTTTAGAACGCAGACTGACCAATTAGCTGGACGTCACTCCCCCAAGGCTCCGCCCCCTTCCTCCCTTGAAAGGAGGCTTGTGTGCCCCTGAGAGGTTTTGGACTACAATTCCCAGAATTCCTGTTGGCCAAGCTGGCTGAGGCTTCTGGGAACTGTAGTCCAAAATACCTGGAGGAGCAAAGTTTGGGAATCATTGATCTAGTAGTCCAACCCTTTGCTATGCAGGAATACACAAGGAGTGCACCCTCAAAAGATAGCCCTCCAGGCTTTGCTCAAAGGTCTTTAAATGAAGGAAAGTCTAACACAACTCCAAGTGGATGTTTTCCTATTGCAGAACAACACTTACATTCATTAAGTTCTTGCAAAAGTCTTTGGAGCAGTAAAGAAGCTGCTTTCTAATGAGTCCTGCCTTCTCCAAATATGGCTTGTACTCTTCCTCTCTTTCTACTACCTTCTTCCTTTCCTAGCATCATGGTCTCTTCTAGCTGTGGCTTCTCATGGTGACATTATTGTATGGCCAACAACAGCCACCCCTGAATATGTTTTGTGGAGTTGTGTAGCCAAGTGTAATCTTAACAGTCCCAAAGGGATTGTCTAGTAGTCCAGCATGAAGGAAACGAGTTTGAGTCAGGAAACTGACAAGAGAATTAATGCAGTCGTTTGTATCCTGTCGTCGAAGAGTAAACACTTTAACAAGCTCCGGTTCCAAACTTATAATGTTCAACCAAATGTCAGACCTTTTTCTTCAGTCATTCAGACATCTAGTACACAATTATTCCTAATTAATTATCCCTAATTATTCCCATTTGCACTTTTCTTCAGTCACTTCAGACCTCCAGCACACAATTATGAGAGCCATTAGGGCTGAAGGGCGGGATATAAATACCTAAATAAATAAATAAATAAATAAAATTATCCCTAATTATTCCTAATTAATTATTCCAAATTATTCATCTTGGGACTTTTCCTCAGTCATTCAGACCTCTAGTACACAATTATTCCTAATTATCCCTAATTAATTATTCCTCTTTGCACTTTTTGCATCAGTTTCCACTTTCCCTCAAACATGGTTCCCCAAGTTGGCTTTTGCTTTTGCACATTTCTTCAGTCTTCCAGACATCCAAGTACACAATTATTGCTAATTAATTATTCCAAATTATTTCTCTTTGCACTTTTCTTCAGTCATTCAGACATCCAGTACACAGTTATTCCTAATTATCCCTAATTAATTACTCCAAATTATTCCTCTTTGCACTTTTCTTCAGTCATTCAGACATCCAGTACACAGTTATTCCTAATTATCCCTAATTAATTACTCCAAATTATTCCTCTTTGCACTTTTCTTCAGTCATTCAGACATCCAGTACACAGTTATTCCTAATTATCCCTAATTAATTATTCCAAATTATTCCTCTTTGCACTTTTCTTCAGTCATTCAGACATCCAGTACACAGTTATTCCTAATTATCCCTAATTAATTACTCCAAATTGTTCCTCTTTGCACTTTTTGCACCAATTTGCACTTTCCCTCAAACATGGCTTTCCAAAATTGGCTTTTGCTTTCTTGGGAAGCATCCTGTCAGCATTTCCTTACATTTACCCAAAACTTTTACCTCAAGAAATGCTTTTATTTTATTTTGTTTTTCAGATTTAATTCTCTGCTTTTCACTTTTATTTCTGCTGGTTTCTCTATTAGTTAGGTGACTCCCTATTTAACCTACAACTTTTACCTCAGGGTCGCCTTATTATTACTACTTATTTCCCTATTTGCTTCGGTGATTTCCTACAGTACTCCAAATTTTTACCTCAGAAATCACCATTTTATTTCCTCCTTTCAAACTCTAGGCCTGACAGTTTCTTTGGGTTGTTTGAAATAAAATATAAAATAAACTAAGTTTCTCTGGACTCCTGCGTCGTGTAACGCCGTTATTTTACCACCACATTTAGGGTTACAGGCTGTATATATTTCTTTTTAAACTGTGTAGGATTCCTTTCCTAAGAATTCAAAATTGGGTCTTTTTCATGGTTACTTCATAATCCCTTATTTAACCACAACTTTTTTATTTTTACCTCAGGGATTCTCTCTATCATGGGAGAATAAGAATATATATATATAAGAATATGTATAAGAAATAAGAAAGAACTGGGTTGGATGAATGCATAATTAGAGTAAAAAAGACATTTTAAGATTAGTTACTAAGGAATATAGATATGTATGTATGTAGAAGTGTGGCTGAATATTGCAAAAATTAATAAAAATGATTATATATATATATATATATATATATATATATATATATATCTGTAGCACACCACTTCTGACACACAAAAGACCTCTTTTAGGCATTCCCTCAACCAAATATAGTGGGTCCTTATTATTTGTGGGGGTTTGTTTGTTTGTTTGTTTATTGGCTTTATATCCTGCCTTCCCCCCCCCAAAAAAAAATGGGGTTCAAGGCAGCTTTGGTTTCCTCTACTTTTGTGTGCCTTCAAAGTCATTTCCAACTTATGGCGACCCTAAAGCCAAGGGGTTTTCTTTGCGATAAGAAATAATGCGTGTTCTTGTTGTTCTTGTGTGCCTTCAAATCGTTTCCGACTTATGGCGGCCCCAAAGTGACCCTATCATGGGGTTTTATTGGCAAGAATTGTTCAGAGGAGGTTTGCCATTGCCTTCTCCTGAGGCTGAGAGAGTGTGACTTGCCCAAGGTTACACAATGGGTTTCCATGGCTGAGTTGGGAATTGAACCCTGGTCTCCAGAGTCCTAATCTAACACTCAAATTTACCACCATGTTTACCTCAGGGGTTACACTCTGTGTGTGTGTGTGTACACACACTATATATAAACATTATATAAAATGTACCACTTTTTTCTTAAGTATTCAAATTGAGTCTTTCCCGATGTACTTAATAATAATTTTGTATGCAAATGGCCTTTGGGCTAAGCATTAAAAATGATTTATTGATTGGTTGATATTAAAAATCTATTTTACCACAACTTTTTACCTCATGGATTATTACTTATCTATCTATCTATAACACACCACTTCTGACACAACTTCTGCCAACTTTTCATACATACAAAGGCCTCTCTTGTGGGCCCTTGGTATAAATGGGGCTTTATTTTATGTCTAAACCAAAAACAGTGGTCTCTTGGTATCCCCAAGGCTTTATTTTATTTATATTTGTTTATTTATTGGGTTTATCTCTCTCCCAAAATGGGGTTCAAGGTGGCTTTGGTTATCTACGGATAACAAAATCCACAGATGCTTGAGTCTCATTGCATAACAACGGTCATAATAAAATGGCATCCCTTTATATTAAATGAGTATGTTAAGGTTAACGAATACGTATTTCCTAATGTTTCCTTCTTGTTTCTCCTGTTAAACAACACAACTGAAGCCCCTTAAGACATTTGCTTTTATTCACACACACACACACACACACAGCCCCAGCCAACATTGTCAGCAGTTGGGAATTCTGGGAAATGAAGTCCAAAAAACATCTGGAGGACCAAAGTTTGGGAACCACTGGTTTAAAGAAATATCTTGGTTTCCTGGATTGCAATGTAAGCTGCAGAAATAATGCAGTTTGACACTGCTTTAACTCAATGCAATGGAGTCCTGGGGTTTCTGGTTTTGTGAGACGTTTTGTTTTGGTCTGGCACCACAGCAAATTACAAATCCCAGAATGCCATAGCACTGAGCCTTGGCGGTTAAAGCGGTACCAAACTGCACTGGGAACCAGCATAGTGGTCTGAGCATTGGGACTTAGGGTTCAATTCCCTCCTCGGCCTGAAACCCGCTGCAGAAATAATCCAGTTTGAGACCTATTTAACGGCCCTGGCTCAATGCTAGGGAATTCTGGGAAGTGTAGTTTTGTGGGAAATTTAATCCTTCTCTGTCAAGAGACCTCTGGGGCCACAAGAAAGTGCAATTCCTAGTATTCCTTAGCACTCAGTCAGAGCAGTTAAAGTGGTCTCAAACTGGATTATTTCTGCAGTGCGTTCTGGACTTGGGTGGTCTTATAATAATATAATAATCTTGGGCAAGTCACACACTCTCAGCCTCAGGGGAAGGCAAAGGCAATCCAAGAAATCCCAAAAGAGAACCCCATTATCGAGTCGCCTTAGGGCTGCCATAAGTGGGAAACATATAGGGACCCAAAGCAGCTCATAGAGTTTGAAAACATTACAAAATACATAACCCATGGCTTTCTATTGATTTCATTTCATTCCATTTTCTCACTTTCTCCCCAAAGGGACCCAAAGCAGCTCAGACAGTTGCAAGCGTTACAAAAGTTGAAGGCACCCAACAACAACCATACACTGCATTGTTTTTCCATATTGCAGATGCAGCCCTGGATGGAGAGAAGCATGAAGTCCCTCCATTCTGTGCACCTTCCCTCCTTCTCTGTTCGCATCTGGCCCTGGAACATAAAGGGAGCACTCCCCACCAATTGCATCCTACCGCTCGACTTTTCTCTCTCTTTCTAGTACTTTCTAGTTCCCATTTTAAACATAATCGCATTGGCTTGAAGTGGTTATAGCGGCGGGTCACAACTGCTCAAATGTCTCTCCTAAGACCTGATCCCATGCGCCGCTCCGCAGGGCTCTGGCTTTATTCTCGGCAGGGACGGTTTCGCTTGCAGGTGATTTCTGCAAAATGAAGGAAACTTGAAAGGGTCTCTCGGTGCTTTAATCGGAAAGCCCCCTTCCCCTGTTTTGTCTTCGCTTTAAAATCTCATATTATTATTCCCTTACCTTCTTCCCCCACCAAAATGAAATGATAACTTGCAACTTCAAATGAGGGAGAAATCAGTATTGGGAGCATCTTCGGCATAATGCCACTTCAAGGTCAAAAGAGGACATTTTGGAAAAGATCTGAATTCTCTTATGCTTTGAGACGATATCTATTTGCCTGATGCAAATATTTTGGACCACTCTCGATATTACAAATGCGGGGGACATACCTTGCATGCTTATCCATCATTCATTAAAGGGAGGTGCAGCAAGGAGAGCATGCGGCTGCAATCCGAAAGCATATTTACTAAACAAGAGGATGCACCTTTTTTTTAAAATGCAAGGATGCCTTTTCCTAAGGAGGCATGTTTGGGATCAATAGTGCAACTAGGGCAGGACTTTGGAGACGAAACCTATAGCCCCGTTGCCCTAAGGGCACCCCAGATGTATCACCCGGAAAGCGGAAGGTGACGAACTAAACCAAGCACCCAGATCTCATCCCAACCAATCCAGGCACCTTGGGTCAGGACCCACTTTGGGAGATACTGCGCTACTCATTAAAACATCCTTTTTGACATTTTAAAAACCATGAAGTTGGCAGCATGAGCTTTCGTGGACTTCAGCCTACTTCCTCACATGCTTTCGGAGTCGAGGAAAGCTCATGCTGCCCACTTCTTTCTTTGAAAGGAAGCCTTCCATCCTTTCGTAGGTCAGTAAAATGAAAGAAGACAGACTAACCTTGAGTTAGTCTCAACGTTTGAAAGACTTAAGTCTCAAAGGTGCTACAAGATCTCTCTACATCCCGATTCTACAGACTAACACGGCTATATCTTTGAATTTAAAAACCATGTTATATTCAGCAAGAATAACCACAGCCAAGAAGAGACGGGAGTCACATACGGATGGGGTTACAAAAATTACACGATACTAGAGAGATGGATATAGACTATCACAAACATTAAACGTCAGTGTTAAAAAATGCAAACATCAGGGGGGGAAATGGCAACCAGTCTTAGAGTATCGGAAGGGGAAATGGGGAATAGATACACAATGAGAAATAAGGGTTGCGAAGGTTAAAAATACAAGTACGTATCGATGAAACTAAAATTAGAGGTACGCTCATCCCTCCGCATTCATTGAGGTTAGGGGCACAGGACCCCCGTGAATGTGGAAAGACCACAAATAACAAAAGCACTATGTTTCTATCTGAGAGAACACCGATCTAAGAATCTCTTGGACCTCCAATGCAACTCTGTGGTCAACATCTGCCAGACACTGACCATAGAATTGCGCTTGAGGACCTACAAAAGCCTAGCAGAGTGTCCTCTCTAGGAATCTCTAGGCCAGCGATGGAGAACCTTTTACAGACCAAGTGTCCAAATTGCAACCCGGACCCCACTTATTTATTGCAAAGTGCCACGTCCCTCTGGCTTTCTAGTAACAAACTCTGGCAAGCACTGTGCTGGGGTGACGGCACATGTGCCCACAGAGAGGGCTCTGAGTGCCACCTCTGGCACGCGTGCCATAGGTTCGCCATCACTGCTCTAGGCCCTTCAGTGCAACCTTTGGTTAAAGTTGACCATAGAGTTGCGCTGGAGGACCTAGATATTCCTAGAGAGAACATATTAATAAACTCCATGAATAATCAAAGTTGCAAAAGTTGGGACGAGTGTATATATGCGTTAATTTGGAGAAATGTCCAAACAGAAGTGTGTCTAGAGAGAAATATGTAAGACTGAATACAGACCTAGACAGATAAATAGTACACACAGGAAGGAACAACAAAGAGTAAGAAGATTCAAACGGTACACAAAGATGTAAAGCAACAGATAGACAAAGAACCCAAAAGTCGCATGCGTTTCATTTCTTTTATAGTTCTGCAGATGGATGAAATACCTACAACAGAGGAATGTAATGGCTGTAACGTAACATGAGGTCTGTGTAGCTCAAGAGAATAATCTACTCAGAAGGCTGAAGAAACGGAAGTCAAGGAAGAAGAAGAAAAAGACGCAATCATAGAATCGTAGCATCATAGAGTTCGAAGAGACCACAAGGGCTTTCCAATCCTATCCCTTGCCATGCAGGAACTCTCAATCCGTCACCTGATTGTCGCAGAGCGAAATATAAAGCACTTTGTATTATTACTATTTGATATGGTTAAAACTTGAATAAAAAGAAATTGAAGGATGAACAGAATGCCCTATATCTATACCTGATTTTCAGCCTCAGTTTATACACACTCAAGTGTGGCTCAGCTCCTTGATAAAGACTCAGTACTGGAGGTTGAGGTGGTATTTATTTCCCATCGGAGGGAGGCCTTTGTGACAACCTAGGGATCTTATTTCTTTCTTTCCTTTTAAGTAACTTTCCACGGAGGTTGTTTGGAGACAGAGAAAAGGGAAGGGAAGTAAGGTTTGCCTTGGTTCCCTTTTAGTTCAGTCTCACTCACAACTGTGCTCCCCGAAAGATTACCCGCCTTGAATCCCGTTGTGGAGAAAGGCGGGATATAAATCCCGGAAATCAAATCAAATAGGAGGAAAACCGGGGACAGCGAAGGCAAAAGAAACCTTGCCGAGAAAACCCTGATGCCTTAAGGTCGCCACGCGTCGGAAGTGACTTTGAAGACACACGACAGCAAAAATTTGCAGTTTAATTCTGAACCCATAATTTAATTCCGATTATATTCCAAAAGCAGGCTTTTTAAAGGCCTTGCTGAAATCTCCGTTTGGCTCTAGCCATGCATAAAGAAAGCCAATAGTGGTTTCTTCAGCCAAAACAGTGGCAATCCAGCTATTGGCATCAGACTTGTATAGAGATAATGCAAATAACTATCCGTAAGCCGCCCTGAGAGCCTTTAAGGCTGAAGAGTGGGGTATAAATACCATAAATATTAAATAATATGGAAGGTAGACTAGGTTTTGGAAGAAGTGGCTTTTGGACTTTTTGATGCTTCCATTCCTAGCCGTAACAGAAAAGCAAAACTATTTATTTGAGCGTCGGGCTTAACTAAATGACCTCCAACTCTCCTTCCTAAATTTAAACTGCGCTGCAAAATAATGGGTTTTGGCAGAGCTTTAACTGCCGTGGCTCAATGCTATGGAATTGGGGGATGTGTAGTTTGGTGGTGCACCAGAGCTCTCTGATGGAAGAAGGCGAAATAGCTCACAGAACGCCAAACATCTCACAAAATGCCCCAAAGCCTAGAAGTTCTTAGAGAAAATACGTAATCCCATAGCACTGAGCCGTGGAAGTTAAAGTGGTTTCAAACTATGAAGTCAAAGGCTTTCATGGATGACATCCATAGTTTTGTGTGGGGTTTTTTGGGACTATGTGGCCATGTTCTGGAAGAGTTTATTCCTGATGTGTGTGTGTATATATATATATATATATATGCCCCACTCACTCCCATGCCAGCACTCTCCGAAGACGCCATCCAAAGATGCCGGCGAAACGTCAGGAATAAACTCTTCTAGAACATAGCCCAAAAAAACCCATATAAAAACTACGGTGTCAAACTGCTTTGTCTCTGTAGCGCAGAACAGACCCGAAATTATGATTCTGTTACTCGCATAGCGCTTCTTTAACCGCAGGCACTGAACCCATAAGAGGTGGGCACACGCATAAGACCCACGGCGCCAACCCTTTCCGCTAGCGATCCCTCCTTGTGCCCACTCACCCCTTGCCACGCTTGGCTCTCTCCTAGCGGAGAGCCAATTCTATCATATTAGAATGATTACATAAGGAAGCAAACAAGGCCTGTCTGAAAGGAAAAAGCAGCGGAATAGGAATGCAAAGTACCAACTCCGTGGCAGAGCCTGTCGCTTGAGGCACTCTGGCCTACATTTCGCAGGGATATCCGTTCGTTCGTGCCAAGCAAACACCTTCACGTCTCCAAGAGGTGCAACACAACAGATCGTGAACTCTGTTCGGTTTTAGGATACCTGCTCATTTCTCTATGGGGTGTTTGATCGTCTTAAGGGGGGGAAAGCACTTTATTGTTAATTTATTTTTATTAAGTACATGTTAAATTTCACCGTTAAGGTTGTCTATGAACCCCATGTCGGCACGAAGCAGTCTTCGGCAAGAGAAACTACATACACAACCTCTGGCTGCCTAATGGAATCCCAAGAGGCCTCCAAAATGAGAAAGGAAAGTTCTTCACTGAAGGGATTAAGTCAATTCTTTTATCCATAGAGCTTTCCAAACCTGGAGGCAATGTATCTGCCAAGATGCACATGATACAGGAGGGATTTGGGGGTTCCTCAAAGTTGAGCCTCCCCAAACCTTCTCTCCAGATGTGTTCAACTACATCTCCCAGCATCCTCCGCCATTACAGTCAACAGCCCTGCTGACGGAGTCAGTGGTCCTTCCGTATTAGTTGGGGTTGGGGTTGAAGTATCTCTGTGAATGGGGACTCTTTTCAGATCCATCTTGACAGCTTTTTTAAAGGCGTCTAAGCTAGTAATATGACAGAAATTGACCAGAGAATCACGTTGGAGGACCTACAAATGCCTAGAGAAGTGCTCTCTCTAGGAACATCTAGGTCCTCCAGCACCACTCTATGGTCAATTTTCAGCAGCACTGCGCTGGAGGACCTAGAGATTCCTAGAGAGAACATATTAATCAGAACCGCAAATAAACACATCCGCGAAAGTCGATTCCGCAAATGTGGAGGGCTACATCTGAAGAGTACCAGAGATGGGGGAAGCTGATCTCCATCGACGCTGCTGAAAAACGATGAAACTCTGCAATCAATGAACACATTGACATGGGAGGCCTGTGACTGTGATAGATCTGTGAACCCCCCCCCCCAATAATTGACGGATTTTTAACTTTGACTTTGGAGACTAGGGTTAGATTCCCCATTTGGCCACGAAACCCACTGGGTGCCCTTGGGCAAGTCACACACTCTCAGCCTCAAAAGAAGGCAATGGCAAACCTCCTCTGAACAAACCTTGGCAAGAAAGCCCCATGATAGGGTTGCTTTAGGGTCTCCGTAAGTCAGAAACGAGCACCAGTGTGACATAGTGTTGGACAATGACTTGGGTTCGATTCTCCATTTGGCCACGAAACCCACTGGGTGCCCTTGGGCAAGTCACACACTCTCAGCCTCAAACGAAGGCAATGGCAAACCTCCTCTGAACAAATCTTGCCAAGGAAACCCCATTATACAGTGGCCTTAGGGTCACCACAAGCCAGAAACAACTTGAAGGCACGCAATAATAAGTCTGAAAGGACTGGAAGGCACAAAACGATAAAAGCAACCAAAAAATGGATAGCAAAAAGTATAACTATTTCATGACGATCAGTGCTCCTTCGCTTATAAGAAAAACCCTTCGGAGTCTTTTTACCAGAGGGCTGTAACGTTAAACAAGGCATGCCTTGAGTCCCTGTGTTGGGAGAAAGGCGGGATATAAGAAGAAGAAGAAGAATATGATGATGATGATGATGCTATATATCCCAGTGTTTGAGAAAACCCAGGTTGTGCTCTTGGAGAATGCTGCCCTCTCCTGGGCATCCTATGGCACAACTCTTCTGCCTCTTAGGTGATTAACAAGTAAGTTAGTGCTGGCTTGGCTCCATTACTAATTGAAGGGTTCTTCTTCTTTTATTTTAATATACCAAGATAATATATATACCTCTCCTTCTAGTCCTGACGCCAGGAATACAAAGCCAGGCTGGCACCAATGATATAAGGACTGCGGGCAAATGAGGTCTCTCTGCAACAGTGCCTTGCGTTAGGAAGGCATTAATGCAGAAGAAACTCTGGGAAGTCTAATAAAGGGGGAAAGACAGCACTGCAGTGTAAATGTGTCTTATCTAACATTGTTCTGTGTGTGCCCAGTAACACATAAGTGAGCATGTCGGGTATGTTTGTTGTGATGCCTTGCTTTACCCTAGGAGGAAACAGACCTTATCGGCCATTTCAGGTTATTATTCTTTTTAAAAGATGAAACCCTGGAAGCAGGAGGTGTAAATGTCTTGTCTTAGGAGTGCCATTGGCGCCAGATTTGGGGGTGCAAGCCCAAGGCTGCTCTGAGCAAAAAAAGGAGGTGCTCTCCCTCAAAACGGATCAGAGATGTCTGTAGTGTTGCCAGTTCTGGATTATCGTCGTAGGCCAAAACCCGAGACCAATATCATACTACAGTGGCGCCTCCACATTCATTGGGGTTCGGGGTGAAGTACCCCTGTGAATGTGGAAAAGCCACAAGTAACAAAGCACATGTGGAGGGCCAACTGTAGACACAGAGCAAGAAGCAGGAGGTGTAAGTTAGTGCTTGCGCTGGAACGAAAGAAAGAGTGATAAAGGCATGGCTGATGAACAGTTGTATGTCACAGCACTATTATTGCATTTTAACTGCTGTGGCTTCCTCCTGTGGCATTCTGGTGTTTGTAGTTTAGCAGGCCTAAGCGCTCTCTGGCTGAGAATTCAAAATGGCCCTCCCTAAACTGCGAATCCCAGGATTTCCTAAGAGGCAGACATAGCAGCTAAAGTGGAATAATAGCGCTATAACAGTGTATTGCGATAGCATTCCAATTAGGGTTTCTTTGGTGATTCATAGTTGTGTTATATTCTATCCAAGGACAGTGCCACTAAGCATTAGGTATTAAGTACCAACCGAAGTTGTTCACAGCTTGTCATTCCAACACACACAAACACACACACTTTTTTGTTTCGAACATATAGCCGTGTTAGTCTGTAGAATCAGTATGCAGAGAGATCTTGTAGCACCTTTGAGACTCGCTGAAAGAAGTTGGCAGCATGAGCTTTCCTAGACTTCAATCTACTTCCTCCGATGCATCCATCAGATGCATCTGAGAAAATTAAGACTGCAGTCCAACATCCCCTCACCATAGCGCAAATATCTGCACACTCCAGCACCATGTAGTGTGTCACATAGCGTTGCCTGGAAGTTGTTTTGCAATGTGCCAATGCAAAACACAGTGTGCAATGCACAACTGCAATGTGCAACGGTGCTGCATGTGCAATCCCATTCCATTACGTCCCTTGGACTATGGCGAATGAAGTTCTCACGCATTTGTAGCATCACCTGTCCGCGTGTACGTCACTAACAAGACGCCATCCTAAGCGTAACACCGTCTTTAAAAACTGCATCAGGGCGCATAAAGTTCAGCAGAAGGACCTCTTGCCAAACTAAAGGCTTCTCAGGGAGGGAGGACCTCTCACCACAACTGCAAAACAACCCAAAGCTTCCAACTTTCAGTTAGGAAAGGAATGGGTCTGGATGTAAAAAGAAAATAATAAATTAAAATGTACTACCTGTCCTCAATGTGTTATTGCTGGTTGATGTGAGGATGGGGAAGGCCTGACATGATCTGAAAAAAGAGTGATGTATCATCAGGATACCATTGTTCTGAGGATGTATGATGCTAATACATCACTGGAGCAACAGAGCTTTAATGATGTACGATGCCAAAATGGCCCTGGCCAGGGAGAAAGCATCCAGGAGTCTCCCGTCTGATTCGATTTATAATCAGGCGAGAGAGAGAGAGAGAGAGGAAAAAAGACTTCTAAAATTGGTTGTCTCTTTTCTTTGTCAAAGTTTCACTGATGAAGAAGCAAGTTCAAGGAGAACGGATGTCAGGCAGGAGTTGCACAACTTGCTATCCCTTCCTCACTACTTGATATGTTCATCTCAGGTTGAAGATCTTTATGCTTCCCGGTGTTGTGAGGGACAAAACGTGCGTGGGTTGTGGGCCAAGATATGGAGTCTTGCTGAACTGGTGGAAGCTTGAATTCTGAAGATGAGCTGTGTCTTTTCTACATGCTTCCATGTTGTTGTTGTTTTGCCTAAAGCCAGCAAGAACCAGAGAGGACAGACACTGGTGGGGTTAAGCAGTCCCAGGTGAGTCCGGCCAGTTTAGATGACACACTTGTCATCCAAAACTAACGAAATGAACTTCAACATGGAGAAATGTAAGATACTGCACTTAGGTAGAAAAAATGAAATGCATAGACATAGGATGGGGACACTTGGCTTAAGGAGACTACGTTCTAGGAGTCCTAGTTGAACAGAAGTAAACAGTGTGATGCGCAACTAAAAAGGCCAATGCAATTCTAGGCAGCATCAATAGAAGCATAGTGTCTACATCAAGGGAAATCATAGTGCCACTCTATTCTGCTTTAGTCAGGCCCCACCTGGAATACTGTGTCCAGTTCTGGGTACCACAATTCAAAAAGGATGTTGAGAAAGTGGAGCATGTCCAGAGGAGGGTGACTACAATGGTGAAGGGTCTGGAAACCATGTCCTATGAGGAATGACTTAAGGAGCTGGGGATGTTTAAGCCTGGAGAAGACATGATTAAGAGGTGATATGATAGCCCTGTTTAAATACTTGAGAAGATGTCATATTGAGGAGGGAGCAAGCTTGTTTTCTGCTGCTCCAGAGAACAGGACCCAAAACAATGGATGCAAGATCCAGGAAAAGAGATTCCAGCTCAACATTAGGAGGAACATCCTGACAGTAGGAGCTGTTTGACAGTAGAAGACTCTCCCTTGGAGAATGGTGGAGTCTGCTTCTTTGGAGGTTTTAAAGTAAGGCTGGATGGCCATCTGTCAAGGATGCTTTGATTGAGAGTTCCTGCATGGCAGAATGGGGTTGGACTGGATGGCCCTAGTGGTCTCTTCTAACGCTATGATTCTATGGTGCCATGTAATTCTTGTCTGCATGAAGAGGAGTATACTATCTAGTTCTAAGGAAACAACAGCACCAGTCAAACTGTGCCTACAATACTGTGACCAGTTCTGGGCCAACATATATGGACAACCTGGATTGTGTCCAGAGGATGGCAAGCAAGATGGTAAACAATACTGATACTAATAAGAATATATTTCTCTTCTGCTTCTCCTATAAGATCGATACCAAACCCTATGAGGAATAACTTGGAGAACTGGATATTTTTAGCTTGGAGAAGACGGAGAAGTGCCACAATAGTCATCTTCAAGTATCCCCGGAGGATAGTCAGTGAGAAAACCTTGCCTTGCATTTTCACTAAGGGACCCTGTGAAGGAAGCAGGGCGAGATAAGAGACTCCCACGAAAATCTCAAAGCCTTGGTCAGGCTTGCAAGGGAAGCCTTACAGTCCTTCAGATAGGATGGTCCTGAACTGAAGGGATGCCATGCAGATGTGAGTAGAGCATAAACCAATGGTTACAAATGTCAAGGTGAGAGATTCCACTTCAACATTGGGAAGAACCTCCTGATGGTAAGAGATGTTCCTCAGTGGAAAGTGGGATCTCCCTTGTGGTTGCTGTGTGCCTTCAGGTTGTTTCTGACTTACGGCAACCCTAAGTTTGGGGTCTTCTATGGGGTCTTCTGGGGCTGAGAATGTGTGACTCCTAATCCAGTGATTTCCATGGCTGAGATGGGAATCAAACACTGGTCTCCAGAGTCGGAGGCCAATGTTCAATGCTCCATACTGGATCTGGGCCTTTAGAGAGAATATAACTCCATCCAGCATAAGCTGAATCCCTGTGATAAATGCAGTCATTGGTTCGAAATCTCAGACCTTGTCGTAATGTTCGTTTGTTTGGATTCTGTCCATTATTTCCTGATGGCGCAATCCTTCCCCCAAAACGAACGCATCATCTCTTTAGCTTGCGTCTTGCTGTAACTTTTGTCTTGTAAAAACTTCTGGTGACTCCAATGTGAACTCCGGCCGAGACAGAAAGGCAAAATACACTATCTAGATACTCGGCGGTTTAATTACGTTAACATCTAAATTACTGCGACACATCTTCCCTTCCTTGAGAACCCTTTTTGTCTCCGTTTAATTTCATAAAACAATATGAAAGGAATACATCTTCATAAAAGTTGGCTTTGCTTTGTTTCTTTTCTCGGTCCTTTCGCAAACGCAGGAAGCTATCCCAAACTAATATCCTAGTATTGGCTGAATTGGAAGGGGATAGTTTGTGGGCTTTGGGGGGGGCTCTATGACCATGTTCTAGAAGTGTTTATTCCTGACATTTCATGTTTCTGAAGATGCCAAAGCCACAGATGCTGGCGAAACGTCAGGAATAAACTCTTCTAGAACGCGACCATTGAGCCCAAAAACCCCACAAAGAACTATGAATGCCGGCCATGAAAGCCTTCGACTTCACACTGAAGGGCATAGCTTGACAATTTCTGATGTCAGTGGGACTCACTACAGGATCAGGCTATGCTGACAACCATACCTTTATATATACATTGGTATGATGTGAGAATCAGCTTTCTGTTCTGATGTTATCTACCCCAGCCATTTAACCTTGGTTGCTTCTTGGGCTCTAGAAAGTGATCATTAACAGATATACATATATATGAATGAAAGCAACTAATCTCCCCTATTTTAATTGCAAACTGCACTCACCAAATGGTTCTCATAGACAGCTTGTTTGCCAGCTTGGGGTGGCGGCGGGGAAATAACTGCACCCCGGATCACAGCAAGGAAGGGGATTGATAGAAATCCTTGGCAGTCTCAAGGCATGAAACTAGATTATGCTTTTTGGGTGCTGTGAGGCCCAGCTTGGCATCCACAGGGCCTGGAATCCCCCATGAATGGGATTCTGCCGGGTGAACACTTGGGTTTTGTCTCAAGCGGCGTTCTCGTTGCTTATCTAATCTTCGTCTTCCTAATGATGCAGTTAGAATTAAATTATAGTGTTTTTTTAATCTAGTTATAAATGCATTTACTGGGCACATTTCATCTTGAGTTACACAGCGCTGGCATTTAGAAATAGATGGCCTGCAGCTGCACACAGCCTTCCATTTTGTGGACTCCTCGCATCCTTTTCAGGCTACTGAATGCGTTTCGCCCGCGGCTGAAGAAACATATAAACAAGGGGAGAAAGGACCAGTGAGAAAGATCAAGCGGGTTCATGATGGGGCTTTATAACTAAAGGACACCCTCTCAGGGTATAACCATGTGTTAAAGTGCAAAACCGTGGGGTAAAGATTTTGTTACACTTGAACCGGGAACCTGTTTCAGTCTTTGACTAGCATAGCATGATGGTTCTCCAGTATGGATGTGTTGTTGTTCTGCGCCTTCAAGTTGTTTCTGGCCTATGACAACCCTAAGGTGAAACTATCGCAAGGCTTATGACAACGCTAAAGTGAAACTATCACAAAGCTTATGACAACCCTAAGGTGAAGCTATCACAAGGCTTATGACAACCCTAAGGTGAAGCTATCACAAGGCTTATGACAACCCTAAGGTGAAGCTATCACAAGGCTTATGACAACCCTAAGGTGAAGCTATCACAAAGCTTATGACAACCCTAAGGTGAAGCTATCACAAGGCTTATGACAACCCTAAGGTGAAGCTATCACATGGCAAGATTTGTTCAAAGGAGGTTTGTCATTGCCTTCCTTGGAAGGCAAGAGAACGCAACTTGCCCAAGGCCAGCTTGAGGTTTGCATGGATTGGCAAAGATTCAAACTTGTATCTTCCAGTCCTGGTTCACCACTCCATGATGGCTCTCTATATGGACCTAGGAAAGGGCTAACAATGAAATGAGCCCCAGAAATGCTGATTACTATTCAAGAGAGAAGAAGGAAAGGAGATGAAGTAAACTGGCAGCGATGCTTGTTCTCTGTCTAATAACCGTGATCTAACTTCCCACAAACCATGGTCTGAACTGGCTCACTTAGAAGACAACTGCTATCCAGGAAAAGTCCCAGGCCACAACAGAAGATGTGGTCCTCTTTCCCGATGAGAAGAAAACCAACTTCAGGTCTGGTTCAAAGATACAGCTGTGTTAGTCTGCAGAATCAGTATGCAGCAAGATCATGTAGCACCTTTGAGACTAATGGAAAGAAAGAAGTTGGCAGCATGCGCTTTCCTAGACTTAAGTCTACTTCTTCAGAAGCATTTGGTCTAGTTGCGTATGTGTGGCTAGCTATGTGCCTTCAAGTCGAATAGGATTTTCTGTATCCAAAAATAGGATTTTTTCTATCTCGCAAGGAATACGCAGATGTAGTTTTGCCAGTCCCTTCCTCTGAAATAGAGCTACAGCACCGGGTGTTTGTTGGAGGTCTCCCATCCAAGTCCTAACCAGGTACTGACCCTGCTCAGCTTCCAGTATCAAACAGGATCTGATGCATTTAGGGTATTTAAACCCTCAGGCCTAGGTAGGTTTAGTCATATGATACCAGAATTCAGAGAAGCTTTACTTCTTGGATTATGGCTTCCCATTTTGGAAAGCTGTAGTGCACAAAAGCAACATTTCTAAGCTCTGTCAGAAATCCCTCGATGTGTGAAGTCACCCTTTTCCTATCAGGGACAAGGACATTTGGGGTTACTCTTGACATCCCTAACCTACACAATATGTAGAATTCAAAGATATATCCGCGTTAGTCTGCAGAATCAGTATGCAGAGAGATCTTGTGGCCCCTTTCAGACCAACTGAAAGAAAGACGTTGGCAGCAGGAGCTTTCCTAGACTTCAGTCTACTTCCTTAGATGCATATATAGGGTCAAGTATGTGGAGAGATCTTGTAGCACCTTTGAGACTCACTGAAAGAAAGAAGTTGGCAGCAGGAGCTTTCCTAGACTTCAGTCTACTTCCTTAGATGCATATATAGGGTCAAGTATGTGGAGAGATCTTGGAGCACCTTTGAGACTCACTGAAAGAAAGAAGTTGGCAGCAGGAGCTTTCCTAGACTTCAGTCTACTTCCTTAGATGCATATATAGGGTCAAGTATGTGGAGAGATCTTGGAGCACCTTTGAGACTCACTGAAAGAAAGAAGTTGGCAGCAGGAGCTTTCCTAGACTTCAGTCTACTTCCTTAGATGCATATATAGGGTCAAGTATGTGGAGAGATCTTGGAGCACCTTTGAGACTCACTGAAAGAAAGAAGTTGACAACATGAGCTTTCCTAGACTTCAGTGTACTTGCTTAGATGCATATATAGGGTCAAGTATGTGAAGAGATCTTGGAGCACCTTTGAGACTCACTGAAAGAAAGAAGTTGACAACATGAGCTTTCCTAGACTTCAGTGTACTTCCTTAGATGCATATATAGGGTCAAGTATGTGGAGAGATCTTGGAGCACCTTTGAGACTCACTGAAAGAAAGAAGTTGACAACATGAGCTTTCCTAGACTTCAGTGTACTTCCTTAGATGCATATATAGGGTCAAGTATGTGAAGAGATCTTGGAGCACCTTTGAGACTCACTGAAAGGAAGAAGTTGGCAGCAGGAGCTTTCCTAGACTTCAGTCTACTTCCTTAGATGCATATATAGGGTCAAGTATGTGGAGAGATCTTGGAGCACCTTTGAGACTCACTGAAAGAAAGAAGTTGGCAGTGTGAGCTTTCCTAGACTTCAGTCTACTTCCTTAGATGCATATATAGGGTCAAGTATGTGGAGAGATCTTGGAGCACCTTTGAGACTCACTGAAAGAAAGAAGTTGACAACATGAGCTTTCCTAGACTTCAGTGTACTTGCTTAGATGCATATATAGGGTCAAGTATGTGAAGAGATCTTGGAGCACCTTTGAGACTCACTGAAAGGAAGAAGTTGGCAGCAGGAGCTTTCCTAGACTTCAGTCTACTTCCTTAGATGCATATATAGGGTCAAGTATGTGGAGAGATCTTGGAGCACCTTTGAGACTCACTGAAAGAAAGAAGTTGACAACATGAGCTTTCCTAGACTTCAGTCTACTTCCGCAGATGCATTTAGTGAAGATGAAGGCATTACATCAAGCCGTTGCAGTGAAAGCCGGTGCTTCGCCAAACTACATATCTAGAGATTTTGTAAGACGGTTCCTTGGCAATTAAAGTGGTGTCCGTTCTTTGTGGATGTACCCCAAGTGGAGCCTCTGAAATGACAGGTTCCTGAGCATTGCGGATTAAAGCCCAAGTTGGACATGGATAAATTAATGTGGGCGGATTTCCAGAAATCAATGGAAGACCGTCATATGATCACAACACTTGTCTAACATCACATCCCTCCGCCATTCCCACCCGCCCGGCTTTGCACATTTTTGCCGCACAAAGACGCCGCGATGACAGTTTGTCGGGGATCAACAAACAACATAAAATCCGCACGGAAGCGTTTAATTAACCAATGGAAAGTAAACAAACCAGTCAAGTCTCCAAGGTCAGTCAATAAACGCCGGCAATTATGAGATGTCATTTGCATAGCATCAGCGGGAAGAGGAGGAAAAGGAGCCCTTCCTCGCATGCGGAAAATAGCTCCAACTGTAAGCGCCTGCCCTGAGGATCTTCCAGTGCAAGGCGATGGGGAACCAAGCAAGCAACGAGACAGTCTCCTTTCAGCTTGGGAGGAAAGGCAAGCAGACCATGCCATAGTTTGATAAATTAAAACTCTACAATGGTGTTCAAGTCATTGGAGGCAACCTCAAGATTCATTTATTTGTACCGTGAGTCGCTGGTTAATAGGGGCAATTTTCTCAAAACAAAGAGCACTTCCAAGCCAACGATGTAGCCGTGTTAGTCTGTAGGCTCATAGAATCATAGAGTTGAAAGGGACCTCCAGGGTCATCCAGTCCAACCCCATTTTGCCATGCAGGAACTCTCAATCAAAGCATCCCCGACAGATGGCCATCCAGCCTCTGCTTAAAGACCTCCAAGGAAGGAGACTCCACTACACTCCGAGGAAGGAGTGTGTTCCACTGTCGGACAGCCCTTAATGTTGGAAGTTCCTCCTAAAGTTGAGGTGGAATCTCTTTTCCTGGGGCTTGCATCCATTGCTCCGGGTCCTAGTCTCTGGAGCAGCCGAAAACAAGCTTGCTCCATCCTCAATAGGACATCCCTTCAAATATTTGAGCAGGGCTCTCATATCACCTCTTAACCTTCTCCAGGCTAAACATCCCCAGCTCTCTTCCGCATAGGGCTTTATGGTTTCCAGACCCTTCACCATTTTGGTTGCCCTCCTTTGGACACGCTCCAATTTCTCAACATCCTTTTTGAATTGTGGTGCCCAGAACTGGACACAATATTCCAGGTGGGCTCTGACCAGAGCAGAATAGAGTGGCACTATTACTTCCCTTGAGCTAGACACTATACTTCTATTGATGCAGCCTAAATTCGCATTGGCCTTTTTAGCTGCCGCATCACACTGTTGTTTCGTGTTCAACTTGTGGTCTACTTGGACTCGGTATGTAGAGAGATTTTGCAGCACCTTTGAGACTCTCTGGAAGAAAGAAGTTGGCAGCAGGAGCTTTCCTACACTTCAGTCTACTTCCTCAGATGCATACAGACCAAAGTACAAGCCAACATAACTGGATCCAGCAAGGCTTTGTATCAACATTTATGGACAAACTTTTCAGACAATGTTGATATTTTATTATCGTTAGCTGCTACGAAAGAACCAGAGAAGCTCCTCGAGCGTCAAGATATTTCAGTAGATACTGGAGTCAGGATTGTCTTTTGTCATTATAGCTCTAATCTCTATGTACAATTGTGAAAGAGTACAGTGAAGATAGGAAGAAAATCAGGCCTAATACAGACAGCCAAAATAAAGCTGCTTCGAGTCACTTTGGAGGTATGGTGTTTCAATGATACATGCGTCCTAAGAGTCCAGAAGCCGCACCAAAGCCATGCTCCAGTCCTAAGGACTAGAGTGCAGCTTCCAGACTCTTAGGATGCAAGCATCATGTAAACACCATACCTCCAAAGTGACTCGAAGCAGCTTTATTTTGGCTGTCTGTATAGGGCCTCAGTTTGTTTTAAACATAGTGCTGGAGGAGACTTCTGAAGATCTGGTGGACCATCAAAAAGACAAATAACCAGGTTTAAGAACTGTCCTATCTATCTATCTATCTATCTATCTATCTTGCTGCCGTTCTTCCGGAGTGAGAGCAAAGGTGGCTCAGAGATAAAATCAAGTCTGAACTCTTCCAAATGACTAAATCGAGATGGTTGTAGTTTGCCAATACCATAAGAAGACCTGACTCCTCACGTTGTAAGTAGGACCTTCCAGAGAGTAAGAGACGTTCAGAAGTGGAACACGCTCCTTTGGATTGCGGCGGAGTCTTCTCCTTTGCAGATATTTAAAGAGGTTGGATGGCCATCTGTTTGGAGCGCTTCGACTGTGTATTCCTGCATGGTAGGGGTTGCAGCGGATGGCCCTTGAGGTCTCTTCCATCTCCTAGTCACATTCATTGTCTTGCGGATTGTAAGCCTTTTTTGGAAAGAAGAGACAGAGCAGTTAGTCTTTCCCTTCCCTAATTTTGACAATGGATTCTGTACTTTATAATGCTCCATGGTAGCCACAAACTAGGTAAGATGAAGCTACTGAACACTTAAATGTCTCAGTAGATGCCATCCCTGCAGAAAGAAACCAAGCACAGCCTGGACAGCTTAGCTTTCCAAGAGAATGGGTCCTTTCAATCTGCCCAGAAATGTCCCAACGCTGCTTTGCGGAGGCGCGTTCCCTTCATTAATAGTGCTCCAACTTCGCCGCCTCCAATCCATTATGATGATAAAACTAAGCTGGAACACCCCCAAAATGGAGACGGATGGTGTTTGTACTCCCAGGCTGTGGCACTGAGAATCTGCAGCTTCCCCGACAATACATTTGTTTTCCGTCCATGGACAGCCGTGTGTGTATTTTTTCTTTTCCCCCCTTAAGTGCCGGATAAAATGAATGGTGTGGATATAACCTGGCATGGATTCCTTGATGAAACTCTATCTCAATTATCCCTGTTTCTGATGGAGTTTAAAATAGAGAACGGCAAGTTCTTCTTCCTTACATGGCCGGTAGAATAAGGACGCTTACTGTTCCCGGAGCAGCCATGTTCGCCATAGGGCAAAGTACAATAACATCCAAAGTCCACAAAACAGCGATACCTTTATTGGGTGCAAAATACGCGATGCACACTTTTGAGGTTCCGCTGGCTTCTTCCTCAGTCAAAATTGCTTAAAATCATATAGGGGAAGAAAATGGGACGACGTTGAGAGTAACTTCCCTTACATTTTCGTCAAGATGTTGCTGTTGTTCTCAGTTAAGATGATATGGAGGGAGATCCTTGTAAGCAGAGGCCATTCTTTTGGCCAAGTGGATCCTGGGAGACAAAACAGCCTTAAAAGTCCAAGAAATAAAATATAGGCCTGTTACAGACTGCCAAACTAAAGCTGCTTGGGGTCTCTTTGGAGGTATGCTGTTTAAACGATGCATGCGTCCTAAGAATCCGGAAGCTGCACCAAAAGCTGCACTCCGGTGCTTAGGAATGGAGTGTGGCTTTGGCGCAACCTCCAGACTCTTAGGACCCATGCGTCATTTAAATAGCACACCTCCAAAGAGACCCCAAGCAGCTTTATTTTGGCAGTCTGTAACAGGCCCTAAACTCCATTAGCGACATAAAAAGACGCTTCCTTTGAGATGCAGGCTGCAATTTTTGTCCAACTCAGTAGCACTCAATGATCATAGAATCATAGAGTTGGAAGAGACCACAAGGGCCATCCAGTCCAACCCCCTGCCATGCAGGAAATCACAATCAAAGCATCACCTCTGTTTTGTTATGTTTCCATCTCACCTTTCCACACAGTGGTGATAAAACAACTAACAAGGCAGCTTGTTGTTATCTGTGGTCAAGTCCAATACAGACTTATCACTATAAAGTCACCCGTGAATGAAGACCTCCATGTTATCCTTTTATCAAAGACTTATTCAGGTCTTGCAAATATAGGGCCACGGCTTCCTTGACTGAGTCTATCCATTGTAATGCAGGCTTCCCCCTTTCCTACTGCCTTCTACCTTAACAATTTTCTATTAAAGAAGCCATGCATCTACAGTTGGCCCTCCGTTTTCGCAGGGGATCCGTTCCGGAGGCCCCCCACGAAACATAGGTCTGCCGATATTCAATCCCCATAGGCTTGAATGGAGCGCTTGCCCATGAGTGCGCCGCAGGGGTGCACCCCATTGAAAATAATGGAGGTCACCCCTCCGCGAATATATTCAAGACCGTGAATCTCAAGTCCGCGAGAACGGAGGGGCGACTGTCCTTCTTTAACTGAGACATATTGTAACACACTACAAGTACTGTGCTATGTTTGCAAAACAGCATAACAACTGGCAATGTGTGCAGTGTTACTTCTAAAATACTGGCTAGGTGGACTTTGGGAGGACTTTTGGCCCTTTGTATATGTTTATATGTATTTTTGTAAAATAGCATGAAATAGTAATGACTAAACAATGTATTACTTAAAGCATCAGACAACATGAATGAATGAATGAATGAATGAATGAATGAATGAATGTCTAGGGCAGTGATAGTGAACCTTTTAGAGGCCGAGTGCCCAAATTGCAACCCAAAACCCACATATTTATTGCAAAGTGCCATGTCCCTCTGGCTTTCCAGTAACAAACTCTATGCTGGGGCGATGGCATATGTGCCCACAGAGAGGACTCTGGAACGCGTGCTATAGGTTCGCCATCACTGGTCTAGGGCATTACTTTTTATGGTTTAATTCAAGTCCAGGGGATGATGTTTCAAACTTAGAAGTGGTCACTTTCCTGCTTTGCCATTAAAATCCATTCCGCCACTTCATTCTCCTGCATACGAAGACCGAACTTAAAATATTATTCTGTTAAGGTTTGTTCTATTCTCCTCGGAGCCACACTAAAAGAAAACAAAACCCTAATATGTATTTAAAGTATTTTTTTTTATCATGTCTCCATCAAATTGAAACAGCTTACCAAAGGGTAAAAGCAATTACCACCAAGCTAAGAACACAAGCAAGTCAAAATGCAATTCAGAAACAAATAAAGGAATATGAAAACAACAACACGGCGGCACAAAACAGGAAAAAAGGCCAACAGCTATCCACAATTAAACAGGTTCTATGGAACGCAGGCTTAGCAATGGTGCAAAAAAGCAGCTGATAGTAGGCCCAGATGCTGGGTAAAATCCAGGTAACTGAGTAATATGGCAACCCTAGTTGGACTTTGACACTTAGAATCACTAATAGCCTGAAATCATATTCTTCCATTCTCTTTCAGGTGCTCCCACTTCAAGAAACAATTTGGGTGGAGAATGGAGAGAGAGATTTCTCAGTGGCACCACCATGTTTATGGAATTCTCTTCTAATATACGTCTATCGTCAGCGGACGCCAATGTGCACATGGTCACATCAGCGCACTTGTGTGTATCAGCAGATGCGCCAACCCACAGGTTGCTAGTTTGGGGATACGGAGCGCCGACTGTATTACTGAACAGGCGCCGGGATTGGCGTTTCTCTCTCCATCGCTCAACAAAGGATGGGGACACGTCATCCACAGCAATTCGGAGCCTCTGCCAACTCCTCCTGCGAAGCAGAGGTCCCCTATTGCCTCAACCTATATAAATAAAGCATCATCATCATCATCATCATCATCATCATCATCACCCCAAACTCCCCACTCAGAAAGAGCTACAGATCTCTTGCAATCTGCCTCTTCCTCCTCCACCTTATCTAAGTCATCCAGGTTGTAATATATATACTCAACTATAAGTCAACCTCGTGTGTAAAGGCCAGATATTGGGGCCAAAATTATGGAGTTAGATATGACCCATGGATAAGTCGAGAGTAAAAGTTAGGGGCGTGTAACAAAGGATCTAAAGCAACGATTCTCAAACTTTGGTTCTACAGATGTTTTGGACCTCAGCTCCTAGAATTCCAGGCTGTGGGGCTTCTGGGAGTTGAAGTCCAAAATACCTGGAGGACCAAAGTTTGGGAGCCACTTATAGGATAAAGCAAAGGAAAATAGTGTCGAAGAACGTACACAATTCCAGCAGGTCCAATTGTTTGTGCTCACATTAAAGGGTGGATGGATCAGAGAACAGAAGTGGGTCAATGCTTCCAAGACAGATTACACTCTTGCCTTTTACCAAGGGATGGTTCCTTTTTCAAAATAAGGGTTAAAATACAGCGTTTATATTGACGCTGTGGCTAAACCGACTCCATTTTTTTGGGGGATCGGTTTTTAGACTACAATTTCTAGACATATACAGCGCCTGAACTCAGTTTGCAGCAATTGAAGTAAGCCGAGGACAAAGGAGGAGGAAGAGCGAGAAACTGGGACATTTTAAAAGCAGCTGAAAAAAGCAGGATGAGCCAAGACTGTCCAAATTGGGCATTTGGATGGTATATACTTATGTCACGTGGCCTTTGGTTTCGGGGGACTTTCTGCCACCCACAGAGTCCTGCGGCATCCAGCTTTGGCAACCCCTATTATCCAGACCAACATGACAAATTGCTCGGGGGAAAATAACCATGGCATTTAATAAAAATATAAATACCCCCTTTTCCATTTTCGTTGCCGCTCCCGGCCGCACTTCTCCGTAATAGCAGCGCTCGCCGAACATTTGTCAGGTGGAAACGGCAGCCGAGTACAAGAGCAGGCAAGGCAACCGCTCTGAACCGACGGCAGGACTCTGCAGACGC
Source organism: Sceloporus occidentalis (assembly GCA_023333645.1). NCBI lineage: Eukaryota > Metazoa > Chordata > Lepidosauria > Squamata > Phrynosomatidae > Sceloporus > Sceloporus occidentalis. The sequence goes on from JALMGF010000069.1 coordinate 4,702,402, forward strand.
AGCGGCCAATCAATCTCAAGAACTTGCTAAGTGAGAGATGGGATATAATGTAAGCCATTATTCCTTCCTTATGCATGAAAATGAATTATTCAGTCAAGATTTAGACTCCTTTTTATTACCGTGTTGAATTTATGCGGCATACAAACCATAAAAGGCAGATTGGAAATTGCTCCTGCGCCTCCTCCGTTGAGAGGGCTTGGGCAGCGGCGCTTTCTCTATCCCGCCTGGCCTTCTTGACTGACAAGGCTTCCATACGGCTGCCTCTCTTGCTTGCCCTTTCACTGGGGTGCCCGCTTGCCCAATTTCCATGGATGAAAGCCTGCTGTTAAGCAACTTACGCTCGACTAGGCTCACCAGCTCTCAGCGCCTGAATTGGAGTCTCCAGTTTTCACGGCTTCATAGAAAGATAGAGTTGGAAGAGACCTCAAGGGCCATCCGGTCCAACCCCTGCCATGCAGGAACTCTCAGTCAAAGCATCCTCGACAGATGGCCATCCAGCCTCTGTTCAAAAACCTCCAAAGAAGGAGACTCCATCACCCTCTGAGGAAGCATGTTCCAAACAGCTCTCACCATCAGGAAGTTCCTCCTAATGTTGAGATGTTGAATCTCTTTTCCTGGAGCTTGCATTCATTGCTCTGGGTCCTAGTCTCTGGAGCAGCAGAAAACAAGCTTGCTCCATCCTCAATGTGACACCCCTTCAAATACTTAAACAGGGCTCTCATATCACCTCTTAACCTTCCCTTCTCCAGGCTAAACATCCCCAACTCCCTAAGTTGTTCCTCATGGTTTCCAGGCCCTTCACCATTGTCTACTTGCAGGAGACATGGGTCCATAACGGTCCAGTTTTGAGGATCTCAGGAGGAAAAGCCTGGGTGCAGATCTGCAATTCAGTTAGGGGAATACCAACCTGCTGCAATTTATATTATGGTGGGTCCTCCGCATTTGCTAGGGTTAGGGGGCACAAGACCCCAGGGAAAGTAAAAATATATGACCCAGAGGGAGAGGAGAACCACTGGACTTGATCCTCTTCCCCACCACCATTCCCTTCTCCTTTTCGTGCCGTCTCTTTTTAGATTGTAAGCCTGAGGGCAGGGAATCATCCGAATAACTATCCATAAGCCGAGGCTCTGAGAGCCTTTAAGGCTGAAGAGAGGGGTATAAATACCACAAATAAATAAATATCTACATTTTTAACCCGAGCGAACGCCTCTCTAGAAATCGCTAGGTCCTCCAGTGCAACTCCATGGCCAACGTCTCCTAGACGTTGACTTCAGAATCACGCTGGAGGACCTACAAATGCCTAGAGAAGTAGTATTTGGTGGGTTTTTCGGGCTATGTTTCGCCAGCATCTGTTTCTCTAAAGATGCCAGCCACAGATGCTGGCGAAACGTCAGGAATAAACTCTTCTAGAACTTGGTCACATAGCCCAAAAAACCCACAAAAAACTATGGATGCCGGCCATGAAAGCCTACTAAATGTTCTCTTTAGTAGCGTTTAAGTCCTCCAGCACATTTCTATGCTCAATTTCCAGCAGAGTTGCGCTGGAGGACCTAGAGATTCTTAGAGAGAACATATTCACCAAATCTGCAAATAATCAAGCCCGCAAAAGTCAAAGTTGCAAATGTGAAGGACTGACTATAACATGGATGAGAGAAGACTGAGAAGTGACACACGATCGCCATTTTTAAACTAACTGAAGGGATGCCATCGGAAAGATGCAAGAAGCCTGGCTTCTCTGATGCTCCAGAGGACTGGACCAGAACCAATGGAGGCAAATTTAAAAGAGAAAAGGGGCGCAAAAAAGAGAGGAGACTCTACTTCGTTTCTGCTATTGAGCAGCTCTTGCTGTCAGCAAGTCCTTTCTAATGTTGAGTGCACATCTCTTTCTTTGTAATGTGATCCCATTAGTTTCACATCTACCCCGTAAAGCACGCATATGCAACACATAGGGCTGGACGATTTCCAGAGTACCACTCAGTTCTGTCATTCGTGTCGGGTTGTGTCAAACGAACAAAACAGAAAATACTTTGCCTTCGCTAAACATTGGAAACGGAATAAAAATAGAGCCTACTCACCCACTCACTCCAAAGACTTGCGGAAGAAATAAAGTGGCAAACTCAATTAATGCTCAATCTGGCATTACTGTGGGAGAATGGCTCCTCCTCGAGAAACCTTCCCATGCTCAATGGGAAAGTTTAGTGCGCCTGAGGATGTTAGGAAGTATCTAATCCCTTCCACAGTTGGAGGGAGGCCAAGGGAACTGGGTTATACTGGGTTACTCCTTTCCGCTACCTCTCCACTCCTGCCTCCTTCTCAGTTCTGCAGCTTTCGTGAGCTTTGGTTTAGAAAGAAACAAGTGCAGAAAGGTTGAAAAACTCTACAAGGGGTCTTTCCCACTACGGAAAGCTCCGGATCCTGATTCGAACTATATGCCCTTAGTTCCCACTGGAAATCGATCCTGAACCTCACTGGGGAAATAAAGCGGAGCAAACGCAAAAAGCCCTGGGGTTTTTCTTAGTAGCAGTTATTTTGAGGTTCTTTTGAGAAGAATCGGTTCTGACACGATTCCAAACAGAGGGAATGCCGGATCAGAACCGATTCTGAGGGTAGGGACAAATGGCAAAGGGGTGACGTTTTGGCAAAGCCACCATTCCCCCAACTTTCAGCACTGCCTCTGTACTTGTGTTTTAAAAAAATTAAATTGATAGACTATGCGATAGATAGAGATATAACATGCGACTGATCGAACATGTGATTGATAGACGATGTGACTGGCTGATAGAATATGTGATTGATAGAATATGTGATTGATAGAATATGTGATTGATAGAAATACATGACTGATGGAATATGTGATTGTCTGATAAAATATGTGATTTATAGAATATGTGATTAGTCGAATATGTGAAAAGTAGAATATGTGCTTGGTAGAATACGATTGGTAGAATATGTGATTGATAGAATATGTGATCGGTAGAATAAGTGGTTGGTAGACTATGTGAAAAGTAGAATATGTGGTTGGTAGAATATTGGATTGATAGAATACTGGATTGATAGAATATTGGATTGATTGATAGAATGTGTGATTAATAGAATATGCGATTGATCAAGCACGATTGATGGACAGAATATGTGATTGATTGATTCTGATTGCAAAATCAATTGAAAAAACATCATCCTCAACTTCACCCTCCTCTGTCCCCCCGGTGCCCTCTTTCCTTCCCCGCTTGGCATCCCTGATGCCTGCCTGCCTGCCTTCCTTCCTTCCTCCCTCCCTCCCTTCCTTCCTTTCCCTGCTTGACTTCCCCACTTGCTTCCTCGCTGTCCCCGGCCTTGGCTCCCTGCCTCAAATGAATGGGGCTCCAGCATATGCAGAATTAGTCTTACGCGAGGAGGAGTCCGGAATGGATCCCGCGCGTAATGCAAGGGCCCACTGTATAAAGGTTGCATCTGCACTGCAGAAACCATGCAGTTTGACACTGTGGCATCCTGGGAGTTGTAGTTGTGGCACCAGGGCTCTGACAAAGGATGCTCAGTATCTCATAAACGGCAAGTCTTGATCTCGTATGCCGTTTTCATAGAATCATAGAGTTGGAAGAGACCCCCAAGGGCCATCCAGTCCAACCCCATTCTGCCATGCAGGAACTCCCAGTCAAAGCATCCCCATTGACAGATGGCCATCCAGCCATTTTTGCCTTTATCCCAGAAACCAGCTCCTTCTTTACATGGCAGAGCTGACTCTGCCAAACCCTGGCATGAAAAGGAAAGAAAAGATGGTAAACCTTTCTGTCACAAACATTGTTCCGTCTGCATTCCACTTGTTCATTGTAACAAAAATAAATTAAGTTTGGAGGAGATTAAGGGTTTTACCTTTACGGTTAACAAAGAAGTTGCGCTTTCTCCTAAGAGAGAAAATATATATATATATATGCATGCAAAACTGGGGGAAAGCAGAAGATATTTGGCAGGGTTGAAAGTCAGCAATCGGCAGCAGATTGAGCCCTTTGCAGAGTTAATTGCTTTCTTTTCAGTGGGAAGCCAAATGCCCATCAGGAGTGACAAGGACTTGCTATTTCCAGGTCACGAAATCTGCAAGTCAAAGGTTGGAGGAACTGCTGCTCCTGCAGAGTTGATAAAGGGTTCCCCCCCCCCTTAAAAAATAATAAAATCCTATCTTGCAAAGGAGGGGGGGGGGGGAAAGTTAGAATGTAAGCATCCCAACATTTCTGGGAAGATGGAATTGCCAATCATTTTTATATTTTCTTCGCTTTAAATTGCAATTGTAATGCGCTGAAATCCAAAAATCGACTGACTGAGCTGTTGCGGTGTGTATGCAATATGCGTGTGAGAGAGAAAGAGAGATTGCCGGCAAGTATATTCTGCATCTTCTCTGCTGTTCTGAACCAATGAAAAACTACGGACTGCTCTTAAAGGTATGGGGACACCACTATATTGGATCCTCTTGATGTGTAACTTGAACCCAGGACAGGAGGCTACGCTTACAACAGAATAGAAGAACCAGAATGGTCTCCAATTGGTTTCTGGATGGAGTCCCGATGGAGTAAGTTAACTCCTATATCTAGGGATGTCCTTCTCAAATACAGGGAGATGGACAATCCACCTTAGAAGAAACCAACTGCTGTTCTTGTAAGGTTCCCAATTGGAGAAGTCGGAGAAGGCTATATTCTATCACTACATTTGTTCAACGTCACAGTTTTGGACCCGGAAGAAGGAGGAGTGAAGATGGAGAAAGGCATATCAACCATCTAAGATGGGCAGACGACCCTATAATACTAGCAGAAAACAGCAAAGACTTGGAACTGCTGGTGAAAATCAGAGAAGAAAGTGCAAAGGTAGGCTTACTTACATTAGGAAAACAACAATAAGGACCACAGGAGAGCTCCAGGAATTCAATATAGATTAAATTTAAATACTTAAAAGATTTCCCATACCTTGGATCAATCGCTGATCAGAACGGAGATCGCAGTCAAGACATGAGAAGAAGAGTGGGACCAGGGAAGGCAGCTACGAAAGAACAAGATACAATCCTTAAGTGCGAAGGTATAAGACCGAACACTAAAGTTAGGGTCACCCAAGCCATAGTATTTCCCATCGCCACATATGGATGTGAGTAAAGAAGGCAGATTAAAAAGAAAATCAACTCCTTTGAGACGTGTTGCTGGAGAAGAGTGCTGGAGGTACCATGGATGGCCAAAAAGACATACAGATGGGTCCTTGAACAGACCGAGCCTGGAAGCCAAGATGATTAAACTGAGGTTGTGGAACATCACGAGAAGACACAACTCATTCGAAAAGGCAATGTAGTAGAAAGAGAGGAAGACCACAATGGATAGGCTCGACCAAGGAGGCCATGGGCAAGAGCCTAGAGGACCTGAGAAGAGTAGTTAAGGATAAGGGAGGTTGGATGTGTCTCATTCACAGCGTCGCCATGAGTATAAGGCAACCTGAAGGCAGTTAACAACAAAGGAGAAGAAATTCAAATGGGTAGAGGAGCAAAACAGGAGAGCATCTCAATTTCTTGTTGTGTGCCTTCAATTCATTTTTGACTTATGCCAGCATGGCATAGCAGTTTGAACGCTGGACTCCGACTCTGGATGCCAGGGTTCAATTCCCGCTTGGCCACAAAACCTCGGCTGAGTTGCATGCTCTCAGGTTCAGTGGAAGGCAACGGTAAGCCTCCTCTGAACAAATCTGGCCTAGAAATGCACATATATAGGATGGGGCACACCTGGCTGAACGGGACTATGTGTGAAAGGGATCTGGGAATCCAAGTAGACCACAAGTTGAGCATGAGTCAACAGTGCGATGCAGCACCTAAAAAGGCCAATGCGATTTTAGGCTGCATCAATAGAAGTATAGTGTCTAGATCAAGAGAAGTAATAGTGCCACTCTATTCTGCTTTGGTCAGGCCCCACCTGGAATACTGTGTCCAGTTCTGGGCCCACAATTCAAAAAGGATGTTGAGAAACTGGAGGGTGTCCAAAGGAGGGCGACTAAAATGGTGAAGGGTCTGGAACCCATGCCCTATGGAGGAATGACTTAGGGAGCTGGGGATGTTTAGCCTGGAGAAGAGAAGGTTAAGAGGTGATATGATAGCCCTGTTTAAATACATGAAGGGATGTCATATTGCGGAGGGAGCAAGCTTGTTTTCTGCTGCTGCAGAGACTAGGACCCAGAACAATGAATGCAAGCTCCAGGAAAAGAGATTCCAGCTCAACATTCGGTGGAACGTCCTGACAGTAAGGGCTGTCCGACAGTGGAACACACTCCTTCCTCGGAGTGTAGTGGAGTCTCCTTCTTTGGAGGTCTTTAAATAGAGGCTGGATGGACATCTGTCAGGGATGCTTTGTTTGAGAGTTCCTGCATGGCAGAATGGGGTTGGACTGGATGGCCCTTGGGGTCTCTTTCAACTGCATGATTCTACGATTCTAGAAAACCCCAATGAAAACTGTACCTTTGGGTCAGCATGAGTTGGAAACGGCTTGAAGGAACCCGGCACACATGCGGCTGCTTAAGACAGGTGCCTCTCTGCCAAAGAGTAGGGCTGCCCGTTATCAGAATATTTTAGAAGGTAAAAACAGAATGATAATTTATTAAGTAACTAAAAGCATCTTGCTTTTTTCCTGACACCGCAAAAACGGTGACAGAGGTAACAGACTCACTTGCCATCCCGAATGGGAAGCTAGGTCCGCTCCTATGGGGAAGGAGAAACTGGGATGTGGCTGCTCTCCTCCACTTCCTAGCTCCGCAATGCTGCCATTTGGCTCTTTCCACACGCCATTCTCTGCCTCGCAAGGAGAAAATGGCCTCCCTTCTTCAATAAAACTGCTATCTAGGCCTCCAAGGACTACTGAGATGGGGATATTGACAGGCAGGAACAATGACACCGCTGGTTAATGACGCTGAGGTTAAGCCGAGGGGGAAAAGGCAAGAAAGAAGGGAGGCTTAATGGAAGGATTTGGAGAAAACATTCAGAAGACATTCTCCACCATCGGAGTCTGTGCGGCCCCCAGATGTTAGCAACAGAATAAAGGCTGCCTTATATTGAACCAGACGCTTCGCAATATCTTACCCAAAGATGTAGCAGTGTTAGTCTGCAGAATCAGAATCTTGTCGCACCTTTGAGACTCACCGAAATAAACGCTGCCAACTTCTTTATTTCGGTGAGTCTCAAAGGCGCGACAAGATCTCGCTACGATATTTTGCTCAGTACAGGTCAAAGCCTCCCTTATCCGGAATGCCAAAATAGTCCCAAATCCAAAATTGTCCAGATGGGTGGCTGACGTAACGCTTTCGGATGGCACACAAACTTTGATTCATGTGCAAAATCAATAAAAATATTGTGTTTATGGTGCATACGGAACGTATGTGAATTTCATGCTTGGACCCGGGTCCCGTCTCCAAGGGATCTCATTCTGTACGTACAAATGTCCCAAACTCCGAACAACTCCAAAATCCCAAACGCTTCTGGTCCCAAGCATTTCCGACAAGGGAGACTCGACCTGTATCAAGCGTACCCTCCAAAGTTTTGCACAAGAAAACCAGGACCTGTGTGGCCAAACAACATCCAAGGTAATGAGGAAAGAACACAAACGCTGAGAGGTTGCAGCAGTTTGCTTTTGCCTGAAGTTCTTGGGAAGAGGAATAGTCAGTCCTCTCCTCTCTCTCCCTTTCACTGAGTTTCTTAGTGCAAACTACTTTGAATTCAGTTTGCAGCAATTGGTGATAAATGGGGGAAACTGGGAGGAGGAAAGAGATACTGGGACATGTTTAAAGCAGCTGAAAAAGTGGGGTGGCAAAGGATCTGGGTTGTCCCTATCAAACTGGGACAGTTGGAGGCTATGCCATCCTTTGCTGCACCTTTTCTTTCAGCAAGTACCACAAGGTCCCTTCCCAAAAAGCCCAGAAACTTGGTTCAAAACCTTGGCTAATTTCAGCCGCGTGTCGTGGCAAGAGGCATTTTCTCTCCGAATTGGCAGCCATTATGCAGCGTGACAGGCCCATAACTCTTTTTTGGATGGATAGATCCCTTAATCTACCATTTTTACAGCCCTATTTGTATATAAATATGCTCCCATTATATATATATATAAATATATAAGCGTACACAGATAAAAACACCCAAGCTATTTCTTCGTCAATGCAATGCCCTGCCATGCTAAGGGAGGGGAAACATGATGTATGTAAGGCTGGTGGGGTTTCCCCCTTCGTCTGAAAAATTATGGCATGATTCATTAATCCTCTCTTCTATTCCCACCCAAAGCATTCGCCCCCTCCTTGCCGCTCCCAACACAGCAACATATAAATAATCATTTCTTCATCCTCCGCGCCGTGTGTCAAAACTTCGGCAAAGTCATTCCAAGAACAGGCCTAGGAAGGGAAACAGTTTGCATCTTTACGGTTGCAACCCCTAACCGTTCTTACCCAAGAGTCCATCCCATGAACTCTGGAGTAGACAGAAATAGGATTAAGATCGACATTACCGAAGAACGGCGCTTGAAACCGTTGTTGCGGTGGAACTTTCTGTGTGAAGTAAAAGCTCTTTGGGGGATTCTTATATCTCCTGGACTGCAATATCGTGCACATTTATTTGGGATTACGTCTCGCTGAAACCAGAACGTAAAACCAGGTTACTGTAATGCACTGCGGGCAGGGTTGTTTTTAAAGCCAGCTCAAAAACCTCGGCAGCAGCAAGAATGTTTGCGGAGGCCAGGTAAGGTGCATCTATTGTAGAAATAATGCAGTTTGACACCACTTTGACTGTCATGGCTCCAACAGCAGCAGTAAGAATGCTTATGGAGACCAGGTAGGGTGCATCTATATCATAGAAATAATGCAGTTTGACACCACTTTAACTATCATGGCTCCAACAGCAGCAGTAAGAATGCTTATGGAGACCAGGTAGGGTGCATCTATATCATAGAAATAATGCAGTTTGACACCACTTTGACTGTCATGGCTCCAACAGCAGCAGTAAGAATGCTTATGGAGACCAGGTAGGGTGCATCTATATCATAGAAATAATGCAGTTTGACACCACTTTAACTATCATGGCTCCATCAGACGCAAGAATGTTTATGGAGGGCAGGTAGGATGCATCTACATTGTACAAATAATACAGTTTGGCACCACTTTAACTGCAACGGCTCCATCCTATGGATCCTTTGGACTTGTTGGTTTGCGAGGCACTGGCAATTTTTGCAAGTTAAGGCTAAAAACCTTGTAAAACTACAAATCCCAGGATTCCATATGGAGCTACGGCACTTAAAGTAAGTAAACCACACCATTTCTACTGTGTAGATGCACCCTTGAAAGACCAATAGTGAAGGAACACAACATAACCAAGACACAAAACTTGCGGAAATTAACTTGTAACATATTGACTCAGAGGAACAAAAGACTTCGGATGGGAGATGAAATTTCTTTTCGAGGGATGTGAGAGGGGACAGGACGAAAACCGGCACCTTGGCAGTCTGATCCAAAGCCACGTCAAGTCGGCGACACGAGAGAGAGGCCAGCCTCAATTTGATAAGCAGATGAGTGAAAATTTTGAATGCGAGGACGGTACTGATGAAGGGAAATATCGAGGGGAATGGCAAGAGATGGGAAGGCGACGGAAACAGCTGCGCACACGGAGAGATGCATGAGGTGCTGCGGGAAAGAGAAGGTCACTGTGATCCATGAAAGTCTCGAAAGAAAGGCAAAAGTGGAGGATTGCTGGGGAGACCAGATGTTTCTATGCCAAGACAATGATAGAACAGTAATTACAGAGAGATGGAGCATCCTTCAGACACCTGGAGAGGAGGGGGCAAGGCAGTGGCAGCAGGGAAAAGCAGAGAAATGCTTGTCTGGAGACCTGGGTAAAGGATGCAGTAATAAGCACACATGCCTGGCTATTTATTACGCGAGCGACGGGCAAACAGAGGGAAATGGGCACCTCTCTACATAAATGAAGACATAACAGCATGATTAGCATTACTACGAGGAGCAAAAGGCCCCGCCGAGGTTGGAGGACAGGAGATGGATTAAAAGGGTAGGAGACTGTCATCTGCCCCGTCTTCCAACCTCGGTGGGCCCTTTCTGCTTTTTGCAGAACTGATCAGTCAAGAAATTACAGTTGGCCCTTGGAACCCATGGGGGATCCATTCTGGACCCTCTGCGAGTTCCAAAACCCATGCATATTCAAGCCTCATAAGCTTGAATATGTGCATGCAGGACATGTGCGTGAGGGGCACACGCCCTATAGGCAATGATGGCGGTTGCCCCTCCGCGGATTTTCAAGTCTGCGCGTCTCACGTCCGCGGACTTGGAAGTGCGACTAGAAGAAAACTAGGACCGGGAAGGGCAGCTATGAAAGAACGAGACATGATTCAAAAGTGCAAAGGTATAAAACCGAACACTAACGTTGGGATCGCACAAGCCACGATTTTCACACCACCATGTGCAGATGTGCAGAGTTGAAGCAAGAAAATCAACTGATTGGGAAAATGTGGTGCAAGAGATGGGAAGGCGATAGAAATGGTGCTGGAAGGTGGTGCTGGAGAAGAGTGCTGAGGATGCCATGGATGGCCAAGAAGACAATACAGTGTGTCTGCGTCATACGCAGCTTCCAGCATATGTTGGTAGCCGCGCTGGAAAGACTTCTCCCATGCTCCGGAAGAAGCAATCTAACGGAGCCTGAGTTTACGCGTTTTTTCCCTTATGTGGCAGGGCCCGAAACGGATCTCCTGCGTAAGGGAAAGGCCAACTGTAAATGTGTCCGAGATCAGATCAAATGTGAGCTATCCCTGGAAGCCAAGACGACCAAACTGAGGCTGTCATACTTTGACAACATCATGAGACGACATCGACTTTTCTAGTGTTTCGTGTCTTCTCATGATGTGGCCAAAGTATGACAGCCTCAGTTTGGTCATCTTGGGCCTGTTACAGACAGCCAAAATAAAGCTGCTTCGAGTCACAGTGGAGGTATGGTGTTTCAATGATGCATGTGTCCTAAGAGTCCAGAAGCCTCACCAAAGCCACGCTCCAGTCTTTAGGGCTGGAGTGTGGCTTTGGTGCAACTTCTGGACTCTTAGGACGCATGCATCATTGAAACACCATACCTCCACTGTGACTCGAAGCAGCTTTATTTTGGCTGTCTGTAACAGGCCTTGGCTTCCAGGAAAGGCATCATTGCCTTTTCTAGTAACGCTAAAGACGACGGAGGGTAGTAGAAAGCGAGGAAGATCACAAACCAGATGGATAGACTCAACCAGGGAGGTCAGAGGCTTGAATTTGCAGAGCAGAGCAGAGCAGTTGAGGGATAGGAGGAGGCCTTGGAGAGGTCTCCATCGCTGGGTTGCCACGAGTTGGAGTCGACAACAACAACAGAAGCCACAAATCCAATTTACGATCTCTACTAAACAGGATATTAGCTGCTAATTATAAATACATAACACTAACACTCACACCCAGTCACCCATCAACAATGCTCCGACAACAGAACCTCATATACGTTATTAATAGCTATGAGAGCAACAACCATCCAGCAAAAATATTTTGCTTCCTCTCAGAAGCTAAATTTAAAAGGACTATGTAACGGTCCCAACCTATCCTTCATCGGATCTGAACGCTTAATGTTGCCGAGGATCCCTGATCCCAAGACGGCTGAGCTACAAACGGACCCTATTTGCAACTGGAAAGAAAATGATGAAAACTGTTTGGTCAAGCACAAGGAGAGAGGGGGGAAAAATACTCGCTTTGGGGCAAAACACAATTAAAGATGCTTTTGGAAGCGGCAACAAATATTTGCTTGTTCTGCTTAATCAAAAGAAACCGTTATCTTCATTAAAAAGCTTTAAAATATCCCCTTCTACTGAGTCACCACAATATTCACTTTAACTTGGCTAATTATTCGATTAAAAGCGAGACGCTATTAAGTTCGGAGAAGGGGAAGAAACCCTTTCAGCGGGTTGATAAACATACAAGAAAAGACAAAAGGAGGGCATCTTTTCTCCGAGAAAGTTAAAGTCGCCCACGTAGGCTGCGGCCACACTGCAAAATTAATGCAGTTCGACGCCGCTTTAACTGTCACGGCTCCATCCTATGGATTTGGTGAGGCACCAGAGCTCTCCGGCAGAGAAGGATACGTATCTCGCAAACTACAAACCCCAGAATTCCATGCTGCATTAGTTCTGCAGTGCAGATCCAGTCTCAAGGCAAAGCTTACCGTTCCCAAACTGTGGGCCAAGCTGCACATTATGCTTAATGTGCATTTGAATATATATTTAGATATATGTATGCATGCATCCCCATAAGAATATATATATGCTTAATGCACATTAACCACATTTGAAATGAACACAACTAAACATTCGGCGCAAATCAGTTTTTAAATGTGGTTCCTACTAGTCATAACTCCAAAGGTGTTGGGACAAAGAGAAAGATCTCTCCAGAAGAACAACACAAGCAAGTTTGTCATGGAAAATGTGTGTCGTTTGAATCATATACGGCTAGATAGTTAGAACTCAGTACTCTTTTTGTACTTCTGGTTCATACGCACAGACACACACACACCAGGAAAACAGTGCTAACTTTTAGACTTTCCCCCCTTACTTCGTGAGCTGACAAATATAAATCAAACGAACTTGTACATGTCATTTCCCAATGGGGAGAAAAAGTTTTGGTGATACATTACGCCTTTAGAGCATCAGTGGTTTCCTTGCGAGCGGAGATTTTGTCAGTGTCAAAACAGCGATGCAAATGCTTTTAGACCCTGGCCTATGTCGAAAATATAAATAGGCTGGGAGGGTACAGAACAAATAAAGATACCTTTTAATTCATCATTACTGCTACTCTTATGGCACTTTCGAAGCCACAAAATGCAGCTTTTGGAAAAGCGTACAAATGACTGCTTAGCTTGAGGTGGGTTGGCATTTGAAAGGGAGAATGTATATATGCTTGTCAGGGGGAATGTATATATGTTTGCGAAGGAAATGTACATATATTCCATAGGGGGCAAAGTCATAGGGTTTGAAAGGATCTTGGAGGTCATATAGTCCAGTGCTACTTGAAGTCATAGTCCATGGACCAATGCCAGTCCACAAACTATCATTTGCCAGACCTTAGAGAGCTTCTAAAAGGAACAAAAGTATAGTGGGCCCTTGGTACCTATTGGGTTTGGTCCCAGGACCCTCCTTGGATACCAAAATCTATGGATGCTCAACTCTCATTATGTACAATGAGATAGTAAAATGGTGTCCCTTATGAAAAATGGCAAAATCAAGGGTTGATTTTTGGGGGGAATTTCAAGCCATGGACGGTGGAACCAGTGGATAAGAAGGGCTCACTATAGTCTATGGGTAAGGGCATTTCTAAGGAGTGCAGTCCGCACTGGGTGACATGTCTGCCTTCCACTGTGTCTGTGTATTGGGATCCCCCCCCCCCCAAGACTAAAACTCCTGGGAAGGACCTAGTCCACCTGCCCAGAGGTGAAAGAAGGCTAGCAAGGATACTGTCAGCATGCCGTGGTGAACTACTGGACCTCTCCATCATCAAATGGCACATGGACCCCTTCAGGACTTGCAAACAAGGCGGGGAGACGCACCAGGACATGGACAGTCCTTTTGGATGACCAGGTCCACCAGCCATTGGAAGCAAACAGACTGGAACATTTTTCTTCCACAGTGGCCTGACTGAGGGATGACTAGCCTGGCAGCTCCAAGCCATGCGCTGCCATGCTGGAGTGGCACCAACCCTAGTGATGCCCCTGTCTACGGGCACAAATATGCTACCAGTCCCTGGTAAATCTGAGGAAACATTGCCCACATGAGAGAGATTAAGATGCTCTGATACAATCTACCCCTGTTCAGGGCAGGATCTGTATTTGTGAGGGAAGCGACAACGTCCCTGCCGACAACTGTGCCGTCTGCTTAAATTGCTCCAGTGAAGGAGCGAACTGAAAAACCAACCTTGCATTTTGGGGCCAAACTTCTAGATTTATGCTTTTTTTAAATCTTGCATTGGAGGAGGAACTGGTGAGGCAGCCTTATCTGCATATGTTGTATGCCTTCAGGTCATTCCCGACTTATGGCACCCCTAAGATGAACCTGTAATGGGGTTTTCTTGGCAAGGTTTATTCAGAGGTTTGCCACTGCTTTCCTCTGAGGATGACAGTGTAATTTGCCTAATGGTCACCCAGTGGGTTTTATGGCTGAGGGGGACTCGAATTCTGGTCTCTAGAGTCATAGTGCAACGCTCAAACCACTATGCCATGCTGACTCCCCTTAAACAAGTGCCATGAGCATATTTTGGGGCAGCATATAAAGTATGTGATGTGTGTAGAGGTTTGGCAACCCGAATCTCCCATCATTGAGTTTCACTGACATCCTTGTCGTGGAGCTCTATTCCAGTAGTTGGCAAGTTTGGCACATCTAGATTTCCTTTTTGCCCCTCGGGACCCGACTTGGGTGGCACAACATAGGAAAATTTGGGGGGCAGAGTGGGAGTTTTGCTAGCTCTAGGATTCACCAAATGAGGGGGAGGCCATGTTACATACTCCACTGACCCCCACAACTATGAGTTTTTTAAAAAGATTATCGCAAAGCTATGCAATATTGTATATGAATATTGAACAATGTGAGCCAGTGACCATGTTCACACACATCCTAACCATCTGCGCTGTGCTTTACCGAAATCTGGTTTCGTGTAACGTGTGAACGTGCTTCTGCTCACAAGTCATGATTTCTTAACAATCACAAACTGTTATCTGAAGCCAGGGTTTACTGTTGTCTTACAAACTCTAAAACCATACCTTGTTGTGGTATCTAAACCCTTGACTGTGACTGGCTTGCTCAGCTACCGGCCTTGAAAGAAAACCTGTCAAAATGGGAGAGAAATCAGAAAGGAAGTAGGTAAGCCATAGTTTGTTTTCTCTTAAGTGCTTTATGCAACAAGCCATGGTTAACACACACTATGGCTTATTCTAATATGTAAAGGCACCTACCATGGACCAACAAACAGAATCTAGGTTCAACCTCAGACAATTTGGTTTCCACCAAAAGCATCTGAGGAAGTAGACTGAAGTCTAGGAAAGCTCCTGCTGCCAACTTCTTTCTTTCAGTGAGTCTCAAAGGTGCTCCATGATCTCTCCACATACTTGACCCTATATATGCATCTAAGGAAGTAGACTGAAGTCTATGAAAGCTCCTGCTGCCAACTTCTTTCTTTCAGTGAGTCTCAAAGGTGCTCCAAGATCTCTCCACATACTTGACCCTATATATGCATCTAAAGAAGTAGACTGAAGTCTAGGAAAGCTCCTGCTGCCAACTTCTTTCTTTCAGTGAGTCTCAAAGGTGCTCCAAGATTTCTCTACATACTGATCCTAGAGATTAACATGGCTATATCTTTGAATAATAATAATAATAATAATAATAATAATAATAATAATATGCATCTGACGAAGTAGACTGAAGTCTAGGAGAGCTCATAGACTTCAGTCTACTTCTTTCTTTCTAGAGTCTGGAAAGTGCTACAAGATCTCTCTACATACTGATCGTAGAGCCATATACATGGCTATATCTTTGGTTTCTCTCCATCACTCACCTGTTCTATCAAGGTGGAAGAGCAATTCCAATCCTCACAAGCTACCCCTAACACACACATGTCAGGGATGATGGGAGTTGTAGCTCTTCACCTCTGGCTCGAACTCACCACCTTGTTGCGCACCGGCGCTGACCAGTTTTGGTCAGTGGTTAAAGCTTTGCTCTAAAGCAGCAGAGTTACAGAGAATAGGCTGAAGACCCTGACAAACTCTCCAAGCCTTCTCACTCTTGCTTCCACAGAAGTCTTCCCACTTCTTCAGGATCCAGCTGGCTTTTGTATCTTCACTCAAGACACCAGACAACTCAGTAGTCTTATATAAAAGATCTACTTTATTCTACTATATACAGCTCCAAAACTATCCAACACAACTGCTCACTACTATCCACTACTACCCAACTACTACCCACTCTTGTCAGTATCCACCCAGTGGGCATGTACATCCACTCTCATTGGTTCTCTTGTTTCTACCCAGAATTAATGATTTCATCATCTCAGCCTTGACCACTTAACAATTCTCAGGTGTGTCCAATTATCCACTTTGCATTTCTGTCCTTGGCATTCAGGACTTGTTAATTCCATTACCTTTTACACCTGTGTGGCTCTTAATTGCTTCTGCTGAGTCACCCTGACTCTCACATACATGTTTTATTTCATTCACTGTATATCCCATGTTGCATTTTCCTTAACAACACACACACACACACGCACATATAAAATGGTGTCCCTTACATAAAATGGCAAAATCAAGGTGGACAGAGCGCCAACTGTACCAGAAAGCAGCAGAAAGACCTGTATGGAAAATTCTGCTTTTTTGGTGACCATTCTCAGAATCCCATAGCCAATGGCCATACTGACAGGAGGATTCGGACCGCTGTAGTCCAAAACAAAAGGAACTTTGCCCAAACTTTGGCCCTGCCACCGCAGATGCATCTCAGAAAGCTCCCTGGAACAAAGCTGATGTCTTGTGCTGCACTGCCATCTCCTGGCAAGTAACCAGCACTGTCTGTATGAAAGGACGTCTTACAAACGTGAAGGACCACTTTGCACCAATTTCTACTCGTGTCAAAGCGAACAGGCAAACAATACGCACCATTAAAAGCCAGAGGAAAATATCTGTTTAGCAAGGGAAGTAATAGTGTGCCACTCTGTTCTGCTTTGGTCAGACCTCACCTGGAATTGTGTTTCCAGTTCTGGGTACCACAATTCAAGGATGTGCTCAGAGGAGGGCAACCAAAATGGGGAAAGGTCTAGAAGTCAAAAAGCCCAATAAAGAGGGAGCTGGGGATGTTTAGCCTGGAGAAGAGAAGGTTAAGAGGTGATATGATAGCCCTGTTTAAGTATTTGAAGGGGTGTCATACTGAAGAGGGAGCAAGCTTGTTTTCTGATGCTCCAGAGAATAGGACATGGAGCAATGGATGCAAGCTATCTAATACTGAGGAACGATTCAGGGAGCTGGGGATGTTTAGCCTGGAGAAGAGAAGGTCAAGAGGTGATATGATAGCCCTGTTTAAGTATTTGAAGGGGTGTCATATTGAGGAGGGAGCAAGCTTGTTTTCTGATGCTCCAGAGACTAGAACATGGAACAAATGGATGCAAGCTATCTAATACTGAGGAATGATTCAGGGAGCTGGGGATGTTTAGCCTGGAGAAGAGAAGGTCAAGAGGTGATATGATAGTCCTGTTTAAGTATTTGAAGGGGTGTCATATTGAGGAGGGAGCAAGCTTGTTTTCTGATGCTCCAGATAATAAGACATGGGTTGTTGTTTTTTAAGCCGCATCACCAGGATGATGAAAGGAGGGCTTAAGAAAGACTTTCGGTGTTGGGTTTGTTTCTTTTAGGGATCCCTTTTGCCCTTGCTTTGTTGTCGTATGCATTCAAGTTGCTTCTCACTTTTGGCGACCCTAAGGCATAGGTTTTTCTGGGGCTGAGAGTTGGCAGCTTGACCCTACTTGCTTCCATGGCCAAGCAGGGAATCAAACTCTGTCCTCAAGGGTCTTAGTCCTATGCCCAAAGCACTATACCACACTGTATAAACCTTGCAAGGGCTGGTAGCCTTCCCACCTGAGACATAAAACAAGATATTCCCCACGCTGAGGATGCAAATTTGCTCCTTCCTGTCCTATGTACTTACATTATTTTAAAAAAGCGATTTTTAAAAACAATTTGCAATCCACAAGGAGCACATCAGAAAAAGAAGCAAGGGGGAAAGCTCTCAGGGTTGGAGCGGAGGCAGTAAACAGAGCTGTCAAGCCATAGTACGATTCACAAACCGATAGCTCTACGGAAACCTCCCAAAAGGTGAAGAACATCCAAGCGTTCCCTTGGAACTACTTGAAAAAGCGAGAACCACGTTAATGGGAAGCTCCTAATGAATATTAAATGGCTCTTGCATGCAAATACATTCCTAAGAGAGGGATTTTTGTAAGGATTAATTGTCCAGCTGACATGAAAATGTTGGTTCTTGCATTTCACATTTGCGTCTATCTGTGCGTGCTTTCAAGTCTCCTGCTAACTTACAACAGCTCCCTTATAAGTTGCATATCCAAGGAAAACTCAAGAGGTGGTTTTTGACAGTTCCTACAACACCTAGTATTTGTTAATGGTCTCCCATCCAAGTACTGACCAGGTCTGACCTTGCTTACCTTCCAAGACAGGATCTGATTCTTTCAGGGTACAGGTTGAGTCTCTCTTATCCAAAATGTTGGGGACCAGAGGCGTTCTGGATTTTGCTTTTTGGCTTTTCGAATACCTATATTTGCATATACATACATAGGCCTGTTACAGACTGCCAAAATAAAGCTGCTTGGGGTCTCTTTGGAGGTATGCTGTTTAAATGATGCATGCATCCCTAAGAATCCGGAAGCTGCACCAAAGCTGCACTCCAGCGCTTAGGAATGGAGTGTGGCTTTGGCGCGAGCATCCTAAGAATCCAGAAGCTGCACCAAAGCTGCACTCCAGCGCTTAGGAATGGAGTGTGGCTTTGGCGCGAGCATCCTAAGAATCCGGAAGCTGCACCAAAGCTGCACTCCAGCGCTTAGGAATGGAGTGTGGCTTTGGCGCGACCTCCGGACTCGTAGGACCCATGCATCATTTAAACAGCATACCTCCAAAGAGACCCCAAGCAGCTTTATTTTGGCAGTCTGTAACAGGCCATAGATAACTTGGAGGTGGGACCCAACTCTGAATACAATTCTTGTATGTTTAATATACACCTTATACGCTGAAAAGATGCAGGGGTAGCTGTGTTGGCCGTTTAACAAATGCGGACAAAAACCCATCAGCGATACCTTTACCAGCCAACCAAAATGCACAAATATACTTGGCTTTGGGTTGTTTAAAAAGAGAGACTCAACCTGCATTGAAGTTCTGCTCCTCGCTACCTATGACAAAGTACGGTTTCTTTTTCTTTAGGGATCTCTCCATCCTCTTTGGCCTCATCTGCATTATGGATAACGCTTATTCTCTCTTGAAGTCCATGTGATATTTGAGGGTCCTTCTTTACCGAGTCAGAAGCGCCGAGAAACCGGAAACAGCCCATAGCACCTGACGCAAAAGAGAGACAAATTCGCAAGGATGTACAATGTAAGGGTGTTAAACACAAGGATACACTTCCGGAACCCTTTAAGGAACAAATCTCCTTGCCTTCTTCCCGCAACAGAGTCCTACTGTGTTTAGTGTATCAGACACAGTCCCTCCTAAAATAGTGCTTCTAAACTAATCGTCGCTCTTTCATATTTGGAAGCATTTCATCGCTAAACATTTTATGTTTGGAGCTGTTAACACAAGGCTTTTCTACAAGGTGCTCCATGCTTTTATGAGAAAGAGAATCAGGGGGAAATGTAGTAGGTAATATATGTAAGGTGTTGTTGTGTGCCTTCAAGTTGCTTCCAAACCTATTTTCTTGGCAAGGTTTATCCATTGGAGGCTTGCCATTGCCTTCCCCTGAAGTTGAGAGAGCGCCACTTACCCAAGGTTTACGTTTGGTTTACACTGGGTTTCGTGGCCAAGTCGGGGATTGAGTCCTCTCGCCTCCGAAGTCGTAGTCCGACGCTCAAAAACTGCCAGCTCCCTTTACTCAAGGTACTTTCTGAACATCTCCCCTACAAAGTAACACACTCCAAACTCGACAGCCGTCTTTGAATTCATTGGTATTTTAATAGTATTAAATTAGGTTTAAATTACTTGTTTTTTTCTTTTTCTTTTCCAATTCCACATTTGAAAACCAATCTAAAAAGGAACAAAACCAAAACCAAAACCAAAACAATAACGGAGAGACACACCACTGCAATATCAATTCCAAATGTCACTTCTCCTTTTCCCTTTGTATAGTCAGATCTGTACAGCAAAAGAGTAGCAAAGAGTCCATCGGTCGCCAAATTCCTACCATACAGCAAAAGCTAGCGGGGGAAATGCCATCCTATACATGATACACCGCGAAAACCGTTTTTTAACCTACAGAGGACATTTCGGTACGGAATAACAGGACCCCCTTTTTCCCCCCGTTTGACGTTCCCTTTCTAAGTTCCCCGGTATTATTAATTAATTAATTAATTAATTTTTATTCTTGTACAAAATATTACAACGTCTGTGTTTTGTTTTGCTTTTTAAATATATATATTTACACAGGGATTTTTATTTTTATTTTATCATTTTGATTTTATTTTATCTTTTGCACGGATAGAAAACAAGTTTATGAATTACAATCAGGCTTGGCGATTGGATGTTTTTTTTAAGCATGATCCGGGGGTTAAGAAAAAATGGGCGGTTCGCTTCGTCATGTGGTTTTTAAGGTGGTCTGCGAAGCGGCGTCAGCTCTTGGCGCAAACCGAACCTTACTTAAGAACAAAGCCAATGCTATATGCGCCGCAAGGAGCGGCGTCCTTTTTTAATTCCGCCTTTCGGCTGCCCACATCCGAAGGTGAACAACGCTATCTTTTTGCTGTTGGGAAGCACAGGACTGCTATCGAGTGCATGATATGCTCTTTTAAATACATATATATATATACATATAATTTTTTTTTGGGGGGGGGAGATCTGGAAGCAAAACTTAGCTTTCAGATCAAGTCATTTTAATGTTAAGGCAGTAGTCAAAAGGGAAATGGGGTGCGTTCAACACAGCTTAATCCTCGGCGAGCAATAGTTTGACAACTCTCCGGAGAGAGAATTATCTTTTTAATTCATTTACTACTACTTTTCTTTTTTCTTTTCTTTTTTAACGTCACTTTTGGACCCAGGTCAGAAAAGTGGGGGGGAAAGCGAGAAAGAAAGAAAACGTGAGAGAGAGAGATGAGCTTTTTTTAAAGCTGCAATTTATCTTTATGGCTTCTGGTTCAGCTCCAAGCCTTCCTGCCAAAGATGAGGTATGCCATATAAAATGGTTGGTTATGCCAGGTGAATGCATCACAACAGGCCATTGAGAGAGACAGAGAGAGAGTGAAGGGAGGAAGGAGAATTGCCAAACCCAATTTCGAAACAAGTGCCAAAAATTGGAGAGAAAGAAAGGAACGGATAAGGCGGTGGGAAGAGGGAGAGAACAGGGAAGACTAGTCCGGAACAAACAGCTAAGGATGCTTCTAGTAGCTTTCGACCCATTGCGCGAAGCCTCGCTCCACCAAGGTCCTGTTGATAGACACCAGCTGGAAAAAGAAAAGAAGACAAGCGCAAGTTAGCCATTATTGTTATTATTATTATTATTCAAAGACATAACCGTTTTTAGCCTGTAGAATCAGTACGCAGAGAGATCTTGTCGCACCTTTGAGACTCGCTGTAAGAAAGAAGTTGGCAGCATGAGCTTTCCTAGACTTCAGACTACTTCCTTAGATGCCAGGTACAGACATATATATGCCATTGGTATATATGTGTGTATTTATGTATATCATAAAATCAGAGTTGGAAGAGACCCCAAGGGACATCCAGTCCAACCCCATTCTGCCATGCAGGAAATCTCAATCAAAGCATCCCCAATGACAGGTGGCCATCCAGCCTCTGTTTTACATATAGATAGACAGACAGGACCTGCAATTTCATTTCCATACACAAAGGATTTGTCATTTGAACTGACACCCTCACATACCAATGGCATATATATGCCTGTACCTGGCTTCCACTCCGCCCAATGCATCTGCGGAAGTAGACTTCAGTCTAGGAAAGCTCACGCTGCCAATTTCTTCCTTTCACTGAGTCTCAAAGGTGCTACAAGATCTCTCTACGAACTGTGCTTAAGAAGTTGGCAGCATGAGCTTTCCTAGACTTCAGTGTAATGCATCTGAGGAAGCAGACTGAAGCCTAGAAAAGCTCACGCTGCCAATTTCTTCCTTTCGGTTAGTCTCAAAGGTGCTACGTCTCTCCCTATGTTATTATTGTTATTACTGTTACTACGGAGTGATCCAAAGAGAATGGTGCATGGGATCTGCTAGTTAAATACAGTGCGCCCTTGGCTTACACGGGGGATCTGTTCTGGAAGCATAAGCCAAAAACACGTATGCTTGAGTCTCATTCATTTGAATGGAGCTTGTGCATCATGCGGTGGCGGCGCGGTGTATGCTCAAGCCCGCGTATGACGCGGGCGCACTGCATTGTGAAAAGAGATGAACGTAAGAAATAAGGATGGAATTAAGTATTAATGCCTACTCCTTATTTTGGGGGTCTATTTTGTAAAAAATGGTATAAAACGCTTCCCTTGCGTTCAGTTGTGGTAAAATGTGATAGAAGATACTATAGAATATTAATGCATAATCTTTTATGGTTAAACAAAAGATGCATATAAAAAGCGAGAGGAGGGTGGAAATAGAAGAGAACAGAGGAACAAATGAATAATGTGCCGAGCTTAAGGTTAAGGATAAAGAAGAAATTAAGAGAATAACAAAGGGATCAAGCAAGGGAGAGAAATGGGTAGAACGGAAACGGTAAGCTCTTCGTGTGATAATATGCTTTTAATGTGTATATATTAATAAAGATTAATGTCATATTTTTTCATTATAACAATCTTATCCAAGAGACTGCAAAATGTTGGGTAGGATGTTACGATTCCTGGGTTTATTTACGCATTAAAGACCGTCCCGCGCTTCTCCTCCCTGATGCTCGCCATTCAGCCGCATACCTCATCTCCTAGCATGCTCCACAGCTGTATTAGCGGCAAGCCTGTTGCATTGTCGTAATTTGTAACCTGAAAATGGAGAGGAACGTTTGGATTTCAAACAGACGGGTCCGTGAAGCAAGGAACGCTACCTGTCAAAGTGCCGCTTCCCGACATCCACAAAGCAAGGTATACAGAAATGTGACTAAAGAAAAGTTTGTTAGACTCTTTCAAGCTCAAGGCTAAATTCAGTTTCGGAGAAGTTCCAGGGGAGGACACATTCCAGTTCCATGTAGGACTAGAAAGAAAGAATAGTCCTCCCTTCAAACTATAAGTTAATATACACATTCACTGGGGTTAGGGGCACAGGACCCCCGTGAATGTGGGGAAACCGCAAATAACAAAACCAGTATGCTTTTACCTGAGAGGACACCTCTCTATAAACCTCTAGGTCCTCCAGCGCAACTGTGTGGTCACTATCTGCCAGACACTGACCACAGAGTTGCGCTGGAAGAGCTACAAATGCCTAGCAGAGTGTTCTCTCTAGGAATCTCTAGGTCTTCCAATGCAACTCTGTGGTCAACATCTGCCAGACATTGACCACAGAATTGCATCAGAGGAGTTACAAATGCCTAGCAGAGTGTTCTCTCTAGGAATCTCTAGGTCCTCCAATGCAACTCTGTGGTCAACATCTGCCAGACATTGACCACAGAATTGCATCGGAGGAGTTACAAATGCCTAGCGGAGTGCTCTCCTTAGGAATCTCTAGGTCCTTCGGTTGGTTAAAGTTGACCACAGAGTTCTATTGGTAGTTTAACATTACTTTAATCTTACAAGACGCCTTGGAAATTCAGCCCAGAATTATATGCTTTTACAGTGGAGCCTCCGCATACGCTGTCTTTTTATAGGTGGCTTTGAGCATAGGCGCGCACGCGGGGCGGAAGGGGCGGCGCGTCCCATTCAATTGAATGGGCACGCGCACCCGTTGTGCCTTGTGCGCCGCCGTGCACGAGCCCCATTGGAAACATGGGCGGATTTTTTTACACGCGGAGGGATCCGGAACGGATCCCCCGCGTATAATAAGGTTCCACTGTAGTATGATCAAATGCACCTGTGGAAGTAGACTTTAAGTCTACGAAAGCTCCTGCTGCCAACTACTTTCTTTCAGTTGGTCTCAAAGGTGTTACAAGATCTCTCTGCATACTTTAGGTATTATGTGGCTTTCCTGTAGGTTTTTATTCTGTAATCCACCTTCATTCCCGGGACGTAGCCAAGGGGGTGGGGGTTCTTGGGGTCTGGACCCCCCCCCCTTCATTAGAAAAATGAATGGTGTGTGCTGCTGCGCCGCCGCACCCAAGCCCCATTATAATGATGGCACTTAGTCTGGACCCCCCCCCCCTTCCTAAAATCCTAGCTACGTCCCTGGGAAAAGGATGGATATAAATAAAGTGATTGATTTACTGGTTGTAGGCACCCTTCCTTGCTGAAAAGAAGCCTTCACCCATTCTGTCAGTCCTTCTCGAGCCATACTTAGGAGCCAGGGAGGTAGTTCCTGGCATATAATGTTCCTAACTGGCTCAGAATAAAACACAAGCGTCTGAGCATGCCGAGTTGGTGGGCTGAATTTCCAAGGCATCTTTCTCTGTTATGGTTGGCACTACAAGTCTGACTAAGGGCCTGAACAGACAGGCCAAAATGAAGCTGCTTCGGGTCACTTTGGAGTTATGCTGTTTGAACGACACACGCATCTTAAGAGGCCAGAAGCTGCGCCAAAGCTGCGCTTCAGTCCTTCGTACTGGAGCGTGGCTTTGTCTCACCTTTTGGACTCTTAGGACGCATGCAGCATTTAAACAGCATACCTCCAAAGTGACCCGAACCAGCTTTATTTTGGCCTGTCTGTGCAGGTCCTAAGGAGTGGAATCACACAATCCTTCCTAGGGGCAACAGACAACTTCCAAAGCCTGAAAATATGGGCAAAGACAGCTCTGTAAATTGTGAACTGATTTCAATAGAAGGCTGCCCTTCACCATTTTGCACTAGCTGTCGCAGCTTTTCAAAAGGGAACAGTGATTTCTGACCACAGGTTACAGGTTTCCCCAACTCCCCCAAAACAGAATGGAGCACTAACGGAAAAGCAGCCATTATACATACCTGTGCTAGCAGAGGGGTACCCCTGGTCATTTCACTAACAGCTGCGTCTGCTTCAGATGAAAAGTGATCATCATCTTTAAAGGAAGGGAGAGAAGAAAATAAATAAAAGTAGCCCTGAGGCCTTACTAATAAAAGCAGTGTATGTTTAAACACCAAAAGCAATGTACATGTAAGTGAATTTGCCTTCTTTGGACTGAAACGATTGCTCCGCTCGCAACCTGACTGCATACGAAGACCTTACGTCAGTGTGGGTTGGCGATATTTTGCTATTAGAGGTTTCCCTACAAAGCAACCCTGCAAAGCATTTTCCACAGCCTATCTCACTTCAGTAATCATGGACCACAACTTATAAACTCCATATAAATACTGCGGCCAGTGGCCGGCATTACCTGGAAGTGGAACTACGTTGTCCAGCAGGACTTCCGCTCCTTGGAAAGGTAGTGTTACAAAGTCAGACCTGAAACACACACAAAAGAGACTATCCGCATGCTGGAGTTCGATTATGAAACTACCATGGCTCCTTCGGAGAAGCTATGGTCTGATACAGACAGCCAAAATAAAGCTGCTTCGGGTCACTTTGGAGGTATAGTGTTTCAATGATACATGCGTCCTAAGAGTCCAGAAGCTGCACCAAAACCACAATCCAGTCCTAAAGACTGGAGTGCAGCTTTGGTGCAACTTCCAGACTCTTAGGACGCATGCATCATTGAAACACCATACCTCCAAAGTGACTCGAAGCAGCTTTATTTTGGCTGTCTGTATAGGGCCTATGAAAATCCAATCATAGAAAAATACAAGCCATTTGTCAGCCAAAAGTGCCTTCCGACTTTTCTTATCCTTTTCAGCACCAGTGGCATGTAAAACATATTTGCCACTATTCTCACTTAACAGACGGGGAAAGGAGAGGTCACTCGGAGCGACTCCAAAGAAAAGCACCCAACTTTTGTTTTTTAAGACTGATTAAAGACACTGCCTGAGGTATGCAAGGTCCCAAAGGGTCCACAGGATAAGCCACAGCTAGCCAGCAGCTCAGATCCAACCCCAGCATTCTGCTATTACAAGACGAGACAGATCCGTCCCATTGTACAGAAATTGGGGATCCGTAGCCTTGGAAAAGAACTGGCCAACTGACCTGATCTGCCGGAGCGTGTCAATCTTGACTCTCTCATACCCGCCGTAGTCCACGTATCTGATCTCCACTTCGCCGGTGTCTTTGAAGTATCCAACCACTTGCGCCCGCCACCAGGCCCCTTCCACGCCTGGCGCAGCACAGACAACGCCAACTGGAGAACACAAACATCGCAAATAAGCCAAAGACAACATGCAGCCCTTCTGTCCCACTGAAAGCTACATTTATTTAGTTCATCCACTTAGGACCTTTCCTTTGCAGAACACCTTTACAGTTGAATACTCCAAAATGGGTTGCTTGTATTCATTCTCTTTCTTGAACCCATCTGAAGCTGGAAGAATGGCTTGCAGATGGTTTGTTATTCCATAATACTGGTAGCCTCTCAGGTCTGAAACGAACCAAGCTTCGTTGGTTGTAAGGTGTTCTAGGTTTGTATCGAACAACCTACTGATCACAACCACACCAAAAGAACACACGTCTCCAAATCGTCTTGCTGCTCTTTTTCCCCCCCCCCCAGACTTCAAATACAAAAGTTTCCAAATGGTTGATCATAAAAAAAGTATTCGAGAATAAAATGGAGCAAAGCAATTTGGAAAGACGCCCGGCCTTTAGCTATCATTTCTGTCACCTACTCTATCTATCAGTGGTAGAATTCAAAGATATAGCCGTGTTAGTCTGTGGAATCAGTATGTAGAGAGATCTTGTACCCTCTTTGAGACCAAGTGAAAGAAAGAAATTGGCAGCATTAGTCTACGGAAGCGCATTTCTTTCTTTCAGTTAGTCTCAAAGGTGCCGCAAGATTATCTATCAATTGATTCATTTTACCAAGAGGCCATTCTGTGTCAGATTTAATCCAACGTTTAACTAAGACAGCTCTAGCTGGAGTTAGTAGACTAACAATCAATTGCTTAATATGTTTATCCAAAACCTCTGGATAACAATTCCATGATGTTTCCACCTCCTCCAATCTTACATTCATCCCTATTTTGTGTTGTTATAGCAGGAAACTGTTTTCCAAAGGGTTTGAACTTCTGAACAATTCCACAATGCGTGAATTTAAATACATACCTGATCCGACGCAGCACCAGCACCAAAAATCATTGGTTCTAACACAGCCTGCTCATTTAGTGGGTTGTTGATGTTATGTACCTTCAAGTCATATCCGGCGTATGGTGAACCTATCGCAAGGCTTCCTTGGCAAAATTGGTTCAGAGGTGGTTTGCCATTGCCTTCCTCTGAGGCTGAGAGAGTGTGCCTTGTTGAGGGTCACCCACTACATATCCACTGCCGAGTGGGGATTTGAACCCTGGTCTGCGGAGTCATAGCCCAATGCTCAAACCACTAGATCACATTGGCTCTCCATTCATGGGCCATATACTACCTATATATCACCTTCTTTAAAAAACGCTTTCAAAGATGTGCTAACCATAACCACATATTTTCCAACACACTTTCCCTCTCAGTAGGACCTTATTATAAGGCGAATGGCTGTAAATGTCTCATGCTAAGTTACCGAACAACCTGATAAAGACAAAATAGAAATGTTACCCCTTCCAGTTCAACGGCAATAACTATAGCATTTCAAAGAGATTAAAGAGTCTGGGTGGGTTACTCCTCAATTGCAGAGAAAATGCTTTCATTTGAAGGTATTTAAAAGAGGGAAGGATCCAAGCCACTCTCTTCTCTCTTTCCTTCAATGCCAAAGTCTTCTTGCAACTTATCGCCTCCCAGGGCTAAAGCAGCCTGCACAATGTAGCCTGATATAGGCCTGTTACAGACAGCCAAAATAAAGCTGCTTCGAGACACAGTGGTGGTATGGTGTTTCAATGATGCACGTGTCCTAAGAGTCCAGAAGTCGCACCAAAGCCACGTTCCAGCCCTAAGGACTGGAGTATGGCTTTGGTGCAACTTCTGGACTCTTAGGACGCATGCATAATTGAAACACCATACCTCCACTGTGACTCGAAGCAGCTTTATTTGGCTGTCTGTAACAGGCCATAGTTTCCAAATGTCCGCCGAGCCTGAACCAGAAAAAAACCCAGACCAATTCCAGATGGATTCTAGATTCTGTGCTGTCCTGGCTCCATGATATAGAATCAAGGGATTTGTAGTTTGTTATGACACCAGACACCAGGACAATAACAAGCCTCACGCCCAGACCTTTCCAGTAAATGGCATGCGTATGTCACGGTGCTAACAGGCAGATTGGATTCACGTGGGAACCTTAAGGATGACCTTGGCTGGGCTAGTCTTCTAAGATAACCAGGTGCCCGCAATGAGCCAGCTGGGCAAAGCAAACAACTGTCCTGCGCAAGAGTGTGAAGGAAAACTGTCTACGCTGCTTAGCACACACCAGCCACCTTTAAACTCTCAAAAGCAGGCTTCCATGAGATGCATCCCCGACCTGACTCTCGTAATGCTTTACAACTCTTTCAAAGGTTGACTGTTGTTCCCAATCTAGGAAACCTCTGATCGTACCAAAGCTGAAGGTGAAACCTCGGAGCTCAGTTTCAACCTCGGCTTTTGGGGAATCTGTCCAGGGATTACCGCAACATGATTCAGATTCCACACTATGGTCTTTATCCAAGCCTGCAGAGCATCTAAAGGAGTTAAAGCTAGGTCCTGTTCCAATAGATCCGAGGATTTTGGTATCCACTGGGAGTCCTGGAACCAAACCCCAGCAGATACCAAGGGCCCATTGTAATGTTTTCTAATCTATAATGTGTCAAAGACAATTTACCAACATAAATAAAGACAGAATACTGCTAAAACCAATCACTTTGAAGAACAATTAAACACAAATAAATCATCATGTTAAAACAGAGCACAGAATTAAAACAATTCTGTTATCTGAGAAGTTTGTAAAATTCCAGTGGCAAGCGTCAGTTGGCCGCAGGTCTCTTATCTTTAACCTTATGGCTACCTATCAAAGAGTCAAGAGATAATCAGAGTCTTGAGAAGTTCGATAACCTAAAAAATGGTGACTTATCTTCATCTAATGGTTCATTGATTTCTTCCGGTGCCAACATCGGTGGTTAAATGTGAAGGCAAACTTAGGCATGGGAAGGAAGTGATTGCATTTCTGTAACTGAACCACGGAAAACGAAGGTGGGCAAGGTTGTGGTTATCACACTTCCTTGTTGGTGGAAGGAGTAGATTAAAAGCATGCAGACCCAACGTGACACGGTGGTTTGAGTACTGGACTAAGACTTTGGAAGACCAGGGTTCAAATCCATGCTAGACTGTGGAAGCTCTCAGGGAGAGCTTGGGCAACTCACACTCTCGTCGCCACAGAGGAAGGCAATGGCAAAACCACTCTGTGAAAATCTTGCCAGTGATAGCTTTATCTTAGCGTTGTCATAAGTTGAAAAAGGTTTGAAGGCACACAACTACAACAGAAGAGTTTAATGTTCCTAATCCATTATGGTTTCCTGATTTATAAGGTCAGGTTGCCTCATTATGCATCTCTCTTTATTAGAACAATTTTAACATCAAAAACTTTCATGTATTCTAGTGGTCACTTCTTGTGAGAGCCAGTGGAATGGTTTGAGCGTTAGACTAGGACTCTTGGAGACCCTGAAAGACACCCCCTGAGACACATTGAGCCAGTCACCTTCTCTCAACCTTAGAGGAAAACCTCCTCTGAATCAATCGTGCCAAGAAAATCCTTGGATGGGGTTATCGACTTGAAGGACTCTAATAAAAACAACCATCCAACCCGCAAGGCACTTACCTTCCACTGGGGTTGGCATGGTTGGAATTCCGGGTTGGGAATAGCAGAGGTACATCTGCTGGTCTAGACTGCGAAGGACGTGGAAGGTTGGGTGGGTGTGTTGCTGTACGAATAGATGTCCAGCATTAACCTGGTTTACCACGATCACTTCCACGGTGACCCCATCAGGAAGCATGAGCTGCCATAGACAGAGAGAGAGAATATGCACTCTAAAGAGGAGACAGGGTTTACATTTCACAACTACGAATCACAGAGCTAACTGTCAGGAGCTTGCCTGCCATGCTTTCGAGAAGTGGGTTACTAGTTATCGCTTTAATTTTTCATGGCTTTTTTGGGCTATGTGGCCATGTTCTAGAAGAGTTTATTCCTGATGTTTCATCAGCATCTGCGGCTGGCAAAATGTCAGGAATAAACTCTTCTAGAACATGGCCACATAGTCCGAAAAGCCCATGAAAAACTATGGATGCCAGCCATGAAAGCCTTTGATTTCACAGTTATATAGCTTTGCTTGCTTATAATGTGATTAAGGCCTGTTACAGACTGCCAAAATAAAGCTGCTTGGGGTCTCTTTGGAGGTATGCTCTTTAAATGACGCATGGGTCCTAAGAGTCCGGAGGTCGCGCCAAAGCCACACTCCATTCCTAAGCACTGGAGGGCAGCTTTTGGTGCAGCTTTTGGATTCTTAGGATGCATGCATCATTTAAACAGCATACCTCCAAAGAGACCCGAAGCAGCTTTATTTTGGCAGTCTGTTAACAGGCCATAGCAAAGATTCCCAAATGGCGATTCAAAAACTAGAAATTAAATTTCTTCATCTTCAAATGTGGGCTTAGTTTTGTAGAGGATGTGGACATTAATCAAACATTTCCTAGAAGTAGGGGGTGCACAGTAAAGGTTGGGAACCACCGCTTTAAAACAAGATACAGCACTGCAGCTCTGTTTCACACACACTGTTTTTGTTTTTCAAGGAAGTGGTGTAGATTTCCAATTACCTTTGGTTTGGTTTTGGAGGTCTGGTGAAATCCACAGGGATTCTGTGGTGGGGAACTAGTCCCCGCATCGCCAGAGCTTGCCTAACCCTGGGTTAAAAAGTCATATGTAGGTTTGAAGAGAAATTGGTCCAAACCCCTCTGAGTCTTGAGGTTCGCCGGGTGTCCCTGGGCTCCCATCACCCTGTATGCTTTAAGAGGGTTGTTGAAGCTGATCTCCCTTCAAAACTATATATTGAATATGTGCAGTTTATTTGAGATGGAGCACAAATCTCAACAGCCAGACTTACCCAGGAGGTCATAGGGAGGGAATGCAAAGGCAGCGAAGGAGGGGGCGGTGAGTAGATGTTGGTGAGACTCAGATCTTTGAACTTCTTCCCAATCAGGCTCAGTGCTTTGTCAACATTTTGCTGAGAACCTGTGGATGGGGAGAGAGGCAGAGGAAAGACCACAACAGACATTTAGGTGGTTTTATAAAAAGCCACAAGTTGAGTTTATCCCACATCTATCTGAGGTAGGTTGTCAACTTCTCACTGGTGCACTGAACTAACTGCGGGCTCTCCATGGATAAAAGCATCCATTTAGCTTTTCACAGTAGGAAGCTGAAAGGCAGATGCAAACAATGGAGCGTCTCCTGTTGTTCCTTCCTAAAAACTGGCACTGAATCTGGAGGTTTCATATAACTTGTAACTATTCCCTCCATGCTCAGTGTTCAGGCTGCATCTGTCATTGCTTGACCCACAGGAACAGAAGCATCCATGTGCAAAATAGGAAGGTTTGGGAGATCTCAAGAGACCTCCTGCCAGCCTCAGCAAGTAGTAGGCTAGAAAGAGCAATGGTATAGGGTCTACTATTAATATAGTAATAAATAAAACTTTTATCTATCCTCCACTTTTTGTTAAGACAGTCAAGGAAGGAGTGAGGCATCTGCTTTAAGAAGCAGATTTAGGAGAGGCAATGAGACACAGTCAAATGTCTCGGTATTTGTTACCATTGTATTCGTGCTGTCATGGATGGGGAGAAGTGCTTATGGGGTCACCTCTCTCATGTGCCATAATAACGTGGCTGGTGCCATTTGCTGCTCTGCTCAGATGGACAAATGT
This sequence comes from Sceloporus occidentalis, assembly GCA_023333645.1. Classification (NCBI taxonomy): domain Eukaryota; kingdom Metazoa; phylum Chordata; class Lepidosauria; order Squamata; family Phrynosomatidae; genus Sceloporus; species Sceloporus occidentalis. The sequence continues at coordinate 4,734,186 of JALMGF010000069.1, forward strand.
CTTGAGCCAGCCCTGCTCCTGGGCTCATGTTATTGGTTCAAGCATCCAGAGAGACCAACTGAGTGAACAGGACATCCACTCGGGCACAAACCCACTCACCTTCTATATGGCAGATCTGGAAATCCTGAGTGTAAGGTACCGTGGAAATGTAGATTTTGGCACCAGAGACTTGTTTCAGGAAGCTCACGGACCTCCCTTGTTTGCCTATCAGGCGTCCGACTAAATGCTTCAGAAAAGAAGAAAAGAGGCACAAGCATTTCAGATGCAAGCAGTAACCTTCAAACCCTGCCCTATATCAGGGGTGACAAAAGTACAGTCCAGAAGTCACAGGTGGCTCCCAGATCCCCTGAACCCTTCCCAAATTTTGTAAACAGGTTTCTATTTGCACTTTGCATCCCAAAATTGCACCAAATGTGCAACTATTCAGCAGCACATGACTTTGCATCCATCCAGCCACTCCCTAAAGGCCATATCCTGGCCAAAATGGCAACTGGAAACAGTGGACCTTCACTTCTGGCTGCCATTTTGACTAGAGTACAGATGAAAGAGGCACATTTGGGTGCCATTAGGAGTTCGTAGGTGCCACCAACATGCGCACAGCTGCCCATCCCTGCCATATATAGACCAAGAGTGACCAAGTTTGTGAGAGGTGAAAACATGTGTTATCCCCTTGGTCTTCCAGGTCTATCACAGACAGGTTGGTTGTGCAACCAAGGAGAGTCCTTTCACCCCATTGCTAGACTCAGTTCCACTGACACTTTTCTGGCCATCCCTGCAATCTGCCTAGGATTTCCTTGTACTCCAATTGGGCCTTGGGTATTTTAAGAAGTGTGCATTGCTCTGGACATATCAATGGATAAATAGTAATTTAAGCAATATATAAAGGCCGGGTAGAGGGAATAATTTGGACATTACCTTTGGTATTTCTATCTCCCAGATTATCAGCTCCGTCTTATTGGAGTCTGCTCCCGTCTTTGCGTTCTGGCAGCTGCCATTCTTTCGGAGGGCGCAGCCACTGTCCACAGAATCCATGCTATTTACATCTGAGCCTACGAAGAGGAAAAGAGGATCCACAGCACTGAGACCACCGTGACACAGCTTGGTAAGACAAAAAAGTAATGCGACTTTCAGAGCCAGAGCCAAATTCTCAAGGCTACCCAGGAGAGATGCCCTTTGACTTTAGTTTCCTCCTTCTAAAACAGGGATGGGAGTTAAGCAACCTTCTGGGTATTGTTGGGCTCCAAATCTGAGCAATGCTAGATTTATGGCGAGGAATGATGGGAGCTGCAATTCAGTAAGATTTGGTTGCAGGGCTGCCCGATTCCCATCCTATTCTAAAAAGTAGCTGAAGAGGGAGGAAGAAAAACATAGTTCAGAACGTATGGAAATTGGTCTTTTCTACCATGGCCTAATATGTGCCTCCCTCCCATAAGCTAAGGAAGGGACACATAGGAAATCCACATTGTACTTTTACTCCTCTGCAACTAAATAGTGCCTTTGAGGGTGAAAGGAGTTTTGGACTGGGGCCATGGAGTGAAAATCCCATTCCCCCACTTTCCGATGCCAATCCTTTCCCAACTGGATGGCTACTTTAAACTAAGACTCCTACATTGGAGAGCCAAACAGATCTTCTTCCATGTAACCAGATCCCTGAAATGCTGCCAAGTTACCTGGAAGGTGCCTCCATCTTGTACCTGTTCTTGCCATCCTGTGATGAAATCCTCCATAAGCAATTCCCATGAAAGTGTGCACATTCAGTATGTGTTGTGTGTGTTCATAGAATCACAGAATCATAGAGTTGGAAGAGACCCCAAGGGCCATCCAGTCCAACCCCATTCTGCCATGCAGGAAATCCAAATCAAAGCATCCCCATTGACAGATGGACATCCAGCCTCTGCTTAAAGACCTCCAAAGAAGGAGACTCCACTACACTCCGAGGAAGGAGTCTGTTCCACAATTGAACAGCCCTTACTGTCAGGAAGTTCCTATGGTGACCCTAAGGCAAATCTATCATGGGGTTCTCCTGGCAAATTTCATCAGAGTGAGTTTGTCATTGCCATCCTCTAAGACTGAGAGTATGACTTGGCAAGGTTGCCGAGTGGGTTTCCATGGCTCAACAAGGATTCGAACCCCAGTCTCCCAGTATCCTAGTCTAATGCTCAAACCACTACACCATGCTGGCTTTCCATACATGCAATAACACAGGCCTAATGCACACATTGTCTCCAACAGAGGAATTATCTAAGGCCTGTTACAGACTGCCAAAATAAAGCTGCTTCGGTTCTCTTTGGAGGTATGCTATTTAAATGTTGCATGGGTCCTAAGAGTCCGGAGGTTGCACCAAAGCCACACTCCATTCCTAAGCACCGGAGTGTGGCTTTTGGTGCAGCTTCCGGATTCTTAGGACGCATGCATCATTTAAATAGCATACCTCCAAAGAGACCCCAAGCAGCTTTATTTTGGCAGTCTGTAACAGGCCAAAGTTCACTATAGTTGGCAGATCTGCCAACTAAGTGTCTCACAAGTACATACTTTTAAGATATAGGTATAGAGAACCAGTGTTGCATAGTGGTTTGAGCATTGGACTAAGACTAGACCAGTTGGAGCTAATATTTGCAAGCACAACTTAATGAAGACCAGGGTTCGATTAGGGTGACCAGACGTCATAACCGCAAAAGAGGACAACAAGAAAATGTAGACCGTTACCAAATAAAAGCCAAAAACACTAATATAAATATGAATTCTCGCTTCTTAGTCATGCTCAAAATGGAAGACATTTAAGAATTCCTCCTGGCTGAAGGATGAAATGTAGATCATGTCCTGGAAAAGGAGGATATCTGATTACCCTGCATTCGATTCCCAGCTTGGCCATGAAACTCACTGTTTCATGTCACACTTTGTCAGCCTAAGGTCATGTGTTTCCAAGCATTGGATGGTGCCAAAACTGTCCCCAATTTACACCCAAAAGTGTTTTGTTTTAAATATGGATCAGGGGGATTTCATGGACCACAGAAGTGATGTTCAAGCGTTGCATGCAGCCTATGGGCCTCTGCAGACCTAAGCTTGAGGATGTTCATGTAGTGCGCAGAATGACAATCATGCGGAGAAACATCAGAACAGGCCAAACCTAATGCATGAAGTCCAAAGATATTTGTTTTTAATAGATTGTTTTGGCATTTGTTGTGAAATCGGCAAATTGCAATCCGAATTCCCTTTCACCAAAGAACAACGTTGGCTGGGCTTCTAACCACAAGAGATGATGGGTTTGGCAGATTTGGGTGCTCATGCCAGTCAGCTGAGCATTCCCCAATGGGCCAAGTGACTCAACAACAGCATCTTATATTAGCAGTCAGCCTAAGGCTATGCCCACGTTGCCAACCACAAATTTAATGGCTGGGCCTCCGCCCTGACTTTTCTCCAATCCAGAGCGAGGGATTAAAAAAGATCAAATCAAAACTCAGGCCTCTTTATCATGGGGGCAGGTTCACAAGATTGCATTTCCATTAAGTTGTGCTTGCAAATATTAGCTCTAACTGGTCTAGCCATTACATTAGTAGTAACAGCCAGACTTTAATAATACATACGTACATAGACACACAATCTATCTATCTATCTATCTATCTATCTATCTATCTATCTATCTATCTAATTAATTAAAAAAAACAGGACTGTTTCTTGAAAAGAAGGCAATTGGTGTAATCTTTAGTTTTAACTATGGTCTAAACCAAGTTTTAAACCATGGTTTAGAATCATAGAATCGTAGAGTTGGAAGAGACCACTAGGGCCATCCAGTAAACCCAATTTAACCCAGCTTGACCAGACTCTACAACCAGCATAGCTCAGGGACCAGTACTGGTCTAGCCACCCACACTTTGAGTAACACGATCCTAGAGGGCACCGGGTCACTTGTTCCCAGATTACTTTCTAAACCACCATTTTATCTAAGAGATGTTGCCATATAAGAGATAAAGGGTATTTGAAAGAAACCACTTCTGCAGCACTGAGTAAAATAAATGAAGCCCTGTGTTCCCAAATGGTTATAGTCTACATTATTGTTGCTGTCCCTGGTGGGTTTTATTCCGGGGCTGTTTGGAACTACTTAAGATTTTATGTCTTAGGCACTTTATCACTTAAGGCTTTATCACTTACTGGTAATCCAGCCAGTGAGTTCTGTTGATGGGCATTACATTGATACGAGCTCACTATAGCCATTGTAGCACCTTTGAGACTCACTGAAAGAAAGCAGTTGGCAGCATGAGCTTTCCTAGACTCCAGTCTACTTCCTCAGATGCATTTGGTCTAGTTGCACATGTGAGAGTAGGTATGTGCCTTCAGATCGAATAGGCTTTTCTGAATCAAATCTCGCAAGGAATGCGCAGAAGTGGTTTTGCCAGTCTCTTCCTCTGAAAGAGTACTCTGGTACTCAGGTGCTTTTTAGGAAGTAGACTGAAGTCTAGGAAAGCTCATGCTGCCAACTGCTTTCTTCCAGTGAGTCAGGTGCTCCAACATCTCTCTACATGCTGATTCTACAGACTAACACGGCTATGTCTTTAAATGATAAAGCCTTGAGGCGGAGGAAGCAACACCTTACCTCCTGAGTGGTCTCCGTCTGCTTCTCCCGGCCACGTCTGCTCATGCCCCAGAGGTGCGCCATCCTCTTTCAGCACCCCATTGCTGTATGGCACCTTGTTTTCGGCTAGCGTAGGGGAGGAGGGTTTTTGGCTCGACGCCGAGTTCTGCTCCAAGTCTTTGAGTGTGGGCATGTTCAAGAGATCCAGGGTTTGCCGCAATGCAGGAGACAAAGGGGGTCTCAAAAGGTCCTCTGCACTAGTCCCGTCTTCAGAGGCGCATGCGCTGCAACCGGAATCTTCCGTCACCGTATGGATATCTTCAAACTCCTCCTCGTGGTCTTCAGCCACAGCGGGGTCGCTAGGGGGCTGCACAGTACATACGGAGTCCCTGGGCTGCGCATGAGCAGGGTTTGCCAGGAGACCATGCGTCAAGTGACTGGAGAATGTCGGACGACCAATGTTTTCTTCTAGGAGGGGAGACAGTTCAACCGTTGCGACCTTCTCAGCTGCACACTCACTCATCGGGCCGGATTCTTCCGAGCCAACACCACTCGTACGCATGGGTTTGTCAACACGACCGGCCATGTGACAGATCCTGTCGGACACGTCGTTGACCGACCCGGACAGTACTTCCTCGGTGGCTGCTCGGATGACGTTGGAAATTATATGTATGGCCACCTGCTCAATTTTCTCAACTTCCTCCTTGTCCAAGGTGATGCCGCCTATCCTCTCCTTCTCCAAACTGCCCTTCTGTCCACCATCTCCAAACCCAGGGTGCTTCAACATGCTACCAGCGTTGGAACTGGACGTCTCTACTTCCCCGGACAATCTTGAGCCAGCCGGTTCTGCGCGCAAACTAGCGGGCAACCCAGTGCCAGCGGTCTCCACCTCAACCACAACACCACCATCCATCTCTTCTGTTTCAGTAACGTCTAGTGTGGCTTCAGGAATGGCTTCATGCGCCACAGCAGAGCAGGGAATGGGCGAAGAGCCAGTACTCACAGCAGCAACCTCAGGATACCGGCCTTCTTTTGAGTTGTTTTGGTCTATTGGCTCTTCACTATTATCCCCCGATTTCTCCAATCGAAACGACTCTGCCAGAAGCGTGGTCATAAAAGTCGCCAGTGGTACCTGGTCTGCAACTTGTGTGGAATCCACCTTCCCCTCCGCAGTACTTTCTCCCACACTGACGTTTGCTCTTTGTGAATCTGAAAAGGAGGACTCAAGCGCATGAGATGCAAACATACCTCGACATCCCATCGATGCTTTGAGTTTTTCACTCTCGTCCCGAAGCGCGTCGAAGTTGACGGCTGTTTTTGGAGGAACAGGCAGGTCTCTTTTGGAAGGATCCAAGCACCAAGCCTGGGGTTCTGGAGAAGAAGGTGCCGGCACTTCTACCAAATGCTGAAAGACCAAGGTTGACTGAGGAGGCTGTTTGGCTTCCAGAGGCAACAAGAGTTCATTGTTTGACTGTGGGTCTTCTCTAGTGCAAGACTCCTTTTTGGCGGAGCATATTCTGTGCTCTTCCAAGCTGGCTGTGTCTTGCCTGTCATGGTTGCTGGCGCGCTCCTTTTTACGTGAAGAGAACCACCACCATCCGATGAGCGCCAGCACCCCAGGTATGGCAAATGGCAGTAAGGTGCGGAGGCGTAGCGCCATTTTTTCAGATACTCAGCAACTGCACCTAGAAGATATCAAGGGAAAGGGGAAGGAGAGCATCAAGTTAATATACGTTTGTATGTTCTTTCTCCTTTTTGTATTTTGTCTTCTCTGGGGTTTTTTCTATGTTTACGTAAGTCATAACATTTTATGTTTTTAAAACTTCAACCATCATTAAATAAATGTCCAGTATATTATATAAGAGAGCCAGCATGGCGTAATGGTTTGAATGGTGGTTTACGACTCTGGAGACCAGGGTTCATTTCCCAGCTAGCCATGCAACCCACCCTGAGCAAATCTTATGCTCTTAGCCTCAGGAAAAGGTAATGGCAAAGCCCCTCTGAATAAACTTGCCAAGAAAACCCCATAATATGGATATAAGGTTGCCATAAGTTGGAAACGACTTGAAGGCACATAACAACAACAACAACTTAAGTACAGAACAACAAACCCTTTGGATTTGGTTCCTGGACGTCCCATGGATACAAGAAAATCAGTGGCTGCTCAAAATAGCAAAATCAAGGTTTGCTTTATAAATATAATATAACATCATATATATTACCAAACCGCAGATGGTTGAATCCATGGAAACTGACTGTCTGTCTGTCTCTGTCTCTCTCTCATATAAGTACAATCCTCTTAAAACAAACCATGCCCAAACCAACACAAAAATATAGCCATTTGGGTACTCCCGTGGCCTTCTCCATCCCCAAAATGGAGAAGATCACCCATGTTTCAGCTCAGTTTCTGAGCTGGAAGTGACTGTGCCACACATTGTGTAAATCCCTGGATCACAACCTCTCACTATGCTGTCTTTTAACCACACTCCCACTCACTAACTCTCAGATTTTTTTCCTTTTACTCCATCAATTGTCTCACTTCACTTTACCTTATTATAGTACTGCTTTCCCGTCTTACTGCCACAGTTACATCCTATGGAATCCTTGGGTTGGCAGTTTAAGAAGCGTTTTTAGAACCCGGTGCCAGCGTTCCAGCAAATTCCAACACCCAGGATTCCACAGGATGCACCCATGGCATTTAAAGTGCTACAACTGGGTAGTGTGAATGGGATTTGTATTGCTCCGTTTTCCCCATCTGCACGCAAACCTACTTCGCCTGCCTGCTCCGCAGTTCCCCAGAGCCACTGCAGTTAAAGCAGCATCCAATTTGGATTAATTCTGCAATGTAGATGCAGCCGGAGAGGTGATAGGACTGTTGTCTTTGACTATCTGAAGATGGAGCGAGCTTGTTTTCTGCTGCTCCGGGGAACAGAACATGAACAGGCGGATGCAAATGACAAGAAATGAGGTTCTACCTAAACCTTAGGAAGCACTTGACACTCACTGAGAGCTGTTTGACAGTGGCAGATTGGAAGATGGACTCTTTCTTTGGATGTTTTTAAGCAGAGATTGTATGGCTGCCGTGCAGGAGTGCTTCACCTGTGTACACCTGCATGGCAAAGGTTGGTCTAGATCACCCTTGCGGTCCCTTCCAATACTCTCATTTTGGTGCGGCCGACCCAAGACAGCAATTCCCCATAGCTGAACTTTCATCCACTTACGACGTGAAAAAGGTATGCGAACTCACCGGACGCGCAAAACCCCACCACGGACTGTTACAGATTAGCTTAACAACTTGGGATGTCATGTGAGTGGCTAAGCTTTCCCTAGAGAAGGTCACAACACTTGTTACCCTGCGGCCTTGTTATTTCCTTGGACTAGGCAGGGCCAGGAATCCTCTGGCAGCTCCATGCAATGGGGCAGGCCAGCTACAATGAACCTACCATGGCCTTTTCTTGGAGAGATTTACTCAAAGGTAGTCTGCCGTTCCCATCTTCTGAGGCTGAGGGTATGCGACTTGCCAAGGTAACCCATGGCTGAGCTGGGAATCGAACCCTGGTTTCCAGAGTCGTAGTTCAAGCACTCAAACCATTATACCTAAAGAGAGTGTGATGTAGTGATTTGAGCATTGGAGTACAACCCTAGAGACCAGGGTTCAATTCTTTGCTCAGCCATGGGAACCCACTTTGGGCAAGTGGCACACTCTCAGCCCCAGAAGACCCTTGCGATAGGTTTGCACAAACTGGGAATGACTTGAAGGCGTACAATAACAACATCCAAAGATCTCAAGTTGGTAAAAGCAATGTAAAACAATATATATTCTTAAACGTTTGATTAAATCATTACAGAGCTTGATATCCTCTGGGGTTTGGTTCCAGGCTCAAGTCCCATTCAATACAATGGCATAGCAAAATGGTGTCCCTTATATCAAATGGCAAAATCACGCTCGGCTACTTGGAATTTATACTCTTTTGGAATATTTTCAAGCCATGGATGCTTGAATCCGCGGATAAAAGACCCGTGGACCGTATAAATTAAACAACTTTGAATAAAAAGATGGATTTAAAGAGGTCTGCAATTCACGCCGCTAGTGCAAGAGCTCCCTCTGAGTTATTAAAAGATGGGGAAGGCATTCCTTTCCTTAACAGAGGAGAATCCACAGGCCCTGAGTTAGGAATTTCAGGGGTAAACAGCTGCCTATGGAGAGAACTGCTTACTGTACAATATAGTCATAATTTATCCTGCCCGCGCACAGCATCTGAGCATCTCTGGGCATGAAGATTTGCTCCCAAATACTCACAAATGCAAATTTCAAGGGCCACTTTCTCAGTCTGCTTACTGCTATGTCACATTACTTTTGCAGGGTTCACATCACAAAGAAGCCTCTTCCAAGAAAAACCTACTGCGGAAGAACTAAACCTGAGGATTTCTCCCTGATCCGCTTGATGTTCGACATGCAGGGAACAGAAGAGCAATTCGTCACCATGTCTGAAGCCTCCAAGTTTGAGTGATAGAGCCAGATACAGGTTTGGGCCTCAGTGGTGGTTGTTGTTGTTGTTGTGTGCCTTCAAGTTGTTTCCACCTTACGGCGATCCTAAGGTGACCCTATCAGTGGGTTTTCTTGGCACGTTTCTTCAGAGCATGTTTGCCATTGCCATCCTCGGAGGCTGAGAGTGTGCAACCTGCCTAAGGTCACCCAGTAGGTTTTCACGGCCGAACCAGCATTCGAACCCTGGTCTGCAGAGTCACAGTCCAAAACTCAAACCATCACATTGCATTAACCCTAAAGGATTAGACAATAAGTAGCTGGAAGGACAAGAAAACAATTACTAGTATGAAGTCGAAGGCTTTCATGGCTGGGATCCTTAGTTTTTTGTGGGTTTTTGGGGCTATGTGGCCATGTTCCAGAAGTGTTTATTCCTGACGTTCCTCCAGCATCTGTGGCTGGCATCTTTCAAGATGCCAGCCACAGATGCTGGCGCAACGTCAGCAATGAACTCTTAACACCAAAAACTTGGTGTTTGTCTCAGATTATTTCGTGGGACCATGAGGACTTTGTTGTTGTTGTGTGCAGTCAAGTAATTTCTGATTTATGGGGACCCCAAGGTGAACCTATCATGAGCTTTTTTGGGCGGCTGAGAGTCTGTGACTTGCCCACGGTAATCCCATGGGTTTCCATGGCTGAGCAAGGATTTGAACCCTGGTCTCCAGAAACCTAGTCCAACGCTCAAACCACCGCACCACATCTTGTAAGACTGAGGACCCCGAGCATTGAGAGCACAAAGTTTTCAACAACCTTGACAACTGTGGCCTGTTACAGACTGCCAAAATAAAGCTGCTTGGGGTCTCTTTGGAGGTATGCTGTTTAAATGATGCATGCATCCTAAGAATCCGGAAGCGGCACCAAAGCTGCACTCCAGTGCTTAGGAATGGAGTGTGGCTTTGGCGCGACCTCCGGACTCTTAGGACCCATGCATCATTTAAATAGCATACCTCCAAAGAGACCCGAAGCAGCTTTGGTGCAGCATCCGGACTCTTAGGACCCATGCATCATTTAAACAGCATACCTCCAAAGAGACCCCAAGCAGCTTTATTTTGGGCAGTCTGTAACAGGCCTGTGAATACTTAAAAGTGATTTGCTAGACAAAGCATGCACATGACCCACAACAAACATGGAACACATTAACACAAGCTTTCCTTGGCATAGCTGGCTTCCTCTGTGCAACACTCTTCCTCCTTTATCTACTGCAGTAAAATCCCGAAGCACAACTGTCCCAACTTTTTGTGATCTGATCCTTATACGGTCAGAAAGCCAAGGAGTTTTGCAAGAGAGGAGAAAGAACAGCGCTCCTTAAGATTTTGGGAACGAAGAGCTGGCAATATTTACCGCAACTAGAATACACACACACACAATTCACTCAGCTGCGGGCAAGCGACCAAGTCACACACGGCGGTGTTGGTTACAACTCCGATATCATTGAGATTCGAGGTCATTTCACAGATACGGGGTTCTGCAGCTGGCAAAGCCAGGCCTACAAAACACCCGGCGGACAAAGGGTTTTGCTGGTGGACATCTCCAGGGAGAAATGGTTAAGTTAAGCAAAAGTCTGCTTTTTAAGTTAAAGAAGAACCTGATATGGATGACCCACGCAGCAGCATTTCTCCCAATGAAACTCATAAGCCAACCCTAGAAGGCGAAAGGGAAGCCTGTGACCCCCCCACCCCCCAAATATTGTTGGACTCCAACTAACAAAGCCAAGACATAGCACACAACTGTGTACTGCGAATCACTGCTAGCACAGTCGCCACTTCCTTTGCTTTGCCGTTTCATCCTTTTGGACCCATGCACATTTTCTCAGCCCCGTCCACATCGATGGATTATTTATAGCGATGGACCAAATGCAAACTAAAATGCATAAAACACATTAAAAACACACACAAATACACAACTAAGTACAGCTGCAATTCCTAACGCACTAAACGGAGATGGCTGCTTCTGAATTGGTGTCTTAACCACTAAGCCGCCGCATCCATGTTTCTGTCTAGATCCCCAAAATGAAAAGCCGAGAAAAGGAAAATGTTAAAATTGCATCGCTAAGATTAATGTTTCCGTATTAACAAATGTCCCCCCTAAAATTTATCTATGCGTAGTAACAGCACCGATGCGGAATCTAGCACCTTTCTCTGAAATTGGAGTCAACAAGTAGAAAGGAGAGATAAAATCTTGTTGTTCACTCTGGAAATTTGTGTAAAACGGCAGTGATTTGTTCAAATGGACAGTGCAATAAAATAGGATCAATTGATTCTGTTTCTAGATTCAAACATGGGCCGGGAAGCTTGCCAAATGAATTGCTATGATATTTACCTTCCAACACAGTTGATGGCGGCACATAAAAACGTGCCATAGTAAAAGAAGTCTAAATTTAGGGATTATGAAACTGGCAAACCATATGGGACGGTCAAATGATACCCCGCTATTCTAACTAGAGTTGGCCCTCCACATTCGTGGCGTTGACTTTTGCCGTTTGGATTCAAATGTTCTCTCTAGGAATCTCTAGGTCCTCCGGTGCAACTATGATGGAGGTTGACCATAGAGTTGCGCCGGGTTACCTAGACTTTCATAGAGAAAACGCTTCCCTAAGCATTTGTAGGTCCTCCGGCAAGACTCTATGGTCAACTTCTGGCAGATGTTGACCACAGAGTTGCACTGGAGGACCTGGAGATCCTTAGAGAGGCGTCCTTTCGGGTTTTTCTATATCCATGGGGGTCCTTCACCACTAAGGGACCACTGCGCACCATACATGTTGGGTCACCTCCCATACACAGCGCATAGCCACAATTTACCATAGTCCCTTCCTCATCCATCCAGCTTTTAGGCTGAACACATCCTTTGTTACATGCGTCTTAAGTTCTCCATACTTATCGATGGGTCATATCAAAACCCGTAATTTTGGACCTCAGCTTCTACATCATGTTGACCTATAGTCCAGTATATACAGTTAAGTCCATATTGAGCCCATGAGATTCAGAGTGGTCAGTGAGAGCATAGCAGAAGAATGCGTTTGCACTCCGTCAAGTGCCAAGCCAATGGCGTAATACAAATACACTAACTTTTTTCTCTCCCTGGAGTAAATTACTTTGCATCCTTCATTCCACTGGATAATGTGCTCTGAATGCCCAGCCCATGCTGAGTAATGTCAGGACAGATATTTCTGGAGACCAAGGTTCAAATTGTGGCGTGGTCATGAAACCCATTGGTTGACCTTGGTCAAGTCGCACACTCTCAGCCTCGGGGGACAGCAATGGCAAACCTCCTCGGAACACATCTTGCTACGGAAACCCCATGACAGGTTTGCCTTAGGGCCGCCGCAAGTCGGAAATGACTCTAAGGCGCATGATAACAAATGTGGACAAAGCAGGATTCTCTCCCTGATACACAGGCTTCTCTCCCTAAGCGCATAACCATACAATCGTGTAATAAAGCAGAATTAGAAAGATGTGCAACGCAGCATCCGAGAATGCAGCCGCGCTGGCGAAGAGGCGCAAGCGATGGGACCCGGTTGTGTTAAAAACGAAAGTCATGGGGGCCGAGGAATTTTTCCAGGCTAAAAATAACCGAGGGACACATGAGCTGCCTTATAAGCCCACACAGAAGCTACAGATTCCAGGAAAGATAAGTTATCTTGGACGCCTAGTATGTACACACACAAACACACACACACACACACTAAGCATTTTTATTTCTCCATCTACAGGGTCCTTTGCAACCACATCTCAGCATTAGGGTCCGACAAATGCCACACAAGACGAGACAAGAGCAAGCCCTCCAACCCTTCCTTGGTGCATTTTGATTCACAACTGAATCATCATCTACTTAGCCTGGACTCTGTAAAAAGCGCTAGTATATTTAGCAGCTCTCTGACAAACCCTTATGGGAGGGAGGCACAAAAGACAAGCAAGGACTTAGCGGATATCGCTTGGAAGACGAAGTTGCAAACGGATCCCTCGTCCTCCTGTTCAATGAATTTGATTGGAGGGGGACACTCTGGAAACTGGGGCGGCTCAATCGTCCATGTTTCTTCTTGCGATGGAAGCAACAAGAGTCTAGTTCTCATTGCTCCAAAACTCTTTTAAGCAATAGAATAGGATCTTTATTACGGTTATAGACCAACACAAATAAAAAGGGGATCTCTTTGGACTGCAAATAGGGGATCTCTTCAGATCGTATAATCCTCAAGCCATACCTAATGAAATCTCCAGATCCTCCAGCGCAACTCTATGGTCAACATCCGCCAGACGTTGATCACAGACTCACACTGGAGGACCTACAAATGCCCAGAAAGGTGTTTTCTCTAGCAACTTCTACATCCTCCAGCACAACTCTATGGTCAACGTCTGGCAGAGTTGCATCGAGAGATTCCTAGAGAGAACGTACGAATCAAAGCCGCAAAGAATCCGATCCGCAAAAGTCAAAGACGCAAATGCGAAAGGCCAACTGTATGCAAACACACACACACACAAAGCCCTACCCATGTTTTACATTGAGTGTAATGGCTTGACATGGCACCACAAGAGATTTGCAAGGCGGCTTGTGGCTATTGCCGTTTTACAAGACCTTTTCAACAAGTTTGCATAAAAGCTATGCAGAAAGATTGTGAAAAGGAACTGGAATTTAGGGTTGTTGTTTTTTAACGGGGCAACAAAACAAAAAACCCAATCCGCAAGGCTACTGGCCAGAGATTCCCCAATTTGTCCATTTTAACATAAATTTCCAGGTTCTGTTTGGCAGCACGCTGTGCGAATAATAGCAGGCCATGCGCAATGAGAAACGTTATTTGGGGGTCTAAAGTGTGCCTTCCCTGTACTTTGCCCTGAATTGTACAAATAAAGCACTCTGGCACTAAAGCAAACAAAGCAGAAGCGAGAGAGAGGAGCCGAAACAGTAAGTAGGAAAGCGCGATGTTCCGCCTGCTGTAAAAAAACAAACGCAACTCTTTCCCTCTGGCGGTGAAACGAAAGTTGGGCCTTTGCGCAAATACTGGAGTGGGGTGGGATGGGGACATATAACTTCTCTTTCGGGACAAGACCATTTGAACCGAAAGTCGAGAGTGTGCCCTCCACATTTGCGGCTTTGATCAATACGTTCTCTCTAGGGATCGCTAGGTCCTCCGGCGCAACTCTGCCAGAAGCTGACCATAGAGTGGTGCTGGAGAACCTAGACCAGTGATGGTGAACCTTTTACAGACCGAGTGCCCAAACTACAACCCAGACCCCACTTATTTATTGCCAAGTACCACGTCTACAAGTAAGAAACTCTGGCAAACTCTAGGGCGACAGCATGTGTGCCCACAGAGAGGGCTCCGAGTGCCACCTCCGGCACGCGTGCCATAGGTTCGCCATCACTGACCTAGACGAAACCCTTCTCTAGGCATTTGTAGGTCCTGCAGCGTGATTCTATGATCAATTTCTAGCAGATGCTGACCGCAGAGCTGCATTGTGAGATTCCTAGAGAGGTGTTGCCTTAAGTAAAAAGAATAGCGTTTAGTTATTTGGGGCGTTTCCGCATTTACGGGGAGCCTTTGCCCCAAACCAAATGTGGAGGGACCACTGTAATGTCATTTCTCGCTGTGTGCCTTCGGAGGATCATAGAAATGTAATGTAATTTATTTATTATGGCCAATGACTAATACATAGAGTTGGAAGAGACCCCAAGGGCCATCCAGTCCAACCCCATTCTGCCATGCAGGAACTCCCAATCAAAGCATTCAAGTCATTCCTAATTTACGGTGAATCTAAGGCAAACCGTTTTCTTGGCGAGGTTTATTCAGAGGGTCATCAAACTGGAAGTGGCCCCAAAGATATTGAGTCCGACCCCAGTCTCAGCGAAGGAAATTGAGCAGGTAGCTTAGGTTTGCCTCTGCCTTGTGGTCTCTTTCAACTTCATGATTCATTCAGAGGCTGAGAAAGTGTGACGCTCAAGATCAATCGGCATGCTTCCACGTTTCCAAGGCGGCATTCGAACCCTGAACAGTCCAACACTCAAACCAGTACATCACACTAACGGCTTAAGTTGTTAAGACAATATGAAAAGTTACGCCATTTAATCATGGCAGCTAGGTTATTATATGCGCAGAAATGGGGAAAAAATGTGGGCGTTCAATTGACGGAAGATTGGGTCGTGAAGATATTCAAGTTTGCCAAGATGGACAAATTAACTATGGTCCAAAACACACTGCAGAAACAATGCAGTGTGAGACGGCTTTAACTGTCCTTGCTCAGTGCTAGGGGATTCTGGGAATTGTAGTTTATCGTGGCACCAGAGCTCTCCGACAGAGAAGAGTAAATGGCCCACAAAACTATGTATCTCCTAGCATTGAGCCAGGGCAGTTAAAGCGGTGTCAAACTGGATCGTTTCTGCAGTGTGTTTCGGACATTTGTAGAAGTGGGGAAACCATTTCTGAGAGCTATTCCTGATAAAGAAGAAACGGTAACATTGGGAAGCTTTGCAATTTAAAAGGTTTTGTGTATGTAGATGCAGAAGAACAACTAATTCGGACGCTTAATTTAAGAGGATAGGTAACTCAATGATACACTAGGTAGGAAGTATGTTTTAAATTTGGTGCGTGTTTTTGTTTTTTGTTAGGTCTTGCCTTTTCTTCTTCTTCTTCTGCAACAGTTCTTATGGAGTGATGGAAGTTGTTGGAGGGCTGGATAAATAGGTAGTTATAGCTTTGCAATGTGCATTTGTCTTTTGTGTTTCATGCTCTCATGCAAAAACTAATGAACATTATATTTAAAAACCCCATTACACCCGAAACCCTATTATTAATGCTAGAAGGGGAAAAAACCCTATTACAACCCTATTAATATAAAACCCTATTAATATAACCCTAACACATTTTTCTTCACAATTGTTTTTATTTTATTACATTAATTTTTATTATTGCTTGTTTTTTATTTTATTACATTAATTTTTATTATTGCTTGTTTTTTATTTTATTACATTAATTTTTATTATTGCTTGTTTTTTATTTTATTACATTAATTTTTATTATTGCTTGTTTTTTATTTTATTACATTAATTTTTATTATTGCTTGTTTTTTATTTTATTACATTAATTTTTATTATTGCTTGTTTTTTATTTTATTACATTAATTTTTATTATTGCTTGTTTTTTATTTTATTACATTAATTTTTATTATTGCTTGTTTTTTATTTTATTACATTAATTTTTATTATTGCTTGTTTTTTATTTTATTACATTAATTTTTATTATTGCTTGTTTTTTATTTTATTACATTAATTTTTATTATTGCTTGTTTTTTATTTTATTACATTAATTTTTATTATTGCTTGTTTTTTATTTTATTACATTAATTTTTATTATTGCTTGTTTTTTATTTTATTACATTAATTTTTATTATCGCTTGTTTTTTATTTTATTACATTAATTTTTATTATCGCTTGTTTTTTATTTTATTACATTAATTTTTATTATTGCTTGTTTTTATTTTATTACATTAATTTTTATTGCTTGTTTTTATTTTATTTCATTAATTGTTATTATTGCTTGTTTTTATTTTATTTCATTAATTTTTATTATTGCTTGTTTTTATTTTATTACATTAATTTTTATTATTGCTTGTTTTTATTTTATTACATTAATTTTTATTATTGCTTGTTTTTATTTTATTACATTAATTTTTATTATTGCTTGTTTTTTTTATTTTATTACATTAATTTTTATTATTAAATATATACACCCCTGTCTGGTTTTTTTTACAGCGGTCTTCTTTGGCCCAGTCACAACAACCCTGCAAGGTAGTTATAAGGGGGGGGGGGAGATATATTTTAGCAACCAGAGCCCAAGTGATTTCGATTCCTATGCATCCAAATTCAGTAGAAAGGACTGGGCTGGCAATGCTCCAGAAAGTCGGGTTAGAAGAGGCCACTTGGAAAAGTGTTGCCGCAGGAGCAGAGCCAGGGGCTATTGGGATGCAGACCAAGATTTCGTCAGCGGTTGCAAACGCACCTTACGAAGCACAGAGATGTAGAGGAGGGATCTGCTAAATAATGGAAAAGGATATACGCAGATATATCCAAAACGCTCCAAAAACCAAAACAAGGGTGGCTGAGACAGTGACCCTTCTGCTTCCCGGCGGCTCCATGGACACAGACTTTGTTTCGTGCACAACATTGATTAAAAGCAGTGCGTGAAAGTGCCTTCAAGGTATGTGTATCAGGTGTTTATGAAACATGTGTTTCGACCTGCGTCCCATCGCCAAGACAGATCATTACGTACATATATGTAATATGCCAAAATCCCAAAAACACCCCGAAATCCAAAACGCTTCCGATCAGAGAGACTCGACCTGTATATAAGTGCTTTATCTTAACCGTGCCAAAAGCAGTTCACAACCACAAGACTAAGATTAGTTGAATGTACAGAAACGCACTGGGGAGATCTTAGGAAAGTCACACTCTCTCAGCCCCAGAGGAAGGCAAAGGTGACCCCATCCTGAAGAAATCTTGCCAAGACGTCTCTGTGATATGAGTCGCATTTGGGTTACCATACAATGGAAATGCCTTCAAGGCACGTAATAACAAAGGTCCAAAAGACCCTGCGGAAATTATCCAGTTTGAGACCGCTTCAATTGCCCTGGCTCAATGCTAGACCATCCTGGGAACTGTAGTTTGGCGAGACATTGAGCCTTCTTCTATCTTGGCTCTAGTGCCATCATAAACTACAATTCCCAGGATTCCCTAGCACTGAGCCAAGGCAGTTAAAGCTGTCTCAAACTGGATTAGTTCTGCAGTGTGTTTTGGACTACAGTGAATAAAAAATGCTGGAGCCAACTGCAACCACAGCTAAGCAAGTTCAGTTCTCAGCATCCCCGGGTAGACAATCTTCTCTAGACTACACTTGTCCCTCCATATTCACTAGGGTTAGGGGCACAAGACCCCCATGAATATGGAAAGACTGCAAATAACAAAAACATCATGTTTGTACCTGAGAGGACACCCCTCTAGGAATCTCTAGGTCCTCCAATGCAACTCTGTGGTCAACGTCCAACAGACACTGACCATAGAACTGCGCTGAAGGAGCCACAAAGGCCTGGTGGAGTGTCCTCTCTAGGAATCTCTAGGTCCTCCGGTGCAACTCTGTGGTCAACGTCCAACAGACACTGACCATAGAACTGCACTGGAGGAGCCACAAAGGCCTAGTGGAGTGTCCTCTCTAGGTCCTTCAGTGCAACCTTTGGTTAAAGTTGACCACAGAGTTGCGCTGGAGGAGCCACAAAGGCCTAGTGGAGTGTCCTCTCTAGGAATCTCTAGGTCCTTCAGTGCAACCTTTGGTTAAAGTTGACCATAGAGATACACTGGAGGACCTAGAAATTCCAAGAGGGAACATATTAATCAAATCCGTGAACAAGCAAATCCGCAAACATCAAAGCTGCAAATATGGAGTTAGTGTAGTTTCCTTGAGACGTGTAGAACTCCAACTCCCATCACGCACGGTTATTGCATCACCCAAAAAAGCTGTTCGCGCCAAGCTTTCCGAAATCATCTCTCGGTGCCCTTGGAGCCAACGCTTCGTCTTCTCCGCAGGGTCGAGGGCATGGTTTCGTAGACACACCGGCGCATCCCTGCAAAATGCAAGTGGCAGCTCGCAAACCTTCTGGGAACACTCACAAGTCTAGACACAGCTATCAATTTGACTGCCCTTCCCATGAAATCTTTTTTTGGAGAGGGGGGGGGTGTTAAAAGAAGAGACTGTGTCTTCACTTGCCCAAGACTCTCTTAAAGAAATTAAGCCAATAAAAAAACAACCACAAGGGAAAGCACTAGTTTTGTACCTGTCTGCATCCACACAGGAGGTTTGCAACAAGTCATGCGTGATTTATGGCAACCCTACGGCCAACCCATCCTGGGGTTTTCATGGCAAGTTTCATCGGAGGGGGTTGGCCACTGCCACCCTCTCTTAACGTTACGCCTCCCAAACGCTCCTTTTCCTGCTTCGAAATACTCCACTGGGTTTTAAAAACAATTTCCCATCGCCTTTCCCCGAAAAGGAAGGAGGGATCTCCTTCGCTTGCCGAATCCGCACACGGAAAAGAGGCGGGGAAAAAAAGAAGCAATCCTAAAGGATCGGCTTCTTTTTGGAGCGCCAAGAGTCCAGACGTCCCCGTCTTCCGCAAGGTCACCGGTTCCCAGCTGGAGGGTGAACCAAGGTCGATGGATTCGAAATGTTTACCCTTGCTAAAGAGAGAGAAGGAGAGAGAGAGAGAGATAAGTCATGAACCAGCCAAGTGCAACAAGTCACGAGGGTGGCTCGGCGTCCCAAAGCAAGGCAAAGCTTTCCGTTTCCCCTCTTTGCTTGCACTCACTCTTTTATGGGAAACCTTTTAAAACGCTGGTCCCCAAACCTGTGGCCTTTAAGACATTTTGGACTTCAGAAGCTTCGGTCACGTTGGCCAGTGTTGGCATTCTGGGCGCCAAGTCCAAAATCTCTTCAAGGGCACCGTTTGGGGACCGCCGCTTTAAAAGCTGGCATGGAGGAACCCAAGACGTTTCACCTGGCCCAGGTCCTTTTACATCGTGTTTGTTGGGTACCTTCAAGTCGTTTCTGACTTATGGTGAACCCATCGTAGGGTTTTTCTTGGCAAGGTTTGTTCAGAGAGGGTTTGCTATTGCCTTCCCCTGAGGCTGAGAGAGTGTGGCTTGCCCGAAGTCACCCAGTGGGTTTCATGGTAAAACCGGGATTCAAATCCTGGTCTCCAGAGCCCAGGAAATGTCTACCCTGGGAATACTTAGCAGATGGAAAAATGACCTGAAGGCACAGAACGACAACAGTAAGCAATAAAGCAAGCAACTATATTAAAAACATTAAATTAAAAGCAATCTTGGAGCACCTTTGAGACTCACTGAAAGAAAGAAGTTGGCAGCAGGAGCTTTCCTAGACTTCAGTCTACTTCCTTTGATGCATATATAGGGTCAAGTATGTGGAGAGATCTTGGAGCACCTTTGAGACTCACTGAAAGAAAGAAGTTGGCAGCATGAGCTTTCCTAGACTTCAGTCTACTTCCTTAGATGCATATATAGGGTCAAGTATGTGGAGAGATCTTGGAGCACCTTTGAGACTCACTGAAAGAAAGAAGTTGGCAGCAGGAGCTTTCCTAGACTTCAGTCTACTTCCTTAGATGCATATATAGGGTCAAGTATGTGGAGAGATCTTGGAGCACCTTTGAGACTCACTGAAAGAAAGAAGTTGGCAGCAGGAGCTTTCCTAGACTTCAGTCTATTTCCTTAGATGCATATATAGGGTCAAGTATGTGGAGAGATCTTGGAGCACCTTTGAGACTCACTGAAAGGAAGAAGTTGGCAGCAGGAGCTTTCCTAGACTTCAGTCTACATCCTTAGATGCATATATAGGGTCAAGTATGTGGAGAGATCTTGGAGCACCTTTGAGACTCACTGAAAGAAAGAAGTTGGCAGCAGGAGCTTTCCTAGACTTCAGTCTACTTCCTTAGATGCATATATAGGGTCAAGTATGTGGAGAGATCTTGGAGCACCTTTGAGACTCACTGAAAGAAAGAAGTTGGCAGCAGGAGCTTTCCTAGACTTCAGTCTACTTCCTTAGATGCATATATAGGGTCAAGTATGTGGAGAGATCTTGGAGCACCTTTGAGACTCACTGAAAGAAAGAAGTTGGCAGCAGGAGCTTTCCTAGACTTCAGTCTATTTCCTTAGATGCATATATAGGGTCAAGTATTTGGAGAGATCTTGGAGCACCTTTGAGACTCACTGAAAGAAAGAAGTTGGCAGTATGAGCTTTCCTAGACTTCAGTCTACATCCTTAGATGCATATATAGGGTCAAGTATGTGGAGAGATCTTGTAGCACCTTTGAGACTCACTGAAATAAAGAAGTTGGCAGCAGGAGCTTTCCTAGACTTCAGTCTACTTCCTTAGATGCATATATAGGGTCAAGTATGTGGAGAGATCTTGGAGCACCTTTGAGACTCACTGAAAGAAAGAAGTTGGCAGCAGGAGCTTCCCTAGACTTCAGTCTACTTCCTTAGATGCATATATAGGGTCAAGTATGTGGAGAGATCTTGGAGCACCTTTGAGACTCACTGAAAGAAAGAAGTTGGCAGCAGGAGCTTTCCTAGACTTAAGTCTACTTCCTCAGGTGCATACAAACAGAGCCGGGATTCTGGGGAGTAAAAGTGGTGGGTACTTTCTTGCAGGACTGGTTTAAACCATAGTTTAAACACCTCACTTTAAACCACAGTTTCAAAACTTTGCTTTAAACCACAGTTTAAACACCATGCTTCAAGCCACAGTTTCAACAGCTGGCCAACCGTCAGGAAGAAACATGACCATATAACGCGAAAAACCCACAAAAAACGATGGATGCCGGCCATGAAAGCCTTTGACTTCACAGTTTCAACACTTTGCTTCAAATCACAGTTTCTACACCCAGCTTCAAACCATGATTTAAACACCGCACTTTAAACCACGGTGTCAACACCTTGTTTCAAACCACAGTTTCCAAATCAGTTCTGCCACACAGACAGCAGCTTCCCAAAACCAAAAAATGGGGCCTGTCTTAAGCATTACCAGAAGCGGATACACAAACTACGAGAGACCAGGGTTCGATTCCCAGCTGGGCTCTATGAAACCCACTGGGTGGCCTTGGGCAAGTCACATATTCTCAGCCTCAGGGAAAGGCAACGGCAAACCTCCTCCGTGCAAATCCTGCTGAGAATACCCCACACGATAGGAGTTTTTACATGTATTGCTCATTTAATATTGTGAAGCCCCTCTGAGTCTCGGTTCTGGGAAAAGAGCCGCGAGTCGGAAGCGACTTGAAGGCACACAACCACAGCAACACATGCTGCAAAGGCCATGCTCAACCACACAGGTGTTTCGTTCCTTCCTTCCTTCGTTCCTTGCCTCCTCCACTCCCTCCTCGATTCCATCTTTGTTCCGGTTGCAAGACGGAGGAAGAACATATTGGAGCCAGAGAGGGAAGCCCCTACTCCAGCCTCCGGGGAAGCGAGTAGGAGAGGTAGGAGTGAACGGCATTTCTCAAGTTACCATTCAACACTAGCCCTCCTCCGGGGAGAAAGTGGAAGAAGAGAGACAGCCGCGCACACAGCCGCCAGGGTGACCTCCAGCAGCTGGTCAGGCCAGGCCTTGCATCTAATCCCTTTCTTTGCAAAGGAGAGAGCAGCTTCCAACTAGGCCTCGCTCGAAAATCCCAGTTCCCAAAGGGAACGCAAACCGAGTCGTAGTGCGCGATCTTGCACCGAGAAACTAAAACCGGCCACCCTGCGGCTACAAGTCGAGTCTCCCTTATCTGGAATTCAGAGGTCCAAAAATATCCCCAACACCAAAACCGTTCACACCCAAAAACGTCTAACTAAATACAGTGGGTCCTTGTTATCCGCTGGGGTATGGCTCCAGGACTGCCCCGCGAAGAACCAAATCCGTGGATGCTCAAGTCCCATTAAAACATAATGGAAAGGGAAAATGGTGTCTCCAATACAAAATGGAAAATCAAGGATTGCTATTTGGAATGTATACTTGCTTGGAATATTTTCAAGGCGCGGATGCTTGAATCCGTGGATAAAAAAAAATCAGCGGATAAGAAGGGCCGACCGTACCCCATTCGACCCTCCTCTCTATCCCATTAAACTCCCTCAAAACATCACCCCTAACAATTCAGAAAGTGGCACCTTTGCTTTCTATCCGGTTCAATGGACACCAACTTTGCTCCATGCACAAAACGATTAAACATACTGTGTATAGAATTACCTTCAGGCAAACATAAAGGAACCTCACCTCAACTCAGCCACAAAACCCGCCTTGGGTAAGTCACACTCTCTCAGCCTCAGTCCTGCCTCCAAGATGAACGCATGATGCATACGCAAATAATCCAACCCTCTTGGATGCTCAGGAGAGTCCGGTCCAGTCTAAGCAACTCAAGCAATCATTAAAACAATGTTTATTAGTATCTACAGTGGGCCCTTGGTATCCGCTGGGGTTTGGTTCCAGCATTTCGGGTCCCCAAATCCTTGGATGCTCAAGTCCCATGATATACAACGGCGCTGTAAAGCGGCGTCCCTTATATCAAATAGCAACACCAAGGTTTGGGGTTTGGGCATGTATATGTTTGGGGGATATTTTCAAGTTGAACCCGTGGATACGGAAGGCCAACTGCACAAAACAGCAAAACC